>CM045766.1:25835870-26435870 GCA_025200525.1 Camellia lanceoleosa | reverse complement strand
AATGAGAAAACAATCAGAACTACTTTTTTTCTAGGCTTGTTTTGCAACCCTCTTTGAAGATCTAACGTGGATCTTGGTAGAAATTAAGGGAAATCAAGTGTTTATGGCAAGGGTTTCAGAGGAAGGTGCGAGAGAGAGAGAGAGAGAGAGAGAGAGAGAGAGAAGAGTTGGAAAAAAGTGAGAAAAATGAGTGTTTGATCAACTTTTAAGTGAGTTGTCCCGGCCAGATCGCTCGAGCAGTAAATGCAATGTTCCAAAAGTTTTGCAGAGCTACAATGAAAATACTGGGACCCTGGATTCTGCGCTCGAGCAACCATTCCATCGCTCGAGCGATTTTGCCCCACAAACATGCAAGATATTGGGAGCTGTGCATCTATTACAACCTACCATCCTTAAAGCATTTCATCCTTGAAATTTTATAATTCTTGCCAAAAGAACTCCAACAATTTCCAAGGAAAATGAATGCCACATTAACAATAACTCTAATCATCACAACATTACCAATTGAAAACCAATTTCAAGTCCAAATCTTCATCAAGATACAAAAGTCCAACTTTTTAAGGAATTTGACATTTTTACATCACTTTGTTCTGTGATTCAAGATGTACATAATGATGAACATGATCATTCAACAAGATTACACATTATCAAATAAATTCGGATACTTTTCTCGGACCTTGGCTTCTTGTTTCCAAGTAGCTTTTTCCGCTTCATGGTGGTGCCACAATACCTATACTAAGGGGATTGTCTCACATCTCAAAACTTGTTCTCGGGAGTCTAGGATCTACACAGGTCCCTTCTCGTATAAAGCATTCTCATCTACCTCCAGACTCGTCGAATCTAAGCTGTGGGAAGGATCAGGTTCATATTTACGAAGCATAGAAATATGAAACACACCGTGTATCCTGGATAGTTACGGTGGTAAGGCAAGACGATCGGCTACTTCTCCCATCCATTCGATGATATCAAAGAGATCGATGAATCTAAGGGACAACTTACCACTTCGTCCAAATCTCATCAAACCCTTCATACGCGATATCTTCAAAAACACATGGTCGCCGACGTCAAAGGATAGAGGTCTCCTTCTTTGGCCAGTATAACTTTTCTATCGGCTTTGGGCTGTAATTAACCTCTTCTGAATGAGAGCTATTTTCTCAGTGGTCTCATGAAACAATCCTGGCCCAAGCATGGGTGAATCCCCCACATTGGTCTAACACACCGGTGATCTACATGAGCGACCATACAAGGCTTCAAAAGGTGTCATCCCAATGCTAGCCTGAAAACTATTATTGTAGGCAAACTCTACTAAAGGTAAGTGTCTCTCCTAAGAACCTTTGAAGTCTAGTATGCAAGCTCTCAACATATCTTGCGAGATTTGGATAGTGCGCTCGGACTATCCGTTAGTTTGAGGGTGGTATGTGGTGCTAAAGGTCAACTAAGTGCCCATGATAGTTTGTAAACTTTACCACAACCATGCGGTAAAGCGAGGGTCTCTATCTGAGATAATGCTCACCGGAACCCCATGAAGTCGGACAATTTCCCTAACATAAAGTTCAGCTATGTAATCAACTGATCACCCATACAATAGCAAGGAAATAAGTTGACTTAGTCAGTCGGTCCACAATAACCCAAACCACGTCATTACCCTTCTGTGTTTTAGGAAGACCCGAAACAAAATCCATAATGATGTGCTCCTATTTTTATTTGGCTATAAGCAAGGGTTATAATAACCCGGCTGGCTTTTGGTGCTCTACTTTGACTTGTTGGCAAGTTAAGCATTTGGACACAAACAAAGCTACATCTCACCTTATACCACTCCACTAAAATTGACGGCTAAGGTCACGATACATTCTTGTGCCTCTGGATGTACCGCAAGGCGAGAGTGATGAAATTCCTGGAGTACTTTGTCTCTACAAGATTATGGTACAAAAAGGTGGTCCACAAACATGATACTCGAGTAAGAATGTACTCTCAACCCTTTTCCTCATTTCCTTCTGAGATTTTCTTCCTAATTTCCTTGTGATGCTAAGGTAGAAAGGTTGTTCACAAACCGCCAATAATACCTGGCAAAACCCAAAAAGCTATGAATCTTAAAGGTGTTCTTAGGTCATTCTCAATTCTGCACCGCCTCGATTTTCAAAGAATCTATAGTAACCCTTTCTCCGGAGACAACATGACCCAAAAACTTCATTTCGGAAAGCCAAAACTCATATTTCTCATACTTAGCATACAACTGGTGTTTTCTAAGCAGCTGTCAGACAATCCGAAGATGCTCTTCAGAAGTGAATATATAAGAATATTGTCCACAAACACCACGACGAATTTATCGAGATAATCTTAGAAGACTCGATTCATTAAGTCCATGAAAGTGACTGTAGCATTAGTCAAACCAAACGGCATCACAAGGAATTCATAATGACCATACTGAGTATGAAAGACAGTGTTTGGAATATCTTCCTCTTTCACATGCAACTGATGATAACCTAATCTTAGATCTATCTTTGAGAAACAACAAGAACCCTTAAGTTGATCGAAAAGATCATCTATCCTAGGGAACATATACTTATTTTTAACTGTGACCCTATCTTGCTTGTTGTAGTCGATGCATAACCGTAATGAACCATCCTTCTTCCTGGCAAAAAGAGTCGGTGCTCCCCAAAGCGAGGTACTAGAGCATACGAAACCCTTGTCTAATGACTCTTGCAATTGCTTCTTCAAAACAATCAACTTCACTGGTGCAAATCTACAAGGTGATATAGAGATGGGTGCCGTGCGAGGTACCAAATCTATAGAAAACTCAAAGTCGTAGTGAGGTGGCAATTCAGTGAGATCTTCAGGAGAGACGTCTGAATATGCACAAACCAGTATAGGAAATACCCCCCGAACCACACCACTTCCATCATCCACAATGGTTGCAAGAAGAAAACTGAGTTTGCCCCAACTTCACGAGTTATACAATGGCGGTAACCCACCATTGGCCTTATCTTCTAAAAAAAAAAATAATCCCCACCCGCTGTATACACAGTAACTCTTCCACAGTAGCAATCTATGGTGGCACGATAGAAAAATAACTAGTCCATACCAAGGATGACATCAAAACTCGACATATCTAATAATACAATATTGAAAGGAAGTTGGCGATTGGTGACTTCAATCACACACCCCCGATTCAATATAACATGACCCCCAATTTGTGACTCAACCACAAGTGAAGACTTTAGTTGTTCGATCTTTAAGCCCAACATGGATACAAATGCAAATGCTATGAATGAATGTGATACTCCAGTATCCATTAATACATTGGCCTATGTATTATAAATAAGATATGCACTTCTCATCACCGATAGTCCAGAAGATTTCTCAAAAGTAGTGACAGGGTAAACTCACCCTTGTGGTCTCTGCTCATTTCGATCACACCTCGGAATGTAGGCCGGTTACACTGACTATGTAGAAATGGCCCTTTGCACAGCCCTAGATGCCTGCCCAGGCTGGACTGGCTGATAATTTTATCTCTGACTCTAGCCTATCTGATAACCCCTTGACTGTTGAGTCCCTGAAGCACTCCCCATCCCAGCTAACTGTGGACAAGACCTCTTCATATGCCCCGATTGTTCACAATGATAACATGCGGCCGATTGACCCCTCCCCTAGGATTAACTCTAAGAACAAGCTGATTGCTGATGGTTAAGATTGTGCTTACACTCTGATGCCTTGTGACCCTATTGGCCACATCTGAAACAAGTAATACGGCTAGGACCCATATTTCCCAAACTCTTTATAGAGACAGACCCCGAAGACTTGGTTTGTTGAGGTAAGGACTGGAAGGAAGAAGAAGAAGAACCCCTAGACATTTTAGAGGATCCCGTGTCACCTGAGATTCTGTATAACCCAACCTCTTATGTTTCAACCTAGACTCCTCAGCTTCTAACATGATCTCTACATGAGTCGCAGCTTCAACCAGCCTATCATACTCTCTGAACATATTGACTATTACTTTCATCAAGATCTTGGCCCTCAATCTCTTTTCAAACTCTAAGCATCGACGCTCCTCGGTCGCCACAAGCTTAGGTGCAAAGTGTGCCAAACTGGTAAAAGTGGCCTCAAATTCTGTCACCAGTGTATCAAGCTATCTAAGCTCCTCGAACTGTTTCCTTGACCTCTTCCTAACCGTGGGAGGTAAAAACTTCTCTTGGAAGGCACGGGTGAAGGCCTCCCAAGGGTGCTCGACCCTAATCTTAACTAATTTCCACCACTGCCCGATCTCCCCTTTAAGTTGATAAGCCGCCAACAATATTCGGAGCTTTCCGTCATGGATGTCCAAGATCTCAAAGGACTTAACAATTTGCTCTAACCATTCATCAGCCTTTATGGGATCGGGACCGCCGCTAAACTCGATGGGGTTGGAGCGAAAGAATTCTTTTTTCAAGAAAAAGGTTTGAGTTTCTCCCTCTATTCTCCTTGCCACTTGCTGGGCTCGGAGTATGTCCATGGACTCTTGAAGAGCCCTGGTCATTTCTTGGGCTAGTGCCCTCATTACATCTTAGAATGAAGAAGCAGCCACATTGTTTTGTCCTACCCCTTCTTCTAGGGGAGAAAGATCTTGTTGGGTCGGAATTCCCTGACCACTCCGGAAAGGTCTACCATGACCTCTGCCACGTTCGAACATCCTATATAAGAGTAAGAGAGAATGGAATTAACTCACAATTCATGCACTCACACGCCAACTCCAATAGTCACAACTATATCCATATATTCATTAAGTGTAAGGTAATCCACATAAACACATAGAGCACATACCAACTCGTTCCACGACACTCAAGGACTTCCAAGTGGAAAAAGCATTGATCAAGTGTCTTTCCATAGGGACTTCAATAAGTACGAAGGACGCAAATCATATCTTAGAAACTTGACCCCATACCCACATAGTCACATAAGCACATAGACATATAAAGTACTAATGTTCCATCCAATCATGATAAGCCATTGTGGCATAAGCCACATCCCACGAGCTCCATGTATTCAGACCCGGTTAGCTTTGATACCAAATTGTAATGCCCTGGAATAAATTGCCTTAATCAAATATGTTCAGAGAGAGAGAGAGAGAGAGAGAGAGAGATTTAATCCCTAATAATATTAATAGACTTTTAGGATCATCTCTTTTCCCTTGAACTATTCCAATGATAACATCATTGTTTGTTTACATCTATCAACAAAATAATAATAGTTCAAAAGACAAGAGATAATGTAAAGGAAGAGCCAAAAAGGAACAAACATCTTTTCAAGAAGTGTCCTTGAATACACAAAAAAAAATGGAAGTCTAAATTTCCAAACAAGAATAACCCGAGGCTTAACACAAAACATCAAAAGAAAGTTTTCATGCCCCCGTCCAAAACTCTTTCCCCAGCCAATCGCTTAGGTGGCGCATTGACATCGTTTCCTGAAATATGGTTAGTTTTTGGGGTGAGCTAGTCCCCAATAGGAAATGCATTTAACAAGTTATATAAATAATTGGATTTATTTATTAAGATGAAATTCATATTTTCTCGTTTAAAATAAAAAATAAAAAAAATGTTTTATGCATGATTTTCATCCAAAGTCTCATATATAACCATGAGGTGGTAAATACGACATGACGCCCTATGTAAAAGTCGCAAAACCATAAAAACATATATGGATTTATATTCCCACATTTGCCAACTCTAATAACGGCAAGATGATGGGCATCCAAAACCTTTCCCTTTCCACTTTTGCCGACTTTTGAAACGGTGTGCTTGTGGACACCCAAAATAACTTTTTTCTACACTCGCCAACTCTATAAAGGGTAGGGTCGTGGACACCCAAAATCAAGGTTTTCCATATTCGCCAACTCTAAAAATGGCAGGCTCGTGGACACCCAAAATCAAGTTTTTCCACATTCACTGATTCTAAAATGGCAGGCTCATGGACACCCAAAAACCTTTCCCACATTTATTCGGCGATATACGAAGACAGGGCAATTAGACACTTTAACTCCCCGCACGGGTACCAAATACAACACACAACCCATTACCAAAACCCGACTCAACTACCTAGACTCATATGCTATTTACCCCCCTTTTAAAACTTTCTAAACATCTGCAAAACTGTAAGATCACAAGAGAAATTACGATGCACATGATGCATGAATTTTCAAATAAATTTCGCCTAAGGTTTATTCAATCCATAACAACATTAGTAATAATATTCATCACATAACCAATTCTCCAGTTTCCCTATTACAAGGATTTCTTTCCACAAGTTATCAAAAGTCCACATCTCCATGACAAAATACTGTTAATTCATCCAATTTCATCTTTCAAGAGTCAAATTGAACAAAATCTCCTTTATTAATTCATTTGAAAAACAAAGGTTTAATAGAATTTGGGGCTTTTCCCCCATTAGTATATAAAAATCAATATTCATCCCCAACATAAAGAATCAACAAGAAACTTTTACAATCTTTCTTAAAATTGTTAGATACAAGCTCCCATTAGCTAAACAACCCACTTATTTAACAAAAACATCTCATACCATATTATACCTTAGAAATTACCACATATATATCTCAAATCAAGAATATAATGAGTTAAAAGTACCCCTACCTCAAGATTGAAGGCAAAAGGTGAATTTCCAACTTCAAGCTCCAAGAAATGAGAAAACAAAGGCTTGTTCTTCAACCCTCTTTGAAGATCTAATGTGGATCTTGGTAGAAATTAAGGGAAATCCAGTGTTTAGGGCTAGGGTTTCGAAGAAAGGGTGCTAAAGAGAGAGAAGAGTAGGAAAAAGTGAGAAAAAGAAGTGTTTGATCAACTTTTAAGTAAGTTGTCTCGGCTAGACCGCTCAAGCGAACTTTTCACCGCTTAAGCGGTAAACGCAAGGTTCCAAAAGTTTTGTAGAGCTATAGTGAAAAATACTGGAAGCTTGGATTCTATGCTCGAGAGACCACTCTTCGCTCTGGTGGTCTCGCCTGCAAATATGCAAGATACTAGGAGCTGCGCATCTACGCTCGAGTGACCGAATGACCGCTTGAGCGGTCACCCAAAACAAACTGTTACAACAAGTGGATGGGAGAGTAGTGTAGTTGTTGGCAGGAGATAATGTGCCTGTAGAGAGAGGAAGACGATGAGCGGTAGACAGAAGGAAGGGATTTAGTATGGTAAGGTGCATAGTAAGTATACAATAAGTGATTTTTATTTGTTGGAAGAGTAGAGTCATGAATCTTCTTATTTAGCCTGTAAATGATCATTTATCATTTGAAAATCTAACCTCAGTTAATGCTTGTCTTTACTTGATATAAAAAACTAAATTGAAACACAAACGTGTTAAAACTATTCAAGGGATGATGTGCAGAGAAAGAGAAAGACAATGAGCGGTAGAAGGAGGGAAGGGATTTGCTATGGTAAATCGCATAGTAAGTAAAAAACGAGTGATTTTGATTTGTTGGAAGAGTGGAGTTTTGAACTTTTCTATCTAGCTTGTAGGTGATCATTTCCCTTTTGAAAATCTAACCTTAAGTGAGAATTGTCGTTATTTGACATAAAAATCTAAATTGAAGGACAAACATGTTACAATTAAAATGATATAGATCAAATTATGAGAAAAATTTGTAAAATTTACCTCTAAAAAAAAGATAAATTACATTTTTAATCACCAAAGTATGAATTTTGTATCACATTGGTCTTCAATGTTTAAATTATGTCAATTCGGTTATTAATGTATAAATGTTTTTCAATTTAGTCCTCAATGTTTAAATTGTATCAATCTGGTCTCCAATGTATAAACAATGAGTCCTTAAATCTCTCTAATCCAATTCTCTTAATAGACACAATTTTAGTATTGAAGACTAAAGTGAAAAAAAAATTTATACATTGGGGATCATATTGACATAAGTTAAACATTGAAGACCAAATTAAAACATTTTACACACTGTGGAACCAAATTGGTATAATTTAAATATTGAAGATCAAATTGAAACACTTTTATACATTGGAGATTAAATTGACATAATTTAAAGGGATCAAAATGGCACAAGACTAATATTTTGGGGACCAAAAATCTAATTAACGAAAATATACATATAGTTAAAGAAAAAAGAAAAAGGGTAGGCAAAGGGTGCAAATGAGAAAAAAAAAATACTTAGTTTCACCATTGACACGATTAAGCAAGGAGGTATTACCACATTTATAATCCAAAATTCTTCAACTATTGCTTTCTTAGTTACTAACCTCCCTCAATCATTATTATGAATCCATGCCCAATTAACTCAAGCCTGTTGTCCCGTTTGCATTTCCATCTTCATTAAAAGATTGCTTCTTTAATGGTATTGGCAGTAGTGGTAGTGGTAGGAGTGGTGGTAGTGTTGATGGAGATAGTGAGATTTTAACCATGCATGTCAACACGTATGCAAAAGTATATACTAGTAAAAGGTCATCCGTAGAGCATGTGTGGTACAGTTGGATGTTAGCCGTTAGATAATTATTATATATTGTTCATTTAAGTTAAAAGTAATTACATTTCAATGCAAATAAACTCACTTTGTCTCTCAATATCATTGATGGTGAGTTTTTCCATAGTCTCAACCTTGGTGGGTCTGATGGTGGGAGTAGTGGGTGTAGAGAGTGTGTAGGTAGTGGTGTAGGGTGACAGATGAAGAATAGAAGGGTGACAACTGGATGGGGGAAGTGGTGTAGTTGTTGGCAGGAGATAATGTGCAGTGAGAGAGGAAGACGATGAACGGTAGAGGGAGGGAAGGGATTTGCTATGGTAAGGTGCATAGTAAGTATATAATGAGTGATTTCGATTTGTTGAAAAGTGGTTTTGTGTGAATATCTAATTTTAGCATGCATGTGACAATTTCCCATTTGAGATCTAGGCTTTATTAATAATTGTCTTTATTTGACACAAAATGCTAAACTGATGAACAAATGTGTTACAATAAATATGATTAAAAAAATAGAATTAACAGAATATATCAAGTTTAAGAAACAAGAAAAAAGGAAGGCCAAGGGAGAAAAAAAATAGTGAGGCCACTATTGACACGATTAAACAATGTGGTATTGCCAAGTATTATGATCTAAAACCTTTCAACCACTGATTTCTTAGTTACCTCCACTAACCTTCCTCAATCGCTATAGCAAATCCATGCCAAATTAAGTCAAGCATTTTGTCTCGCTTGCAAGTCCATCTTCACCAGGAGATTTCTTCTCCAATGGTATTGGCGGTAGTGATAGTGGTAGGAGTGGTGGTGGTGTTGGTGGTGATGGTGAGATTATAACCATGTATGTCGACACATATGCATAAGTATACTAGTAAAAGGTCATGTGCGGTGCTTGTGTGGTGTAGGTGGATGTTAGTTGTTAAATACTTATTTTATATTTTTCATTAAAGTTAAAAGTAATTACATTTCAATGCATATAAATTTCTCACTCTGCTTGTCAATATCATTGATATTGAGGTTTTTTGGTCATCTCAACCTTGGTGGGATTGATGATGGGAGTAGTGGGTGTAGAGGATGCATGGGTGGTGGTGTGGAGTGATAGGTGAAGACTAGTGGGGTAACAGGTGGATGGGGTGATAAGTGGATGGGGAAATGGCTTAGTTGTCTGCAGGAGATAGTATGTTGTAAGAGAGGAAGACAATGAGCTGTAAGGGTGGGAAAAGATTTCCTATTATAAGATGTATAGTAAGCATATAGTGAGTGATTTTGATTGTTGGAAGAGAGGTGTTGTGTGAATTTCTTATTTTAGCGTGCATGTGATCATTTCCCATTTGTAATATAACCTCCATTAATAATTGTCTTTTTTGACACAAAAAGTTAAATTGAAGGACAAATGTGTTACAGAAAATATGATTAAAAAATATAATTAACCAATATATATAGTTTAAGAAAGAAGAAAATGGTGGGCCAATGGTGTAAATGAGAAAAAAATAGTGAGCTTCACCATTGACACGATTAAACAAGGTGGTATTGCCAAGTATTATGATGCAAAACTATTCAACCACTAATTCTTAGTTACCTCCACTAGCCTTCCTCAATCAAGTAACTAACTATCTGTTATCTGTAACAAACTAACAAACTTACTAACTGACTAACAGAGTCAATAACTAAGTAACTAGATATTTCCTTTACAGGTGCATCAATAGAGGTTGCTTTAACATGCCCCTGCAAACCCATGGGGGAAGATACCATGAGTTTGTCTTTAAGGTACTGAAACCGAGAGACAGACAACGGTTTGGTGAAAATGTCGGCCAACTGATCAATGGTGGGAACATAATGAAGAGAAAGATGTTTAGCAAGCACTTGTTCCCGAACAAAATGGCAATCAACCTCAATATGCTTGGACCGGGAATGAAACACCGGGTTGGAGGCCAAACCAAGAGCAAACAGATTATCGCACCAGATCACAAGCACAGTAGGAGAAGAGACAAACAAGTTAGCAAGTAACATACAGAGCCAACGAACTTCAGCAGCAGCATGGGCTTAAGCCCGATATTCAGCCTCGGTGGAGGAACGAGAGACAGTGGCCTATTTCTTGGCAGGCCAAGAAATGAGATTGGAGCCCAAAAAGACACAATACCCAGATGTGGACTTACGATCAATAGTGTCGCCTGCCCAATTTGAACCAGAAAAAACATGAAGATCAAACGTGCTTAGGGTATAGGTAAGACCATGAGAGAGTGTACCCTTAACAAAGCAAAGCAAATGTTTAACTATAGAGAAATCACCATTGGTAGGTACATGCATGTGCTGGCAAGCTTGGTTGATAGCCAAAGAGAGATCAGGACGAGTGATTGTTAACTACCGTAAAGCCCCAACAAGAGTACGATAGAGAGAAGGATTAGCAAAAAGAAGATCAGAAGTAGGGGAGAGACCAGGTTTCACTGAAATAGGAGATGGGCAAGGCTTACAATCATCCATCCCAGCTTTGTGAATGATCTCCTGAGCATATTTTTGTTGAGAAAGGAAATAATGTGTATCAAAGGTTTGAACAGAGATCCCAAGAAAATAAGACAAATCGCCTAACTCTTTCATAGAGAAAGCGAGATGCATTTGAGTAACCAAGGTTTGAATATGAGAAGGATCACTGCCAGTAAGCAAGATATCATCAACATAAACCACTAAAATTGTAATGGAATGAGGGGTTTTGTGAATGAAAAGAGAGGAATCACAATGACTATTATGAAAACCTTGAGAAAGTAAGAAGGTAGAAAATGTAGAATACCAAGCACGGGGATTGTTTAAGCCCATACAAGGCCTTATGAAGCTTACATACATGAGTAAGAGAGGAAGAATCAACAAAACTAGGAGGTTGGGTCATGAAAACCTCTTCTTAAAGCTTACCATGAAGGAAAGCATTGGATATATCCAACTGTTTGAGGGGCCAGTGATGATGTAAGGCAAGGCAAAGAATAATCTGAATTGTAGGAAGCTTGGCAACGGGACTGAAAGTCTCCTGAAAATCAATACCTTCTTGTTGGAGGTATCCTTTAGCAACAAGATGAGCCTTATAGCGAGCAATCGAACCATCAGAGTTGCGTTTGATTTTGAATACCCATTTGCACCCAATTTGATTTTTATGAGAAGGCAAGGGAACTAAGGACCATGTGTGCTACTTTTGCAAAGCTCCAAACTCTTCTTTCATAGCCTTAAACCAAACATGAGAGGTAAGGGCTGCTTGGTAAGTAGGAGGTTTAGAATCAGTACATAAAGAAGAAGAAAGACTCAGTGAAGCAAAAGGACCAGAAGATTTGGATCGAGTGATCATAGGATGAAAATTAGCAGATGAAGAAGAAGGAAGAGGTGGAAGGCAATGTGTATGGAGTGAATAGGATAGGAATGTATAGTAGAGGTAGGAAGGGGTTGAGGAGAATCTGAGTAAAAGGCAAGGCAATGACGAAACAATGAAAAGATCTGAAGGCAATACAAGAAAGGCTGCGCAAGATCAGCATGACGAGAAGCAGGTAAACCTGTAGCTGGAGACTGAGGCAACTGAGAAGGAGATGGCATACCAAATGGAGGTAGAGCAGTAGTAGGTGGCAGCATTGGAAGCTGAGACGGAGTAGTAGCGGAAGACAGTGGCAAGACCTTTGAAAGAGAAAGGAAAGCGGGAAGAGAAAGAGAGCTACTTTGACAAGAAGACTAATGAATAGGTAGAGAAGCCCAAAAGAAAGTCTGAATATCTCCCAAGGAGGAAGGCTGAGATAAAGCAGTAAAAGAAGAAGAAACAGAAGACATAGAGAAAGGAAAAATATGCTCATGAAAAATCACATGTCGAGACAAATAAAGTTTACCGGATTTTGGATCAAAATATCTATATCCCTTAGCATATGGATGATATCCCAAAAAGACACAAGACATAGATCTAGGATGAAGTTTAGAGGAACTATATGGTTGAAGCCAAGGAAAACATTGACAGCCAAAAACTCTAAAGAAAGAATAATCTGGAATATCATGAAACAGCATTTCATAAGGAGATTTATTAGCAAGAATAGAAGAAGGCATTCTATTAATAAGAAAAGTAGCAGTAGCAACTGCATCAAACCAAAAATGTAATGGAAGAGAAGCATGATGAATCAAAGCAATGGAAGTTTCAATAGTGTGTCTATGCTTGTGCTTAGCCATACCATTCTGAGCTAAGGTGTAAGGACAGGAACGTTGATGAACAATCTCATTATTTAAGAGAAAAGCTTGCATTTTATTATTGAAATACTCTGTACCACCATTAGTGCGAAGAACTTGAAGAGAAGTAAAGAATTGCTTCTCAACATAAGATTTGAATTCAACAAATTTAGTAAAAACCTCACTTTTGTAAGCTAAAGGATAGAGCCAAGTAAAGCGGCTAAAATCATCTACAAAAATCACATAACACTTGAAGCCAGATGTAGATTTATTAAAAGGACCCCAAACATCACTATGAATTAAAGACAAAGGTTGTTTGACAGTTGAATTTGACAATTGAAATGGCAATTTATGGCTTTTAGCAATGCAACATTCGGAACAATCAATAGCAATAGGCTTAGTAGGGTTACAAGAAAAATGCTTTTGTTGAACAGAAAATTTTTTAGAAGAAGGATGGCCTAATCTATGATGCCACATTTCGGAAAAAACATTCTTATTAAAAGCATGAAAATTAGCTTGAGGCACAGCAGGTGAATGAGGTGAATGCAGATGAGACTAAAAATGATACAAGCCATTAGTGTGGAAACCTTTGTGAAGAATTCTCTTCGTTTTCTTGTCCTGAATCAGAAAAGAAGAAGCATAAAAAATAATGTTGCAGTCATTGTCTTTGGCAAGTTGATGAACTGAGAGAAGATTAGAGGAAATAGTAGGAGAATGCAAGATATGATTGAGACGAAAAGAAAAATGAGGAGTAGGAAGAATACCTTGACCAGTGTGATGAATAGGAACAGACTGGCCATTACCAACAATAATACGATTAGTACCTGGATAGTCTTGATAGAGATTGAAATTGTTCAAATCATTGGTCATATGATCAGTGGCAGCCGAATCCAAATACCAAGGCATGGCAGAGGAAGAGGAGGAAGAGATGGACGGAGCTGGATGAGAAGAAGAAGCCACAAAGGCTTTAGAATTAGACACAGACTGGGACGAAGATTGACCATGAGGTTGATATTGGGCATCCAACCGATGCCAACAATCAAATGCTATGTGACCAAAAACACCACAAATTTGACAAACAGGTCCATTACGCCCTCTGCCTCTGGAAAAGAATCGACCATGGGATTGCTGAGAAAATTGACCTCCTCTGCTTCCTTTAGAGAAATAGTGACCTTGTGAACCACGGGAATATCCAAAAGAACTAGTCTGATTTGAACGAAAGCCTCGAGCAGCAGAGAAAGCAACATTAGGTTGCTCAATAGGAGATGATTTTTATGTTTTAAGTTCAACATGAATCGATTCGGAACCAAGCAAGGCACACAATTTATCCATGGAAATTCCTTCTGATCATGCTTGGATTGCAGTCTTAAAGGAGTCATACTCGTCGGGAAGTCTATTCAATGTGATTAACACAAGATCTTCATCTTCAACTATAGCAGATGCAAGTGCTAATTGATTTGACAATTCCTTGATCTGAGTCAAATGCTTCTCCATGGATGCACCTTTCTTGGACACAGTATTCAATTTATTTTTGAGTTGATGAATATGTGACTGAGAGAGAATGGTGAATCTCTTGATCAAAGCATTCCAAACTTCATAACAGTGTTGAAATTGTATAACAGTGGAATAGATTGAAGAAGATAGGGTTGCCGTAAGACAGCTGAGCAAATGTGCATCTATGAGATCCCACTAAACTCGTGTGGGATTAGATATTTCAGATCCAGAAGAGTCCTTGATCTGTGCTGGTGGACATGGAATCGATCCATCGACATATCCAAGCAAACCAGTAGCTCTTAACATATTTTGGATTTGGTTTCTCCAAATCAGAAAATTTGAAGCATCAAGCTTCACTGTTACAAATGAGGACAGATTTGAGATGAGAAGTGTCAGATTTGGAGGCAAGATAGTTGAAGAAGATAAAGAAACTAAGGCTGAAAGAGTAGCAAGAGGATCAGCCATTGAATCCAAAAATCGATGCTTGTTAGAGCTTATTGATGCTTTGATACCATGTGGAAAACAGTAAACTAATTCTCATTAAAGTGAATGTATGAGCAAAGCTCATATATATACAAAATACAAGTAACTAACTATTTGTTATCTGTAACAAACTAACAAACTTACTAACTGACTAACAGAGTCAATAACTAACTAACTAGATATTTCCTTTATAGGTGCATCAATAGAGGTTACTTTAACAAAATCCATGCCCAATTAACTTAACTGTCTTGCTTGCAACTCCATCTTCATGAAGAGATTGCTTCTGCAATAAGTGATAGTAGTGGTGGTGGCAATGGTGGCAATGGTGTGATTATAACCATATATGTTAACACATATCCATAAGTATACTAATAAAAGGTCACATGTAATGCTCAGGCGGTGTAGGTGGATGTTTTCCCTTAGATAGTAATTTTATATTTTTCATTAAAGTTACAAATAATTACATTTCAATGCATATACATTTCTTACTTTGTCTCTCACAATAATTGTGAGTTTTTCTATAGTCTCAACCATAGTGGGTCTGATGGTAGGAGTAGTGGGTTCAGAGGATGCATTGGTTGTGGTGTATGGTGACAAGTGGATGGAGAAATGATGTAGTTGTCTGCAGGAGATAATGTGTATTGAGAGAGAAAGAGTGGCATTGTGTGAATTTTTTGATTTTAGCATGCACCTGATCATTTCCCATTACAGATCTAACATTCATTAATAATTGGCTTTATTTGACAAAAAAAAGAAGAAGTTAAATTGAAGGAAAAACTTGCTACAACAAATATGATTAAAATATGTAATTAACCAATATATATATAGTTTAAGAAAGAGGAAAAAGGATGGGCTGAGGGTGTAAATAAGAAAAAAAAAATAGTAAGGCCGCAATTGACACGATTAAACAAGGTGGCATTACCAAGTACTATGGTTGTAACATTTCGTACTCCTTAGACTAGTGGGATTGCTCTTGACTCTCTTATTATTGTACTTAAAGCCTCTTTGATTGATTTTAGATTGATTAGGGTGGTATCATAATGATAAAGTAGGATTGAACCAAAAACATTGACTTAGATAATTGTCTCATGAGCAGTTTTCACTCTTTTACATTGTTCTCTCTCCACACTTTGAATCTGAACGTAAGGCTAGAAACATTAGAGAGCTTCTTTCCAGGGCTTCGATTTAGACATAAGAACTACCTAAAACTGAGTCTGGACGAGGGAGTTATGCCCGCTTGAAATTTGAGTATCTATGTTGGATGCAAGTCTGCTCGAGTGAACTTTTGGCCGCCCGAGTAGTCTATTTGAGCTGCAGAGATTCTAGGAGATTTCTTTGACTGCTCAAGTGGTTTGTTCGAAGTTGGCACTTTAAAATCCCCCCTTTTGGCCAAATCTTGTCAATTTCTCTCTCTCTCTCTCTCTCTCTCTCTCTCTCTCTCTTCTCTTCTCTCCCTCTCTTCCAACCTTGATTTCTTCTACTTTATAAAAGACCTATCCTAGATTTTGCAAGATAAGCAAAGAGGAAGTGAAGACCAACATATCTACCAATCAAATCGCTTTACCTTTGAAGTTCTCTTAGAATATTTGTCTCCATTTTTTAGGCAAGGGTATTTTTAACTTGACATAGCTATGTTTTGGGATACATGTGTGGTATTTTTCTAGATATAATTATGTATGAGTTGATTTTTGTGAATCAAAGTGGGTTTGATGAATGAAAAGGGGTTATACCCTTTGTTTTGGTCAAATCATGATATATTATAGTTGATTATTATTATTGATGATATAAATTGACTTTTTAAGTGCAAAAGAATGGAAAGCCCCAATTTATCAAGAACCCTGGTTTTCAAATTTTGATTTAATAATGGGTTTAGACAAATTGACTCTTAAATCTTGAAATTGGGTGAATAATTTTGGCAATGGTGTTAAGATACGAGGTTTTTGAATTTTCTTGGATATATGTATTGAGTTTGGTAGATGTTGGGATTGTGGAAATTATGAGACTGGAGAAATTCTTTAGCTGTTGATATTATTAAATGTTGTTGTGAATTGATCAAACCTTTGGGAAATTGGATTTGAAAAATCATATATCATGTGCATTATGATTTTATCTTGTAACCTTACAGTCTTGTGGATGTTTGGAAAATGTTGAAAGGGGGGTAAATAGTGTATGAGTTCGGGTAATTAAGTTGGATTTTGAGAAATGATTGTGTATTGTGTTGGTACCCGTGCGGGGGATTTAAGGTGCCCAATTGTCCTATCTTGAGCTTATCGTCGGACAGATATAGGAAAATATCTTTGGGTGTACACTGGTCCTTCCGTATAATAGTCGGTAAAAGTGGAAAAATAGATGATTTTGGGTGCCAATTTCTTGTTGTGTTAATAGCCGACAAATGTGGAGATATTTTCAGCATACAAGTCTATAGATGTAAGTATGGTTTTGTGGCTCTTGCTTAGGACATCATAGCGTATTTACCACCCCATGGTTATAAATGAGACTTTGAATGGAAATCATGCATTGAGCATTTTTTATTTTGAAAGAGAAAATATAGATTTTGTAACAAGTGCATGGCATGATCATATACATCTCAATTTATATACTCTGTTAAATGTATTCCTACTGGACATTAGCTCACTCCAACTAACAACTTTGCAGGAAATGATGGTGTGATTCCACAGAAGTGACTTGGCGATGGATGTGTTTTGGCTGGAGCACGGATGCTCACTAAATGTTACTTGTTGGAGCTTTGAAGTTGTTTCATGGTTTAGGATTGAATGTCCATTTTTTTTGTAATCAAGGACCATCCTTGAAAATGTGTACCCCATTAGGGCACTTTATTTTTGTATTCTCTTACCTTTTGAACTATTATTATTCTTGATTGTATGTTTACGGATAATGATGTATGTTTCACTTCAAATAGTGCAACAATAAGAGATTATCTTTGCTAAAAGACTTGGTTTTTTTAATGGTATTCATTGTAGTGATTGAAAAATATTTCATGGATTTAATTATAAAATAGTTGATAATTTTGGGGCGTCACAATGATCCAAAACACTTCAACCACTGATTTCTTAGTTACCTTCACTAGCTTCCTTAAACACTATAGTAAATACATGCCCAATTAAGTCAAGCCTTTTGTCTATCTTCACCAAGAGATTGCTTCTCCAATGGTATTAGCAGTGGTGGCAGTAGTAGAAGTGGTGGTGGTGTTGGTGGCAAAGGTGAGATTATAGCCATGTATGTCGACACGTATGCATAAGTACACTAGTGAAAAGTCACGTGCAGTGCTTGCGCCGCGTAGGTGGATGTTAGTCGTTAGATAGTTATTTTATATTTTTTATTAAAGTAAAAGATAATTACATTTCAATGCTTATAAATTTCTCACTTTGTCTCTCAATATCATTGATGGTGAGATCTTCGATAGTGTCAACCTTGGTGGGTTTGATGGTGGGATTAGTGGGTGTAGAGGGTACGTGGGTAGTGGCGTGTGGTGATAGGTAAAGAATAGTGGGGTGATAGGTGGACAGGGAACTGGTATAGTTGTCAGGAGAAGATATGTGCAGTGAGAAAGGAAGGCGATGAGTTATAGAGGAGAGCAGAGATTTGCTATGGTAAGATGTATAGTAAGTAGATAATAAGTGATTTCAATTGTTGGAAGAGTGGTGTTTTGTAAATTTCTAATTTTAGCGTACATGTGATAATTTCCCATTTATGATCTAACCTCCATTAATAATTGTCTTTTTGACACAAAACGTTAAATTGAAAGACAAATGGGTTACAACATATATGGTTAAAAAATATAATTAACCAAAATATATATAGTTTAAGAAAGAAGAAAAAGATAGGCCATGGCTGCAAATGAGGAAAAATAAGTGAGCTTCACCATTGACTCGATTAATCAAGGTGGTATTGCCAAGTATTATAAGCCAGAACCCTTCAACCACTGATATCTTAGTTACCTTCATTAACCTTCCTCAATCACTATAGTAAATCCATGCCCAACTAACTCAAGCCTTATTGTCTCCCTTGCAAGTCCATCTTGCGTCTCTAATGGTATTGTTGGCGATGTCATCGGTAGTAGTGGTGGTGGCGATAAAGAGATTATAACCATGTATGTCGACACGTATGCATAAATATACTAGTAAAATGTCACGTGCAGTGCTTGTGCGGTGTAAGTGGATGTATGCCCTTAGATAGTGCTTTTTTTTTTTTTTTCCATTGAAGTTAAAAGTAATTACATTTCAATGCATAAAAATTTCTTACTTTGTTTCTTACAATCATTGTTGGTGAGTTTTTCTGTTGTCTCAACCTTGGTGGGTTTGATGGTGGGAGTAGTGGGTGTTAAAGGTGCGTAAGTGGTGGTGTGGGGTGACAGGTAAAGAATAATAGGGTAACAGATGGATGGGAAAATGGTGTAGGTGTAGTTGTCGACATGAGATGATGTGTACTGAGAGAGGAAGACGATGAGCGGTAGAGTGACGAATGGGATTTGCTATGGTAAGGTGCATAATAAGTGTATAATGAGTCATTTTGATTTGTTGGAAGAGTGGTGTTGTGTGAATTTTTGATTTTAGCGTGCATGTGATCATTTCTCGTTTCAGATTTAACCTTCGCTAGTAATTTTCTTCATTTGACACAAAAAAGTTGAATTGAAGGACATGTGTGTTACAATAAATATGATTAAAAAATACAATTGACCAAAATATATATAGTATAAGAAAAAGGAAAAATGGTGAGCCAAGGGTGTAAATGAAAAAAAATATATATATAGTGAGGTCACCATTGACACGAGTAGACAAGGTGGTATTGTAAAGTATTATGATCCAAAACCCTTCAACCACTAATTTCTTAATTACCTCCATTAACCTTCTTCAATCACTATAGTTAATACATTCCCAATTCAGTCAAGCCTTATTGTCCCACTGCCAAGTCCATCTTCACTAAGAGATTGCTTCACCAATGGTATTTGTGGCGAGGATAGTAGTAGGAGTAGTGGGGTGTTCGTGGTGATGGTAAGATTACAACCATGTATGTTGACACATAAGCATAAGTATATTAGTTGAAGGTCACGTGCAGTGCTCATGCGTTGTAGCCGTTAGATAGTTATTTTATATTTTTTATTGAAGTTAAAAGTAATTACATTTCAATTCATATAAATTTCTCACTTTGTCAATAATATTGATGGTGAGATTTTTGGGAGGCTCAACCTTGGTGGGTTTGATGGTAGGAGTAGCGGGTGTAGGTGTGGGTGCTCATGTGGGGTGACAGGTGGATGGGGAAGTGGAGCAAATGTCAGTAGGAGATAATGTGCAGCGAGAGAGGAAGACGATGAGCTGGAGGGGGAGGGAAGGGATTTGCTATGGTAAAACTCATAATAACTAGATAATGAGTGATTTCTATTGTTGGAAGAGTGGTGTTGTGTGAATTTCTGATTTTAGCGTGCATGTGATCATTATTCGTTTGTGATCTAACTGCATTAATAATTGTCTTTTTTGACACAAAAAATTAAAATTGAAGGACAAATCTATTACAGTAAGTGACTAATAAATGTAATTAACCAAAATATATATAGTTTAAGAAAGTAGAAAAAAGATGGGCTAAGGGTGCAAAGCTCGAAAAAATAGTGAGCTTCACCTTTGACACAACTAAACAAGGTGTTACAGACAATAATTATAAGCCAAAACCATTCAACCATTGATTTCTTAGTTACCTCCACTAACCTTCATCAATCACTATACTAAATCCGTACCCAAATAAGTCAAGCCTTATTGTCTCGCTTGCAAGTCCATCTTCATGAAGAGATTGCTTCTCTAATAGTATTGGCGATGGTGGTAGTCATTGTAGTGGTGGTGGCGCTGGTGAGATTATAACCATGTATATCAACACATATACATATGTATACCAATAAAGTTCACGTACGATGCACATTCAGTGCAAGTGGATGTTTGCTGTTAGATAGTTATTTTATATTTTTCAATAAAGTTAAAACTAATTACATTTCAATGCATACAAATTTTTCACTTTGCCTCTCACAGTCATTGGTGGTGAGTTTTTTTGCAGTCTCAACCTTGGTGGGTCTGATGATGGAAGCAGTGTGTGTAAAGAGTGCGTTGCGGGTGGTGTAAGATGACAAATGGATGGGGAAATGGTGTAATTGTCAGTAGGAGATAATTTGTATTGAGAAAGGAAGACGATGACCGGTAGAGGGAGGGAAGGGATTTGTAGTGGTAAGGTGCATAGTAAGTATATAATGAGTGATTGCGATTTGTTAGAAGAGTGGTGTTGTGTGAATTTCTAATTTTAGTGTGCACGTGATCATTTCCCATTAGAGATCTAACCTTCATTAATAACTGTCTTGTCACGACCCCAAACCGCCCCTAGTAGAATGGTGCCGTGATGGCCAGTAATCCGAGATTACCGAAGGCCAACTTACAAAGATCACACACAATCGGAGTATACATATGGGGCTAACAAGAGCGGAAGCAATAACTTAAAATACAAGTGGTCCATAAGGGCTGTGCATAAATCAAATGAAATGGCATACATCTTTATATAACTTTACAACTTGGATATAAGTAAAACAAATCTACATATTACATCTTAACAAAAGGGCTTCTCAAGCCGACATAACAAAACACAAGACAAGGGACAAGTCTTCATAGTTGCCGACGTCCTCAACGCCGACCTAACATGCATACAAAACCTCGGCACAAAACACACATTTCAAGTTTAATTTCTAGCTTGGAACCTACATATATATAGAGAGGGTGAGTATTGAATACTCAGTGAATGGTACAAGTAATAAAGGGGTTAAATGAATGATTCCCGAGGTCTTGTCAAAACAATACATATATCATAGCTTGTTCAAACATGTACTTGGCCAAACTCATACAAAACATATTCCTGGCATAACTTATACAAAACACATACTTGGGGTCATCACATTCCAAACAAAACATATACTTGAACTTGCTTATGCCATGAAATACTGTCCGCTTTAGGCCGGGTTGTTGGGCTTAATCCCCCTCACCTCGGACTCCTCACGGTTCACTTGTAGGCCGGGTTATTGGGCTTAGGTCCCCATCACCACGGGCTCCAACACAAAACACTAGTAGGCCGGGTTATTGGGCTTAGGTCCCCATCACCACGGGCTCCAACACAATGCTTATACTTGTTGCATGAAACTTATGCTTGGCATACAAAATAGGGGTAATCATTCATACTTAACAAATACTTTTCAAAACAAGATAAAACAAAGCTTATTCAAAACATGATAACATAGCTTTATTAAAAGTACCACTCACAAGGTTCTCGGGACGTCGGAATCAAGGCAAGGTCCAAGTCCTACAACACATGGCAAAGTCTACTGAACATACTTCTTCAACAAATCATACATGCATGCAAATGATCTCGGGAAAACATGCTGGAAGTCAAAACACTGTTTTACATGTCGGGAGACATGCTGGGTACCAACCAGGTCTTTGCCGAGGTCCCACACCTCCTGGCCGAGGTGTGGTTACCTAGGCTTCGGCATACGGTTGCATGCCGAGGTTCATGCAAGACAAACTAAAGTGCAAGTGATCATGCAAGGTAGGCCAAGGTGAGATACGATGCTTGGCCTAAGTGTGAGGTCTAGGTGAGAGTGACCTCGGCGACTACACTTCGGGGAGTGAAGTCTGGAAACCTGGGTTTCCACCCGTGAAGAACATGAACATGAAGACATGAAGAACATGAATGCCAAAATCATCATTTCCTTATACAAAATCTGGGTTTTCATGCTATGAGTTCGAAAACATGGACCTGGGCACCCATACTTGAAGATCATATGAAAACAAACACAAAAACATATATCTTGACATGAGCTCACGGATCAAAACATGACTTTTCTTGAAGAACACTTGAACAACATTTTCTCTTTCTAAAACCGAGCTTAAAACAATGCATGGCTTACAAATCATATTCAATCATGCAATGCAATAACATAAACATAAAGAGCTACATGAGCCAATCAAGAATCTAACCTTAGAACACGAATCTAACGGTTTGATCTCTAGAAATCAAGCTTGGAAGATCTACTCTCTCTCAAGAACTCTTCTCCCTCTTCTAGAGCTTCTCTCTCCTCCTCAAAATACAAATATAACAAATAAGGGGTTTCTCTCTCTCTGCCGGCTGATATAACAGTCAGCTCGGACACGTGGCAGCGGCTGGTTGGTTCTCCTCAAAGGTGACTGATTGACAAGACAAGGTTCTGACAAAGCGTGTCTAACAAGCTTCACAGTAAACACTTCGGCAAGGAATGACATCGGCTAAGGACAAGACTTCGGCAACTAAGGTAACAATGATCCCGGCTAGGAAGGACAACGCTTGACTAAGCTGTGCCACACCTTGGCCTAGATGTGCCACACCTCGGTCTAGGTCATACCACTGTGACAAGATCACTTGGATAAAGATAACATCTCGGCCTAGATAATACACACCTCGGCCTCGGCGATACACACCTCGGCCCAGATGATAATCATCTCGGCCAATATGCCAAGACAAGGGTGGAGGTCAACAAAGTGGTACCAAGATGGTTCTGGACTGAAGATGACCTCGGCTTGGAAATGATCTAAGCTTAACATAACAAGGCTTGACATGACTTAGGCTTAGCATGACCTAGGCTTAACACAACCTAGGCTTAACAATACAAGGAGGGAACAAAGCATACATATACACTTAGGCAAATCACATAAGCACAAACAAGGCAAGAATTCATGAATATTAACTTAACAAAGCATGGTTATGCAAATGCACATGAACATGACTATAGCATGAAATGTGGGTCCTTACATGTCTTTATTTGACACAAAATGAAAAATTATTGTAGGAGAAATGTGTTACAATAAATATAATTAGAAAATGTAATTAACCAATACTTATATACAGTTTAAAAAAGAAGAACGGGATGGGCCAAGGGTGTAAACGAGAAGAAAAAAAAATAGTGATGTCACCACTGACACGATTAAACAAGGTGGTATTGCCAAGTATTATGATCCGAAACCCCTCACCCACTAATTTCTTAGTTCTCCACGAACCTTCCTCATTCACTATAGTAAATGCATGCCCAATTAACTCAAGCATATTGTACTGCTTGAAAGTCCATCATCACCAAAAGATTCATCCCCAATGTTTTTGGCAGTGGTGGCAGTGGTAGGATTGGTGATGGTGTTGATGGCGATGGTAAGATTATAACCATGTATGTCGACATCCATGCATAAGTATACGAGTAAAAGGGCACGTGCAGTGCTCGTGCATTGTAGGTGGATGTTAGCCGTTAAATAGTTGTCTTATGTTTTTAGTTAAAGTTAAAACTAAATACAATGAATATAAATTTCTCACTCTGTCTCTCAATATTATTAATGGTGAGATTTATGGTAGTCTCAACCATGGTGGATCTGATAGTGGGAGTAGTGGGTGTAGAGGATGCGTAGATAATGGTGTGGGATAACAGGTGGAAGTGGAAGTGGTGTAGTTGTCAGTAAGACATAAAATGTGCAATGAGAGAACAAGATGATGAGTTGTAGGGGGAAGGAATGGATTTGCTGTGGTAAGATGCATAGTAAATAGATAATGATTTATTTCAATTGTCAAAGGAGTGTTGGTTTGAGAAGTTTTGATTTTAGCGTGCATGTGATCTTTCCATTTGTGATCTGACTTACATTAAAAATTGGGGGTATTTGGGAAGTGGGTTCAGCTAAAATAGCCAATTAAAAGACAAAATAGATTAAAATAGTCAATAAGACAAAATGTCACATCCAACCCATAATCATTTCATTTTATTTATTTATTTTTTTTGGGGGTCTCACAATGATCAAATCTAGGATAAAAAAAATTAAGAAAAAGCCAACCAAATTAAACATAACAATTTTAGCTAGGTTAAATAGCCAAAAAGCTAAATTGCTAACTAAAGTAGCCAACTTCCAAAGTAAGGCCATTGTCTTTTTTGACAGAAAAATTTAAATTGAATGACAAATGTGTTACAATAAGTGATTAAAAAATGAAATTAACCAAAATATATATAGTTTCAGAAAGTCGAAAAAGGAAGGACCAAGGGTGCAAATGCAGAAAAAATAGTGAGCTTCACCTTCGACACGATTAAACAAGGTGGTATAGACAAGTATTATGAGCCAAAACCCTTTAACCACTGATTTCTTAGTTACCTCCACTAACCTTCCTCAATCACTGTACTAAATCCATGCCCAATTAAGTCAAGCCTCATTGTCTCGCTTGTAAGTCCATCTTCATAAAGAGATTGTTTCCCCAATGGTGTTGGCAACGGTGATGGTGGTGGTGCTGCTGGTGAGATTATAATCACGTATGTCGTCACATGCATAAGTACACTAGTAAAGTTCACGTGTGGTGCTATTTGTTGTTAGACATATTATATTTTCTATAAAGTTAAAAATAATTACATTTCCATGCATATAAATTCCTCACTTTGTCTCTCACAATAACTAGTGGTGAGTTTTTTTGCAGTCTCAACCTTGGCGGATATGATGGTGGGAGTAGTGTGTGTAGAGAGTGTGTGGGTGGTGGTGTAAGGTGACAGATGCATGGGGAAATGGAGTAATTGTTAGTAGGAGATAACGTGTATTGAGAAAGGAAGACAATGACTGGTAGGGGGAGGAAATGGATTTGTTGTGGTAAGGTGCATATTAAGTATATAATAGGTGATTGGGATTTGTTAGAATAGTAGTGTTGTGTGAATTTCAAATTTTAGCATGCACGTGATCATTTCTCATTAGAAATCTAACCTTCATTAATAATTGTCTTTATCTGGCACAAAAAGAAAAAATTATTGAAAGGGAAATGTGTTACAATAAATATGATTAGAAAATGTAATTAACCAATACTCATAGAGTTTAAGAAAGAAGAAAAGGGGTGGGCCAAGGCTGTAAATGAGAAAGAAATAGTGAGGTCACCATTGACACGATTAAACAAGATGGTATTGCCAAGTATTATGATCCAAAGCCTTTTCCCCCACTGATTTCTCAGTTACCTCCACTACCCTTCCTTAATCAATATAGTAAAATCATGTCCAATTAAGTCAAGCCATATTGTACGCTAGGAAGTCCATCTTTAACAAAAGATAGCTTCTCCAGTGATTTTGGCAGTAGTGGCAGTGGTAGGATCGCTGCTGGACTTTGTGGCGATGGTGAGATTATAACCTTGTATGTCGACACACAAGCATAAGTGTACGAGTAAAAGCTCACATGTGGTGCTCGTGCATTGTAGGTGGATGCTAGCCGTTAGATCTTTTTTTTTAAATATTTTTTCTTAAAGTTAAAAGTAATTACATTTCAATGAATATAAATTTCTCATTCTGTCTCTCAATATTATTGATGGTGAGACATATGGTAGTCTCAACCTTGGTGGATTTGGTGGTGGGAAGTCACACTCGAGCGGGGAGCGCGATGACAGCTTTTTAACACAGCAACTTTAGATCATTGTCACACTTCCCTTTCTCTTTCCTTGATCTCCGCTCTCTCTCTCTCTCTCCTCTCTTGGAAACCCTATATCTCCATTTACAAATAGCTTCCATACCATTGAGATCCGCCCAAATTTGTTAGTTGGGGACAAAGAACACTTGGAGGATAGCATTATCTTCCGATTGGATTGGGGATTTGCGATGGGTTCGTGAAGGAGTTCGAATTTGGGGCTTGATAGTTGAGGTAGGGATATCTTTATTCTTGTATCTCTTCTTTTTTGAGGAAATTTCATGGTACTATGTGTGATTGAAACCCTAATTGAAGTTTTGATTGAATAAAACCCACCTTCCTTGTAATTACTCTTTCACTCAACATTTTGTTTGAAATTCCTAAATTTCTCTCTCTAATATAAGTGAAGATATAGTTAAAGAACTCGATTGCGACTAGGGGAAGAAACCCCCAAAATTTAGAGAAACCCTATGTTCCCAATTGGTTAGAAAATTGCCTAGTTAGTGAAATACTCAAATAATTCATGACCTTGGTGAGGAGATAACATGTGGGCGTTGATGTAATTAAAGTAATGACAGCTTGAATGCTATTGGCCTTTGAGTTTTATGTGATGTTTATATGCGATGATGATACATGATGTTGATTGTGGGATTAACATGTGTTTTAATGTTTGAGCATGCAAAAGTCTATGTGTGGGTTGGTAATGTGTAAAAATGGTGTTGTGTTGTACTCGCACGGGGAGTTTTAAAAGGTGCCCAATTGCCCTGTTTAGGCTTACCGTTGGACGAATGTGGAAAACGTTTTTGGATGTCCACACAATCCCGCCGTATAGTAGCCGATGAAAGTGGAAAAACGGATGATTTTCTTGGGTGCCTACCCCCCGCCGTATAGTGGCCGGCGAATGTGGGGGTTGTGTATTAAAAGAAACGGTTGTTCCCAATTGAGCTCATGTGACGGGATGCATGTAAACTGATTTCTTGGTTATGAATGTTTCTTCATGCAACTAGTTATCATAACATAAATTTATCTAAATTAAATTATAAGGACTCTTGTGAGATATAGACTATAAATATATGCTTGGTTGCTGAAATACCTTTGTTTGGGTTGTTATTTCACATGGATACCATATTTTGTTCAAGTAGATATCTGGATAAATGTATTCCTACTGGGCATCTCGCTCAACCCTAACTTATTTTTCAGGGATTGAGGAAGGTCTGCCTCGATGAAGCACCGGTTCAAATGCTAGATCTAGCTTACTTTGGGGAGTGAATTGAAGTCAAGAACATCTAGTTGTCTGTGTGTAATTTTTGGGGATTTTGTAATGGAACTTTTGTTTGTAATTCTATATTAATGTACGCCTTGAGGGCTCATGTTTTGTTAAGTTATCTAGGTCATTGAACTAGGACAGGACCTTGAGTACTATGCGAATGTAATATTTGAATTGTAATTACTTAAGTCTCAGTTCAATGGGAAAGATGACCCATTTTGGGATTTTATGATTATGTTACCAATGTGATATTAGGGTTAATTTTCAGGGCGTTACAAGTTGGTATCAGAGCCGTAGGTTAGAATACTTTGGGCTCGTGGGAAGTGACATTAGTCGCAATAGGGTCCTTAGATTATCTGGACTGACCCTATGTGTTATGTTCTTTTATGTGATTATGTGGAATGGGGTTGGAATCCTAGGATGTGGCTTTGTCCGTTGCATTCTTCGAAATCCTCTTGGAAAGACACTTGATCACTGTCTTTTCCACTTAGAGGTCCTTGATTGCCATGGAATTAGCTAACATCTAGGGAGGACAACTCAACTGTGTTTTATGTATGTTGATTATTTATTTGATTATGATGTTTTCTGAAGAAGTGACTAAGGGCACTTAGGTGCTAAAAATTGTTATTAAATTTATTGCTTGTTCGTATTTCTTATTGATGTCTTGGCGAGCTAGAGCACGGGGTGGGCCCCAATGGGGTGGCTGAAACATCCCAGCTCAACTTGAGATTCCTCCGCAAGAGGAAGAAGTGGGCCAAAACAATGTACCCGCTCCACTGGCCCAAGGAGCTATGAGAGTGTTAGCTAGGGAGATGGCGGGGGCTTTGCGAGAGTCCATGGAAATGTTGAGAGCCGAGCAAGCTGCTAGAACCATTGAGGGTGAAACGAGAGCTTCCTTTTTGAAAAAGGTGTTCTTTCGTTCTAATCCTGTCGAGTATAATGGCGAGCTCGACCTGATGAAGGCCGATAAGTGGTTGGAGCAAATAATTAAGTCCTTTCAGATCTTAAAAATCAGGGAGAATGAGTTGTGAGTGGCGTTAGCGGCTTATCAACTGAAGGGGTAGCCGGGCAATGGTGGAAGTCCGTCAAACGTATGGTTGATCATACGTGGGAAGCATTCATGCAAGCTTTTTAGGACAAATTCCTCCCTTCCACAGCTAAAGAACGATTGAGAAAACAGTTTGAGCAACTATAATAGCTAGATACACCAGTGGCGGAGTATGAAGCTAAATTCACTAACCTATCTCGTTTTGCACCCGAATTGGTATCTACGGAGGAAAGGAAGTGTATTGAATTTGAGAAAATGTTGAGACCAAAGATCTTGATGAAGGTGGTTGGTAACATGATCCGTGACTATGACCGCTTAGTCGAAGCTGCAGCTCATGTAGAAATCACAGCAGAGGCCGAAAAGGCAAGACAAAGATCAAAGAGAACAGGGCAGTCTGACATTAGAAGTGACACTGGCTCTTCCAAGAGGCCTAGGGGTTCGTCATCATCATGGCAATCACCCGCGCAACAAACTAAGTCTTCTAGCCATGTGTTGGGTGGGAGTTCAGGAAACATGCCTCGAGTTACCGGTACATGTTATAGGTGTGGCCAGATGGGTCACAAAGATGCGGAGTGTGGGCAGATGGGTGGAGCACGGCCCCAGCTGATGCATTCTCAGGGTCAACCTTAAAGTAGAAATCAGCAACAATCTTGTTGTCAATGTGGCCAACCTAGACATTTAAAGAAGTTTTTTCCACAAAAAGCAGGAGTTTTGGAGACGGCAAGGTCTAGATAGCTAAGGGGCTCACAGGTGAGCTAGGGGCAGAGACAATCATATCAGCCAACTCAATCAGGGCAAACACCCAGGACAGTTCAGGAAACCTCATCTGCTCAGTCTGCACAACAAACTTATGTTCAGAGAGGTGATGTAGGGAAGCAGAGATTGCAGGGAAGGATGTATGCAGTTACTGCTTCTGAGCAAGCTACGGGGTCATCAGTGGTGCGAGGTACATTTCTCATCTTCAATACATGGGCTAAGGTGTTAATAGATACTGGGGCTTCGCATTCTTTTATTGCCACATCATTTGCATTATTGTTGAAATTAGAGAGTAGACACTTACAAGTCCCACTCACAGTGGAATCACCAGTAAGGAGAAAGGTCAATCTAACCCGGGAATGCCAGGGGTGTGTAATTGAGGTAGCAGGTCGACAACTTCCTTTTAATTTCATAATGTTGGAAATGGTGGGTTTTGATGTGATTCTCGGAATGGATTGGTTGTTCGAGTACCGGGCGACAATAGACTGTTACTGAGGGAGGGTCACAGTGTGTACTGTAAGTGGTGATCGTTTTACATTACTGGGGAATAGGTATGATAGATTCTTACCCTTGTCACACTATCCTTGTGGCTGAGATCAAATTAATTTTCTTTTAGCAAGCTTGTGGGAAGATGGAAGTGATATGGTCTAGGATGAATTCCCAAAAGTAGTAAGTGAATATCCTGATGTCTTTCCTGAAGATCTCACAGAGTTACCACCTCATAAGGAGGTAGAGTTCAACATAGACTTGCTTCCGAGTACGGCACCTGTCTCATTGTCACCATATAGGGTTGCTCTGGCTGAATTAGTGGTTTTGAAAGAACAGCTGCAGGAGTTGCTTCATAAGGGCTTCATACGCCCCAGCACGTCACCTTAGGGAGCCTCAGCATTGTTCGCCAAGAAGAAGGATGGGTCCTTAAGGTTGTGTATAGATTATCAGAAATTGAACCAAGCTACGGTTAAGAATAAATACCTATTACCAAGAATAGATGACCTTTTTGACCAACTTAAGGGCTCTTGTTATTTCTCCAAAATAGATTTGAGGTCGGGTTACCACCAAATTCGAGTTAGAGAAGAAGACATTCCCAAAACCGCCTTTCGTACCCGATATGGTCATTACAAGTTCTTGGTTATGCCTTTTGGGCTGACCAACGCCCCAGCTACATTCATGGACCTAATGAACCGAATCTTTAGAGAATTCCTTGATACATTTGTGGTGGTCTTTTTAGATGATATTCTTATCTATTCACCCTCCAAAAAAGAGCATGAAGGGCACCTTCGTATGATTTTGCAACTTCTTAGGGAGCACCGGCTTTATGCTAAGTATGAAAAACGTGAATTTTGGCTTACAGAAGTAAGGTTCTTAGGCCATGTAGTTTCAGGGGATGGGGTTATGGTGGATTCCTCAAAAATAGAAGTTGTGTTAAATTGGGAGCAACCTAAGAATGTCTCTGAAATTCAAAGCTTTTTGGGTTTGGCTGGTTATTATCACCGTTTTGTGAAGAACTTCTCTTCTTTAGCATCACCGTTGACCAGGTTAACCCGTAAGGGAGTAAAGTTTGTTTGGAGTGAAACATGTGAAAACTCTTTCTGAGAACTAAAGTTTAGATTGACCACCGCACCCATCCTTATCATTCTGGAATGACGATTAGGTTATACAGTGTATTGCGATGCCTCTAGGGAGGGATTGGGATGTGTTTTAATGCAAGAAGGAAGGGTGGTAGCATATGGCTCGCATCAACTGAAGGCTCATGAAGGAAACTTCCCTACTCACGATTTAGAACTCGCCACCGTTGTTTTTGCCTTGAAGTTGTGGAGACACTACCTCTACGGTCATAAATTTGAAGTCTTTTCTAACAACAAAAGGCTCAAATACCTGTTTTCCCAAAAGGACTTGAACCTACGGCAACGAAGGTGGATGGAGTTCTTAGAAGACTACGATTTTGAGATACACTACCATCCTGGTAAGGCTAATGTGGTGGCGAATGCTTTGAGTAGAAAGTCGATGGGTACAATAGCCAACTTGGCAATGAATGAATGGAAGATGTTGGGGGATGTCAATGAGTATTCTCTGCTGCTTAGTGAATCTTCAGAGCAAGCAACCCTCTTTGCCACTATCGCACAACCGACTCTTGTTGCAAGAGTAACTGAAACTCAATTGGGTGATCCAGAAGTGGAAACCATTAAAGGGAGAATCTAACTTGGAAAGGAAGAGAGGGGTCTAAATGTTCATACAAACTCTAGTGTCCGTTTCCTTGATCGATTGTCCGTGCCTGAATGCATGAGGAATGAAGTTTTGAAAGACTTTCATCATTCTCGCCTCGCTGTGCACCCGGGGGGCACAAAAATATATCGTGATCTAAGCCGCCAATTCTGGTGGAGGGGCATGAAGAAGGACGTAGCCTCTTTTGTATCCAAGTGTCTGACATGTCAACAAGTTAAGGCGGAACATCAAAGGTCGGCTGGACTATTGCAACCCCTTCCAGTTGCCGAATGGAAGTGGGAATACGTCAACATGGATTTCGTTTCTGGTCTCCCCAGAACTCAGAGGAGTAACGATGCAGTGTAGGTGATTGTTGAAAGACTTACTAAGTCAACTCATTTCCTCGTCATGTGTATAGGGGATTCTGTAGAATTCTTAGCTAAACTTTATGTTTGTGAGATCGTCTGCCTCCACAAAGTACCAATCAATATAGTGTCTGATAGAGACCCTCGTTTTATAGCCAGGTTGTGGCAAAGTCTTCAAAGCTCCTTGGAAACACAACTGAACTTTAGTACCGCATATCACCCCCAAACTAACGGACAATCCAAACGTGTGATCCAGATTTTAGAAGATATGTTGAGGGCTTGCATGTTAGATTTTAAAGGATCATGGGAGAAGCATTTACCCCTGGTTGAATTTGCATATAATAATAGCTTCCAAACAAGTATTGGAATGGCACCCTTCGAAGCATTGTATGGACGTCCATGTAGATCACCTGTATGTTGGACTGAAGTGGGAGATTCATCTCTGTTAGGCCCAGATCTAGTTCGTGAGACCACTGAGAAAATAGCCCTTATTCGGAAAAGGCTAATCACTGCTCAAAGCTGACAAAAGAATTATGTAGATAGGAGGAGATGACCTTTATCCTTTGAGATCAGCGATCATGTGTTTCTGAAGATCTCCCCTAGAAAAGGGCTGATGAGGTTTGGCCAAAGTGGAAAATTATCACCAAGGTTTATTGGTCCTTTTGACATCATTGAACGAGTTGGGGAAGTGGCGTACCGTCTTGCATTACCACCTCAGCTCTCAGGAGTCCATAATGTATTCCTTGTGCCCATGCTCCGTAAGTATGAACCCGACCCCTCTCATGTGTTAGATTGGGTAGAAATAGAAGTAAACGATGATGTATCATATGAAGAGAGGCCAATCCAAATTCTTGATACACGGGAGCAAGTGTTGAAAGGTAAGACGATTCTGCTAGTTAAAGTATTGTTGTATCATCATGGTGTGGAGGAAGCAACATGGGAGCGAGAAGTCGAAGTCTGCGAAAGATACCTCGAACTATTCTCAAATCCAAAATGTATTAAATTTCTTACATTTCTTAAGTAACTAGTGAGGTTAATCTTGAGCCGTAAACCCTTAATATTCCTTATTTTTTATTCTAAATTTGAAGTAGTAATGTGTCTAAATGGGATGTTTAAACTAAATGATGTAGTGGATGTTTGACTTTGACTTGTGGTTGTAGCAAAAGTAGACGAATTCATAAGGTTATATCACTATTACTATTATTGCCCTTGTGTTCAAGTAAACATATGTATAGATATATATATATATATATGCATATTGATTATTGGTGGAAGCATAAAGACTAATGAATGGTGCAATAAAAATGATAGAAAACTAGAATATGTGTGTGTTTATACCTATTTTATTTATGTTGTCATTAGTTATAGCAGGTGGAAGATAGGAAACAATTTTGGGGGCGAAATTCCCTAAGGGGGGAAAATCATGAAAATTTGTTTATAGGTCCGCTCGAGTGAGGAAACTGCCGCTCGAGCATAGAATTGTTACCCTCAGTATTTTGTTTCGTTGCAGGCGTGTCCGCTCGAGCGTAGGAAGTCCCGCTCGAGCGTGAAATGCTAGCACCCAGTAATTACACTGTAGCACTGTAAAACCTCTGAGAGATAGCATTATCTTCCGATTGGATTGGGGATTTGTGATGGGTTCGTGAAGGAGTTCGAATTTGGGACTTGATAGTTGAGGTATGGATATCTTTATTCTTGTATCTCTATTTTTTTGAGGAAATTTCATGGTATTATGTGTGATTGAAACCCTAATTGAAGTTTTGATTGAATAAAACCCAATTTCCCTGTAATTACTCTTTCACTCAACATTTTGTTTGAAATTCCTAAATTTCTCTCTCTAATATAAGTGAAGATATAGTTAAAGAACTAGATTGTGACTAGGGGAAGAAACCCCCAAAATTTAGAGAAACCCTATGTTCCCAATTGGTTAGAAAATTGCCTAGTTAGTGAAATACTCAAGTAATTCATGACCTTGGTGAGAAGATAACATGTGGGCGTTGATGTAATTAAAGTAATGACAGCTTGAATGCTATTGGCCTTTGAGTTTTATATGATGTTTATATGTGATGATGATACATGATGTTGATTGTGGGATTGACATGTGTTTTAATGTTTGAGCATGCATAAGTCTATGTGTGGGTTGGTAATGTGTAAAAATGGTGTTGTGTTGTACTCGCGCGGGGAGTTTTAAAAGGTGCCCAATTGCCCTGTCTAGGCTTATCGCTGGACAAATGTAGGAAAACGTTTTTGGGTGTCCACACAGTCCCGCCGCATAGTAGCCGGCGAAAGTGGAAAAACTGATGATTTTCTTGGGTGCCCACCCCCCGCCGTATAGTGGCCGGCGAATGTGGGGGTTGTGTATTAAATGAAATGGTTGTTCCCAATTGAGCTCATGTGACGGGATGTATGTAAACTGATTTCTTGGTTATGAATGTTTCTTCATGCAACTAGTTATCATAACATAAATTTATCTAAATTAAATTATAAGGACTCTTGTGAGATATAGACTATAAATATATACTTGGTTGCTGGAATACCTTTGTTTGGGTTGTTATTTCACATGGATACCATATTTTGTTCAAGTAGATATCTGGATAAATGTATTCCTACTGGGCATCTCGCTCAACCCTAACTTATTTTTTAGGGATTGAGGAAGGTCTGCCTCAATGAAGCACCGGTTCAAATGCTAGATCTAGCTTACTTTGGGGCGTGAATTGAAGTCAAGAACATCTAGTTGTCTGTGTGTAATTTTTGGGGATTTTGTAATGGAACTTTTGTTTGTAATTCTATATTAATGTACGCCTTGAGGGCTCATGTTTTGTTAAGTTATCTAGGTCATTGAACTAGGACAGGACCTTGAAATCTTGTGAATGTAATATTTGAATTGTAATTACTTAAGTCTCAGTTCAATGGGAAAGATGACCCATTTTGGGATTTTATGATTATGTTACCAATGTGATATCAGGGTTAATTTTCAGGGCCTTACAAGTTGGTATCAGAGCCGTAGGTTAGAATACTTTGGGCTCGTGGGAAGTGACATTAGTCGCAATAGGGTCCTTAGATTATCTGGACTGACCCTATGTGTTATGTTCTTTTATGTGATTATGTGGAAATGGGGTTGGAATCCTAGGATGTGGCTTTGTCTGTTGCATTCTTCGAAATCCTCTTGGAAAGACACTTGATCACTGTCTTTTCCACTTGGAGGTCCTTGATTGCCATGGAATTAGCTAACATCTAGGGAGGACAACTCAACTGTGTTTTATGTATGTTGATTATTTATTTGATTATGATGTTTTCTGAAGGAGTGAGTAAGGGCACTTAGGTGCTGAAAATTGTTATTAAATTTATTGCTTGTTCTTATTTCTTATAGATGTCTTGGCAAGCTAGAGCACGGGGTAGGCCCCAACGGGGTGGCCGAAACATCCCAGCTCAACTTGAGATTCCTCCGCAAGAGGAAGAAGTGGGCCAAAAACAATGTACCCGCTCCACTGGCCCAAGGAGCTATGAGAGTGTTAGCTAGGGAGATGGCGGGGGCTTTGCGAGAGTCCATGGAAATGTTGAGAGCCGAGCAAGCTGCTAGAACCATTGAGGATGAAACGAGAGCTTCCTTTTTGAAAAAGGTGTTCTTTCATTCTAATCCTGTCGAGTATAATGGCGAGCTCGACCTGATGAAGGCCGAGGAGTGGTTGGAGCAAATAATTAAGTCCTTTCAGATCTTAGACATCAGGGAGAATGAGTTGCGAGTGGCGTTAGCGGCTTATCAACTGAAGGGGTAGGCCGGGCAACGGTGGAAGTCCGTCAAACATATGGTTGATCATACGTAGGAAGCATTCATGCAAGCTTTTCAAAACAAATTCCTCCCTTCCACGGCTAAAGAACGATTGAGAAAACAGTTTGAGCAACTATAATAGCTAGATACACCAGTGGGGGAGTATGAAGCTAAATTCACTAACCTATCTCGTTTTGCACCCGAATTTGTATCTACGGAGGAAATGAAGTGTCTTGAATTTGAGAAAAGGTTGAGACCAAAGATCTTGATGAAGGTGGTTGGTAACATGATCCGTGACTATGCCCGCTTATGTAAAAATCACAGTAGAGGCCGAAGAGGCAAGACAAAGATCAAAAAGAACGGGGCAGTCTGACACTAGAAGTGACACGGGCTCTTCCAATCCATAATGTCACATCCAATCCATAATCATTTCATTTTTTCTCTCACAACCACAAAATCTACTATAAAAAAGAGTCAACCAACTTCCTGAGCATAAATATTTTAGACATGCTAAAATAGTCAAAAAGATAAATAGCCAACTTCCCAAATATGGCCATGGTCTTTTTTGACACAAAAATTTAAGTTGAAGGACAAATGTGTTACAATAAGTGATTAAAAAGTGTAATTAACCAAAATATATATAGTTTAAGAAAGTAGAAATAGAATGGACCAAGGGTGCAAATGTAGAAAAAATAGTGAGCTTCACCTTGACAAGATTAAACCTGGTGGTATAGACAAGTATTATGAGCCAAAACTTTTCAACCACTGATTTCTTAGTTACCTCCACTAACCTTCCTCAATCACTGTACTAGATCCATACCCAATTAAGTCGAGCTTTATTGTCTCGATTACAAATCCATCTTTACAAAGAGATTCCTTTTGCAATGGTGTTGGCGGCGACGGCGGTAGTGAGATTATAACAATGTATGTCAACACATATGCATAAGCATACTAGTGAACTTCACGTGTGGTGTAGGTGGATATTTGCTGTCAGATATTTTATATGTTTCAATAAAGTTAAAGTAATTACATTTCAATGCATATAAATATCTCATTTGGTCTCTAATAATCATTGGTGGTGAGTTTTTTTGGCAGTCTCAACCTTTGTGGATCTGATGGTGGGAGTAGTATGTGTAGAGGGTGTGTAGGTGGTGGTGTATGGTGACAAATAAAGGAGGAAATGGTGTAATTGTCAGCAGGAAACGATGGGCATTGAGAAAGGAAGACGATGATCGGTAGAGGGAGAGAAAGGATTTGTTGTGGTAAGGTGCATAGTAAGTATATAATGAATGATTGTGATTTGTTGGAATAGTGGTGTTGTGTGAATTTCTAATTTTATTGTGCATGTGATCATTTCTCATTGGAGATCTAACCTTCATTAATAAATTTCTTTATTTGTCATAAAAAGAAAAAATTATTGAAGGAGAAATTTGTTACAATAAATATGATTAGAACATGTAATTAACCAATACTTATATAGAGTTTAAGAAAGAAGATAAGGGGTGGGCCAAGGGTGTAAATGAGAAAAAAAAATAGTGAGGTCACCATTGACACAATTAAACAAGGTGGTATTGCCAACTATTATGATCCAAAACCCTTCCCCCACTGGTTTCTTAGTTACCTCCACTAACCTTCCTCAATCACTATAATAAATACATGCCAAATTAAGTCAAGCCATATTATACCGCTTGCAAGTCCATCTTCAGGAAAAAAAATTGCTTCTCTAATGGTTTTGGCAGTAGTGGCGGTGGCGGTGGCGGTGATGGTAAGATTATAACCATGTATGTCGACACGCTTACATTAGTATACTAGTAAAAGGTCACGTGCGGTGCTCATGCGCTGTAGGTGGATGTTAGCCATTAGATAGTTATCTTATGTTTTTAGTTAAAGTTAAAATTAATTACATTTGAATGAATATAAATTTCTTTCTCTATATATATATTATTGATGGGGAGACTTATGGTAGTCTCAACCTTGGTGGATTTGATGGTGGGAGTAGTGGGTGTAAAGTGTGCATGGATGGTGGTATGAGATTACAGGTGGATAGGGAAGTGGTGTAGTTGTTGGTAAAAGATAAAATGTGCAATGAGAGAAGAAGATAATGAGATATAGGGGGAGGCAATGGATTTGCTGTGGTAACTAGATAATGATTGATTGTGATTGTCGGAAGCATAGTGTTTTTAAAAATTTTGATTTTAGCATGCATGTGATCATTTCCCATTTGTGATCTAACCATCATTAATAATTGGGGGTGTTTATGAAGATGGTTGGGCTAAAATAGCCCACTAAAAGACAAAATAGACTAAAATATTCAATCAGGCAACATATCAAATCCAACCCATAATCATTTTATTTTTTCTCTCACAACTATCAAGTCTACTATAAGAAAAAGCCAACCAATTTCCCATACATAATTATTTTAGCCAGGCTAAAATAGCTAAAATGCTAACTAGCTGACTAAAATAGCCAACCTCCCAAATAAGGCCATTGTCTTTTTTGACACAAAAATTTAAATTGAAGGGCAAATGTGTTACAACAAGTGATTTAAAAATGTAATTAACAAAAATATATATAGTTTAAGATGGTAGAGAAAGGATAGACCAAGGTCGCAAATGTGGAAAAAATAGTGACCTTCACCTTTGACACGATTAAACATGGTGGCATAGACAAATATTATGAGCCAAAACCATTCAACCATTGATTTCTTAGTTACCTCCACTAACCATCCTCAATCACTATAGTAAATACATGCCCAATTAAGTCAAGTCATATTGTACCACTAGCAAGTCTATTTTCAACAAAATATTGCTTCTCCAATGATTTTGGCAGTAGTGGTTGTGGTAAGATTACTGGTGGCCTTCGTGGCGATGGTGAGATTATGACCGTATATGTCGATACGCATGCATAAGTATACGAGTAAAAGTTTACGGTGGTACTTGTGCATTATAGGTGGATGTTAGCTGTTAAATGGTTTTCTAATATTTTTAGTTAAAGTTAAAACTAATTACATTTCAATGAATATAAATTTCTCACTTTGTCTCTCAATTTTATTGATGGTGAGATTTATGGTACTCTCAACCTTGGTGGATTTGATGGTGGTAGTAGTGGGTGTAAAGGGTGCGCTGGTTGTGGTATGGTATAACAGGTGGATGGGGAAGTGGTGTAGCTTTAGGCAAGAGATAAAATGTGCAATGAGAGAAAATGATGACTTGTAGGGGGAGGGAATGGATTTTCTATGGTATATGCATAGTAAATAGACAATGATTGGGAACAAAAACAACCCTCGCCCTCTTCAGATCGCGTCTCATTGGGGCCTGGGGGTGGCCCTCTTGCTCGTTTTCACGCTACCAGTGCTTGTTTGGGTTCGTTTCCGGCAAAGATCCTTTTATGTGGCCTCCCCCTTTTCTCCATCACCGATCTCTTCTCCACTACCCTTTTGATTTCTCTCTTGTCACATCGGTGGTCACAAGGGCTTCCAACAATTTCCAGGTATCAACGCTTTCAGTGTCCTGGTGTTAAAGTATTCTGGTCATCCGGACATTTCTCTCTCTCTAAAAAACAGAGGAGTCAACCAGGAAAATAGTGATTGGAGGGTGGCGACCGGTACTCCGTCAGAGGTGGGGTAGGAAGCAGCAAAGGCCAGTAGTCCAGTCAGGGTTAGTAACATTGTTCATCGATGATATTCCTGATAAAATGGATTCGAAGAGTTTGTGTGATCTATTTAAAAAGTTCGGTGTTGTTAAGGATGTGTTCATTCCTATGAAGAGAAGGAAACAAACAGATTCGAGGTTCGGGTTTGTTCGTTACGAGTGTCCGATTGCGGCTGATGTAGCTGTCCAAAAGGGTAATGGACTTTGGTGGGATGATAAGAGAATCACGGTCAAGAAGGCTGATTTTGATAAGGTTGAGCAGAGGAATCCTATAAAGAAAGGTCAGGTTGAAGGGACTCGCATAAGTAATCTGGGTAGATTGAAGACTGGTATGGCCATGAGAAACGGGAATGATAACTTGCCCAGGCAAGATAGGGAGGTTGTGAGGGGAATGTGTTCATATGCAGAGGTAGTCTCTCAAGAAAAGAAGCAGGGGAACGATGATGTCACAGTATTTACGAAGGAGGAAGGTAATGGGTGGCTGTATGAAAGTGTGGTTGTCAAGCTTAAATCACTTTTCTTATTTCAAGCGTTTAAGGAGGAGGTCTGGCGACGTGGTTATAAGGATGTTCTTGTACGAGAAGGAGGTGGAAGGCTCGTAGTTTTGACTTTCCCCTCTGCACAAGCTTTCTCCGAGGGTGCTGCAAGCCTAAAAGAGTGGATTTTTGAATGGGGTGATTCTCTATCAGAAGCTTGCAAGTGCGAGTCTGTTGATTATGAACGATGTGTGTGGTTATATTGTTTTGGTGTTCCCCTCAATTTATGGAGTGTCAACACGTTTAAGAATATTGGGAGGGTATGGGGTGAGGTAGTAGAAATTGATGAGGCCACCACCATGTTGAGATCATTTCAGTGTGGGCGAGTTAGAATTCTTACTAAGTCCATGGGAAATATTAATAGGATGATTTATTTGAATTGCAAGGGAAGATTATTTCCAGTTCGGATCTATGAAGCAGTGGAGGATTTACTTAGTGGGGAGGATAATAATAGCAGGAGTGATAATGTGAAGGGAGGAGTCGGCACTGTGGCTGATCAGAATTCTTACCTTGGGGGCAGAAGGAGAAATGATAAACCTGACAACGTGGCTAGTGCGGGGAAGAAGAAAGGAGACGAGGTGGAAGTTACGGAACAGCTGGCCAGCAAGGGGATGGACAAGGGGGCAAACGTGTACAGGGTAGTGGATCATAGCAGTGAGGATGTGGCAGCTATGGGGAACTGTATTGATGGGGTGGTTGAGGGTGCTGCTATAGTGAAAAAGGTGGGATTGGGAAAATTAACGGATGGAGGGTGCATTGAAGAGCTAGTAGTGGAGGAAGTTGAAGATTCGTGGGTGCCAGAATCTAAGGGATTGCCGCAGGTGGATGATGATATTATGACTCAAGGTTTCTTAAAAAGTATTTCGGGGCCTGCTAAGGATCAGCCCAATATTCATTTGGAGGTGGTTTTACCCAAGGCCTATTTGGCGGAATCGTTGAGTAGAAATAACTTGTGGGCTGATATAGCTCAGAGGGTTACTGTGTTACAAAATGATCCCGTGGAGTTTAATGAGCCAATAAGAAGGGGCAGAGATAGGCTACATACGGCAGTGACTATTAATCGGAAAAGAGGATCAGCAGTAAAGAGTATGGGTAAGAAGAAAGGAAGGGTTTTGGGTTCAGTTCCTGTAAGAAACTTCACAAGGGGGGCCATATGTAGAGCTGCAGCGTCAGCTTTATCCCTCTCCATATCTAAAAAATCAGGGGTGAGTAAAAGGGTGCAAGTTCGGGATGAAGCTAGGGAAACGGTGCAGATGGGAAAGAGGTTGGGTATGGAATGCAAAGGGAAGGAGCTTGAGGTCATTAATCGAATTATGGAAATGGAATTTAATGATCAAGGAAAGGTAGGGGAGGGGGAGAAGGCTGCTCAGTCTTGAGTGATTGTTAAAAGGGGTGTTTAGGGGTAATATGTATGTCTTTATGAAGATTATGTCGTGGAATATTAGGGGGCTTGGCAGGAGAGAAAAGAGGGGTAGAATTAAGAAGTTGGTAAGATGTAGAAATGTTGATGTTTTGCTATTGTAGGAGACAAAAAGGAGGAATGTAGATGAGATGTTCGTAAAATCGTTGTGGCCTTCTGATTCGATGCAGTTTATAGCTGTGGATTCCGATGGCAGTGCTGGAGGTTTGTTGTGTGCTTGGAACCCAGGTGCTTTTGAACTAGTTGAGTGCTGCTGTTCTAGGAATTTCTTTTTGTTATCAGGTACAGTTAATCATTCTTTTGACTGTATCATTGTTAACATATATGCACCTAATGATGGGAGGAGTAGAGGTATGTTGTGGGACTATTTGATTAGGTTGAAACCATCCTATGGGAAACCTTGGTGTATTGGGGGGGATTTTAATGAAGTAAGGTATTTGAGTGAAAGAAAGGGCTGTTTGCGGAGAGATAAAGGAATGTCTGAATTTAATGAGTTTATTGAGAAGATGGAGCTGTCTGATTTACCATTGCTTGGTAGGGGCTTCACTTGGTGTAATTCTGTGGATGGCGAGCGGTGGAGCAGGATTGATAGATTTTTATTGGAGCCTGAGTGGTTGGAGGTCTTCAGGTTGCAGCAGTGGGGTCTTCCAAGGAGTGTCTCTGATCACTGTCCGCTGTTGCTCATGGAAGATGTTAGGAATTGGGGCCCTCGTCCATTCAGATTCATTAATGCTTGGATCCTTCATCCAGGGTTTAAGGCTATGGTCAAAAAATCCTGGGAGGAGGCTGATATTCAAGGATGGGCAGGGATTAGACTGAAGGGTAAATTATCAAAGCTTAGAGGGGATCTCAGAAAATGGAATGTGGAGGTGTTTGGTAATATTGAGAATCAACTAAAGGCAGCGGAGGAGGAGCTTCATGAAATTGATTTGAAAGCTGAAGGTGGGCCTCTCCAGGATTCAGTAGGGGCTAAGAGGAGAATTTTGAGAGGTCTAGTCTGGAAGCTTAACAGGAGGCTAGAGTGGTTATGGCATCAAAAGTCTAGGCTAAAGTGGGCAAAAGATGGGGACAAAAATTCACGGTATTTTCATGTGATAGCTAGTAGAAGACAAAGTAAAAATATGTTGGGTTCAGTGAAGGAGAATGGGGTGGTTATTGAAGATCCCACCCGGGTAAAACAAGCTGTGTTTAGATACTTTAGTAAGGCATTCTCAGAAAGGTGGTGTGGTAGACCTGTGTTGGAAGGAACTTTTGCAAATATAGGTGTTGATGGATCAGCTCGAGAGCTGGTAGCAGAGTTTTCGGAGGAGGAAGTGTGGGCTGCTGTCAAAGGTTGTGATGGGAATAAAGCTCCAGGGCCGGATGGGTTTAACTTAACATGCATTCAGAAGAGTTGGAAAGTAATGAAGGATGACATTTTACAGTTCATGAAGGAGTTTCATATGAACGGGAGGTTGGCCTATGGGCTTAATAGTTCATTCATCACATTAGTTCCAAAGAAGGACAACCCAGTGGATTTGGTGGATTTCAGGCCAATTAGCTTGGTACATTCGATGTATAAAATTCTGGCTAAAGTTCTGTCTCACAAATTGAAGAAGGTTCTACCTAGGGTGATAAGTGAGGTGCAGACTGCTTTTATGGGTGGAAGGTGTATTCTAGATGGTGTTATGGTAGCTAATGAAGTTGTGCAATGGTGGAAATTGTCAAAACAGAGAGGTGTGATTCTAAAGCTTGATTTTGAGAAGGCTTACGACTCAGTCAATTGGGGTTTTTTGTTCGCAATGATGTCTAATTTTGGATTTTGGGAGAAATGGATTGGTTGGATTAAAGAGTGCCTATTCTCATCTAGGGTTTCAGTTTTGGTAAATGGTTCACCGACGGATGAGTTTTCACCCCAAAAAGGATTAAGGCAAGGGGATCCTCTTTCACCGTTTTTGTTTAATTTAGTGGCTGAGGGTCTAAACATGTTGTTGACAAGGGCTCAACAGTTTGGGTTATTCAAGGGAGCTAATGTGGGGTCTAATGGGATGAATGTATCACATTTGCAATTCGCTGATGACACAATCATTTTTTGTGATGCTGATTTACAAGAGATTCTTTTGATTAAAAGGGTGCTTAGGTGCTTTGAAGTGATGTCCGGTCTGAAGATCAATTTTTATAAAAGTGTGGTGTGTGGGATAGGTGTTTCAGATGGGGAAGTGGCAGATTTTGCAGCAGTTCTGAATTGTAAACCTCATAAGTTGCCTTTGACGTACTTGGGTATACCGATGGGGGTTAATCCGAGAAGAAAGTCGACTTGGCAACCAGTAATTGATAAAGTTAGGAGAAAGTTATCTTTGTGGAAAAGGAAGCTCTTGTCTTTCGCGGGTAGGCTAACACTGATTAAATCGGTGGTATCTTGTTTACCTTCATACTATATTTCTATTTTTAAGATGCCTAAGGGAGTGGTCAAAACAATTGAGCAATTGCAGGCTCAGTTTTTGTGGGGGGAAAGTGAGTTTAGGAGGAAGGTTCATTTAGTAGGATGGAAGGAGGTCACTAAGTCCAAGAGTCAAGGTAGCTTAGGAGTGAGGAGCATCAAAGATATGAATGCTAGCTTCCTATTGAAGTGGTGGTGGAGATATGGTGTTGAGAACGAGGCACTGTGGAAGGCAGTGATATGCAGTATTTATGGTAAGGAGGGCGGAGGGTGGTGGCCTATGAGAAGGGTAGAAGGTAGAATTTCTCCAATTTGGCAAGATATTTTGAGTATTACTCAAGATTACCCTCTGTTGTTAGAATTCTATTTGGAAAATGCAAAAGTTAAGATAGGGAATGGGGAAAGGATTAAATTCTGGATTGATAAGTGGTGCAACAATAGAGTGCTAAGGGAGGAATTCCCAAGATTGTTTGAGTTATCAGTGGATAAGGAGGGTTCAGTTATGCAGTATAGGCAGCAAGGAGAAGGGTCAGGGCAGTGGAGTTTAAAGTTTCGAAGATAATTAAGAGCTTGGGAAGAAGAAGAGGCAAGAAGGTTGAGGGATTGGCTGAATGATGGCTATGTCGAGAATGGGAACCTGGTAGATTGTTTACATTGGGGTATCAACTCTTCAGGCCAGTTCACAGTGGCTTCTGTGTGGAAGTGGCTGCAAGCTGATAGGGGACCAGATCCGTGTATTGCTAAAAGGCTGTGGAAAACTGTGGCTCTGCCAAAAATGCTGTTTTTTGGGTGGTTAGCTTGGAGGGGAAGAGTGAAGACTTCTGAGTTTTTACATAGGATTGGGGTGTTGGATGATCAGGTTAGTGTTTTGTGTCCTCTTTGTAGTTTTGCAGTCGAATCAATTAGTCATGTTTTACTTCATTGTCCATCGGTTTGGAGGGTGTGGTCTGATTTAGTAAACTGGTGGGGTATGTGTTGGGTGGTTCCTTGTACAGTTGAAGATCTGTTACAATGGTGGGTTGGGGTGAAACTCAAAAAGAAGGAGAGGAAAATTTGGAACTTGGTGCCTATTGTAATGTTGTGGTCAGTGTGGAAGCTAAGGAATGAGAAGGTGTACTCTGGAAGACCTCCTAATTTTGTTGAGCTAGTTGATCTTGTGAAGTCCAGGATAGCTTTCTGGGCCTATAGCAATATTGTAGGGTTGCAGTACTCTGTTGAAGATATAGTGTTTAACTTACATCAGGTTAGACAGTGTTTGGGTTAATGTGCTGCTGGGTCCATGTATCAGTTTGCTGTCTTGGAGTAAATTTAGGTGTAGTTTTGTATGGAGTTCATGGCAGTTAAGTTTCTGTTTGGTATGACTGTTGGAATTCACATCATTGGGGTTGCTGATCTGGGTTTTCTGCTGGGCTTGTATAATGATCTGGTTGTGGTATAATGCTCTGCTGGTATAATGATTTGGTTGTTCTGATGAATCTGTGAAGGACTATCAGTGAAGTGAAGGTTTGTTCAGTGAAGTGAGCCATAAGGGAGGATGATGTGGAGTTTTGCAGGTTTTTGCAATGTTGTGTTGCTCTGCTGAGTGGGTGATCTGCAAGGTTAAGTTGAGGAGAAATCTTACAGAGCCAAGGTTCTGTTTTCAGACAAGCTCCAGTTCGTGACCTGGGTTTGTGTTGAATAGCCTTCATCCCAGTGGGTACTCACAGTTGTGTTGCCGGGTTTGTATTGTCTGCTGTTGTGTTGCTGTCTTTGGTGATTTATCACCCCAGTGGGCTGTTTGATGAGCTGATTTGGTTTTATGCAAGTTGGGTTTTGGTTTTGTTTTGTGGGGTGAACAAAGCAGGAACCTGCAGTGCCTTTTTTGGTTGCTTTGGGCTGCTGGTTTAGGTGCAGCACTGCTGGTTTTTTTTTTTTTTTTCGTTGGTTTCTCACCAACTAGGAGGTTGGAGCTTGTTTTAGCTCCAAGCTCCTCTTTATTGATGTAATTTTTTTGTTATAATTCATCAATAAAGTCTTTTTTGCCGATCAAAAAAAAAAAAAAGAAAAGACAATGATTGATTTTAATTGTTAGAACAGTGGTGTTTTGAAATTTTTTGATTTTAGCGTGCATGTGGTCATTTCTCGTTTGTGATCTCACCAGAATTAATAATTGGTGGTATTTGGGAAGATGGTTAGGTCAACATAGCCCACTGAAAAACAAAATAGACTAAAACTGTCAATAAGACAATGTCAAATCCTACCCACAATTATTTCATTTTTTCTCTCATAACCATGAAATCTACTATAAAAATTAAAAAATTAAGAAAAAAGCCAACCAACTTCCCATAATAGCCAAAGCCAACTTCCCAAATAAGGTCATTGTCTTTTCTGACACAAAAATTTTAATTGAAGGACAAATGTGTTACAATAAGTTCTTTAAAAATGTAATTAACCAAAATATATATAGTTTAAGAAAGCAGAAAAATGATAGACCAAGGTTGCAAATGTGAAATAGTGACCTTCACCTTTGACATGACTAAACAAGGTGGTATAGACAAGTATTATAAGCCAAAACCGTTCAACCACTGATTTCTTACTTGCCTCCATTAAACTTCCTCAATCACTAAAGTAAATTTATGCCCAATTAAGTCAAGCCATATTGTACCACTAGCAAGTCCATTGTCAACAAAAGATTCTCCAACGATTTTGGCAGTAGTTGCAGTGGTAGGAGTACGGGTGGTCTTTGGCAGTAATGCCAGTGGTAGGATTAGTGGTGGTCTTTATGGCAATGGTGAGATTATGACCATGTATGTCGGCACACATGCATAAGTATACGAGTAAAAGGTCACGTGCGGTGCTCGTGCATTATAGGTGGATGTTAGCCATTGGATAGTTGTGCTATATTTTCTGTTAAAGTAAAAACTAATTACATTTCAATGAATATAAATTTCTCATTTTGTCTCTTAAAATTATTAATGTTGAAATTTATGGTACTCTCAACCTTTGTTGATTTGATGGTGGGAGTAGTGGGTGTAAAAGGTGTGTGAGGGAAGTGGTGTAGTTATCGACAAGAGATAAACTGTGCAATGAGAGAAGAAGATGATGATTTGTAGGGGGAGGGAATGGATTTTCTATGGTAGATGCATAGTAAATAGATAATGATTTATTTTGATTGTCGGAAGAGTGGTGTTCTAAGAATTTTTTATTTTAGCATGCATGTGATAATTTCCCCGTTTGTGATCTAACCTGCATTAATAATTGGTGGTGTTTGGGAGGAGGGTCGGGCTAAATTAGCCCACTAAAAGATAAAATAAACTAATATTATTAATAAGACAAAATGTCACATCCAACCCATAATCATTTCATTTTTTATCTCACAACCATCAAATTTATTATAAAAAAGAGCCAACCAACTTTCCAAACATAAGTATTTTAGCCAGGCTAAAATAGCCAAAAAGATAAATAGTCAACTAAAATAGCCAACTTCTCAAATATGGCCATTGTCTTTTTTGACACAAATTTAAAATGAAGGACAAATGTCTTACAATAAGTGATTAAAAAATGTAATTAACCAAAACATATATAGTTTAAGAAATTAAAAAAAAAAAGGATGGACCAAGGGTGCAAATGTGGAAAAAAAATAGTGAGATTTACCTTTGACACGATTAAACAAGGTGGTATAGACAAGTATTATGAGCCAAACCCTTCAGCCACTGATTTCTTGGTTACCTAAACTAACCTTCCACAATCACTGTACTAAATCCATGCCCAATTAAGTGAAGCCTTATTGTCTCACTTCCAAGTCCATCTTCACGAAGAGATTCCTTCTCCAATCGTGTTGGCGATGGCGGCGGTGGTGGTGGCACTGGTGGGAGTAGTGTGTGTAGAGGGTGTATGGGTGGTGGTGTAGGGTGACTGATGGATGAGGAAATAGTGTAATTGTCAGCATGAGATAATGGGCATTGAGAAAAGAAGACGATGACTGATGGAGTGAGAGAAGGGATTTGCTGTGGTAAGGTGCATAGTAAGTATATAATGAATGATTGCAATTTGTTAGAATAGTGGTGTTGTGTGAATTTTTAATTTTAGCATGCAGGTGATCATTCTCATTAGACATCTAACATTCATTAATAAATTTCTTTATTTATCACAAAAATAAAAAATTATTGAAGGTGAAATTTTTTACAATAAATATGATGTCACACCCTCAAAATAATAACATTAAACCCATCAATTTAGACATGCATTGATATAAGAGACAAACATCATTCTATTCCACAGAGTAATTCTTTACAAGAAACATTACATGTTAACAACAGAATCAAATGCCCTATGGGCTTACAGCTTTCCAAGCTAACACTTGGTTACAAAGAGGAGAGTACTAACTCAAATACGCATTAAGCCCTTGGCTTGAAATTACATGTAATACAACAAAAGATAACCAAAACCACAAACGTCTGCCTGCCTCTAGCCTCTCAAGCGATGTCCTTGGAGGTGGCATGCTTCATATACCTGAAAATGGTGTCCCATATGGGGTGAGCCACAGCCCAGTAGAAATACACTAAACCGACTATGAACAATGACTAAAAGATTAGCAGTTAATAGATGGTCAACACTTATACATTCGTTTACATCTTATTACGATTCCATGACAATCAAGTCTATGTTACAATTCACTTTCCATTTCTTATTCAACATTGAGTTTGAAAACAAGGCTCAGTACTCTGGCCAAAACCTTTGATGAGATTATAGTTCATCACTAGAACACTTTCGAAATCCAAGATGGATACACATTTTGGTGTTGTGTCAATAACACATAAACCACTTCCATGATTCATAAATGATGTACATTTTAGTGCTATTTCAACTTAAACAAACATCTCAATAGATAAGCATATGAGCTATATCACTACTACCACAGATAAGCATATGAGCTATATCGTCACTACCACGGATAAGCATATGAGCTATATCAACACTACCACAGATAAGCATATGAGCTATATCAACACTTCAATAGACAAGCATATGAGCTATGTAATCATTCCAATGGGAGAGCATATGAACTGCATCCCTGGGTCCATCCCCCATCTTCCCTTAACCATTAACCGGTTTAGAGGTACATCCCTCATCTTCCCCTAAACCGTGGAGTACATCCTCCATCTCCTCCCATATACAAGCAATGCATATAAACACAGAATCATATACGCAAACAATCAATACATAAAGTTAATGTATTCTATCAACCGTCTACACATAATGCATATAAACACATTGGTCATATACACAATCAATCAATACATAAAGTGAATGTATTCTATCAACCGTCATACTCTATGACACATCCAATTGATTAGTTTTAGTTTGCCTAATCATCATGCATTGTCTACAACAATTAATACTACTCTTCACCGGTAGCCCAAAGCAATTATTTCTAAACAGGAAATAAATGCACAAATGGATAATATATCAACATTTCAATTAGGTGAGCAATAAATGATTTAACTACACCCTTTAGTCCCATATATTTCCAATTTCAACATTCTCAATTCGATTTCTCATTTTCTTTAATTAATTATATACATTAATTAATTAAACCAATTAGGGCAAATTACCATAATTCACAAAACAACCCTAAGGTTCCGATCCCATCAATGTTCCAACATTAATCTCATTTCTCTATGCCTAACATGCATATAGGTTTATATATTTAAAACCCCAACTTTTGTAAAATTACACAAAGGCCCAAACTTTCTCAAAATTACCCAACAACCCCCAACATATCAAAATGCTAAAATTCAAAGACAAAGCTCATAAGATGGAGTAGGTTATCCCTACCTCAAAAGGTGACACCCAACGAAGAAGATGAAGAAAACGAAAGTGCTCCAAATGACAAATTTCTCGGATCAAAGGATAGCCCTCGACGATCAACAACCTTTTTGTAAAGGCCAAAGGTGAGGAAATCACTCATACTAGATCAATACCTAGAGAGAAGGTAGAGATCTAGAGTGAGAAGCTCAACAATGGAGGTTTAGAAAAGTAAGAGAGAGAAATGGAGTTGAAAAAGTGATTCAGAAACCCGGATCTCGATTTTATATAAAAGTAGCCCGCCGGCGTGAAACCCCACTCGGCGCCACTACGAACTCCGCTCGAGCGGCGGATATACACTTCCAAAACTTTACACTGAACCAGGTCCCCGCTCGAGCGTCAAAATCTCCACTTGAGCGTCACACACAAACTCACGCTCCAGCGTCAAAACGCCCGCCGAAAGGCCCAACACCGCAGAAGAAAATCTCGAGATGGGAAAACACGCCGAAGGCCGAACTCCCGCCGGCGGAGAAGCAACAAAGAAGGACCCACTCGAGCGCCAAAAGCTCCACTCGAGCGGACATGCTAAAATCTGGGCAACTAGTTTGTGTTTCTAAGCTCAACCAACCTGTTTCAAACCTGTCCAACACAACTCAAGACTCAAATACAAGGAGCAAAGGATGTAAACAAGATATACACAACAACCAACTCCACGGAACCTAAGTCCGGATGCAACAATTAAAGAAAGAGAAACCAGGATCGCTATAACCTCCCCCCCTTAAAGAATTTCGTCCCCGAAATTAAGGAAATGACAAAACACGAGACCAACTGATCACAAAGCTCACAATACAAGGATGTTAATCTCTCAACTGATTGTCCACTTACCCTCACACATTGGAAGGGCTTAACAAGGAAACATGATCCGAAAGAGAAACAACACCCCGGCATACCAAACTTCAACAAAACCAAACCCTCTCCGAGATAACTCATCAAAATAACCGACTAACGCTCCAAGCTAAGTCACTAATCAAAATCACAATCCCGAATAGAACAACTAATGCAAGCTTTTGTATGAATGCAAAGAAAATTATTCTTTGGTTCAAAGGGCATTTTCTCAAAAATAATTAAGTTTTCAACGTTAACGTTCCGAAATAAATTTTGCATTCCTCTTGCGAAATCCAAGAGTTTGTCAATATTTTTTTTTTTCATAAACACGGTGTTATTCACAACACATAACCATTCTCATTTGATTTGGTCAAGTCCTCTCATTGAAATTTTTCATAACATTTGAATGAAATCAATTTCTCCACAATATACAATTTAGTATTTAACAACCTAACCCATTGCTGGTTATCCTATCTCTATTCAAGAGACAATTTACAATATATGCTATAACATGCATTATCGGCATGCATTTCTTTCAATTTCAATAACTTCAAACATGTATGGTTCTCAATTCCGAAGCACATTCACTGTTAATGATACATTTGCATTTCCACGTCACATTTAACATATATAATGCTAAATTAACTTCCATAATATTACCATAGACTGAAACACATGTAATATTCGTACAGTTCATCAATACAACCAGATGTTCAACATACGCTTACATACCTACCAATGGATCCAGATACCTCTCTCTTGGAACCAAAATTTACTTACCCAAGTGGTTTCCTCAACTCCATTACGTTTTTACAATATCTTAACGAATGGAAAAGTCCGGCTTATCCTGACTCAATAATAATGATAATAGTAAGACACATTCTAACACTATAGTGTTCTGAGACATCCACCATGTCCCAACTACCCACAATACTTAAACTAATATTTGGTACTTAATATCCCAACAAAGGAAACACGGAAACATTCGTGCACAAGGCTAGTAGTCAACTTTCACACAACAGGTGTACGACGAAGCACGGGTAAGGAACAACATTACGGCACATTACTAGCCCAAAAATTCAAGGTCTTGAACAAAAATCATCTTAGTTTACGAGGAGTATCCAATGAACCCCAAGCGAAACACAACATAGTCATCCCACAAAACCTATCATACTCACGTTGATGACGCTGTACTCAAAACAGAGCTTTCATAAAAGAACTCTTAAACACTTGAAATTCCCAATATCGTAACGACACGACGGATAACATTGCACACCCCCGTGCTTTACAACATACTAACAAGGACCAAACAAATCAAAACGATTCCAACTGAGTACCTCACTCACTCTTCACAACTCTCCTACTTCACTTGTGTCACCACTGTCCAAACTGGGCGACGGACACTTATGCCGAAGTGGCCTAACTTTACCAAGCATCCAACCTCACAATTTCACTCAGAAACCATACGAACCACACACTGACACGCATCGCACTGTGCAAAACTCCCTTATCTAGAGATTTCACTCACCACCTCGACTGAACTCGAAGTAATAAAATTTGCATACCCTTTCCCTCATACTAAGTTAACTGACAGGGTTTGCTACCCCGTGACATTCACCACTACCAAGTCACCGTTCGTACCGAACACGAACTAACATAGCACCTTCATCCGCCAACGACTTATAGGGTCCACCCTTCATTCCAAATTTTACTTGTCACTCACCCCACGAGTACAATCAAGACACCCAGCTTCCGTGCCAAACTACTAGCCAATGCTACCCCTAGACAATCACTATGAACCAACCCCGACACTGTTGCATATCGCCGATAAGGCTTTCAGAGATACACCATTCTAAATTCCTGGAGGAGTAAAGGTCCTCAACCTTCTCATTACCATCCCAAACCTGACTTTGCAAAAGACTTACTACAGTGACTCGACTCACGGGTCACACCCCAACCACGGTTCATACACCCAATCAACCCTCACAACCGCATCTCCTGACCTAACCAGTGTTAAGGTACGAACCTATCACTTTCGATCAAAGTAAGGAAGTCCAAAAACTCAGGAAACGTCCATAGGCTACTACCCGAGATATAGCACCAGCTGCTCACAACGTACCACCCCCGATGTTAACAGCCACACCCTTATATAGGGACTAACACTCCCTCTATCGAACGACCAATCATAACACATGCCCATTCGGCAACGTTACCTACCACGAAGGTACAAGTCTAATCCTAACAAGATTATGCGCTACATCCTCATAAATACCATGTTAATTACATACTATGCCTAGTATTAATCTCACACTTCACATCCTCTCGAGGAGTTCCCGCGACAGTAGACTAACATCGCTTTCACACACATAAGAATCAATTAGATAACACTAATGAAATTTCGAGCATCCAGCAAGTATAACTGTTCTTGCCCCCTAGTAATTCTGATTAAGATACGCATTTCTCAGTGATCCTTCTAAATTTGAAAACACGGCCCAACAGCCCTCACTTTTCCCAAACCAAAACACACGCCGAAGAGTGCATTAATACCAAAAAATTTTATGGTCTCACAACAACCTATTATATTAATAAAACTTTTAGAGCTACAGCATGTTCCAATCCACCCAATCCAAGGATATTAACAAGCCAAGCATAAGTATATAGATAAACAAACAGTTTAGATGTTTCAACATTCCCAAAACACATTGGTTACACAACAGAACCCAATGGCCACAAAACGATAATTCACCGGTTACAAAACGGATTAGTCAAAACAAAACCAACCCCTCGGTATTACCACCACTGTCGTCCCTCGTTGGACCTCCAAAATTGGTCATCCCCAAATACAAGATAACCTATGAGCTTACAAGCCACGGACAAGAACTACTGGCATGCCCCCTCTGTCCACATCCGGAACAATTACAAACTTCCCCAACTGGGGCTTGGGAACTCAACTCTACTGAGGCCCTCGAAATCTGGCCTGCTAGTTCCCCAAAATGATATTGTTCCTGCTTAGTTGAATGAAACCGAGCTTGGCTAGGTTGCAAAACCCCTAAAGAAGCCCTCGGCTGAGTACAGAAACGTCGAATATGACCCGGCTGATTACACACCCAACAGGTAGGCGGTGCCTGAGCACGAGACTGGTTCAAAATCTGGGCTGATGAAGACCCCAACAACTGCCTCCTCACTGAGCGTTTGATCGGTCCAAAACCCAGCTGGTTAAATGATCCTGGTGGTACAACTACTGGTTAAACTGCTAACTCTGCCCTCTTCCTTTGTGGGCAAACCGAAACCTTGTGGCCTAGTAGGCCACATTTGAAACAAATGACACCTCTCTGTTCACTTTCTCCCGAACCCAAATCCGACACTGGAAGGGTAGTTCTAGCCCGACCCCCTTGTTGTGGGTTTAAACCCCTCTGTCTCTTAAAAGGCATACTAACACCTTGAGTCACGGGAGTCGCCGAGATGGCTTCCTCCCCACTCTGCCCCATTGCTAGCACCGCAGCCTCTACATGGGCAGCCGCCTTAACAAACACACTATAACTTCTATGCCAAGACCCCGTTATTCTTACACGGATGTCGTCACACAGCTTACTCTCAAACTCAGCACAACGCAACTCCTCCGTCTCCACCAATTCTGGAGCAAACCTCGACAGGTTAGCAAACCATCTTTCAAACTACACCAAAGGTGTAGTACCATGGCGTAACTCCACAAACTGTTTCCGCAACTCTTCCCAAGCAGAAGGAGGGAAATCACAACTTCCTCGCCTAGGCATCCTAGTAAAAGTAACAAAGGATATTAGCACATTCATATATGTGCCGAAGCTAAACACTCACGTCCTAATATATGGACAACTGTAATTCACTCCACGTAAGCACATAAACACATAAGCACTTACGAATTTCGTGTTCGGATAATGATAGTCCCGAGGCGTTACTAGAGTTCCATAGAAACAGCATTGATCAAGTGCTTTTCCAACAGGACTCCCAGAAACTAAATCCCATACCCAAATAGTCACATAAACATGTTATCACATAAGCACATAACATTACATCTAAGTCTCAAACAAGCGAGACAAACCCATTGTGATCCTAATCACTTCCCACGTACCCAAAGTATTCGAACCCGATACGCTCTGATACCAAGTTGTCACACCCTCAAAATAATAACATTAAACCCATCAATTTAGACATGCATTGATATAAGAGACAAACATCATTCTATTTCACGGAATAATTCTTTACAAGAAACATTACATGTTAACAACAGAATCAAATGCCCTATGGGCTTACAGCTTTCCAAGCTAACACTTGGTTACAAAGAGGAGAGTACTAACTCAAATACGCATTAAGCCCTTGGCTTGAAATTACATGTAATACAACAAAAGATAACCAAAATCACAAACGTCTGCCTGCCTCTAGCCTCCCAAGTGATGTCCTTGGAGGTGGCATGCTTCATGCACCTAAAAATGGTGTCCCATATAGGGTGAGTCACAGCCCAGTAGAAATACACTAAACTGACTATGAACAATGACTAAAAGATTAGCAGTTAATAGATGGTCAACACTTATACATTCGTTTACATCTTATTACGATTCCATGACAATCAAGTCTATGTTACAATTCACTTTCCATTTCTTATTCAACATTGAGTTTGAAAACAAGGCTCAGTACTCTGGCCAAAACCTTTGATGAGATTATAGTTCATCACTAGAACACTTTCGAAATCCAAGATGGATACACATTTTGGTGTTGTGTCAATAACACATAAACCACTTCCATGCTTCATAAATGATGTACATTTTAGTGCTATATCAACTTAAACAAACATCTCAATAGATAAGCATATGAGCTATATCACTACTACCACAGATAAGCATATGAGCTATATCGTCACTACCACAGATAAGCATATGAGCTATATCAACACTACCACAGATAAGCATATGAGCTATATCAACACTACCACAGATAAGCATATGAGCTATATCAACACTTCAATAGACAAGCATATGAGTTGTGTCATCATTCCAATGGGAGAGCATATGAGCTGCATCCCTGGGTCCATCCCCCATCTTCCCTTAACCATTAACCGGTTTAGAGGTACATCCCCCATCTTCCCCTAAACCGTGGAGTACATCCCCCATCTCCTCCCATACACAAGCAATGCATATAAACACAGAATCATATACGCAATCAATCAATACATAAAGTTAATGTATTCTATCAACCGTCTACACATAATGCATATAAACACATTGGTCATATACACAATACATAAAGTGAATATATTCTATCAACCGTTATACTCTATGACACATCCAATTGATTAGTTTTAGTTTGCCTAATCATCATGCATTGTCTACAACAATTAATACTACTCTTCATCGGTAGCCCAAAGCAATTATTTCTAAACGGGAAATAAATGCACAAATGGATAATATATCAACATTTCAATTAGGTGAGCAATAAATGATTTAACTACACCCTTTAGTCCCATATATTCCCAATTTCAACATTCTCAATTCGATTTCTCATTTTCTTTAATTAATTATATACATTAATTAATTAAACCAATTAGGGCAAATTACCATAATTCACAAAACAACCCTAAGGTTCCGATCCCATCAATGTTCCAACATTAATCTCATTTCTCTATGCCTAACATGCATATAGGTTTATATATTTAAAACCCCAATTTTTGTAAAATTACACAAAGGCCCAAACTTTCTCAAAATTACCCAATAACCCCCAACATATCAAAATGCTAAAATTCAAAGACAAAGCTTATAAGATGGAGTAGGTTATCCCTACCTCAAAAGGTGACACCCAACGAAGAAGATGAGGAAAACGAAAGTGCTCCAAATCACAAATTTCTCAGATCAAAGGATAGCCCTCGACGATTAACAACCTTTTTGTAAAGGCCAAAGGTGAGGAAATCACTCATACTAGATCAATACCTAGAGAGAAGGTAGAGCTCTAGAGTGAGAAGCTCAACAATGGAGGTTTAGAAAAGTAAGAGAGAGAAATGGAGTTGAAAAAGTGATTCAGAAACCCGGATCTCGGTTTTATATAAAAGTAGCCCCGCTCGAGCGTGGAAACCCCCGTTCAAGCGTCAAAAATCCCGCTCGAGCGGCGGATACACACTTCCAGAACTTTACACTGAACTAGGTCCCCGCTCGAGCGTCAAAATCTCCGCTCGAGCGTCACACACAAACTTATGCTCGAGCGTCAAAATGACCGCTCGAGCGTCCAACACTGCAGAAGAAAATACTGGGAGATGGGAAAACACGCTCGAGTGTCAGAACTCCCGCTCGAGCGGAGAAGCAACAAAGAAGGACCCGCTCGAGCGCCAAAAGCTCCGCTCGAGCGGACATGCCAAAATCTGGGCAACTAGTTTGTGTTTCTAAGCTCAACCAACCTGTTTCAAACCTGCGCAACACAACTCAAGACTCAAATACAAGGAGCAAAGGATGTAAACAAGATATACGCAACAACCAACTCCACGGAACCTAAGTCCGGATGCAACAATTAAAGAAAGGGAAACCGGGATCGCTATATATGATTAGAAAATGTAATTAACCAATACTTATATAGAGTTTAAGAAAGAAGATAAGGGGTGGCCAAGGATGTAAATGAGAAAAAAATAGTGAGCTCACCGTTGACACGATTAAACAAGCTAGTATTGCTAAGTATTATGATCTGAAACCCTTCTCCACTGATTTCTTAGTTACCTTCACTAACCTTCCTCAATCACTATAATCAATCCATGCCCAATTAAGTCAAGCCATTCTATACTGCTTGCAAGTCCATCTTTAGCAAAAGATTGCTTCTGTAATGATTTTGGCAATAGCGGCAGTGGTAGGATTGAGGGTGGTGTTGGTTGCGATGGTGAGATTATAACCATGTATGTCGACACACATGCATAAGTATACGAGTAAAAGGTCGCTTGCGGTGCTCGTGTGTTAGTCGTTAGGTAGTTATCTTATTGTTTTAGTTAAAGTTAAAAGTAATTGCATTTCAATGCATATAAATTTTTCACTGTCTCCCACAATCATTGGTAGTGAGTGTTTTTGAAGTCCCAACTTTGGTGGGTCTGATTGTGGATGTAGTGTGTGTTGAGGGTGCGTGGGTCGTGGTGTAGGGTGACAAATGGATAGGGAAATGATGTAATTGTCAGCAGGAGATAATGTGTATTGAGAAAGGAAGACGATGACCGGTAAAGGGAGGGAAGGGATTTGTTGTTGTAAGGTGCATTGTTGGAATAGTGGTGTTGTGTGAATTTCTAATTTTAGCGTAGACGTGATCAGTTCCCGTTAGGGATCTAACCTTCATTAATAATTATCATTACTTGGGACAAAAAGAAAAAATTATTGAAGGAGAAATATGTTACAATAAATATGATAAGAAAATGTAATTAACCAATACTTATATAGAGTTCAAGAAATAAGAAAAGGTGTGGGTCAAGTGTGTAAATGAGAAAGAAATAGTGAGGTCACTATTGACATGATTAAGCAAGGTGGTATTGCCAAGTATTATGATCCGAAACCCTTCCCCCACTGAATTCTTAGGTATCTGCACTAACCTTCCTCGATCACTATAGTAAACACATGTCCAATTAATCAAGCCATATTGTACAGTTTGGAAGTCCATCTTTACCAAAAGATTGCTTCTGTAATGGTTTTGGCAATAGTGGCAATTGTAGGAATGGTGGTGGTATTGGTGGCGATGGTGAGATTATAACCATGTATGTCGACATGCATGCATAACTATACAAGTAAAAGGTCACGAGTGGTGCTCGTGCATTGTAGGTGGATGTTAGCCGTTAGATAGTTATCTTATATATTTTGTTTTAAAGTTAAAAGTAATCACATTTCCATGACTATAAATTTCACACTCTATCTCTCAATATTATTGATGGTGAGATTTATGCTACTCTTAATATTGGTGGATTTGACGATGGGAGTAGTGGGTGTAGAGGGTGCATGAGTGGTGGTGTGGGATAATAGGTGGATGGAGAAGTGGTGTAGTTGTCGCCAAGAGAAAAAATGTGCAGTGTGAGAAAAAGATAATGAGCTATTGGGGAAGGGAATGGATTTGCTATGGTAAGATGCATAGTAAATAGATAGTGATTGATTTCGATTGTCGGAAGAGTGGTGTTTTGAGAATTTTTTATTTTAACATGCATGTGATCATTTCCCGTTTGTGATCTAACCAGAATTAGTAATTTGGGATGTTTAGGAAGATGGTTGGGCTAAAATAGCCCACCAAAAGATAAAACTGACTAAAATAATCAATAAGACAAAATGTCACATGCAACCCATAAGCATTTCATTTTTTTCTTTTACAACCATCGAATCTATTATAAAAAGGGGGGGGGGGTTGACCAACTTACCGAACATAACTATTCTAGCCAGGCTAAAATAGCCAAAAAGTTAAATAGCCAACTTCCCAAATATGGCCATTGTCTTTTCTGACACAAAAAATTGAGGACAAATGTGTTACAATAAGTGACTAAAAAATGTAATTTACCAAAATATATACAGTTTAAGAAAGTAGAAATGGGATGGACCAAGGGTGCAAATGCGGAAAAGATAGTGAGCTTTACCTTTGACATAATTAAACAAGATGGTACAGAGAAGTATTATGAGCCAAAACCCTTGAACCACTTATTTCTTAGTTACCTCCACTAACCTTCCTCAATCATTGTACTAAATCGTAACCCAATTAAGTAAAGCCTTATTACCTCACTTGCAAGTCCATCTTCATTGCTTCTCTAATGGTATTGGTAGCGATGGTTGTAATGCCCCCAAATTATTTAAATTAAAACATTATTTAAAACATGGTTAAACCAAAATCTTATCATAATCATAATGACATTATCCCAAAAAGTCATTTTTCTCATTGAACTAAGGTTTCAGAAATACAAGTTCCATATTTATCTATTAAATACATAGACCATTACATAATTCAAAATGCTAGAGGATGAATAAAAAATTCCTTGGCATACAATTAAACAAGGCATGGCCTTGTACAACAAAATGAACTCTTGGTTCCAAAACATATACGCTCAAAGCTTCCACACATTACATCCATGAGCTACCGTGCTCCATCAACAAAAGAAAGTTTCCCGCTCCTTGTCACTGAGGTGGTTGCACATTACTAATTCCTGAAATTGTTAGATAGGAATGAGCTAGACGCCGAGTAGAAATACTTTTAACAGAGTATTGTAGACAGCCCATTTTTGACCGCTCTTAAGACTTGGGCACTACTGATGGTTTACTTGGTGGAGAAAGGTGTGCAGGGGAAAGGTTTAGTTTCTTCGGCAAGGAGAGAGTCAAATCTCAACTTCATACTGTAACATGCCCGGGGGGTACCCGCGCGCATTAAACAGTTCGAACTCCCGAGATCTCTTTGATCTAGTCTCACGAGTGCAATATGATACGTAGATGAGAGTCCAGATTTGACAACTTTTATTGAAAATCCATTTTATTGCAATTTTGTCAAAAATGGACTGCGTCATCAGATCTCAGAGTCGCCACCTAATATTTTGGGAAATTAGGAAACCCATGACTCGTGCCAAGGCCACTGTTCGTCATAACCAAAGATGCTTGGCTCGGAACCTTAGGTATGAGAGGGGAAGGTCAATAATGAGCACCCCCGCTCACCCGATCAAAGATCAGCCTCTATTAAACCATGATATGACTTTTTATTTTCTTTATATGTTCATGTTCTGATTATTGAATAAATCCTAAAATTTACTATGTGAAGCATACAAGTATAGACTAGTTTGCTCAAATTGGAACAATTCAACTTCATGTTTGTTTTTCGAAAAGGGTTTGAATTTGCCACTTGACAAAGTGGGCTTAAAGTTTGTGAATTTGCCACTACAAAGTGGGCTTGAAACGTACATTTATTGAATTATTCCAATTCAAGCAACAAGCCTTCATCCACAGGCATTCAAACAGTTTATCAAGTAAGCAAGTAGCCTCATGGTAGGATGCTAAATATAGTAAGAAAAATCACACACAAATGGGATGTTAAAGTATAAAAACTCACAGATTTACTGATGTCCCTCGAACAGCTACAAAACAAAGTTAGTAAAATATGCATGATCTTATATACAGAATCCTAATGCAATTCACTCATGAGATGCAACTAAAAATTCGACTTCTAAGATATGACATGTGAATCATCTCAAGAACATGAGGTAGCGCACATAATCACATAGGAATTGATTAAATCCACAAATGCAAACTTAGCCGAATCAAGATGCATGAAACATGGATGCAAAGCATGAATATGATGAAAAATAAATATGATGTTTATGTACAAATAAAGAAAGCAAGTAAAAGAACGGGATAGAAAGAAGCGGGACGGGGAATTATTACAACATTTTAAAGAATAATTGCAAACCAAATTAGAGAGGGATGAGGAGAATATTACATCAAAATAAAAACCTCGCAAAACACTCAAAATAAAAATAAATAAAATAAAAGCTTCATGTTCTTTGGAACTGCCGGCGGAAATTGGTCAACATTTGAAGATTACGCCATCTTGTTCGGAAGAAGCTAACCGACCGGCCAAATAGGTCGACCGGCCAATTAGGCCAAGTAAAACCTGTCTTGTTGCGAAGCCAAGAAAAGGCACAAACAAAAAATATGTAGGTGGCTCAACTAACCACTACCGGTTAGATTAAAAAAATAAGAAAACAAATAAAAATAAAATAAAATAAAATAAAAAGTACAAACTTACAGCATAAACCTAAAACAATCAAACAAATATAAGATAGAACATGCAAGATTATAACAAAACTAATATGAGACTAATATAAAAAATAAAAATAAATATGAGGTAGAATAGGCAAGATTACAACAAAACTAATATGAGACTAATACAAGAAAAAAAAATAAATATGAGGTAGAACATGCAAGATTACCACAAAACTAATATGAAATTAAAACATGCGAATAAAAATAAATAAATAAATAATTATAAGCTAAACAAACCACTAGGATTATAACAACACACTATGAAATATAAAGTAAGAAAATAAATATGAGATAAACAAACCACTTGGATTATAACAAAACACTATGAAATAAGAAGCAAGAAAATAAATATGAGATATAAAATATAAGAAAATGAAAGACTAAAAATTCACCTTCCAAAGAAAGATTGAACTTCTTGATTCTCAAACTTCCTCTTGATCACCCTCAAGTGTAGGAAGTGTGTTCTCAAATCCTCAATTCGAAATTATGGAGTTTATGGAGTTTGTGGTATGAAAAGTGGCTAACTCTCTAGTTTTTCTCACTTTCAATCACTAAACACTCTTCCTTATGATCAAGGCAATTGATCTTTGGCTATATCAGAATTTTTAGAGTGGTTTTGGTGTATAGAAATGAGGAATTTCAGTAGCTATGGAAGGTATGGGGTGTATATGGAAGATAGGAATATTTTTTGCTCAAAAACTCAATTTTTCTCTCTTTTTTCACTATTTTCTCACTCCTTTTTCTTCAAATTCGTGGTCCTTTGCTCTCTTACAATATGATCATCCTATATAGGCAATGAGGGAGAGTAAAGGTTCAAAAGAAGGTGGGAGGCAAGGTGGGAGTCAATCATGTGATAGGAGGGCCCATTTTCAAGGTGGTTGCATGGGATACTCCTTTATGGATGCAAACAAAACATCTTTTTGAAAATGGGAGATGATTCGGTATAATGGAGGATGAGTGGTAGGTATAATGGAGGATGAGTGGATGCACTAGGTTGAAAAGAAGGTGGGAACAAAATCTCTTTTTGAAAATGGGAGATGATTAGGTATAATGGAGGATGAGTGGTAGGTATAATGGAGGATGAGTGGATGCACGTGAATGGCTCAAAAATTAGGTAAATCGGTTGTCCCAACCGAACCAAAACCAAGAAAAATGGGCTATTGTTGTTTTGGGTCGAATCAACAAAATCTGCTTTTAAGCCCAACTTCAAATAGGCATATCTCCCTTATTTGGACTTGGTCTAAGGTGGTTCTTGGGTCTAAATTGAAGCCCCAGAAGTCTACTTTCCAATGGTGGTGGCCTCACATTTAAATTCCAAGTGTACAAAGAGATATGCCTAATTTAGTAAAGGCTGTCTTGGGCTGGGTCAACAAAATCTGCTTTGAAGCCCAACTTCAAATAGGCATATCTCCCTTATTTGGACTTGGTCTAAGGTGGTTCTTGGGTCTAAATTGAAGCCCCATAAGTCTGCTTTCCAATGGTGGTGGCCTCACATTTAAATTCCAAGTGTACAAAGAGATATGCCTAATTTAGTAAAGACTACTCATTTCCTTCTTAATGATTTGATACTCATTCTTTTTCTAAACCAGTTTTCTTTCATCCCCTCCTATTTCTTTTAACTCCAAACCTATAAAGAAGATGTTTTTAAATATTTTTCAAAAAAAGTTCACCTTCCTTCCATTTATTTCCACTTTGTCCTTACTCGGTTTACTGAAAAGTGCAACATTTTAATCGAAATGGGAGCCTCGGGACATTGTAGAAACATTTTTAAAAAAAACATATTTTGAAAAGAGGGTTTTAGGGTCTAAAATAGTTTGGCCAAAAAATGGATGAAGGTTGGGATTAAAACTTAAATTCCATCTTTCTTACTGAGAATTTTGTGAGAAACACATTCTAATTGTCATCATCGGGTAATCAAAAGAAAGCGCCCAAGTCTTAGGGTCGGTCAAAATGGGGTGTCTACACATACCCTTTTTTTTGGACCAAAACAATCTTGATCAAAAGATTTTAGACTTGAAACCCTCTCTTTAAAAATGTTTTGAAAATAAAGTTCTACAATGTTCTGACGCTCGCATTTTATTAAATGTCGCGCTTTTCGTTAAACCGAGCAAGGGCAAAGTGGAAATGAATGAAAGAGAGATAAAATCTCTGCAAAATCTTTCAAAACACCTTGTTTAAGGGTTTGGAGTTGAAGAAAAGAAGAGAAGAGGGAAGAAACCCAGTTGGGGGAGAAATGGACATGAATTGCTAAGAGAGGGACGAGCAGTCCTCGCTGAATCAGGTCTATTCATTTAAATACTTGGATTTCAGCTATGAGGCCATGACCATTGGAAATCTTACTTCCGGGGCTTCATTTTGCACTCAAGAATCTTCTAAAGCCAAGTCCGAACGGGGGAGATATAGTTAGTTGAAGTAGGGCATCAATCCGGTTGGACCGAATCTGCACAGTTTCACCAAAACAGGCATAACTTTTTGCACAGTTGGAATTTTAATGCAAGGCTAGCGCCATTGGAAAGTTAACTTCTGGGGCTTCATCATAGGAGATGGCCGACCACCTTGGACCTTTTGACCTGGTCGGCCGACCAGGGCAAGTGGTCGGCCGACCACTTGAACTAGTCGGCCAGCTCCCACCTTTTTTGTCTCCCTGAATGCTTTCCAGCTGTGCCAGCTGGGAGGCACAAGCTGCATCCTCCATACACGTGTATGGAGGATCTTCACTCTTGGTTCTAAGCTTGTAGGAGAAGCTTTGGACCCTTGGCTTTATAAAGGAAGGCCTTTTCTTCCTTTGCAAAGGTTCAGAAATTGCTCTAAGGCATATACATATATTCCTCTCTATATCTCTACATCCAAGCTTCAAAAGTGTGAAGTTCTTGCCCCTTTGCTTACCATCTCCTAACCTAACCCCTCCACCATCACTCTAAGGTTCTTGGAGCTTGTTTTCAGAGGCTAAGGGGTTGTATTTTTGGTCCAGAAGCTGCTGGAGTTCTTGGCTACAAGGGTAACACCCTTTCTCCCTTTTAAGGCTTTATTTTGCTTCATCTTTTATCCTGACTTGCAAGCATTTTTAAGCTTTGTCATAAACTGAAAAAATTCTTATTTTGAGGTCCTTTACATGTTTGTTTAAGGTTATTTTTCTATCGGGGGTCATCTACCCCCTTGCATGCTTGTTTTCACCTTGTTTTGAGCCATGCACTTAGGCCTTTGTATTGAGCTTTGTTTGGCCTTCTAGCCACTGAAATCTAGTGGATTGTTAGAGGCTAGCATATTGTTTTGAGAGCCAAAATCAAAGAGAGGTGACCATCTCTCCCCTTGTTTTGTTTTCTAGCATTTTTGGCCTTACAAAGGGGCCTATATTTGCACACTTCTTGAGCATGTTTCAGGCCATTTTTGGTGGAATTTAGGACCTGCATTGGCTCTTTCTAGAGCCTATTTTACCATATTGGATGTCCTTCTTACATGTGTAGAACAACCCCTTGCATGGCCTATCAAAGTAGCACTTCATTGTTGCATGTATTGGTCACGTTTCAGTGGGTTTTTGGGCTTCATTTGACATGTCATGATTCTGTTTTTTACTGGTTTGGTGGCCTCTCATGTGCTTCATATGGTTGTAGTGTAAATCATGGTTCACTAGCTTGTATTGCATGATGTTTTGACCCCCTTTCCTAGCATATTTTGGCCATGATCCAAACTAATTTTATTTATATTTTGGGCTGCCTTAGCTCTTTTTGAAGTGTTTTGGGTCATGCATGCATTGTTGTATATGGTCATAGTTCAATTAAGGTCACTAGCTTTGCATATCAGGTCCGCTAGCATGCGTTGTTTGGGCCCTTGACATGTTTTGGCATCATTAAACATGATATTTCAGAGCATATAAGGTTGCCATATTCTCATGTTTATCACTCTTTAAATACATTTGAGAGTTGTGCTTGTATGCCTCATTTTTTAGCTATTGCATGAGCTTCATTTCCATGCACTTTGAGCCATCATTTTAGACCATTTTCCCACTGTCTTGGATCTCCATAGGGACTGTTTGGGGCTGGTTGGGTCATTTGAGCATTGCTTTGTGTACCTCTAGTGTAATGCACTTCACTGGTTTCGGTATTTGGGCCATCTAGCATGCATCGTGTGAGGTGTTTGCATGATTCAGGACCATCTTACATGTAATTTTAGAGATGGAAAATGTGTGATTGTATGCCATATTTCATCCCTTGCCATGCTTTGATAGAGTTGCATTCGGTGCCTTAGGTTTGGTCTCTTACATTGGTGCATGTTTGCATGTGTTTTTGTTGCCTAATTCCATTATGTTTGGCCACTGATTTGGGTGTGGCTGAGGCTCGCCTATCTTGGTTTAAGTCCATCTTGCATTGTATATGCCATTTAGTCCATGTTGTTGCATGATTGACCATTGCATTGTGTATGCCTTGATCATTTCATTGTTAGTCTCCATGTGTGCATTGCGTATGCCATATAGTTTTCATGTGCATTGAGTATGCCATTGATTATTTCATAGCATTATGTATGCTAGTAGCATGTTTGCATATCATCATTTGCATGTTTGTATCATTTAGTGGCATTATGTTTAGGTTGCATGTTAGAGTTGCATTCATGCATGCCATGTGTATTGCATCATGTTTGGAGTAGGGTTTAGCCCAAACACGGGAAACGAGGGACGTTTTGTACTCCAAGTGACGAAACATGCCTCGATTCTCGATCGTCGACACTCCGGATTACCCATGATGGAGTTTAGGCTTTGTTGTGTTTATATGTGCATTCATTTTACATTGAGTCATGCAATCCGACTCCTTGGCCATCATGCATCGAAATGCATGATTGGTGGCGCGAGGATCAAGGACTATCCTCCCTAGAGCTTATGTAATGATGGGGAGAGTGGTCGTGCACACATATGTTGAAAATACTTTGCCATGCCCCTTTCTTGCTCTCTGTTGCAGCAAACCAAAAACCAGCAGCAAAAACTGGTCGGCAGTATCCCTACAGGTTCCCATGGTGGAGTTTCAGCCTTCTGGAGCTTTTACAGTATTCTGGGACCAATTGTAAACAGAGGCAAATCAGGGCATCGCAATGGATTTCCCGACAAGGCAACTCAAGCATGCATGCATCTTTCATCATTTCGAACAGAGCTGAGGCAGTCTACTTCATGTAGCATTGCATGCTAGTTTACTCGCTTTCTTGGTTAATTTGTTAATTAGCTAGTGTTATGTAATAATTAGTTATTCATTTTGGTTGTGTAATATTTATTCAGACTCTCTGCGAGAGGGCAATGTTGTAATAAGTGTGCATGTGTGTGATGCATGTCTTCCAACCCCACGTCTTTCTCCCTTTTATTTACCAGCTTATGATGGTTAGTTTTAGGGCACGTTTCCAGCTCTGTCTATGATTGGTTCATGCCTTTGTGTCATGTATTGCATTCCTTCTTTGTAGTCCTCTTTATTAGCCTTCATGCTTTAGGACCTTTGCATGCTATGCTTGTGCTTTATTGAATGATTTGGCATCATTTATTACTTAATTTCAGTGCATTTAGTGTTGTTACACTTCCACATTTGTCACTCCTTGAGCCCTCTTGGGGGTTGTGCTCTTAGGCCTACTTGGTTGGCCAATGCATTGTGCATGCATGCCTTGCCTTTTGTGCCTTTATTTTGGTGTTATGGCCACTGATTTGGGCATGGCTGAGGTCTACCCACATTTGGTTTAAGTCCATTAAGCATTGTGTATGTCATGTTATATCGCATCGTGCATGTTATGTTATTGTTTGCATTGCGCATGCCATGCTCTTGATTCGCATTGTGTATGCTATGATCATATTGCATTGAGTATGCCATGATCATATTGCATTGAGTATGCTAGTTGACATTTGCATTGTGTATGCTAGCTGCATTGTATCATATTGTTACATGCTTATGTTGTCTTGCATTGAGTATGCATGCATTAGCATTGTGCATGCCATTAGCCTTGTTAGGTTGTTCATATTGCATATTTGCATGCTTATGTTGCATTGCATTTTTGCATATCCCATGTTGCATAGCATTGTGCATGCCATGTTATGTGTTGCATTTTGTTTGGAATAGGTGTTAGTCTAAACACGAGAAACGAGGGATGTTTCATACTTAAAGTGACGAAACATGCCTCAATTCTCGGTCGCCGACGCTCTTGATCCTACATGATAGAGTTTTAGGCCTTATGTGTTTATGTGTACATTCATTTCATATTGAATTGTGCAATTTGGCTTCTCGGCCATCATGCATCGAGATGCGTGATTGGTGGCCCGAGAGTCGAGAACCACACTCCCTTGAGCTCATGAAATGATAGGGAGAGTGGTCGTGCACACATATCTTGCAAATACATTGCCATGCCCTTTCTTGCTCCCTGTTGCAGAAAACTGGAGTTTGGCAGCAACAACTGGTCGGCCAGCCAGAAAAACTAGCTGGCTGACCATTTTTTTGGCTTTTAGCAAAGATAGGTGGTCGGCCTTGGCTGGTGACACCCCTAGGTGGTCGACCACCCTCCCACAGGTTCCCATGGTGGAGTTTAAGCTTTCTGGAGCTTGGTGCAAGGTTCTGAGAGCAATTGCAAACAAAGGCAAATTGGGGCATCGCATTGGATTTCTGAACAAGGCGACCTGGCATGCATGCACTCTTCTCCCTCTGAAGCTCCTGCTTTATTGCTTTACTTAGCTAATTTGCTTAGCTAGTTTATGCTTTGGTCTTGTAATTAAGTAGTTAATGCGTTTAGCTGCTCATTTGTTTTGTAATAGCTTAATTAGTTAACTAGGATTAGTTAATTAGTTGGCTTGTAATAATTAGTTTAATTAGCTTAGATTAGCTAGTTAGCTTTTTATTTGGACCCTCCGTCAAGAGGGCCAATGGTTGTAATAAGCGTGTGTGTGTGTGATGCATGTCTTCCAACCCCCATTTCTTTCTCCCTTTTACTTAACCGCTTACGATGGTTAGTTTTACGGCATGTTTCGATTAGCACACCTTATGCTTGCATGCGTGCATCATTCATCTGTTTTGCATGCACCGAGCTCGACACATAATACTAATTGCATTGTATTTCAATTCCAATTTGAATACATGTTATCAAGTTGCATTTCACATGACATCTTAGGATAGCCGAGCCTATCTGAGTTGTATTTTTGCATGTGTTGCATTAGCCATCTTAACATGAACTAGGATCATGCATGATTTCTAGCTAGTTCTTTGTTTTGGCTCGGAGTACACTGTGAGTGTTTACGCTTTAGCATACTGCATGTGTGTTAATGTTGCCATGAGAGCATACTTGCCATGAGGCTAACTCCTTATGTGATATAACTGTCTGAATGCCTGTGGGTGAAGGTTGGATTACTTGAATTGGAACAATTCATCAAAATCCTAGATTTAACCTACTTGCGAGTAGCAAACTTCAAATCATTTTCACAAAACGAACATGCAATGTTTTGTTCCAAATTAGGCGATCTAGTCTATACTTGTATGCTGTGCGCATCACATGGTAAGATTAGCTACTTAACCGGAATAAGAGCACATGTGTTTTCAAAAACAAAATAGCATGCTTAGTACAGACCGATCTTTGATCAGACGAGCGGGGGTGCTCATTGCATAACCTTCCCCTCTCGTACCCAAGTTCCCAAGCCAAGGCAACTTTGGTGATGACGGACACGTGACCTTAGGCACGAGTCAGGGTTTCCTAAATCCCCCAAAATAAAATATTTAGGTGGCGACTCTGTATCTGGCAAAGCAGTTCATGTTTGGCACTTCTTTATAAAATCCGTTTTCCAAAACGATTTGCCGGATTTGGACTCTTTGGTGATTTATCAGTCTTGCATTGCACTTTGTGAGATCTGATTAAGAACCGTGACATTGAGTCCAAACTGTAGTAGCTTAGAACAAAACGAGATCCCCTCCTCCATTTCTCTCGCGGGGCGCGGATATCGGAGAGTTCCCGGGAGCGCGTCTACAATTTCTGGCGACTCTACTGGGGACTTAGAGAACTTGACTCAAAATCGTGATATCTTGTTTTGACTACACTTATGTGTTTCTTTGTATTGCATTTGCATTGGTGCGCCTAAGTCACCGTGTTCGCCGTCTGCTATTCCTGAACAGTTTGCCGGAGGCTGTATGCCATAAGGTAGACCTGTTTCGGGCTCTGCCACAACAGGAACACAAACCTCGGTTTTTACCGAGGCACCCTTTTTGACCATTCGACCTAGTGCATATCGGAATCCATAGTGACTATTCCAAACTAGGACAGGTTGCTTACCCGATTATAGGTTGTTTGAAACCGCTGCGTGCGTAGTGAAACCCTAGCTCCTGACAAAATAGGACAGGAAAACCCTACCCCAACATAGGGGTGTTTTGGCTCTCATTTGCTTGTTATCTGCTTTTAGAGTGTGCCTCTACAGGGAATGCGTGTAACAGTTTGCAAGTCTGGGTATCAGGCCTGAGGGCATCAGTGTTTGGGAATCAGTTTTATCTGAGGATATTAGATTCGGGGCAGCCATTTGGGCACAGTAAACAGTGCTTGAGAATAGAGTATTCAGCTTAAGAGTGCCAATTGCATGTTGTCATGTCAACTGTGTGTTGTCTTTATTTAAGCCATTATGCTAGTTGTATGTTTCCTTATTATGCTTTATTTATCTTTTTGCAAGGTAGTTTAGCACAATTGCATCTGGCCAAGCAGATATTCCCCGAGCACTCTGGGTTAGAGGTCAAAGACTTAATCGATCCAGGGATTTCATAGACGGACAAGCAGTGTTTCTTTCTTTACCCCGGTTGCTAGGCGCAGGTCAAGAAGGCGCAGAGTATCAGTACAGAGGTTACCAGATCAGCGGTCCTTGAACAGTCAGGTTGGGGTCTCAGTTTCTATTGCAGAGACAGATATACCGTTTGTTCAATTAGATCAAGACAATATGGCAGGTTTGGAAGAGATGATGCGTCAGCTCCAGGAAAGTATGAAAGCCATGCAATAAGTAGTAGCCCAATAGGCGAAAGTTAATGCCGAACTTACAAAGAAGAAACCGGAGCATCTGCTTCGCACCTAGCTCCTCCCCCACCAAGAGTTCCAATACTCAGGGAAACAGCCAACGTCCAGGAAAATACGGATGTTCCAACAGGGGCAGCTCCGCCCCCAATCCTACCCCAACTGTCTAAAGCGACCACCAACCTAGTGGATTCACTGTTTGAGTTCGAGGTGGATCCAACGGCGTTAAAAGTGAGCAAGCTAGAAAAGCTTTTCAAGAAGTCTTAAGGTGTGAAATCCATTCCAGATATAGAGGATGGATATACCGACTCGGCCGTGACGCTGCCAGACCGGTTTAAAATGCCGCACATCGACCGCTTTGATGGGTCTGGAGATCCGATGGTGCACCTGTGGCTATTTTCAGACATCTTAAGGCCAATGGGCCTCACCAGATTACAGAAGCTTTCCCTGTTTGGCCGGACCCTGTCAGGTGTAGCGGCCATTTGGTATGCAAAACTGGAGGACTCCGTTAAGAGAAGTTAGGAGGAGATGGCTGAGGCCTTCATAGCTCAATACTCTTACAATACACAGATCGAGGTCACAACTCGTGATCTCGAGACCACTAGGCAAGAGCCAAAGGAGAGCTTCTCCGATTTTGTGACCCGTTGGAGGGCTAAAGCTCGATGATGACCATTAGGCCCGTTGATAAAGATTAGATTCGAATGGTTGTGCGCAACCTCCAGCCCAAGCTCATGCAAAAGATGATCGTTCTCCCTTTACCCACCTTTACAGATCTACATGAGATTGGGGTGCAGATCGAGGGCGTAATGAAACAAGGTCTGATTGACCATGAGAGAGGGCAGCCTAAGAGGGCATTCAACCGTAGTACGAATGCAGGCACAAGCAGTGCTGCAGCTGCCAGATCTTCAGATGTGGGAATGGTCACCACCACCCCTCCCAAAACCCTTGTAGCTACACCCTTTACCAGTGTGTCTGGAAGTAGCTCGTAAACAGCCAGATATGCCCCCAAAGGCCAAAGAACCTTCACCCCACTATACATGCCTTTGTCCAAGGCTTTGGGGGTTTTGATTAAGAAAGAGCACTTGAAGCCCTTAGAGCCGTGGCCATTACTAGAAAAACTTCCTCCTTCCCATAACCCAGCGAAGTACTGCGCCTATCATCAACAGCATGGTCACGAAACCGACCAGTGCTTTAGATTACGTCATGAGATTCAGGATCTCATTGACAACGGGGTAATCGTGCCTCCGAAGAAACCGAATGTCACAACCATCCCTCTCCCACCACATAACCAAGCTCCACCTCTGTAGACACCCCATTTTTGACCGTCCTCAAGACTTGGACGTCACCGTTTGAACACTCGGTGATTATCCATGTCTGTGTTTGTTTGGAGTTCCCGGAGTTCTCGGCTACGCGCCTTGTCTCAAGATCTCCGAACTTCATTTTGTGTCCGGGTTTTGCACCAAACACTTGTGTTTTGCCTTGGAGGGGCAGGGAATGCCTTGTGAGGCATCCCCACACACCACCGGCAGTGGCTAGAGGCCACCGGCTGGTTTTTGTTGCCACCGGCAATATATACTGCCGGTCGGCACTCTTTGTTGCCGGTCGGCAGTCATTTTTGTCAAAATGACATTTTGGGCCAGCCGACTACTGTTCATCTGCTTTTTCAGATATTTTTGGACAGCTGTTTGGCATTTGGTTCCCCTCCATACACGTGTATGGAGGGATGCTCTTCTTGTTAGCTTTCTTGACAAGCTTTACAAGTTTGGCTCCTCTATAAGAGGAGCCCTCCTCCCTTGGCATGAGGGTTGGCTTTTTAGTGAGAAAACAACTCAGAGCAAGCTCTGGTTTTAGGGTTTGAGTTCCATTCATATCCTATCTCTATATCTCCCTTGTGTGTGTTCTAGGTGCTTTGTGTCTCATTATTGCACACAAACACCTAGTCTTTCACTTTTTCTTGGTTTCTTCAAGGACCAGAGCTTGTTCTTGAGGTCTTTGGTTGGATTTGAGCCCAAGGAGGCAGCTAGTCCTCCCTTTGTGAAGAAGGTCAACTAGGGTAAGAAACTAGTCCTTTTTCTCCCATTTTTGCATCCTATTTCTACCCATCTTAGAGCTGTTTTTGTGTTTAGTGTATAACATAAAAAAGGTCTGTTTTTAGGCCCTCTTGATAGTTTATTAAGAGTGTTTTGTGCTTTGGGGAAGTTTGACCCCTCTTAGGCCTTGTTAGGCCCTTGTTTTGTGCCATTTTGTGCAAGTTTCGAGACTTTGGTGTTTAGGCCTCTTCACCAATGAAATCTTGAGGGATTTCAGTGGTGGAGATGGTGCCTTGAAGTCTCCAAAAGGGGAGGGCCACCCCCTCTCCTTGTTGTCCTTGAAAGGGACCATCTTTGGCCTCTTGAGGGAGCCTATGTTAGAGGGTGTGTTGATCACGTCATGGCTGTATTTTATGCTTATTATGCCATAATATAATCATGTTGTGTGTTGTTTTTGGTACTCCATGCATATTTAGTATAGTTGCCATGTAATGCCTTGTAATTGCCTTAATATGCCTTAGGTTGTTAGCCTTTGTTCGAGCATGTTTTAGGCTTAGCCTTGTGAACGTTTTGTGCTTATTTTACCATGCTTTAGGTCTGTCCATAGTTGTTTGGATCGATTTTGGCATGCTTAGTATAGCTCCTTTGCATTTGTGGCTTGTCAGGTTTGTATGCCTCAAGTTTGTGAATGTGTAGCATGTGTTGATTGCACTATTTTTGTGGTTTGGAACCATCCAACATGTAATTTAAGTCCCTTCGGCATGCTCATATACTTGCCTTGGTTGCCTCTTTGTTGCTTTGAGAGCATGTGTTGTATGCCCTATGTTTTGACCATTGTGCATGCCTTTGAATTCAAACCATTTAGATGCCATCTAAGTGGTCCTTTGGGCTTGATTTTGTGTGCTAAAACTCTGATTTTAGTTGCTTAAGTCTTGCCATGCTAGGTCTTGTTAAGTGTAGTTTAATGCCTCTTGGCTTGCCTAGAATACTTGGGCCATTTGCATGCTTTTGTTTGTCTTGTGAGAGTTGGTTTGGTACCTCTTCTAACATGATTTCAAAGCTTAACTCGCATGCTAATTGTTCATATTTGTGCCCTTTTAAATGTGTTTAAAAGTTTCCCCATTATGCTTTAAGTATTGGACCATGAGTGCTTGCATGTGTATGTGCATTTTGGCCTTTACTTCCTTGGTTTTGGCTACTGATTTTGGGCCAATTTGGAGTTGCCTAAGTCATGTTTAAGTCCACCCCTTTGCTTGATTTGCATGCTTGCCTTGTATGTGTGTTTGCACACTAGCATCCGTGTTTGCATCTCATGTTGCATACTAGTTGACATGCTTAGGATTGCACACACAGACATGCATGCCTTGTCCCTTGATTTGGTGATGGGAATTGGGCCCCTTTATTTGTTTGGTTTGCATTTCATTTGAAATTAAAATGCACACTTGTTTCTTTGGGCCATCATGCATGGAAATGCATGATTCGTGGTCCGAGAATCGAGGCACATCTTCCTTTGAATCACAAACATGATAAGGAATGTGTTTGGTGCATACATTGCTTGAATTGAGCTGCCATGCAAGTTTTGCCCTCTGCTGCTGTGAGTTGCAGGTTCCGCAGGAATTCATTGCCGACCGGCAGTATTTAGTACCGACCGGCAGTTAATCGATGGCCGGTGGATTAATTTTGTGCCGGTGACCACAAATTCACTGCCGGTGGTCATTCTACTTAGTCGGTGGGATCCCCCTGTGTCCCAGGAGGCATTCCTGAGACTTTGGCAGTTTTCAAAGGAGCAAAGCAGGGAAAACAGAGGCAGACTATGTATGGCAGTGCGATTTCGAACAAATCCCGAGCATCTTGCATTTGACGACTTCGAGGGCTTCTTGTTTTAATTAGATTAATTAATTTGTTAATTTAATTAATTTGTAATATTTAATTAGCTTGCGTAGTTAATTAATCTGTATATTCTTTTGGTCCCTCCGGGCGAGGGCAAATCTGTAATAAGCGTGTGTGAGTGTGTGTATGTCTTCCAACCCCCACTTATTTCTTCCCTTTTATTTACCCGCTTACGATGGTAGATTAGGGCACGTTTATATTAGCATACCTTATGCTGTGCATGTGTGCATCCATACATTTGTCTTACATGCATCGGGCTCGGCACATCATACAAACTGCATCGTACTTCAATTCCAAATTGAATACATGTTACTTGTAGCATTCCACATGCCATGTTTAGGATAGCCGAGCCTGTCTAGATTGCATCTTTGCATGTGTGACATGAGCCATTTTTAACGTGAACTAGGATCATGCATATGATTACTAACTAGTTTCTGTTTTGGCTTGGAGTACTAGGTGAGCTTTTTTATGCTTTAGCATACCGCATGCGTGTGAGTGTTCCCATGATAGCATGATTACCATGAGGCTAGCTGCTTATGTGATATAATTGCTTGAATGCCTGTGGGTGGAGGTTAGATTGCTTGAGTTGGAAAAACTCATTGAAATCCGTGTTTTTGCGAGTAGCAAATTCCAAAGCATTTTCAAAACAAACGGATATGCAATGTTTATTTCCAAATTAGGCAATCTAGTCTATACTTGTTTGCTGTGCGCATAACATAGTAATTCTAGGCTAATAACTGGAATAAGAACGCATAACGTTTTCAAAATCAGATATCATGGCTAGTAGAGGCCGGTCTTCGGACCGGGCGAAAGGGGGTGCTCATAGCTGACCTTCCCCGATCGTACCCAAGCTCCCGAGCCAAGACAACTTTGGTGATGACGGGCATGTGGCCTTTGGCACTGAGTCAGGGTTTCCTAAATTTCCCATTTAAAAAAATATTTAGGTGGCGACTCTGTATTTGGCAAAGCAGTCCATGTTTGGCACTTCTTTTCAAAAATCTATTTCTTAAAACGATTTGCCGGATTTGGACTCTTTGGTTCAGATTTAGAACCGTGACACAAATCGAGTTTGAATCAGAAGTGGGGTCCCTCATGACGTGTTCTGAGTTCTGGCGACTCTGCTGGGGAGTTTAGAGAGCTTGACTCGAACTCGTGATATCCTGTTTTGACTACACTTATGTGTTTCTTTGCATTGCATGTGCATTGGTGTGCCTAGGACACCGTGTTGGCCATCTGCTATTCCTGAACGGTTTGCAGGAGGCTTGTCTTGTCAAGGCATTACCATAAGGTCGACGGTTATGCTCGCCAAGATGGGAACACAAACCCCGGTTTTACCGGGGCACCCTTTTCGACCATTCGACCTAGTGCATATCGAAATCCATAGTGACCATTCCAAACTAGGACAGGTTGCTTACCCGATGTTAGGTTGTTTGAAACCGCTGCGTGCATAGTGAAACCCTAGCTCCTGACAAAATAGGACAGGCAAACCCTACCCCAACATAGGGGTGTTTTGGCTCTTTTTTTTACATGCTATGTGCTTTTAGAGTGTATCTCTGCAGGAACGCATATATCGGTTTGCAAAGTTTGAGCATCAGGCCTGAGGGCACTAGTATCAGTGTTGTTAAGAATCAGTTATTTCTGCGGGTATCAGTTCAGTTTTGAATAGTGATTCTGGGGAACGATGATCGATAGTAAATCTGATTGTTCGGCTACACCCGTGTTTGATCTGTTTGGGGCTGAAATACTGCTTGTTTTCCGTTTCAGTTCAGAGATTCAGAGGGTCGATCCAAAACAGCTAGTGTCTTCTCCTTGCTGAGGCAGGACTGAGCATGACGCAGAATTCAGAAGAGATCGTGGTCATGACGGCCGCGTTGAGTCAAGGAATCACCCCGCAAGGTGAGGCTAACATTGATCTGCCACATCCACCTAGGTCGCCTGCCGCACACCCAATTTGGACCCCTCAACCATATCAGGCTCGCGAGCCTACTACATTTGAACTAATGGGGATGATAGGTGATCTCCAAAGATCTGTAGCAGATCTCGCCTATGGGATGTCTGTTTCGCCACCAGCCGCACCATATGCCGGAGGCTTTATACCCCAAGAGCCCCCACTATTGGGACGAATTGTAATTGAACTCAGCCAACCGGAGATGACCTCCAGCTATGGCAACGACGTAGCAAACCAAACTCTAGATCAGGCTGAGGCCAGAGACAAAGGCAAGATGAAGGCAGATGCCGACCCTGTCGAACAACCGTAGGCGAGAGGCTTTGAAAGCCGGGGGAATGAACAAGCAACAGATATCTGCAGTTGTGACAAAAGCTGTGGAGGATGCTTTCCCCACTCCGCCTGAGGGCAGTTCCAGTCAACCAGAGAATCGGGATAGGCCCCGTCAGGCCAAAACAATTCTTCCTGCTCCCAACCTTGCATCCGGAAAGGATCAGAAATCCAAGGCCGCACCCGCCAATCCGTTCACTAGTGCATCTAGCAAGAGTGCTCAGGCTCCAAAGTACCTGCCCCGAGGGCGCAGGGTCTTCCATGCTCTCTACAAGCCATTGTCTAAGGCACTTTAGATCCTTGCCGAGAGGGGACACCTTAAACCCCTGGAGCCTCGGCCTCTCTCGAAGAATCTCCCTGAGACACATGACCCTGCTCAGTACTGTGCGTACCACCAACTGACAGGCCATGCTACCGACAATTGTTTCTGCCTCCGTCATGAGGTTCAAGATTTGATTGACAACGAGGTTATCCTCCCTCCCACCTCAGCAAAGTCCGTCACCACCCAGTTGTTGGATTTTGAGGACACAGATACTGCGAGTATGTAATCAGAAGGTGAACCGCCTGTGGGCAGTGTCTGGCGCATTTTTGGATGTGGCGTTTGGCATGCATTTTTGGGCATCTGTTAATGTTAATTTTGTAAATTCTGACTTGGGTGTCAAGTCAGTCTTTTGTTCTGTTTTGAGTCTGTCTCTCTGTTTTGAGTCAGTCTTTTTGCTTACAGGGTCTGTCTTGTTGTAATGAGTCAGTCCCTCTTGTATAGTATACCAGGTGATTCCGGGGTTGTCACCTCGAACGCTGTTTTGTAGTTATCCTTTTGTTTTTCCTTTTGAGTCTGTCTCGGTCGAAGAGCCAGTCACAATCAGAGAATCTGAATGAAATAGCCGTGGCTATCACGTTCCGTATTTGTTGCCATTTGAGTCAGCTGTGCCAGAAGATATGAATGGAACGACAGTACATTTCGCCTACTCTCATGTGCCTTAAACATCGTCGTAATGACCTAAGCTTTTCATAAAACCTCTTTTCGAACACTGCGGTGATGAAAACGGAGAGGAAGTAATTCCTTGGGTTTTGTAAAATTTTGATCATTTTGAGAGAAAGAGAGGCCTGCTAAGCTTTTAATGAATGAAATCATGCTTGTCGGCGTGAGTACTGAGAAGGATCCTGGTCCGATCCAGACTGGTTCCACACTATCTTCTGTGCGAGCGATTTGTCGCTTTCTTAAAAACTTTCAAAAATAAAATGTTTCGCGCAGTCTTGCGAAGACCTGTGTGGAATCGCTCTTGAGATTGTGCAGCCTAGGATCGCTCTCGGCCTTAAGATTCAACCTATCTGTTGCAAACTGGAATCCGTTCAAAACGTTCAACAGTGCCATGAAACGCCTTTGTGGCCCATTTGAAGCAGCCCTCGAACAAGAGGCACCAAAGTCAGATCAAGGAGATCAGACCTCATCAGAAGAAGGTTGCAAAGCCAAATCAGAAGCACCCCTCGAACTAGGGGCAAAAATATCCGATGTGCTCGAAGAGCCGAAGGTGGATCTTTCTACGAATCAATACAGCAGTCATTTCCTTGGATACAGAGAGGCTTCAGGATCTCAAAACCATTTGGCATGGGCTTGCTACACTTTTTACCCTTTGAGAGGCTCGCTGGGCTGAAAACCCAGAAGGGCGGTCCAGGCAAAAGTTAGAGCAAAGAAAAAGAAAGAAAAGAGAAAGAAAAATACAAAAGAGAGAAAAGAAAAGAACGAAGAATAGCAAAAGAAAAGAAAGAAAAGAATTGAAAATGAAAAAGAAAAGAAAAGGAAAGAAAAGGAAAAACATAGCTCGCAAGGTCGAAAACCCGCAATGGGCACCTTGGCAAAAGTTAGAGCCTAAACAGTGAAGGTTAAAATACCCGAGTGTACCTTAACCAGAACTACGTAAGGCTTGATTCCCATGTTTGAATCGAGGCAACTTCATCTGAAGTCCACCCCAACGCTTCCATAGCGCCCCATCCATGTCATGGTTTTGATCACTTGCCTCCTCCGAACTCGATTGTCTCGATTGCAAAGAACACGAACTACGTGATTAACTTCATCTTGAAGTCCAACCACCAACACCTTCCAGGTGACTGTGTCCATATATTGATTCAAACCGTCTTCGTCTCCTCCGCGTCCGAGGGTCCGATTGTCATCAACAAGGATCTGGCTTCTGAGATGCCGCCAAGATCATCCAAACAAGGGGCAACTTTCCGTTGCCATGCATTGCCATAAGCTGCCCTGAGTTGCCGTCCAAACCAGGGGCAACTTTCCGTTGCCTTATTCCCCCTTTAAGCTAGGGGCAATTTTCCATCGTCTCCAATCCGAGGTTGTATATCTCGAGGGTAAGTTCTGCGCTCGTTGAGCGTTGATTGTTTGCAAAAATAGTTTTTGAAAATTTTTACTGAAGTTGACTATTTTCTCAAAAACTATTTTATTTTTCAAAATTGGACCATGTTTGGACCCAAAAAGGAGAATTTTCAGTGCTCACAGCCTGATTCGTATGATTTTCAAATCAAAAATCGAATAAGTGTGTTAATCCAACTCTCATTTTGATCAAAACTGTTTTAGGAAGAAAACAAAAAAATGGTCAAAGTGACGAACTAGGGGCACAATTGAGTCAGGTCTCCTGTCTTTCCCCTGTTAACATACTCACCGGAAAGGCACCCTATCTACCAGAAGAAGTGGCTGCAAGCCAGCTGTATCGGGCACGAGCCTACAACCTCTCGTTTACCCATCAACCGCTCTGGGGAGAGATGAAGAAAAAATGAGAGAGTAAAGAATAGAGATGAGTAAGTTTAGAGAAAAGTAAGAATGGGGGTTTTGAGAGAAAAATCGAGCCTGAGGGCTGAGTGATGTGAGTATCACAAATCAGAAAGGGTGGGAAGTACACCCGGAAGAATTGGCTCCTTGAGGTCTGAGGTCTTGTGTTTCCATAAACACGTCCGTGTGTCGTGTCTTTTGATTCGTCGATTTCAACTTTTGTTTTGGGTCTTTTCCGAGCAGGTCTCGTTATCTTAGGTCGTGTGCCTTTTGTTTCTTTGTTTGAGTCTGTCTCGCTGTGTTCTGTGGTAGGTTTGACACCCCGGTTGAAAACCCCTCCTTATTTCAAAAAAATTGTTTGTGCTCAGAATGCTGTGCCACTCTCTACATTCGTGCGAAGCAAGAGAAGGAAAGGGAAAATTTGGGACATCCGAGTGTGTTTCAACTCCTCTCGCTTTGATTTCATGATTCGGTCTCACAAAATTGGGTTATTTGTTCAGTGGTTTCTTTGTGTCTTGAGAATGAACCGAAGTCTTTGTGTTATGGGTCAGGTGCAGATCAATCCCCAACGGACTATGGGCTGTATGTTCAGTTTGAGTGGTGGTTTGTATGAGTTGTTTTGCTATTGATTGGTTGGTTATCCGATTATCATAAGTGCAAGTGCTCAAATCACAAGTGTTCAATTTTCAGACAACAGATCAATTTTTCATTTACATTTGAGGTGTAACATGATGCAATGCAGTGCAAAGTATGAAATACGCAGATATATACAGATATAACATTCTTTTCAGACAAAAAGTTTGTTTCATTTCATATCATCTTTTCAAGTACATAGTTTTGGGAAACAAAAATCTGCCTGCGGCAGTACAAGGTAATCTAACTACCAAAAAGAGAAAAAGTACAAAAGGAAGGAAAAACAGTAAAAATCTGTATCAAAGGTCAAAAATAGCTCCGGGGCCATCAATCTGTCCTGGTCCTCTTCCTAGACGAAGGTCTAGGAGCGTCATCAACAGGGGCACCACCAGGTGCATCGCCGTCTGAGCTCGAGTCCGAGCTATCACCGGTCTCCTCCGCCTCTGTCTCTGCCTCAGACTCGTCATTCAGACCTGGAGCCTGCGAGCTGCTCCCGACGTAAGTGCGTCCCCCTTTGGTATGGGGATATATCCTGCCATCCCGAGTAGAAATGGGAGGTCCAGCTGGAGCGCCACCCACCGGAGGAATCTGGAAGGGAGGCTGAAAAAGCATAAAAGGCGAATGCATCAGTATATATGGAGCAGTTTATCAGTGCAGAATGCAGTGTATAAGTACCTTGTATAGACGCCGTGAGCAGTTTATCAGTGCAGAATGCAGTGTATGAGTACAGTGTATGAATGCCGTGAGCAGTTTATCAAGACAATAATGCGCAGGAGTACAAAGATAGAATATAGTGTATGAATGCTGTGAGCAGTTCATCAGGTGCTGTGTTGTGCATGAGATTATGTAAAGCAGTTTGTGTATGGTTTGAGGCTGTGGTTAGAAAGAACATACCGGAATGCTGTAAAGGGCTAAGAAGTCGAAGGTCCGCTGTAGCATCCCCGTCATGGAGGCATTCATCTCCAGTAACTGCCGGGTGTACTCAGAAGACGCCTGCAAAAGTATCAGATGCATCAATATTCTGTGGAATATCAAATAAACTGAAATGAAATAACTGTACAAAATGCAGTAGTACATACCGGAGGCAAGTCGGGGACACCGACAAACTCATGATCAGCCGGCGGAGGGGCGAAGGGGATCTGATAGGTCGCCCCACCCTGCCCTCGGAAAGTCAATGAAGTGAGCAGAGTAGGCCAACCGGTCCCTCGTCCTCTCTGCACTCCGCCCCTGCCGCGGACTCGAGCTCTCCTCGGTGCTCCTCCTCCAACTCCTGCTCCGGCCACTGGCCTCTCTCTCTCAGCTCGGCGACCGCCGCTCAGGGGTCGCATGAGGAAGGTCCGGACGTACTCCGAGTAATCGCCCTCGCCTCTGAAGCCGTCTGCCTCCCAGCCGATGGTGTAGTCTGCCATCTGCTCGGCAGTGAAGCGCTCGGTATCCCGCATGTGCTCAGGAGGGTGCACCGGGACTGTCTACTCAGGTAAGCCTAAGGTCTGACGCAAGAAGCGCTCGCCCAGGTACCAAGCCTGACAGACCGGGCCCTCCAGCAGAATCCGGTAACGCGAGGTCTCATTGGCACCGGCAAACCGATCCCGCATCACCGCTGGCAGTGGAGCCCACGGCCGCCAAGTGATCTGAAATTGAAATACAGTTTGTTATCTACTGGTATTGCAAATATACAGCAGAAAAGCAAAGCTTAAATGAACTGCAGGTAACACATACCTCGACGGGGGTGATGGTGTCAAAGTAGCGGCGGAAGAAGCTAAATGTCTCTCGCGGCCTCCGGGTGCATCTCCCGTCAAAGCGACGCGAAAAAGGGACAACCAGAGGAGTCTCTGCCTCGGGTACGGGAGCGAGCCTAGGAAAGTAGGCATAAACCCACAACTGCAAGATAAATACCAATGCATCTATCAGATAAAGCACAATATAGAATAAAGGCAGAAATAGCAGAGTATGTGTGTGCCGTGTGTACAGTATACAACAAGTATAAAACAGACTACAGTGTGTGCAGTGTGTAGAGTACAGAAAATATAGAATTGAAATGAAAGGCAGAAAATAAATGTACATCCCAAGCACGCCAGTAGCCTCCTAGCAACTGTTCGCTGCCGCGGGAGGCTGAGCTCATATATCCATAAAGGGTGGCCAGAGCGGTGCCACCCCAGTCATAATGCAGAATGTCTCTGACATCCACCAGTGCGCTGAGAAGGCAGAGAGGCACTGTGTTCCCCCGGTCGGCGAAGATGGTCGTCCCAAATAGGAACATGAGGAAGCCGCGTGCGTATCTCTCCACGGCCTCTGGGGTCATCGGAGCTACATCAACGAGGAGGGGTTGGACCCGGAACTGCACCTCGAACCAGGAGTATCGAACATAGCCGGGACGCGCGAGAGGCGGTGCCGCGCCGAGCAAGTAGACCTGAGCCGCGGTCCACTCGTCCATGTCAATGTCAAAGGGGATCGAATCACCCCCTACCCCGATGCCTGTGAGCACCGAGAAATCATAAGGGGTCATCGTCATGTCCCCCGTCGCAAACAAGTGAAATGAATCGGTGGTGTCCCACCACCTCTCCACCAGAGTGGCGAGGAGAGGTCTGCATGTCGTGAGCCTGGAGAGTCCCCTGCAAAAGGCGCAAAAGCCAGCCTGGTCTATGATGTGGCGAACTACGTCGGGAAGCTCGGTGTACCACTCACGAGCGACGGTATTCCCATACCCGCGGATGGTATGGGAATCTCCCTGTTTTCAAACAAATAATTGCGAAGCAATATAAAATATACAGTCTTGAAGAAATAGTGAAATCAGTGCAAATTTGGGCATGCGTGCATATTTTCAGATTCAAACAGATACCGGGTGCCGGTGTGTTTACGGTGAACTACAACGTGTGATGCGTCAACGTGTTTGAGTGGTTCAGTGCAAATTTGGGCATGCGTGCATATTTTCAGATTCAAACAGATACCGGGTGCCGGTGTGTTTACAGTGAACTACAACGTGTGATGCGTCAACGTGTTTGAGTGGTTCAGTGCAAATGTGGCATGCGTGCAAGTTTTTCAGATTCAAACAGATACCGAGTGCCGGTGTGCTTACAGTGAACTACAACGTGTGATGCGTCAGCGTGTTTGAGTGGTTCAGTGCAAATTTGGCATGCGTGCAAGTTTATCAGATTCAAACAGATACCGGGTGCCGGTGTGTTTACCGTGAACTACAACGTGTGATGCGTCACCGTGTTTGTGTGATTCGGTGCAAATGTGGCATGCGTGCATATTTTCAAATTCAAACAGATATCGGGCAATGGTGTTTGCAGTGAAATACGGTGTGTGCCGTGGTTTGCGTGGTTTAAAGCTAGTGCAGTGTGTGTGTGCGCATGTGAGTCTTAAACAGATAATCAGTTGCAAACGCGTTTGTAACCGACTACAATGTACAGTGTATCAGTGTATCGGCATTAAGCAGTTAAAGAATGCAACCAGCTACGACAATTGGCAGTTAAACATTCTACATTGCAGAAAGTAAAGCAGAGAAAGAAGGTTACCTCGGAAGCGCCGGAGGATAGATGGGAGGCAGGCTCGGGCAGCAAGAGCTCAGGATCCAACGCCATGTCGAAGCTCCTGAACTGGCGTAGTCCGTCGGGTGGCAAAACGTGAATCGTCGGCCGGTAGGTCGCCGGGTCGAACGGGCGCTCCCTCAAAGGAAGAAGCTCAACCTCGGGATCCATCTCGTGATCCGAGGGAGTCCCGCCGCGTGGAATGTCGTCCGCCATGTCAAGAATGATGAGAAAATGGCCGGAAGAATGAAAATCGGGTCGGAATACGAAGAGTCAACCGAAAAGTCAACCCTCGGGAGGGTGGAAAATGGCCGGAAAGGTCGGGATGTGAAAAGGCGCGGAAATGAAGAGCGAATCGAGGGGAACAAGTCCCAAAAAGGCGGAAATGGCAAAGGATGTGCCGAAATGAAATTTCAATCGGTCGAAAATGTTCGAAACGCGATAAACTTCGCGAATTGAACGATAGAACGGGTGTAAAACGCGAGAAAATGGAGGGATCAAGGAAGGAAAAGAACTCTAGAGAGAGAGTGTGTGATTTTCAGCTAGAGGGAAAGTGAAGAATAGGGTTGAGAAACCCTATTTTAAAAGACCCGAGGCGAAAAGTCGAATCTGCCCCGACTTAGCAACTTTTTGCCGGTCGGCAACATTTTGTGCCGGCCGGCATAATATTGTGCCGATGGAATTTATTTGTAGCCGATGGACAGCCGATGGCCTCCTAGCCCGGCCGGTGGTGTTCCCACAGCCTTGTTTAGGCAATATGAGTGGTTTCTGGTCTTCATAGCCCAAGAAAATGCAAGAAAGTGTATCTCCGACGCTCAACCGGCCTCCGTTTTGACCTCGGACCGTGTCTTCTGTGCGTGGCACTCAAATTCATGCAATGTTGTATCCTTTTTCCTTTTACAAAACTCAAAAGTTGCTTTGCGTGCGTTGCATGCATTCATCATGTTGTCCGGTGCGTTGCGTCGCGCCGTCATACACATCTCTCATGCATTGTCACACATTTTTAACACGTGCATATGTCATGCATCATTGTGAATATTGCATATGTCATGCATTTCATCGTAATATAGTGCATTGTCATGCATTTCCACTGTAAATATTGCATTTACATTCCATTGCATATTTGTAGATATTGCATTTTAGTTGCATGCATTCACTGCATCACCCTCCATCTATGGCTTGCGCCTTTCCTTGTTGAGCTTGGTCTCGTATGTGCTCATACTTTTCATGTCAAAGCACAGTTCTGCATGTGTACGCGCCTATTCCACGTTAGTATGTTGGTTTGAGGATGGCGGCACCTTTTCTGTGTTAGACTTGACTTGTACGTGTACATGCCTTTCCTAGGCAAGATTTGGTTTGGCCCGCGTGCCATATCCATTGTATCCATCTCCATTGCATTGTAGCTTGCATGCATTCATTGCATCACCCTCCATCTATGGCTTGCGCCTTTCCTTGTTGAGCTTGGCCTGGTATGTGCTCACACTTTTCATGTCAAAGCACAGTTCTGCATGTGTACACGCCTATTCCACGTTGGTATGTTGGTTTGAGGGTTGCGGCACCTTTTCTGTGTTAGACATGGCTTGTATGCGTACATGCCTTTCCTAGGCAAAATACGGTTTTGGCTACACGCCATAACCATTTCTATTGCATTGTAGTGTAATTGTTGCGTCCGGCATTAGGATCACTGTTCTTTCTCCAGCAGGTCGTCACCCCACTTATGTCATTCCATCCAATACTTGTTCTTGTGTCCGTCTGCATCACTCATAGTTCAGACATCGTTCTATGGTAGATGGACTTGTTACTTCCATCAATCTATTTGACATATGTGTGGTTTTGAACCGCTCATGATTGAACCGTGATTCAATTGCTTTGCATTTAGTTTGCATAGTTTCAATTGCATTGCATTATCATCTGCATTGTTTATACTTAGTTTTGTATATATTGCATATCATTTTGCATTGGTCACTGCATTGTCATGCATGTTGCTAACGATATCATACCTGTTAAGTTTGCTTTCTTTTCAGGCACGATATTGTATGCACGGCTCATTTGAGGCCGGTGCAACCGGACGAGCCGCACAGGTATTGTATCCTCCGCGTGAGACGTATCGAGAATTGCATAATTCTCTTACATCCTTTCTGCATTGTAGTGTAGATTGGTGTATGCTAGCTTAAAACTGTTGCATGCGTGCTTCGTTACAGCTTTCTTTGCATAATCATAAGTTATGCTCGGCTTCTTGCATTTTCAGTTGCATTTTGCCCCTGCCTTCAGGCGCATACCTTGTTTGTCTTGCATGTTTGTCCAAGTCTTCGGCCTTGTCAAAAATGGGTCGTCTCTGGGCTTTGATATTCACTCCCATCATTGTAATGACTTTCGAGTTCTGTCAAAGAGGGGCAACTGTAGACACCCCATTTTTGACCGTGCTCAAGACTTGGACGTCACTGTTTGAACACTCGGTGATTATCCATGTCTGTGTTTGTTTGGAGTTCCCGGAGTTCTCGGCTACGCGCCTTGTCTCAAGATCTCCGAACTCGACTGTTTTGTGTCTGGTTTTGCACCAAACACTTGTGTTTTGCCTTGAAGGGGCAGGGAATGCCTTGTGAGGCATCCCCACACACCACCGGCAGTGGCTAGAGGCCACCGGCTAGTTTTTGTTGCCACCGGCAATATATACTGCCGGTCGGCACTCCTTGTTGCCGGTCGGCAGTCATTTTTGTCAAAATGACATTTTTGGCCAGCCAACTACTGTTCATCTGCTTTTTCAGATATTTTTGGACAACTGTTTGGCATTTGGTTCCCCTCCATACACGTGTATAGAGAGATGCTCTTCTTGTTAGCTTTCTTGACAAGCTTTACAAGTTTGGCTCCTCTATAAGAGGAGCCCTCCTCCCTTGGCATGAGGGTTGGCTTTTTAGTGAGAAAACAACTCAGAGCAAGCTCTGGTTTTAGGGTTTGAGTTCCATTCATATCTTATCTCTATATCTCCCTTGTGTGTGTTCTAGGTGCTTTGTGTCTCATTATTGCACACAAACACCTAGTTTTTCACTTTTTCTTGGTTTCTTCAAGGACCAGAGCTTTTTCTTGAGGTCTTTGGTTGGATTTGAGCTCAAGGAGGCAGCTGGTCCTCCCTTTGTGAAGAAGGTCAACAAGGGTAAGAAACTAGTCCTTTTTCCCCCATTTTTGCATCCTATTTCTACCTATCTTAGAGCTGTTTTTGTGTTTAGTGTATAGCATAAAAAAGTTCTATTTTTAGGCCCTCTTGATAGTTTATTAAGAGTGTTTTGTGCTTTGGGGAAGTTTGACCCCTCTTAGGCCTTGTTAGGCCCTTGTTTTGTGCCATTTTGTGCAAGTTTCGAGACTTTGGTGTTTAGGCCTCTTCACCAATGAAATCTTGAGGGATTTCAGTGGTGGAGATGGTGCCTTGAAGTCTCCAAAAGGGGAGGGCCACCCCCTCTCCTTGTTGTCCTTGAAAAGGACCATCTTTGGCCTCTTGAGGGAGCCTATGTTAGAGGGTGTGTTGATCATGTCATGGCTGTATTTTATGCTTATTATGCCATAATATAATCATGTTGTGTGTTGGTTTTGGTACTCCATGCATATTTAGTATAGTTGCCATGTAATGCCTTGTAATTGCCTTAATATGCCTTAGGTTGTTAGCCTTTGTTCGAGTATGTTTTAGGCTTAGCCTTGTGAACGTTTTGTGCTTATTTTGCCATGATTTAGATCTGTCCATAGTTGTTTGGATCGATTTTGGCATGCTTAGTATAGCTCCTTTGCATTTGTGGCTTGTCGGGTTTGTATGCCTCAAGTTTGTGAATGTGTAGCATGTGTTGATTGCACTATTTTGGTGGTTTGGAACCATCCAATATGTAATTTCAGTCCCTTCGGCATGCTCATATACTTGCCTTGGTTGCCTCTTTGTTGCTTTGAGAGCATGTGTTGTATGCCCTATGTTTTGACCATTGTGCATGCCTTTGAATTCAAATCATTTAGATGCCATCTAAGTGGTTCTTTGGGCTTGATTTTGTGTGCTAAAACTCTAATTTTAGTTGCTTAAGTCTTGCCATGCTAGGTCTTGTTAAGTGTAGTTTAATGCCTCTTGGCTTGGCCTAGAATACTCGGGCCATTTGCATGCTTTTGTTTGTCTTGTGAGAGTTGGTTTGGTACCTCTTCTAACATGATTTCAAAGCTTAACTCGCATGCTAATTGTTCATATTTGTGCCCTTTTAAATGTGTTTAAAAGTTGCCCCATTATGCTTTAAGTATTGGACCATGAGTGCTTGCATGTGTATGTGCATTTTGGCCTTTACTTCCTTGGTTTTCGCTACTGATTTTGGGCCTATTTGGAGTTGCCTAAGTCATGTTTAAGTCCACCCCTTTGCTTGATTTGCATGCTTGCCTTGTATGTGTGTTTGCACACTAGCATCCGTGTTTGCATCTCATGTTGCATACTAGTTGACATGCTTAGGATTGCACACATAGACATGCATGCCTTGTCCCTTGATTTGGTGATGGGAATTGGGCCCCTTTATTTGTTTGGTTTGCATTTCATTTGAAATTAAAATGCACACTTGTTTCTTTGGGCCATCATGCATGGAAATGCGTGATTGGTGCTCCGAGAATCGAGGCACATCTTCTTTTGAATCACAAACATGATAAGGAATGTGTTTGGTGCATACATTGCTTGAATTGAGCTGCCATGCAAGTTTTGCCCTCGCCGCCTGGAGTTGCGTGAGTTCCGCAGGAATTCATTGTCGGCCGGCAGTATTTAGTGCCGACCGGCAGTTAATCGATGGCCGGTGGATTAATTTTGTGCCGGTGACCACAAATTCACTGCCGATGGTCATTCTACTTAGCCAGTGGGATCCCCCTGTGTCCCAGGAGGCATTCCTGAGACTTTGGCAGTTTTCAAAGGAGCAAAGCAGGGAAAACAGAGGCAGACTATGTATGGTAGTGCGATTCCGAACAAATCCCAAGCATGCGCTGCATTTGACCCGCTTCCTGAGGGCTTTACTGTTTTAATTAGATTAATTAATTTGTTAATTTAATTAATTTGTAATATTTAATTAGCTTGCGTAGTTAATTAATCTGTATATTCTTTTGGTCTCTCCGGGCGATGGCAAATCTGTAATAAGCGTGTGTGAGTGTGTGTATGTCTTCCAACCCCCACTTCTTTCTTCCCTTTTATTTACCCGCTTACGATGGTAGATTAGGGCACGTTTATATTAGCATACCTTATGCTGTGCATGTGTGCATCCATACATTTGTCTTACATGCATCGGGCTCGGCACATCATACAAACTGCATCGTACTTCAATTCCAAATTGAATACATGTTACTTGTAGCATTCCACATGCCATGTTTAGGATAGCCGAGCCTGTCTAGATTGCATCTTTGCATGTGTGACATGAGCCATTTTTAACGTGAACTGGGATCATGCATATGATTACTAACTAGTTTCTGTTTTGGCTTGGAGTACTAGGTGAGCTTTTTTATGCTTTAGCATACCGCATGCGTGTGAGTGTTGCCATGATAGCATGATTACCATGAGGCTAGCTGCTTATGTGATATAATTGCTTGAATGCCTGTTGGTGGAGGTTGGATTGCTTGAGTTGGAAAAACTCATTGAAATCCGTGTTTTTGCGAGTAGCAAATTCCAAAGCATTTTCAAAACAAACGGATATGCAATGTTTATTTCCAAATTAGGCAATCTAGTCTATACTTGTTTGCTGTGCGCATAACATAGTAATTCTAGGCTAATAACCGGAATAAGAACGCATAACGTTTTCAAAATCAGATATCATGGTTAGTAGAGGCCGGTCTTCGGACCGGGCGAAAGGGGGTGCTCATAGCTGACCTTCCCCGATCGTACCCAAGCTCCCGAGCCAAGACAACTTTGGTGATGATGGGCATGTGGCCTTTGGCACCGAGTCAGGGTTTCCTAAATTTCCCATTTTAAAAAATATTTAGGTGGCGACTCTGTATCTGGCAAAGCAGTCCATGTTTGGCACTTCTTTTCAAAAATCTGTTTCTCAAAACGATTTGCCGGATTTGGACTCTTTGGTTCAGATTTAGAACCGTGACACAAATCAAGTCCGAACTGTAGCGGGGTCCCTCGCGGACGTGTTACAACCTCCCAAACGCATCAACTTCATCCAAACTGGGGTTGTGTCATATGACCTTAGCATATATATCACCCCTTCTCACCTACCCAAGCCGGAAGTGTTCATTCCTGACAGCACTGACTTGTGCATGTTGGACATCTCTCAAACCCAACCTAAACTTGTGGTGGTGACTATCGAAGATAGAGTTGGGTCAACTGTTGAGGCAGACGGGAATGATCAGTCAGAGCCTGAGAGGTCTGTGAATTTTGTGTACAACCCGAGCAGTTACATTACTTCAACAGATCAGTCTAGACCAAGAATAGAGCTCCTAGTTGGGGCAGAGATTTGTGTAGCTTGAGAGGATGGACCTAATCAAGGGCTAGATGACCTAGTGGAATTGGAAGAGGACATTGCCAACCTTCAGTTCTTCAACGAACAGGATTAAGGAGACGTGACTATCAACTGGTCAGCAGAGGTTATTCGGTGGCTCAGTGACGAGCCAAATGTTGTTGAGTAGTCTCAGCCGGAACAGGGTTCGTCAGAAGCGGGGACATTAGTAGTGGCCGGAATGGCCAGGGATCGAAATGGACCGCCGGGGAGCACCGGTGTTAAGAATTTTGCTCAGGAACATAATAGTTTGAGTACAAAAGATGCTGAGCAGCAGGCTGCATTGAAACAGTTTGAGTAGGAAAAGATCGAAAATCTAGAGAGGGATAGAAAGGCCAATGCCCCTGTGGGGACTGAATGTACTGTGAGCACGGGAACGGAATGTGCCGTACGCACATGAACAGTTGTAACAGAACCAAATAGCTGCTTGTCAATGGCCGACGGAATGTGGTGGGAAGATGACGACCTATGTCTTGCCCACACAGACGAAGACTAGGGGAACAACCAGCCAGATGATACCTGGTATATTGGAGAGGTGGATCACATGACCAGGAGTGGGCGGTACTTCAAGCCCCACACCTAGATCAACCAGAGTTGTCTGGGAAGGAGAAGGAGGTGGAGAGGCAGAAAGAAAAATTACTCGAAGAGGAGGCTGTGTTGAAACAGCTTAAGAAGATACAAGCAGACATCTCCATCTGGGGACTGCTTATGGCCTCAAGAGTTCATAGATAGGCTGTCCTTTCTGCAATGGACAGGGCTAAACTTTCGATCAATACCATGCCTGAGCAGCTGGTAGGGTTGGTCTCTCTGGGAGGAGCTTCCCCGATGCTAACCTTCACTGACAAGGAGTTGCCACCTGAGGGCGCAAATCATAACAAACCGCTCTACATCTCTGTGGAGTGTAGAGATAAATGGATACCGGTAGTTCTTCTTGGCACAGGATCTGCTATCAACGTGTGCCCGTCAAGGACAGCATATGCAATCGGGTTGAAGCCCGCGGACTTTGTACCCACTGCCTAGGTGATTCGGGCATATGACAATACCAGCAGAGAAGTGATGGGGACTGTGCAGGTTCAGACTCAGGTTGGTCCAGGACAACATGATGTTGACTTTCATGTTTTGGACATTCCCGCAACCTTCAACTTACTCTTAGGACGGCCGTGGCTGCACCAAGTGAAAGCAGTCTCTTCCACCCTGTATCAGATGCTGAAATACCTCCACGGGAAGGGGGTGGCTATAGTTTTTGGGAATTCTTTAATCCATCCGCTGCCAGGGGTGTCTACACCAGTTCTGGAGATCGAGCATGGCACGGAGGATGTGTTCCTATCAGGATTTACCCTAGCTGAGGCCCGGGTTGTACAAAACATTTTGGCTGTTGATGAGGGGTTATATGTCAGTGCACAGTCTATGTACCTCATGAACAAGCTCCAGCACATCCCCGGGATGAGATTAGGGAAAAGTGGCTGGAAAGGCGTTGCAGCATCGGCCGAAGTGCCGCACAACCCGCATACCTTTGGCTTAGGTTATCTGCCTACCAAAGAGGACTGGGTGAGGAAAGGCAAAGAGATGGCCGGAAGGGCCAGAGCAAAGCAAGCTGGGAAGCCCTATGAGTTAGTACACTGGCCTATCCAAGGGACCCTAAACGGACACTTTGTCCGAGAGGGGGAAGACTTCCCGTTCTGCAGCTTCCCTGAGCCATGGCTAAACGCAGGAAGGCGGCGGTTGCCGGGGTTTGAGATATTCTTTGACTTGCAATTGTCTGGGGATGATGTTGCTGAGGAGCAGACAGACCCACCAGCTAAGGTTGAGCAATGTAGGGAGGAGGATTCTAAGAGTGCAGAGTTTGAGATGGGGGTAGCATTGGCTTGTCTATTTTCAGATCCTCCGATCATACATGAGTGCTTGGGGGATAACTTCTCGGTGTCCATGATCGGGAATGAAACGGCTGTGAGCCCATCTTCAAACATCTTGGATGCATCCATCGTTGTAGTAACCCCTATCCGTAATTAGCCACTAATCCGTATTTAATGATGTTAATGAGTAGATTAAAATAAATTATATGTTTATTCTGCACTTTGTATGATTTTGGCTTTCTATCTGTTACTTATAAAAATATCTGTTTGGAATTTCACTTTAATATGTAAATCGAAAGCCTTATCGGCACCCAAAACTGAAATTGACTACACCGATGTGTTATTTGGAATTTTTAGAACCATACGACAAATTTTATTAAAAATTGATTCAGTCTGATTCGTTAAGTTGCGTTTCGCAAGCCTTATATTCTAATTAATGTATTTTAGCACCATAGCTATATATGTAACCCCTAAGCTCATTTTTGAGCTCCATTCTTTTACCTCCTGGTGCCAAAATCTGAGAATTCATTTTAGAGAGAGAGAGAGAGAGAGAGTGTGTGTGTGTGCAATTCTAGAGAGAGAGAGAAGAAGAGATTAAGAAGAAATTGAAGGCTATAGGTTGAATTGATCAAAGATTGTGCAAGTACCTAGCTAATTCAAGACTCAAGGTAAGGATTTAAGACTTAATTATAACTTTTAACCATCAAGTAGATCATTTCAAGAAGAATTTGTGATTATGTACAAGAGTTGAACCAAAGATGATGAATTTAGAGTTAATTCATACATGCATGCTTAGTTTAGTTTAATTTCATCATTTTGAACATGATTTATATCATCCATGTTTGTATTATCATGTTTTGAACCTTGAATTCATACTTTGAAAAGGGATTTCTTACATGCATGGAGCTTATGAGCTCAATTTACAAGTTTCATGAGTTTTGGAGCACAGAGATTGAAAAGTTTTGCATTCATGTACATCTTCTTATAAATTGAGCATGATTTCCATGAATCCTCTCTTGCATGTTTGAAATTCATCTTCATTTGGGGAAATCATCAAGTTTCAAGTTGTTTGTGGTGTTTAATCATGTTTTGGGAAGCTCATGACCAAGAAAACCCATGCATGTTGTGTTCATGAACATTCATGATGTTTTAAGTTGAAATTGTGAGTTTTTAACAAACTCTTGGGCCATGATTTTATGAAATAATCCGTAATTCTTCATGTTTTACAAGTTTACTATGTTATCTCAAGTTTTGGGGCCCAAGAGATGTGTTTTGAAGGTTGGAATTCGAGTTTTGAGCTCGTAGGTGCAATCTGAAAATTTCAGAATTTGCATCTACGCTCGAGCGTGGGAGTTCACGCTCGAGCGACCACTCTGAGTGCGTGCACTCCGCTCGAGCGACCAAAAGTCCGCTCGAGTGTGAATTGCAAGCTCCCAGAAGTTTCATGTCCTTTTACAGATCGCTCGAGCAAAGGAATGTGCGCTCGAGTGACCATTTACATTTTGCATGTCCGCTCGAGCAAGGAAAGCTATGCTCGAGCTTGGACCTTATTTTAAAAAATTTTGCCTAAGTGTTCCAAGGCATGTTTTGGCATCCTCATTGCATCCTAGGCATTCATAAGCCCTAATTAAGCCATAGTAATGAGGTTATGGATTAGAAACACACTAAGGAACGAATGTACTAAGGCAAGGATTTGCAAGTGTGTGTGTGTGTTTAAGCATTGTGATAAGAAAGAACGAGAACTAACGTAATGAAAGTTAAGCCGTGTTGGCCACATGAATGTGTAATGATAAGACGTGCTTGTGTTATGTATTTTGTGATTATAGGTCAAGACTCGAGGATTGATTGACCGCTTCCTGGAACCACTGTGAGTAACGTTATCGTAAAGATACGTTCATATGAATTATGTTCTAAATGAAATATGATAAGTTCTGATTTCTGAAATGATATCTGTTTTCGTGAACGAATATTCCATGTTTGAAATCTATTATGGCATCCATAGATAGTCCCAAGTTATGGGGGACGGCATGAAAATGCGCGTCCATGACATACAAGTAATTACGAGATCTCATTAGCCACTTCATTGTGGTGATATGTGTTTAATCGGTATCCGGAACTGATTACTCTAGTCGGAAGACGTTCTGTGATGTGTTCTATGGGATGTACCATTATTATGTTCTGATATGAGGATGATTATGTTATGATCTGTTTTTCGCTTATGATATGTTCGGATTTCATTCACTAACCCCTTTACCTTAATGTTATTTACTGGGCTTTAGCTCACTGTTTGTGTATATATATATATGTATAGGTGAGCATTCTGGAGTTCTAGTCTGAAGGCTTTTGCCTGGATCTGTGTTCCGTTGTCAGCCAACCATTGTGCCTCACGTGGAGGTACCTGAAGCGTCCTGTGTTTAAGTTCTGTGATTTCTGTTTATATAAGACTTGATTTGATGTCGTTGACTGTACTTAAAACACTGTAATGTGTGTGGGTATAATGTATGGTTGACTACTGGTTATGTATATAAAGTTTTAAATATTCTGTTTCATGTAAGTCAGCACAGTTCATTGGATAACTATATTTATGTCTTTGCTTCTGCTAGCCCCTTAATCTTGTTAATCTGTTCAGAGGCCTTCGGTAATCCAAGGATTACTGGCCGGTTACGATGCTAAAACTATAGGGGTGGGTTCGGGTCGTCACAATCGCACCCTCCATCGTCTGGCAATACGAGGAGGGATTCTTATCGAGCAACACCGGGTCAGGTAGTGAGCCGGAATCTGATTCCACTAAGTCCGTAGAGTCGGAATCAGGTTCCATCTTGTTTGAGTCTGAGTCCAGTATTCTTGGGGGTGACAACCCAGATGCCCCAGTCCTGTCTATATCGTCTTTTTCTTTTTCTTTTTCCTTTGAGTCTGTTGTAACAGAGGAATCAGACGATGTGGAAGTGATTAATGAGAATTGTGCGGCTGTGGCCTTCGATTACATTTTTGTACCTTTGATTTATTGCATTACTCAGGACTTTCGTAATTTTGATGAAAACGATGAGGAAGAAATTCCTCCGGTTTTGAAGTATTTGCTTAATCAAGAGCAGGAGAGGTTTGTAAAATCCTTGGTTGATAAAATCACCACAATTATTGTAGGTACTGAGAAGAACTCGCGACTGGTCCAGATCGGGTCCACGTTGTCTTCGGAGGAGCGCGAGCACTTAGTCACTTTATTAAAAGATTTCAAAGATATTTTTGCGTGGTCGACATGCTTGGAATCGATCTTGAGATTGTACAGCACCGGATCCCTCTTGACCCAGAGGCACGACGTGTTAAGCAGAAGCTCAAAAGGATCCGTTCTGATTGGGCTCTCAAGATCAAAAAAGAGGTCACCAAGCAAATTGACATAGGGTTCCTTGCTGGTATCTGAATACCCAACTTGGTTGGCCAACATAGTTCCAGTGCCGAAGAAAGACGGCAGAATTCGGGTATGTGTGGACTTTAGGGATTTGAATAAAGCCAGTCTGAAGGACGATTTTCCTCTGCCGCATATCGATGAGTTAGTGGACTTCACTGCAGGGCATGCGCTGCTCTCGTTCATGGATGGGTTTTCAGGCTACAATTAGATTCTGATGGCACCCGAAGACTGGGAGAAAACTGCTTTCACCACCCCGTGGGGAACCTATTGTTAGGTCTTGCCGTTTGAAATGAAGAACGCCGAGCTACATATCGTGACTCGACCACAATATTGCATGACATGATCCATAAAGAGGTGGAGGTGTATGTGGACGACATGATTGTCAAGTCCAAGGAAAGAGAGGACCACTACACCGCCTTGCAAAATTTTTTCCAAAAGATCAGAGAATTTCGGTTGCGGCTAAATCCTCAGAAGTGTATGTTTGGTGTTACAGCAGGGAAAATGATGGGGTTCTTGATCACACAAAGAGGCATCGAGGTCGACCCTTCCAAAATCAAGGCCATCTTAGAAATGCCACCACCAAGGACTGAAAAGGAGATACGAGGCTTTCTGGGTAAAGTGCAATTCATAAGACGGTTTATTGCTAAATTAACCTTGACTTGTGAACCACTCTTTGGTCTCCTGAAGAAAGGAACGAAGTTCTAATGGGACGGCCGATGCCAAGCTTCTTTTGAACAGATCAAACAATATTTACAGAACCCACCTGCGTTGTCACCGCCTGAGCTGGGAAAGCCGTTGATTTTGTATCTTTCAGTGACTGAAACTACAATGGGTTGCATGCTTGCATAGGAGTCTGAGGACAAAGTGGAGAGAGCTATCTACTATCTGAGCAAGAAAATGCTGGATTACGAGACCCGCTACACTCCGCTGAAAAAGGCTTATTTGGCCTTGGTATGGGCTACCAGGAAGCTGCGGCACTACCTGTTAGCTCACTCTGTAATACTGGTTTCGAGATTAGATCCCATCAAATATCTCTTTGAGAAACCAGCACTTACGGGTAGGCTAGCCCGTTGGTTGCTTCTACTTTCTGAATTTGATCTGAAGTATGTGACGCGCAAGTCAGTGAAAAGGAGAGCGGTGGCGGAGTTCCTAGCCGATCACCCAGTTGAAGGGGATGAAGTAGTTGAGTTTCTGTTCCCAAACGAGGCCATTCTACATATTGAAGAAGAAACTTGGATGATGTACTTTGACGGAGTGTCAAACCAATACGGGTATGGGATAGAGGTGTTGCTGATAGCACTCGACAATTCCCGCATACCTCTAGCATTCAAACTCCGGTTCAGAGTATCGAACAATGAGGCAGAGTATGAGGCATGTATTGCTGGTTTAGAAGCCGCCCTAGAACTAGGGGCAAAACGGTTGGACGTCATCGGGGACTCGAACCTTGTTGTATCTCAAGCCAAAAGAGATTGGAAAGTTAAAGAAGAAAAGATGAAAATTTATCACCAGACCTTGGACGTGTTGATTCCTCGATTTGAGAAACTAAACTTCGCTCATCTGTTAAGAGAGAACAATAGGTTCGCAGATTCATTAGCAACTCTATCTTCTATGATAGACATCCCTTTCAGAGTTCGAATGCGTCCGATCATCATTAAACAGAGATTTGTGCCAGCCTACGAGCTGATTGCTGCCATAGACGAGGTACAAGATGAAAATCCCTAGTATTACGATGTCTAGAACTTCTTGGAAAAAGAGGCGTATCCACTAGGGGCAAATGCCAAAGATAAGAGGGTAATTCAAAAAATGGCTGCTCAGTTCATCGTCTGTGGGGGTAAACTGTACAAGAGAGGTCATCTCGGGATGCATAAGCTGTGTGTTGATGCTGAAGAATCCAAGCGCCTGATAGAGGCCATCCATAGAGGAGAGTGCGGAGCGCACATGAACGGGGTGATGCTGGCTGGGAAGATCCTTAGACAGGGTTATTACTGGTCCACCATGGAGGAGGATTGTATTGGCTTTGTCCGACGATGCCACAAATGTCAGATCCATGCAAACTGCATGAACATTCCGCCGTCGAAGCTGTACAATATGACTTCGCCATGGCCATTTTCAGTCTGGGAGATTGATGTGATTGGGGCTGTTACTCCAAAGGGGTCCAACGTACATGAGTACATTCTGGTAGCGATAGACTACTTCACAAAGTGGGTTGAGGCCAAGTCTTATGCGGTGTTGAAGGCTTCACATGTCGCCAAGTTCATCAGGAACAACATCTTCTGTCGTTACAGGGTCCCAAACGAGATTATTTCGGATAATGGCTCTCACTTCAAGAAGGAGGTGATCGACTTGTTGGAGAAGTACAACCTGGCTTTTCATAAGTCATCCACATATCGGCTACAAACCAACAGAGCAGTTGAGGTCGCTAACAAGAACATCAAGCACATTCTGCAGAAGATGGTGGAAACTTATCGGGACTGGCCAGATAGGCTGCCATTCGCTCTGTGGGGCTACCGGACTTTAATTCAAACTTCTACTGGGGCAACTCTGTATTCCTTGGTTTATGGGATGGAGGCTATTTTGCCCATCAAAGTTGAGGTTCCGTCGTTATGGGTATTGGCTGAGTGTCAGATAGCTAAGGCAGATTGGCAACGGAGCAGGTTCGAAGAACTCATGTTGTTTAACGAGAGAAGGCTAAAAGCACTGTATCACGTTTAGGGTTATCAACGAAGAATCGTCAGGGCTTTCAACAAGAAGGTTAAGTCCAGGAATTTGAAAGAAGGGGATTTAGTGCTCAAAGACAACCGAGCTCCCATTCACGACCCTAGGGGCAAGTTCAGACCCAATTGGACTGGCCCTTATATCATCAAGTCTATCTGGTCGGGTGGAGCTGTCGTTCTAATGGACCTAGATGGCCTAGAGTTCTCCCAACCGATCAACATGGACAAGTTGAAGAAATACTATCCCTGAGTGGCTCGCTAGGCCGAAAACCCGAAAGGGCGACCTAGGCAAAAGTTAGAGCACAGAAAATTTGAAATAATAAAAACTGAGCTCGCAAGGTTGAAAACCCAGAAAGGGCAGCCTTGGCAAAAGTTAGAGTGCAAAAGGAGAGAGTTAATACACGAGTAAACCTAAGCCGAACTACGTAAGGCTTAATTCCCATCTTTGGGATACGTAGGCAACTTCATTATGAAGTCCAGCCATAAACACTTCCCCGATCAACTTTGTCCGTGTGATCCTGTTGGTTATCTTTGTCTATTCTACATTTAAGAGCTCGGTTGTGATCTCCAGTGCAGTGCTATTCAGACTAGGGGCAACTTTCTAGTTGCTGGAATCCGGGGTTGTACATCTCAGCGATAGATCTCAGGCGTGTCCAGTTTTGTTCCATATCGAAAATGGTTTTGAAAAGTTTTAATAAAAGTTGATTTTGCTCAAATTAATCTTTTTTACAACTTAGACCATTTTTGGACCAAACGGAAAATTTTCAGTACCTACAACCTTCAATTCCATTGATTTCAATACGGAGTTCTCCTACTCTTGAATACAAATTGAAGTTGCTTTTTATTACATTCATAAAGAAAACTTGAAAGTACTGATAAAGCAATAAATTTGGGGCATAGTCAAGTCAGGTGTTTCTATGCCCCCTTCCAGAGCTGGTCGAAGCCTCTGATATCAAAGTGGGCCCAACTTGTGCCTCCTCGTCAAGCCAAGCTATGCACTCATCAAAGAGGGTGCAACTGAAAGAAGGAGCGGTGGCCAGAAGCTCTCTCGTCCTCCATGCTGTGGCATACCGAGCTAGCTGCGCGCCTCGGACCAGAAATGCAGCATGGTACTCTATCCCCTCTGCCGGGCAAGTCTGATCATGTCGAATCGACAATCAAACCGAACAGAAGTAAAAGACACAGGTGTCGCCAATCAATCAATCCTCTAGGGACATGCTGTAGCTCATCGCCGACAGATTGAGCCAAGGGCAGCGCCAAGCAATGCAGTCTGCGGACAAACTGCACATCCATTCACACCACCAACCCTTATCAAGGGCATTGACTAGACGTCGCTAGAAGAAATAGCCGCGAGCTGAATATGGTGGGCATGAGTCCACAACCTCCAACTTGTCCATCAACCATATCTGGGGAGGGACAAAAAAAAATGAGAGATTAAAGAATAGAGAGGTATACGTTGAGAGAAAAGTAAGAAAAGGGTTTTGAGAGAAAAACCGAGCCTGAGGGCCGAGTGATATAAGAAATATATGTGAAATCAGGTGGGAAACATTACCTGCAGCAGTAGTGGACTCCCCGCGAATCTAGCCGTCTCTCAGCGATGAAGAGCATCTAAACCCATCAACGTCTCAGCTAGTGTCATGGCGATACAGCTCTTGCCTTCTTTCAAGCCCTCAGCAACCTCAATCAAACGGATGCTAGACCCTCTAAAGCCTGAGGCAAGCAAGAAATGAGACAGCATGCACAAGCAAAGGGTGTGCCGCCGAAAACCCTGCCAATAATGATCGCCGCAGTCACCGGCATCAGAAAACCGATGAACCATGCTGGGGATGTCCAATGCTCCATCGCGGATCAAAGACCAGGCATCATGCATAGTGAGTCCGCATATCCGTCATAAGGCTTGGATGTGGCCAAAGCGGAATTGCGGCAAAATCTCTTCATCACGCTTGGATTCCATTAAAGTTTGGAAGTCTTCGAAAGTGGGACACATCTCTTGTCCGCCAAAGCTAAAGACGTGTGTTACCGGGTTCCAAAACCTTGCCATGGCATGAAGAAACGGAAAACGCAGTGGGGTGCGACTTAGCGTTAATAGTGCATTTATGCCGAAGCCCCGGAAGTTCAGCTTTTCCGAGCCATCCAAGGTAGCGATCCAATTTGTGAGATTTTGGATAAGAAATGCCTCCATTTTGATGCAAAACTGAGTTAGAATGAGGGAACCACGAAGCTGGAACCTTTATAAAGGATAAGGCACTATTTGGAGGACAAGTGTCACAAAACTAGAGGTCCCTGAGCCAACTGGTCGGCCGACCATTTTTTTCTGGTCGGCCAGCCAGTTTTTCTGGTCGGCCAGCCAGTTTTTGGGTTTGCAAAACAAGAAACTGGTCGGCAGGCTCCTATGGTGGTCGGCCATGAGCAAAATGCTGGTCTGCTGCTTTTTCTAGTCTCCAGAAGAGAGTCTCTAGCTTTCCTGTGTGCTAAGAGTGCTGAAGGTTTGAGTTTACCTCTGTTTCGGATGCATTTTGTCGCTCTGTTTGTCTCAAAATGCATTTGCTTATCGAGTTGTTGCTCATTTGTTTATCGAGTTGTTGCTCATTTCTTTATTGAGTTATTGCTCATTTGTTTATCGAGTTGTTGTTTATTTGTTTATCGAGTTGTTAATTCGTTTAACGAATTATTTTAGAGTTAAGCTGTTTTGTTGCGTTGGTTCACTACCTGACTTGGTAATACACGATGTTCAAATTCCATTCAAACTCTTTTTTTTTTGTGCAAAATAGTGCGATGCGATGCTAAGAATGTAAAATACAACACTTTTTGAACAAAAAGCCGTTTCATTCCATCATAGCTTCTTTTTACAACAATTTACAACAGGGTACAAGTTTTGAAAGAAAAATAAAATTGCCTAAGCTGTACAATGTGCTACAACTACATGTAAAAAGAAAAATAAAGCAAGAACATCTGCATCGGTGCTACCAAGCTCAAGACTGAGAGGCCCTCTTCATCCTTTTCGGCTGAGCAGCCTCTGCGCTACCACCATCTGAATCAGAGTCACCATCCTCGGAATCCTCCTCGGCATCACCTCCGTCCTCAGAACCAGAACCAGAGTCATTATCCCTGCCTGCAGATGTCTCTGACTGTGGATGTGCTGACTTCTCCTCCTCGCTGGACTCCTCGTCATATCTGACGGATGCTTTGGTCTCCCTCGGCTGCGAGTCAAGCTTCTTCTCCCAACTCCTCAAGAAGGCCTAGATGGCCCGGGCTATGACAGTGGAACCTGAAAAGGGCAGTTTGAATACATCAGCCAGAGTATGTATATCAGATATCAGATGCAAGTATGATGCGTAGAGTGTGTGCATGTAGATATAGTATGTGAATGTGATGTGTTAGATGTTCTCTACACGTGCAATGAATCAATATGGTGAAATGTTCAGTTTCAATATATCATCAGAAGTATGATAATTACAAGGAAATTGAAAAGTACTGGAATGCCGGTGGCATACATCATCGTCTCCCTCTGCAAGACCATGCCCTCGAGTGAGGCCACCACCCAAGCAACCCCTCTGTATACTCTCTGGGAGGCTGCAGATACAAGTTCAAGTCATCAGTGAATGAATGAATGTCTAAATATTTGAGTGATAAATGGTAGCCTGATTGCCCATTTTTACCATTTTTACATCATAATTTACTTACAAGTTTCACAATTTACGCACAAGTTTCATTTTTACACCTATTTTTTATTGAATTCTGCTAAGCCATTTTCATTACAAATTTACAAATCAGAGACATAACGACAACAACAATAAATAAGAGAACTCATTGTTTTATTAACAAATTTACGCTTTCATACAATTCGTTGCAGAAATTACATGTATAAAAAACAAAACAAACAAAAACAAAATTTTTACACTTAGTTACAAAGATCACTTTCCCTCGCTAGAGGCAAGATTTTCTTCTTCAATCCCCTCGTCCAAGGGGGTCTGGGCAACGTCGTCTCCCCCTACCTTTACGAGATTGAAGTCCACACCTGGGAATAGCTCTTGTACCTTATACTTGAAGCTCATCCAGCCACTGTCCCAGTACTAGCTCATTGCGTGCTTGTAGAAGTCTGACCGCTGGAAGCTTTGGATCACTTCTTCTTCGCTCCTACCTCCAGCGGCCACTCTCGACGGCCCAGTCCCCCCATCCCCCTCCTTCGCTAGGCTCCTGGCAACCGTGGCATCAATGGCTATCTGGAATTCGGCGGACCCCTTTAATTGCTTTACGGCCGCCATGCATAAGTCAGGGTACGCCGCTCTCTCAGATGCCAATTTGGCCCTTTCTTCTGCCAGGGCCTTCTTTAACTCTGCGATCTGACCGTCTACCTTTTCTTTGTCTTTGATTGCCTAGTCACGCAGTTCTTCGTTGTTGGTAAGGGCCTCTTCCCACCTCTCATTGGCGGTGGTGTAGGCTTGTTGGACCTGCTCTAACTTCCTCTTCTCGCCCGCCAACTCGAACTCTAGCGATACTGCTTTGTGGCGCTCTGCTTCTAGCTTTGATTTGGTCACGAGGAGCTCGGCACCAGCATGCTCCGCTGAGTAACTCCACACCAACGCTAGTACTTCCATTTTCTTCGCCCTTTCCACATACTCCAGCCCCTTTGCGCACGCACTTCGAGCAGCATTCCTCCAGCCCGCTGTCTCAACCCTTAGGTTCTGCAGCTGTGTCTTTGCCCTTTCCAGCTGGGCCCTCAGCGACTCTACCTCCACCTTTGCGCACATTGCTTTATTCATCAGGGCAGCCGCTAGGGTCGCTGTCTCCATCTGGGCTGAGCAAAACCCTCTTAGAAGGTCGGCCTCTGTCAACCGGGCCATCGACCGCACGGCCGTATCCTCCACCACTCCAACGAGGCGGTCGGCTGCGACCCTGGCTTCCCTCCATTCTTCTGCCAAGCGGCCTGCCAGCGTGCGCGCATGGTACATTGCGGTCTTCAACGTGGTGCTCGTCTCTGGTTTGCTAACCCCAGTTTTCCCTTTCACCGGGACTAGGCGACACTTCTACCACAAACCCCACTGTCGCCACCATTTGGGCACTTACGCCTATGTCTTCTTTCAGTACTTGGGCACTCGAGCCCATGTCTTCTTTCGCCACTTGGGCAATCTCCCTTTCTGGAGCCTCCTCTGGCCCCCCATCCTTCATCTTCTTCAAAACAAGGGCGTGTTTACTCCCCTCTGCGGCCACCCACTTTTTTTTCATTTTCTTTGACACTCCATTCACCTCCTGTTTGCTCCTCTCCTTTAGTGGGTCCACTGGGGGCGGTAGTGAGGCAAAGTCAGTTAGGTCTTTGTCTCCCAATGGTTTGGGACGTGGTTGGACCCACTCCCTCATCACTAGTTTAGGTGCAGGCCCCAACTGTGTCTCTTTATACTTGTCCGCCTTGGCAAACACCCTCTGCTCTTCCGCTTCCTCCGCCTTCCTCGGCGCCTCCGACTCCTCCCTCGCCGGATCCTCCTCCATCGACTGCGGCCCTAGGCTCAAGGCAAATAGGGTTGAAGGTAGGATCAGGTCATCCCACTTCACCCTGTCATTCTCTCTCCACTCCTTTACCCTTTTCACCCTGTTCTTAGTCTCCGCATCTAGCCTTGGCTCCACCGACTTTGTGGGGACTTTCCACGTTGTGCGAACTCCTCTCCCACCATTCGTTGATACATAAAACCATCTCGGCCTCCACCCCTTCACCAAAGATGGCAAGCCCGCCAATAGACCTCGGCCCGCCACCGCCTGCAAGGTCACCCACGTTTCCGGTTGACCGGAGGCCTTGTAGCAGGAGAAGAATTCCTCCACTGTCATAGCTGCCCCTTCGGTCGCCCGTGGCCATGCAACTGCGCAGGCCATTAGTATCTTCCATGCATTAGGCATCAGCTGCCCTGGTGCCACCTCTAGTCGATTCAGTACGTCCACCACTACTTGGGGGAGTGGTAGCCTCAGCCCCCCTCGTAGTGCCTCCTCATACAACGTGAATTCTGTCGGCCGTGCATCCGACGCCCTTTCCTTAGAAATTGGCAGCCTTAGCTCTATCTTCGCCGAAATTTGGTATTTCCTTTATACCTCCTTCAACTCCTCCACTGTAAACGTAGACTTGTCGGCCTTGGTGTGCCAGTGGTCCAGCTCCACTTGGCTAATTGGCCTAGCGGCTACGATCATCATCGTCGGGCGAACCCGTGCCGCTTGCCCAGTTCCCTTCTCCTCTCTCCGCTCTACTCGGTACTGTTCTGCCAACTCCACTGCATCGTCTTCTCTCTAGCCTCATGGCTGGCAATTCATCTTGAGCTATTCCTCCTACGTGTTTGCGTATCGCTTCGGACGCTGGCACAAAGAAATTCGCAAAGTGTTGCAAAGGCATGTCACATGAAACAAATGAGTTCACCTCTGGGATGTGTTGGTTTTTTGCAATAAGGTAAGTAAAGCGAATAACTCCAAATGCCCACGGTTTGCCTATATTCCAAGGGTCGAGATTAAATTTCGTCAGTTTGAAAATTTTCAAAAACTTTCGCCCCCGTCTTTTCAACACCCTATATTAGCCTATCCCTTCGTTTCCTGCTAACGCATTACCTCCCTTATTACGGGATTATGCCACGTGTACGACCACAATCCACTACTCTCTTCCCCTTCCATGTCTATTCCACTTCACATTGCCACGTGCCCCGCCGCTCCTCGAGCCCCTCGCGCCGCCATTTCCCCTTCTGACTCGGTCACCCTTCGCAGTAAGCCCACCTCCCAGTCGGTCTTCTCACTCGGTCACCCTTCGTGGTCGACTCACCTCTCAGTCGGTCTTCTCACTCGGTCACCCTTCGCAGTTGGCCCACCTCCCGGTTAGCCTTCTCACTTGGTCACCCTTCGCAATCAGCCCTCCTCTCGGTCGGCCTTCTTACTCGGTCACCCTTCGCGATCGGCCCACCTCCCAATCGATCTTCTCACTTGGTCACCCTTCGCGATCGGCCCTCCTCTCGGTCAATCTTCTCTCACTCGGTCACCCTTCGTGGTCGGCCCTCCTACTGGTCGGCCTTCTCACTCGGTCACCCTTCGCGGTCGGCCCACCTCCCAATCGATCTTCTCACTCGATCACCTTTCGCGGTTAGCCCTCCTTCCAAACGGTCTTTTGTCACTCGACCACCCACAACCCTCGTCTTCTTCCTTATTCCCTTTGTTAGACTGAAGCTGCACTTAGGAATGGGGGACTACTGACATAGGTGGGCCCATAGGGGCTTTTGGCCCACCACTTAGAGCCCAATGCGTGATTCAAACACTAAAACCCAACATTACTGGAACCCAATGTTACACCAAGAACCAATGACATTTAAATACTTGTCAAGAGAAGAACCAGCCGCGTAAGCAGACAAAGATCCTGCAGAGTCACTACACCACACATCAGCCATTAATGAGGTCCCTTGCAGCATTTAATGCGATAACCCCTTTACGTCGGAACAGAACAGCCTCACCATGAACAAGGCAAGCTAGAACATAAGCTTTCGGCGAACATGACAGGTCGGAGTGGACAAGGAAATGATGAACAAAGGATATAAGCAGGTTTCTAAGAAAAAAAGAAGGTTAAGTTCCTTATCATCACCCTATCTCTACATTCCACTAATCTCTCTCTTCTAACTTGCTTGTCGGAGGGTTCGCTAGGGGACTCCCGTTCCCTGTTGGACTTTTGTGCAGGTATCTCAGTGAGCCCAACAACTGGACAATGGTGTGGGAGGTGTGGATCAGCCCGATCCGTCCATCAGGGACAAGTAGTATCATCAACTTCCAAAACCAACATAACAATAAATACAACAAGGTTCTTTGTACTCAAAACTACCACAAATATACTACAAAACTCATATCAAGTCAAAAAAATGTAACCCTACCTCTTGAAGAGGAGGAGACAAGTTGAAAAACCACCGGCAATGAAAAGATGATCTGCTTGCCGAGCTCAACATTTTGGTATATAGAACTAGGGGTAGAAAATGGATAAATATAGATGAAACCTAAGCTTGAAATCTTAAATGGTTTGAAAATGGCGATAAGGAGAGAGAAGGGAGAGAATGAACTCAAAAAATAGATATTTTCAACTTTTGGTGACTTTTATGGACAGATAGACTACGAGTGCAAAGGCCACACCGTGGCCGTGACTCAGATGACAAACCTAGGACTGATTTGATCATTCGTGGCCGTGACTAGGAATACCATGGGCGTTCCAATAAAGCGTACCTTAGACCACGGACGATCAAATCAGTCAAACAATCTCACAAAATATTAGCTAAAGTAAACAAATAACTCTCCAATAAAGCATACCTTAGACCCATGGGGGTGCCTACCTTTTATAATCATCAATGCCCTTATCCCTTAGAAGTTTCACTTCATATGACTCTTATCCTTTCTTTGATATCATTTATCAAGGACTCCTCCAATTTGAATTAGGATGAACTCTTTCAAGAGTCCTCACCTATCCAAATAGAGAGTCCATTATCATCCAAGACTCTAGTCCCTCATTTGAGCATCTCAGATACGGATGTGGTCTATAGCGATTCTGGTTTAAACTCGACCTGTTTGTTGTTTTGGATCCGGGATTTCTGGTTTTGATGGTTGTTCATGTCTTCTTCCATCTTATACCTTGTTAATATTGGTTATTGGAGTATCAAGGTTGTGTTTGAAATAGGTTAGGAGTTAGTTTTTCAAAACTTTTGCTGTTTAGATTTTGGCTTATTTGCTCGAGCGAACTTTGAGAAGCTTCAGTACTTTTGTAGGTCTGCAAAACTACTAGGAGTATGGCATTTTTCGCTCGACCAGTGTTTCTTGCGCTCAAGCGGTCTTGGTTCGAGCTGTCCTTCTTGTGCTCGAGCGATCTTTTGGAACTCTCAATACTTTTGCAGGCTTACAAAAGTATTGGGAGTGTGGTGTTCTTCGCTCAAGCAATAATTTCTTCACTCAAGTGGTCTCTCTTTTTGTGTCTGGTCGCTCGAGCGGTTTGCGCGTATATCAGATTGTAAAAGTCACTTTTTGGATCACTTTTTCATCTCTCTCTGTCTCTAAACATTTCAAAATCTCAGATCTTCTTTTTCTCTCTCTAGAAAGCATCTTTAAACCTCAAATACACCTTGATCTAGTGGTTTCTTAGCCCTTGTCCTTTGAAAAAAAAGGTAGAGCACTCCTAGAACTTCATTCTAATAGGAGCAAAGTTCGTTTTTGGCTTCGTCGAGTTTCAACCCTTGTTTTTCTTCATCCTTGTCTTTGAGGTAGGGATTTCTCCACACTTTTGTATGGTTTTTAACTTAGTTATTTGATTTTCTAAACAATGTTGTGATTTGGGAATTTTGAACAAAATCTAGGATTTTAGTTTAAAATTCAAAAGAGGGATTTTCAAAAGGGTTCTTGAATATGATTGTGGATTTGTAAATATGGTTGAGTTGTGATGAAATGGTGGATTTTTATCCTTGGAATTGTTTTTTAAAGAAAGGGAACTTTTCCCTAAAATGTGAATATTTGATTTCGTAAAGAGGAAATAGAAATGTGTTGGATTTTATGGAATTGGAACGATAATGATGATGATGGTGGAGTTAGATATGCATTATCACTCCCATCTTGAAATTTTGAAAAGTTTATCTTTATTGAAAATTATCTATCTATTTAGAGATATCTATTTCGGGTTATCGATGAAGCATAGCTATGATTGTTGTAGAAATTGCATGAAAATTAGGAGAATTGAAACTAATTTCTCATTCATTTGCATTGAGCATTGTAACATATTTAACACAATAAAAATGTTTGTTGTTTTAAGAAAAATAGGTGAATACCTTGGTGAATTTGGGTATGGAGTATAGTTATGGTATTACATTGGCCTGTGTGTGCTTGGTGAAAGTCCAGAAACTCACATGGATAGGTGCCGAGCCTTCCGGTTAATACCGGTAAAAATGACAATTGGTAATGCTTGTATAGCCTACTTGCAGACATGTACCTAGAAATTCCTAGTGTTGTATCCACTGCCTTATTTTCTACTGTAAAGGAAAATATTTCATGAATTGTGATATAATCTGGCATTGCATGATTTTGGAAAGCGATATAAAATGTTTTGGCATGAGCATTGGATGTGCATTCACCTTATAATTTTGTTAAGATTCATGCACTGTACTAGAGTATCTTTACTGGGCTTTGGCTCATCCTATGTGAAAAACCATTTTCAGGAGCTGATGATATGCCTCCACCAAGGCCGTTGCTTGGGAGAATTTGAAGCTGAGAGCTTCTTGTTTTGGTTTTTGTTGTAATTATTTTGTACAAGTGTAGCTCGACTTTTTCGCGCCCCTTTTCAGAGAGCTAGAATTAGTCCTACAGTTCGGACTCCTGTCATGGTTCTGAATCTAATCTCACAAAGTGCAATACGAAACTAATAAGCACCAAAGAGTCCAATCCGACAAATCATTTTGGAAAATCAGATTTTGAATCAAATAATGCCAAAAATGGATTGCTTTGCTAGATTACAGAGTCGCCACCTAAATATTTTGTTTTTGAAAAATTTAGGAAACCCTGACTCATGCCAAAGGCCACGTGTTCGTCATCACTGAAGTTACCTCGGCTCGGGAACTTGGGTACGAGAGGGGAAGGTCCTGAAATGAGCACCCCCGCTCGCCCGATCAAAAATCGGCCTCTACTATCATGATATAATGTTTTATAAACATTATGCATTCTTATTCCGGTTATTAAACTAGCTTTACTATGTGACGCACACAAGCAAGTGTAGACTAAAATCGCAAGAATTAGAACGAATTCAACTCACCCTCAAGTGGGTTAAAACGCGGATTTGCCATCAAACATGATGGGCTTAAAACATGATTTGCCACTTCACAAAGTGGGCTTAAAACTCACATTTGTTGAATTGTTCCAATCCAAGCAACAAAGCCTTCATCCACAGGCATTCATGTAGTTTAGCATTTAAGCACATAGCCTCATGGCAAGCATGTGAAACATGGCATCATTCGCACTCATGCAAGTATGCTAAAGCATAAAACTCACCAAGTACTCCAAGCCAAAACAAAAACTAGTTAGAAAAATATATAATTCTAACTATACAATATGCCTAATGCAACACATGCAATATGAAATTAAATAGGCTAAGCTACTTAATCATGGTATTTGCAACACTTTGATAGCATGCTTTGAAACACGTATTCAAAAAAGTATATTGAAATAATGATGTAGTTTGAATGATGCGCCGAGCCTCGGTGCATGCAAGACAAATGAATGAATGCAAACATGCAAGCATAAGGTATGCTAATTGAAAATGTCCCTAATCTAGCCATCGAAAGCGATTAAATAAAAGGAAGAAAGACATGGGGTTGGAAAACATGCACACACGCACGCACGCACACTTATTACAACATTATGCCCTCGTGAAGGAGGGTCCAAATGAATAAGCATTAACTAGCTACGCTAATCTAAGCTAAGCTAATTAAGCTAACTATTACAAACCGAAACTAATTAACCGACTGGCCATCCCTGGTGGCCGACAGCAAAAATCTACTCTCCAAGTCCAACTTCAAATGGGCATATCTCCTTCGTCTAGATTCCTTTGCATGTCATTCTTGTACCTAAATTTAAGCCCCGAAAGTCTTATTTCCAATGGTGGAAGCCTCACATCAAAATTCCAAGTGTGAAAAAAGTTATGCTCATTTTAGTGCAGACTGCTCAGTTTTGGTCCTCTCGGATTGATGCCTAACTGCTCCTCAGCTAGTTTTCTTCCCTCTCCTCCAATTTTCTTCAACTCGAAACCTCTAAACAAGATTTTTTAAAGATTTTTTCAAAGAGTTTACCTCTCCTTCATTTATTCCCACTTTGTCCTTACTCGGTTTACCGAAAAGCGCAACATTTAACGAAATGCGAGCCTCGGAATATCGTAGAAACTTTTTCCAAAAATATTTTGAAAGAGAGAGTTTTAAGGTCTAAAATCATTTTGGTCAAAAATAGTTTTGGTCCAAAAAGGGGGTGTAAGGTTGGGATTTGACTCTCTCTCATTGCCGAAGAAATCGAACCTTTGCACAACATAGCCTGCACCATCGAATAATCAATCAGTAGCGCCCAAGTCTTAAGGGCCTAGGGCTTTATTTGAATTGAGTTTCAAACTCACTTTTGCTGTAACTGAGTATTGTCTTGGAAAGTTGTAGCCATTAGGGCATTTATATATCTGTTTAACTTTTATTTCATATCATTTACTTGTGGAACATGCTATAGATTCATAGTTAAGGCTTATGATGGTATAACTGTATATGTTGCCTTTGTACAATGGAATCAAATGAATGGAATGATATATATTCAGAATTGCGTTGTTATTTAAACAATATTGTGAGATGGTTTTATTGTTATATGCTTCGGGGCATTACAACTTGGTATTAGAGCTACCAGGTTTAAATACTTTGGGATCGTGGGGTGTGGTTTTTAGCACAATGGGTTATCTCACTAGTTTGTGTTAGAAGTAAACCTGGTACTCTATGTGATAACATGCTTATGTGACTAAATGGGTATGAAATTTAAACTCTAAGATATTGATTGGGTCTACGAGTTTCTAGAAGTCGTGTTAGAAGAGCACTTGATCACTACTTTTCTAACTAGAACTCTGGCAATGTCACAGAACGATCATTATCTATAAAGGAAATTCGTATGTGTTTACATGACTACGTGCTTATGTGGAGTGAATTACTTGTGTCCATCGCATTAGAATGTGAGTCAGTTAGCTTCGGCACATTTGTAAATGTGCCAATCTCTTGTGTTACCTTTATTAGGATATCAGGTCATGGGCGTGGTAGTGGTAGGTGTGGCAGGCCTAGATGGCAGAAGGTGCCATTATCGGATGATATTCTGGCACATGAGAAAGGAATTGGTCAGGCTAATATAGCCAAACTAGTTGGTCAGCAAGCCATGGGTGCTTTGGCCCATGAAATGGCCGGAGCTTTGCAGAAATCCATAGACATTCTCAGAGCTGAGAATCAAGTCTAGGCCCATGCAGTAGACACAGGGCCATCTTTTCTAAAGAGGGAGTTCTTCTGGTTGAATCTAAATGAGTTTTTAGGGGATTCTAAGGAGCCACTGAAAGCGGATGAGTGGTTGGAGCAGATGGTGAAGAAGTTCAAGATGCTTGGCATCGAGGACGATGGGTTGAGAATGAGCTTGGCATCCTTTCAACTGAAGGGAGATGCGAGTCAGTAGTGGAAGTATGTGTGTAGGCACATTAGAGTGACTTGGTCAGCTTTTGTCAACGCTTTCCAAGACAAGTTCTTACCTCCCACTGCTAGGGAGAAGTAAGAGATCAGTTTCTGAAGCTCAAGAAGCTTAACACACTGGTTGCCGAGTTTAAGGCTACCTTTACCAGTTTGTCGAGGTTTGTACCGAAACTCATGGTGACTGATGAATGCCGTTGTATTGAGTTCGAGAAGAGATTAAGGACCGAGCTTCTTTTTAAAGTGGTTGGATCCATGATTAGGGATTACGGACGCCTTGTGGAGATAGCAGCTCATCTTGGGATTGTGGTTCAGTCAAAAGAGGAGCAGATGAGGGGTTTCAGGCAGAGGAGTCAGGAGGTTGAAGGGGAGACTCAGGACAGTAAGAGGCAGAGGAGTTCCACCCTACAACAGTCCCAAGGAGCACAGTCTAGATCCACTTTTTCGGTACCAAGTTCTGGGTCAGAGAGAGGTGGTTAGGGAGGGATCACTTGTTTCAAGTGTGGTCAGTTAGGCCACAAGTCTGTAATTTGCTCGCAGTGGGGTGGAGGGCAATAGTTTGCACTGTCTTTGGCTCATTCTCAGAGCCAGAGTCAGGATAGAAAGGGTAGCCGCCTACCTGTTATCAGTGTCGACAATCGGGGCACTTGAGGAGGTTTTGCCCTCAGGCAGGTGGCATATCTAGTGCGTCTGGTTCGAGATAGACACAAAGCCATCAGCCTACAACGTCAGCTCAGGCCGCGAGGGCTAATTAGGGAGCCTCTTTGGCTCAGTCAGTGTATTAGACTTGCTCCGAGGGGTAAGCAGGTAGAGCAGAGACCTACAGGGTGTGTGTATGTCGTTACCACGCCAAATGTATTGCCAGCACCTTTGGTAGTAAGAGATAACTTCTTGTTGTGTAATTCTATTGCCAATGTGATTGATACTAGTGCATTCCATTCTTTTATTTCGTCTTCATTCGCATAAGCATTAGGGTTAAAAGTAGCTCAACCAGCATCTCCACTCAGGGTAAAGTCACCTGTTGGTGGTGAGGTTGTGTTGAACTAGGGGTGTCAGGGTTGTGAGATAGAGGTTGCCAGTTGTCAACTTTCTTTTGCTTTTGTGTTGATTGATATATCGAGTTTTGATGTTATTTTAGGTATGGATTAGTTGTCATCCTATCGGGACATTATAGATTGTTACCATCAGAGAGTCACGGTGTACACCTCGAGTGGTGATTGTTTTTATTTCTTGGGGGACCGAGTTGATAGAGCCTTGTTGTCAGTGTGTGATCCGCGTGGTCGGGGTGAGCTTAGTCTCCTTCTTGCTATTTTCTTGGGTTTTGAGAGTGATGTGGTCCGAGTAGAGTCGCCAAGGGTAGTTTGTGAATACCCAGACGCCTTTCCCGAGGATCTCACTAGTTTGCCACATCATCATGAGATTGAGTTCTCTATTGATTTAGTGCTTGGCACGACACCGTATAGATTTGCACCCGCCGAGTTAAGTGAGTTGAAGATTCAGTATCTGTCTTAGTATTTCGCCTTAGGGAACACCAGCTCCCTTTGCCAAGAAGAAGGATGGCACATTGTGACTTTGTATGATTACTGAAAGCTGAACCGCGTAATTGTTAAGAACAAGTACCTATTACCTCGTATAGAAGACTTGTTTGACCAGTTGAAGGGGCCTTGCTGCATTTCTAAGATAGACTTCAGATCGGGTTATCACTAGTAAGAGAGTAAAGGAGGAAGATATACATAAGACGGCATTCCGTACGCGGTATGGCCATTATGAGTTCCTAGTGATGCCTTTTGGGCCAACCAATGCATCGGCTTTGTTTATGGATTTTGATGATCGAATCTTTTGTGAGTTCCTAGACTGATTTGTGGTTGTCTTCGTTGATGACATTTTGACTTACTCAGCCTCTGAGGATGAATACGAAGAACACTTGCAGATTGTACTCGAGTTGCTTAAAGCTCACAAATTGTATGCTAAGTTTGGAAGTGTGAGTTCTAGTTGAAGGAGGTGAAGTTCTTAGGTCATGTTGTATCTGGGAAAGGGGTAACTGTAGATTCTTCTAAGATAAAAGCAGTGCATGATTAGGAACAACCTAAGAATGCCTTTGAGATTCGGAGTTTCTTGGAGTTAGCCAGGTTTTACTGCCATTTTGTGAAGGATTTCTCTAGATTAGCCTCACTGTTGATTAGACTGATGAGGAAGGGAATTAAATTTGTGTGGACCAAGACTTGTGATAAATCATTCCAAGAGCTTAAGGTTAGACTTACCACTACTCCAGTGTTAATTATTCTGGAGAGGGGTTTGCGCTATTCAGTGTATTGTGATGCGTCTTAGGAAGGTTTAGGTTGTGTCTTGATGCAAGATAGGAAGGTAGTGGCATATGGCTCATGTTAGTTGAAAACACACGAGAGAAGGTTTGGGTTGCGTCTTAGGAAGGTTTGGGTTGTGTCTTGATGCAAGATGGGAAGGTAGTGCCATATGGCTCACGTTAGTTGAAAACATACGAGAGAAACTATCCAGCTCATGATCTAGAGCTAGCAGCAGTGATCTTTGCTTTGAAAATTTGGAGACATTACCTTTATGGTGAGAAATTTGAGGTCTTTTCCAATCACAAGAGTCTGAAGTATCTGTTTTCATAGAAAGATTTGAATCTGAGGCAGAGAAGGAGGATCGAATTTATGGAGGATTACGACTTTGAGTTGCATTATCATCCGGGGAGGGCCAATGTAGTGGCAACGTCTTGAGTAGGAAATCCATTGGTAGTGTAGCTAGTAATGTCATCCAGGAATGGGAGATGTTGGGCACTATTGGCAAGTTTAACTTGCATCTTGGTGGCCTACTTGCAGACATGCACTTAAAAATTCCTAGTGTTGTATCCACTGCTCTATTTTCTACTGTAAAGGAAAATATTTCATGAATTGTGATATAACTTGGCATTGCATGATTTTGGAAAGCGATATAAAATGTTTTGGCATGAACATTGGATATGCATTCACCTTATAATTTTGTTAAGATTCATGCACTGTGCTAGAGTATCTTTACTGGGATTTGGCTCACCCTATGTGGAAAACTATTTTCAGGTGCTGATGATATGCCTCCGCCAAGGCCGTTGCTTGGGAGAATTTGAAGCCGAGAGCTTCTTGTTTTGGTTTTTGTTGTAATTATTCTGTACGAGCCTAGGGCTTTATTTGAATTGAGTTTCAAACTCACTTTTGTTGTAACTGAGTATTGTCTTGGAAAGTTGTAGCCATTAGGGCATTTATATATTTGTTTAACTTTTATTTCATATCATTAACTTGTGGCACATGCTACAGATTCATGGTTAAGGCTTATGATGGTATAACTATATATGTTGCCTTTTGTACAATGGAATCAAATGAATGGAATGATATGTATTCAGAACTGTGTTGTTATTTAAACAATATTGTGAGATGGTTTATTATTATATTTTTTGGGCCATTACATGGTCTAACCACACCTCAACGAATCAAAATGATCTATGTGGCACCTCGGCTAACCACTTCAGCTATGTGGATAAGCCAAAATTATGTCCCCACAAAAACATACTGCTAAGAATAGCCAAAATGAATGAAAATATGCCAATTGCCTTAAAAATATTTTGAAAATAAGTTTGAAGGTCCAAAAACAAGTTTGGCCAAAATTGGTGTAGGGAGGGTTTATCACTCTCTATATCTTTGACTTGTTATTTGGAGCGATCTTTAGTTTTCATCGGGAGCTTTGGATAAAGCGTATGCGTCTTAAGGTCGGTAAAAAATGTGATGTCTACAACAAATAAATTAACATAATAGGTGATATATTTAGGAAAATGTTTAAGACCCTTACAAAAGTTGATAGTTTCTAATTTGCCAAATATTTGACTATTGGGTTCAAATCCCTTATCACATATTATGGGTGATTTTGTGTGTTTGAATTGTGAATTGTTTACATTTCTAGTGCGTAAAACTCGTGCTATGCATGGTTTTAAACAATAATTCAAAATTTTATTTTGAAATTAATTAAAAATATTTTTTATAAAAAACATAGATATGATTATCTATTTTTATCTAGAGTAATGGTAGAGGGCCACAAAAAATGTGGCTTAAATGGCTCAAAACTGTCAAAACAACGTCGACGTTGTTTTGACAGTTTTGAGCCATTTGAGCCACACTTTTTGTGGCCCTCAAACATTTTTATTTTATCTAAGTTACACTAAAATATATATTTTTTAATACTTGTTTTGATGTTTTGTTCTAAGTAAATACATGTATCATAATTCAATTAACAAAACTAAAACTAATAAATTTGCATAAATTGTAAAAACTATACTTTCAGTCAAGCATAATTAAATTGCATCTATGAAATTTTTGTAATTATAATTTGTCTTATCAGAGTTTATCAGCTAACATAACAATATTATTTGTTTTGATGTTTTTTTTTTTTTTTTTTTGGGTCTCTCTCCCTCTCGCTTCTATCTGTTATCTATTTCTCTTTTCTTTTTTTTTTCATATTTTATTAAAAAGGCTTAAATGTTTTATATAAAATTTGATTGTTATGATAGATTTTAGTTATATAAAGCACTTGTCATAGTGATAGCAATGAATTTTGATTATTGTTTTCGTCTCTCTCCCTCTTGTTTTCTATTTCTCTTTATTTTATATTTTATTAAATGGGTTTATATTTTTTAGAATTAATTACTTAGAGTATCTTCAATGGTGCATTTCTTTTTTCATCAAATCAGAGTAAAAAATGACCTATTTCACCAAATCTGATATCACTCGCTCCAACGGTGACCTTTCATCAAATTTTTGTGCCGGGACAACCGGTTGGTCGACCGGCCGATCGACCGGTTAAGGCAAAAAAAAAAATTTTTTTTTTTGAATTTTTTTTTTTTTGGAACTTTTTGAACCTTTTAGTGGTCGATCGGTAAGGCAAAAAAAGATTTTTTTTTTTTTTTTTTTTACTACTGTTTGAACCTTTCTTGGAACTGTTTGAACCTTTTCTTGGACGACCGGCCGAGCAACCGGCTGGTTGACCGATTGGTCTCCCCCAACGGTCACAAACAGTGTTTTGATGAAATCAGTATTCTGTGCTCAGTTTGATGAATTGTTTGGTGAAATCTCATTTTGATATCGATTTGGTGCCAACCGTTAGAGCACCAAACAGTAACTTTTTCACCAAATTTTAAATTTGATGCTGGGTTTGATGAACCGTTGGAGATGGTCTTAAAAGTTTTTTTTTGTAAATGTTATGGTATTTCAGGTGTTATCTAAGATTTTTTGAACTAATAAGTCATATTTACTAAAACTAATAATATTATCTTTTTTTTTTTTTTTTTCAATTTGTAAAACTAAGAACATATCAATTTTGTATAGTAATGTTTCAAAAAATTATTTCACTAACTGATAAAAAAACAGAGCATAAGATTAAACATTTTTTCCCTTCTACTTATTGATTTGATTTAACTATCTAATAAAATCGAGAACATTATTAAATTTTTTTTTTCAATTTTAAAACTAAGAACATTATTAATTTTTTCATTTTTAAAGTTTTTATTTATTTATTTTTTTTAAAGTTTGCATATCAATGTTCTATCATCATACTCCTTTATAGATACAAAATTTTCAGTTTTATACAAAAAAATCAAAATTTTCAATTTTTTCAAAATTCAATGTGTTTGATTTGAGTTTTTTGAATTAAGTTTTTTAGTTTTTGTATTTTTTTGTTTTTAGTGAATATTTTTTGAAATTTTAAGCATTTTTTTTACTTTTTTAGATGCACCTTACTTAGATGTATCTAAAAAGTAAAAAATTTGTGAAAAAATATTTTAAAAAATTAATAAATACATAAAAATATGAAAAATATACTGTATTCTCTTCTCTTTTTTTGTATTTTTAGTATTTAGTGAATTTTTAAAAGATTTTTTTTTTTATGTTAGGTGTGTCTAAAAATTTAAAAAATTACTTAAAATATTAAAAAATTCACTAAGAAAGAACACAAAAAAGAAAAAAGTTGAATTTTCTGAAAAGATTTTTTGAAAAACTCTAACCAAGCAAGTTGGTCAATTTAGTTTTTTTTATTGCACATAATATATATATATATATCAGTTTTTTCAATTTAAAAGTTGATATTTTAAATCTTTGAAAATCAAAATAAATGTTAAATTATTAGGTCCCTTTATAAATAATCATAAATAATGAATAATCATTATTTGAACGATAATTTTGACTATTAAAAAATTTAATAAGACTTAAAAATTCAAAAAAACTTAATTAAAATTTAATAGAGTATAAATTCATAAATTAAGATTTATGTGTGAATATTACTATTTTTTTTTAGGGTGAAGCACCAATAAATCCCACAAATTGAAAGTGTGAACTGAATAGTCCTTAAGATTTTCTGATAAACCTAAAAGTCCTATTTTAATTGAAATTACTTAAAACATCCTTGTGTAGGCACGCGTTTCATTGAAGTGGGGGGTTAAAAGTGGCATTTAACGTTAGGGGAAATTACACATTTACACCAAGCGCACTATAGACTTATTGTGTTTTCCCTCCTTCGTGATCGAGTCCCACGTAATGAGGGATGGAAAGATTCCTTTTTCGAATGTTGGTTTTTGGTAGGATTGGTATGTAACCGTGCCTTAATGTTCGTGGTTCGGTTTCATTGGAGGCGTGGTTTTATGATTTGTGCCGAAAGCCGGAAAACGTACTTCTGCGAGCGACGAATTTGTTTTCGAAATTCTGGTGAACAACAAATGACGATGGCACAACGAGGTTAGTAATGGTTGTCGGATTTGCATTGGACATTGGCAATTGGTTTTTTAGGGTTTGTTGATGTGTATTTAGGGTTCTATTGTACTGGGGTTTGTTCGTGATTATGTGATTGAATGTTTTGTTTGCTGTTGGGGTGTGTCTTATTTGTGACGTTGTTGTATTGTGTGGAGGAAGACGGTGAATTTGAATTTGACATTGTAACACAGTGTCGCGTAAATGGTTTTTGATGTTTGGGGGTTTAGATGTATTTGTTCTTTGGGGTTTATGTGCAATGTTAGAATCTGTTGCAGGAGTGGTCGATTGGCCTTTTTTTTTTGGGCCGGTTGGTGGTTGGGTTTTGTGTCGATGTTTAATTTCAGTTTTTGTCGATTGGCACATTGACAATGTCGAAGTGGATATGCTCATGTAATATGCTAGGTGACGAAGTATGATGTTTTGATGTTTAGTGAATGTAAGAATATAGTTTGTGGGGTTTCATCGCAGATGAAGTTTTTTTTTTAATATGTTGTACTTGTGTTTTAATTTATTAAAAGCAATTATATTTACAAAGGTTTCTGATGTTTTATTGCTGATGTTCATTGCTGAAATGTTGACACATACGGAATGTGTTGGTTGTGCACACTAAAACAGCAAATCCTCACAGTTGTGTTAATGTGTAAATGTAAAAAGCACCCTGTTTTTCACCTTGTAAACTCTGAAGTTTTTTAATTTTACCGTTGCATTTTCTGGTTAATTTAACAAAACTTGACCTGCAATGCAGTGGTGAGAATAAGGTTTGTGGGGTTGATCTGCATGAAATTGGTTTTCTGATATTTATTAGCTGCGTTGGCATTGTTAATTTGTTCTTGTTTGAATTGTGTGATGTCGAAAGTGGCACACTGTTGACGTGAATTAGTTTGTTAACAGCACAACATTGAAAACACTGCAGTAAATCCAAACTTAAACACATCATATACTAAAAGATATTAAATTTTCACGTTTGTGGCAGGCATTGTGGGGCGGGACGAAGGGCGACGTAACAGTGGGAGAGTAGTTACTGATTCACCCATGCGAAAATCATCAACGACGAGATTGGCAGTGAGGAGGCAAAGCAAACTGTCATTCAAGAATAAGAAACCACGTCCGCTGGTGTGAAAAACGTAGTCAAGAAGGCAGTAGTTGACCCATCCAAGCTAATGTATCGGTCAAACATGGCTGGTGTGATTAAAACTGTTTCTGAAGTTGTGTTGGATGAAGCTCACATAATACACTTGCAGAAAACACCGTTCTGGCTAATGATTGAAGCAATACGGGAAAACAATTTGACGGAGAAAACATTCAAGAAATGTGACGGAACAGTGTGCCGCATTATCCAGACGTACAACCCTGCAGACGAGAAGTTTTACATTGGGGGGGAAGGTATTCCACTACGCAACAGCGATGTAAGACTCATCTTTGGGATTCAGTGTGGCAGAGATAAGTTGGACTTGACATACGGAACAAAACCGCCCTCTGATTTCATTCAACGACGTTCTCCAAACATAGGACGGATATCCTGCAAAGTCATCAAGGAGCTTATGGGTGAAGCGTTGCAAGGGACTACCCAACGTGATAAGGAAGACGTTGCGAAGCTGTTATGCTTGTACATCTGTGCAAAGTTGTTTTTTGCTACTACCGGGGAGTCTATCGGGTGGGCTTTCGTCCGAGCCATTGACAAACTAGAGACACTAAGGCTGTATGACTGGACAGCCGCAATCCGTAATACACTGATTGGGTCGTTGAATGATTTCTACAACAAGCCAGCAAAGGTGACTGGTTGCGTTGTCGCATTGCTGGTAAGTAACACTTCATGAGTCCATGGTCAGTTGTGAATACATTACGTGTTTGATGTGTACTTTCAAATTGCATTTTCTGGTTTGATGCATGTGTTTAAATTGCATTTTCTGTGTTATATGGATTGATGCTTATGTTTGAATTGCAGTTTTTGGTTTGTGAACACACCGACCTGATCAAGCCCGAGCGACCTAAATTGTTCCCACGATTTTGTAACTGGAATATTGGCAACCTAATAAGCAGGATTAAGTTGATGGACTTAACGTCTGAAGGTGTTTTCCGGGTAAACATAAACCTGCACTTCAATTTGAGTCCAGTCATATATGCGAAGTTTGTGGTTGTATGACATGTAATGACTTGCAGGTGAATTGTGAGAAATTGTCTGGGTCAATACTTGAGCGTTATCAACTGAATACCAACATCTATGACATGGAAGGGCGACGTAGTGGTGAACTGAGCGTAGGAGTGAACCAAGTTTTGAAAGTGGCTCCCGTATCGGTGTGGGACGGTAATGTAGAAGGCCGTACGCAGTTGGCTGCTTCAACTGCTAGTCTTGAAGGGAGGAAATCCTGTTCTCAAAATGATGGACACATTGAAATGGAGTCAAAACTGAAAGATACAAACACAAACAGCAAGACTGAAGTACAAACTGAGAACACTTTAGGTGACATTTTTGAAACGGGTGGAAAGGTACCAGACTTATTCCCAGACCTGATTGAGCTATCCAGCACACCTGTGGTGAAAAGAAACAGGCAAAAAACAGAAAATGTGGAGCAGGCACTGATAAAAGCGTTGGTGAAAATTAAGGAGTTGGAAAATGAGTCTGTTAAGAAGGACGAACGTGTGAAAGAGTTAGAAGCGAGGGTGAGTACAATGGAGCGGATGATTGGTGAACAATGTACAAATATGTTTATGGGAGTTGACAGTGTTGTTCGTGGGAAGGATGCTGAAATAGAACGGTTAACAGGGGTCATTACTGATTTGCAAACAAAAATAGTAAGATTGGAAGATGAGGTTGATGACCATGAGGCACACATAGTAAGCCAGTCAGTCATGAACAACAGCGCGAGCTGACAGATGGTTGCTGACCAAAACATAGGCAGTAAATGTGTGTCAACCACAGAGGCCCAGGATGGCATCCAACTGCATTCAACATCAACGAAGCTGTGTTATTCGTTAAGTGCGGAACCGGGGAACGACACGCCTATGGCCGACAAACCCATTATGGAAGACTACAGTGGTAGTGCAGTTGGTGTGGATGAAAGTTGCACAAAATTGGGATTGGTTACCGGTGGTAGCAAAAAAATAAATTCAATGGTGAGGCGTGTGAAGGAAAAACTGAGACGGGAATGGAAGTTAGCGGATTACGAATACCCCCGTGTTGTTGTCAAAACGAAAGAGCAGAAGTATGTCAGTCCAGGTGTTGTTATTGTTTCAGGCGATGTGGTTAACGTAGATGAGGCAGGGGAAGTGGTGAAGACGTGGGCTGGATTTGGAATGAACAACAAGCTTCCTGTGTGGAAAATGTTGAGCGCAGACGAACAGAAGCAGTTGGAGGACGTGTACCGAGTAAAGGGTGACGGGTGGGTATTAATATTTGTTTTTGCCAAATAATTTTATTGAATCATACTGTTTAAATGTAAGAATCTGTAATGGTGATGATGTTTGTTTGTAGTGCTGTAATATGGGGTGGGGTTGGGAGCGATGTACAAGTTCGTTTTGAAGACGTACAAGCTTTGGTTCAACAAGTTGGCATCAAAGGAAACGTAAGTAGTATGGCAGTAGTTGACGTTGTTGTTTGTGGAGATTTTATTCTCCGCATAATAGAAATTTATTATGATAAACATAATCATTAACATAGTATGGGCTCGTCGCAGGTGATTGATGGGTACGCAGACATACTTACAGATTTACAAACCAGAGCAGCATCTGTGAGTGAAGATGTTGACCGATCTTACTTTTACAGCAGTATTTGTGCGGTATGATAAAGCAAACTGATCATTAATTTATTGTGCTATGTAAACAATGTAATCGTTTAGAATTACCTTTGAATGTTGTTGCGCAGGACATGATGCGAAATCCAAGTTCGGATTCCAGGGAAAGATATTTGAAGTTCCATTTTAACGCTGCTGCGGGGCGTAGATACATTCATTTCCCGTTGTATTACTCAAACCACTGGACAATCATGGTGCACGATTCCGAATGTGGGACGTGGCAACATTATAACTCGATGCAGCAACGAAAGGGGAGCACAGATCACCATTTCACGCAGGCTTTAAAAATGGTAATTAAAGTTTTTTGTTGCATACGTTTACTGAATCCCTCTGCTGGATTGTTAATTTTATGGTGTTTATTATTTGCAGAAAGAATGGGTCATGAACTACACGAAACGGTTGCTGAAAGGAGGTCCGTTGGCTGAAGAAGTTGCAACTGGAACTATGGATGGTGAGCTGGAGTCGGTCATTGAATGTCCTCAACAAGAACCAAACTCGTATGTTTTTTGATGCTATAGTTTAATTGAGCATAAAAACGTAGCGTGAATGTTTAAAGCGAAGAGGTTTTAATTTTTTTTTTGGGTAACACTGTCGTAGGGCGGATTGTGGGCTAATGGTTTGCTTTATCATGCGTCAATATGTTCACAACATGGAAATTGACAGATCAATGGATGGACTGGAACCCAAGACATTCCGAGCTGCGTTGGTAAAGACATTCATGAACGATCCGAGGAGGGGCCTGCGCTGCCACGCTGTTTGATGATCCATTTTACATATTCTATGGGTAGCTTGGTTGAAAACTAAAAACGTTTTAATTCAGTCACAATGGTGCAAATGTTTTTGTTTTATTACATTAAGTCGAACCACATATTTTGGCTGATAGGTTTTGTAAATGTTTTGGTTTAGAACGTTTGACATTAGCATAAAGTAGCATTAATATTGTGTGCAAAGACATGTGTTACTGTCTGGTAATATATATCGCACATGCCCACCGCATTAATATGCGCGACGCGTGTTGTGGTTCGTTTTGTTATCCTCGAATTTTTTTTGGACAGTTTGTTTTGTAAGAAATTATGTAATGCCCAAGTACTGGTTTACGCTGGCAAAGGGTGGAATAATGTATGCGTAACTGTTTAACTGAATAGTAGGGCGTAACTGTTTGCTGGAATAATGTTTGCTTAGATGTTAACATGAATAGTATAATCGAACACTAAACGTGGTGTCTTCGTGAAAAAAAATATTTACTTCCTCCATTGATGCAATGCTAAATACGCGGTCTATATTTATGAGTTGTTGGAGGGAAGTCATTTTTTCAGATTATTTACCAGTTGGTGTTAGGGTAATGGATGTAATAATTTACTCTCACTAGTCCGGAGTGCAAGTAAGAAATGGTTTTGGACTTGTTAATATTGTGACGTGATGGGTTTCGTAAACGATGTTAGATGTCTCAATTGAAGATGGTATGTTCATGCCATTATGAGTATGTTATTTTTACAACGAACCGGCATTTCAATCTGTCGGGATGACATAGCTGCAGCCTGTCCCTATGAATTCTAACACACTCGTCAACTATTACAAAACTTAGACACATGCATACGAAACAGATTGGAAATGCCAGTAATTGGTGACCATACGAAACAGGAATTGTAATAACATTGCAATTGTTTTTGGGCGTAGTTGAGAACGTTGTAGTCTGATTCATTATTCAGAGATCGGAACAGACCAAAAGTAGTGTCATGTGGTTGGAACGGCAATGTGGTACCTGTGTGGTAAGGTGGACCAAAAGCAACCTAATGTAAAATGTGGCATAACAAGTCAAACCAACATACGTGAAAGTAATGTAATCAGATTGCAATTGGACTAAAGTATGTAATTTTCGCGAGAAATGGCGTGAAATAAAGATCAACATTGTCAGTTACAGAAGGAAGAATTTGTCCGCATCCTAAAGTACGAAATGGAGAACACGTGCGAAATTCAAATGTTCACAACTACAAATTGAAATGAGTACGCATTGTAACAATGTACTTTGAAAAAGAAGGCGACTACATCGGCTCCTTACATGTCTTCTTGTTGTGGTTGCCCATCTTGCCGCAACGGCCACAACGGATGCGTTGAATAACCTCTCCTTTCGAAGGAATCCTTTTACGCTTAGGCCTTCCGGGAGGACGATTGACATTGGGTGGTGCAATGAAGTAGTCATTAGGATTGAATGTCGGCTTGCCCGCTGTAGGAATAGGAAAAATAGCTCCGGAATACGATGCCTTGTATTTATCTACACTATAGTAAAAGTCCACCGAGTCATACATGTTCTTACCGCTTTTTTGAAAAGCAACAAGCACATGCGAACATGGAAAGCCATTCAACTGCCACTGGTAACATGAACAAGTGCGTCTGTTAATGTCAACCATCACCGACGGGTGAGAATGAACCTCGTACACATTATCGTCAGCTTGACTAACAATCCAAGACCTACCTGTTTGTAACTCGAACTCCAACTTTTTCTCCATTTTCGGACATATAACGCCGGTCCATTGACTAGATTTCAGCCTACGCTTTGTCCTTTTTTTCCATTATTTTCCCTCTTATTGTGTCAACCAAATGGGTGATGGGAAGGTGGCGTGCTTGACTGATCCAATTGTTGAACGACTCAGCTGCGTTGGAGCACATTTCGCCGTAACGTTGACCCCTTAAAAAAATAATAATCAACACACATGGGGGCAGGTTTAGTAAATTAACAGTAAAGTAACCAAAACCGTTGGGGTTACAAAAAAATACACCCCAAACAAGAAGGAGCCATAGTGTGACAGTTAAAACATTGGACGAAATGTGTACAAACATGGGCGACACGTACCTAAAATACGCGTTTGCCCAGTGACTGGGATGCAAATCTCTCATGAAGTTTTCAATGATCACTGGGTTGGACTGTTTTAGTACATCCATTTTCTGATTAAAACATGTCACCGTGGGTGCATAAGCACATTCTCGCAACTTGCGCAGCAGTCCAGACTTCTGCGTTGCATTCACATACTTCATTCGGTCTCGCAAATTCATTTGGAGATGTAGGAGACAATACGCATGATGTGCCGATGGGAAGATGGTAGGCATAGACTGAAGCAAACCAGCATTACGGTCAGATATGAATGTCATATTACGGCTGCTGTCAACAACATGTGTTAGCTGCGTCAAAAACCACTCCCAGTTGGCCGTATTTTCGGAATCAACAATTGCAAAAGCAATTGGAAATAAACCTGAAAGTAAACACAACAAAGAATTGAAACGGGAAGGGACAAAATCAAATAAACAGGGAATGTATACCAACAATGTTGGTAATGTTATTTTTTTTTTGGTTCGAAGAAAGGGTTCAATATGTGAGTTCAATATAAACGTGACACAAAGCATAATGTAATGACACACTGCTGCATATTGAAAAAGAAATCTACATATTTGAATTTTAGTAAAATTAGCGAAATGGTCTATGGTTGTGTAACAACCATATCTAAATTCTTCTCCTTTATATTTTCCACTTGAAAAGGACAACATGCCAATGACATGTAAATAATAAAAAATGACAATCTAACCTTGGTTGCCATCCTTAGCCGTTGCAGCAAGTAAATTCCCCTTGAATCGGCCCTTCAAAAACGTTCCATCCAGGAAAATCAATGGCCAACATTGATTGAACCCGTCTATGCATGCGCGAAATGAAATAAAATATCTTACAAACCTTGTAGACTTCTGATCAAATTCAAGCTTAATATAACTATTCGGGTTTTTCTCCATGACCGCATCACTATACCATCTGACTTGGTCGAATGACATAGCATGATCCCCATACACTATACCCTTGGCCTTCTCCACACCCAACCATGCAACTCGATAACTTATATCTAACCCGTAATCATTCTTCATATCAAACACTACATCTGTCGGGCGTGTCAACGGTTGGTTACGAACACGGTCTGCAATCACATCTGACACCGATTCAACCGGTCGGGGTTCCTATCGTCGCAAGACAAAGAACACCACAAGTGTGCAAATTATCAAACCTTCGAATGCATAAAACTCCATTTGATGGCATCACCCTCGCATGTATCATCCACGAGCATCCCGAAGACGTTGCAAATTTGCAAACAACTGTAACGCGCAATGCATCATTTTTCACATACTGATATTGAAAACCAGATTCCACAGCGAACTTAGCAAGCACAGTCCGAAACTCATTTGCGCCCCCTCCAAAACATTGGCCCACATGTGTAATCCCATACGCCCATTCGGCAGACAAATAATACTTTGATTTATGTGGACAATACGTTGGCAACAAATCCGTGCGGTCCTCCTTATCAAATGTTGCCCAAAGATTTGGAGTTACACCAACGTGTTTCGCACAATCCACCACAGCACATTCATTAGCAGACCCGCCAGCCCGTAATTGAATGAGGACATTTATATGATCAAGACCAAATGACTTGGTAAGGGACAACATATTCTGGATATCATCATCGCAATCCACCTTGAACTTATTGTAACCGGGAATGTCGAACATCATGTACACAAGGCCTGGCACCAACCCAGTAAACTTCCCACAAATAACATCGACAACCTTGTCAAACGTGGATCCGTGACACAAACGAATAACAGCATTGGTTTGTCCATACGTGCACAGCATCAAAAGTGCAACATCCACATCTAAGCATCAAATAAACATTGTAGCAATCAGAAATTTGCTACAAAAACCCTCAACAGAATGATGTAAAAATAAACGTTGAACCAACCACATATTGGGAACACATTACATTTGCGTTTTCCAGTTACACATTGTTAATCAGAACATAATAACGACCGACAGCTGAAAACAAAAAAAAAAATTACAAATTCATATCACACTATGCCGTGCACATCACACACGGTAGTCTATGCACACAACCCCAAATGAATAACAAATAGCCATCCCATAATCAATGTCAACCTTACACCCAGAACACTAACAAGTAAACATGGTGTAATTGTCCATGTAAATATTAACTTCCTTCAAAATGAAAACTGCATCAATATGAATATTGGTTAATGTGCGGTGGTAAAAAAACCATGTTTATTTACTAGTTGTTTGAAGGAATTCATTGTCCAAACTTAACAGACCCCTTTAGAATTATCATTTTTCACATACTTACCAGACCCGTTTAGAATGGAAATTGCTTACTATGCATTGGGAAATACACACTCAACACAAAAAATGAGCCAACGTTACCATTACCTAACACTAAACATGGTGTATTTGACAATATAAACATTTCCTTCCTTCAATGATGCACTGGAACAATATTAACATTCGTTTGTGTGCAACAGTAAATACACCATTTTCATTTACCAGTTGTTTGAAGGAAGTAACTTTCCAGATTCTTACCAGACCCATATAAAACAAAAATTGTTTCGTGTGCAATGGTAAATACACATTGAACCCAGAAATTTAGCCAACGGGACGTCGATCTAACACCTAAATAAAAACCCCCGATTTAATCACGACTACCCATCCCATAATGTGACGACACACACACATCTGACAAATGTAAAAACGAAAAATTCATGAAGCAAACACTTCAAAACACCTTGTTCCGTAAACGTGCATGTTTCATAAACAAATCAACTTCTTCAATCACCAATCCAAAGAAACACAAACATCAGCCCCATGTTGAAAAAATAAAACAAAAAACAAGCACAAACCTTGTGTCATCGTGGCAGACACTTCCCTGCAAATCCCTGTTCCCTTCCGAAAACGGCCAAATCAACATTACGAAATCCACAAAGGAGAAGAAAACCACCACCACCGTGATTCACTCCACCAAATCACGGTCACAGAATTTTAGCTTCCACGTCTTACCAATCTAATCACAAACACGCACCTCTTTTCTCCCAATATTTAACACACAAAAGGGTACTACAGTAAAACATAAACATTCCTTAAAAAGAATAGGACCAATCCGTCTATTAAAAAACTCTTGGGATTAAATGGAATAACAGTCCTTCATATGGGATTTATCCGTAAATTTTCCTTTTTTTTACGTGGATTGGTTGTTGTTGAGATAGAGTTTAATTGTATAAAAAACTTATTGTGATAATGGTATGAACTTTGATGGTTGAAGGTAGGTACATGTTTCAGGAGTTAAGGTGATATGGCCCACAAAGAATAAAATAAATGAAAAGATTTATATTTTTATATTTATTTCAATAAATATATTGGGAAAAAATTACTCATAATAATGAAATTTGATTTATCAATTGATAGTTTAATTAATACGGTAAGATAAATTTAAATTGATGTTATATTGTCTTTCTTACTTGTCCACTTATTTATTTATTTGTTTTAAATTGGTAAATATATACTTGAATACTTTCTAATATCAAAATAAAAAAATTGTATGATTCTTGCATATTTATTAACATTTTAAGTATTATATATTCTTAAAATATCTTTCATATCACTATTAAAGTAGGTTTACATTGAAAACATTATCCAAAATTAGATGGGGTAGCCCACGTGCTATATTTTTAGGTTATAATTTCATTAAGGGAAGTGACGTGTCAATTTCTAAAAATATTTGTTAATTATAAATTTGAACTTTATATTTAAAATTTTCAAGTTTCCATTTCATAGAGATGTGTACTTGAATTTTATAAGTTTCTTTTTTTTTTTTAATTTTTTTTATATAAATTATGATATATAGAAAAAAATTCATTTATATATTTTTTGTTTAAATATTTTCAAATTATATATAATTAAAAGTTTATTTTGGATTTTTAAATTTTTTAAAATTAAATATAACTTAAATATGGTTGAAATTCTTGTTTTGAAATTGTATCTGTAGAGGGAAAAAATATAGGGTCAGACCAATCAACATACCTAGAGCAAACTAGACAAAGGCCCAAAAGTCAAAAAAAGCCCAAATGGAATATTAGCCCAAACAAAGTCCTAAATCGGCCCAATAGGTCTTATGGCAAAGATATCCTTCTAGAATATTAACTTTGAAAATAACAAACATCGTTGGATCAATTTTCATCCAACTGATGAAAGATGGTAGTAGGTAAGCTACGATGTAGACTAGATCTGATAAGCAAGAGCATCGTCCGATCAGATCTATTTGATGATCAGTATGCAGTGCCAGTTGGCGACTATAATCTGGCATTATCTTAGCCGTTCAACAAGTATAGATCCAACGAACAAATAATAAAGGTAGTCTAGTTAACTTACTAGCACAAGTGGTTCCTGTCAAAAAGGGAGCCCTCCGAATCCGTAAAATTTGTAATTCGATCCAGTTCAATCTAAATTGATAGGTTTAGATTAGTTTTTTGAATCCGTGGTTCAGTTCCGGATTGAAAAATTAAAAATTCGTAGTCCACGGATTGGTTCTGGATTGAACCCCACGATTTCAGATTGGAACCGATCCGGACCGTATACAAATAGTCTATATTTTTATTATACATCCTCCCTCATAGTATCTTCTCTTATTCTATATAAAACCTAAACTTAAACCTAAACCTCGTATAATATCTTTTTTTATTACTTTTGTTTGTTAGTTTTTAACATTAATTTATAATGGTCTAAATACTTATGGTGAAACCAGTTTTCCTATGATTGTTTAAATTATAGAACATTATGTCGCTATTATAAAAAAACATGTTATTATTGTGGAACTAATATAGCGCTGTGTTTATGTTTTTATGAAATTAAAATGTTATATATATATATTTTTTTTTTGTTATTTAATTATGTGAATCTGTGGTCCTAAACCGATCTAATCCGTGTTTAAATGGATTGATTCGGATTGGTTCCATGATTTAAAAGGATTGAATTGGTTCCGATTTTTCAGGAACCGTAGATAACAGATTAATCCTGATTTTATCCCAATCCGATCCAATCCGGACCATGCTCACCTCTACATTTCCTATTTCGTTTCATGGCAAATTAGTATTCTATTCTAACTTGATGGTCAATAGTGATAGAGTTAAAAAAATTAAATTATGAGTATTTATTGATTATAATTTTTTTTTCATAATTAGTAAGAAAATAATAATAATTTTTAAATTAATATTAAGTATAAAAACTTAAGTAAATTATTACAACAATATTTCACATAAAATTTTATAATTAATTTCGAGTAAAATTGAAAAAAAAAGTATTATGTGCAACTAGTGTATTATAAAAATGTAAAAAAGTCATATATTTACGTCTTGAAATAAATTATATAATGGTAAGGCAATTCAAATTTTAACAAAATTTGAGTAAAAATTTCATATAATGATATCACGTCATTATTGACATATGATATCACCAACCAATTGTAAATCAACATATAAAAGGTGAACTTCATATGCAAATATAACTACCACTCTAATAATTTTTACATATATATAATGAGATTAATTATATTTGCATATCAATGATAATAGATATTACTTTTATATTGAGATTTTTTCAAAAAATTTTCATACATAAAAATATAATTTGTTGTAATCACTTCATTTTCAACAAAACAATCACTATTATTTTCATAAATTTAAAAAAACCCTTGACATTTTATTCTAAATATTATTTTTATTTAAAATTTTATATATCTGTATATGTATAAAAATAAAAATAAAAATTCAGGAGACACGTGACCTCCTAGGCACCATATGGCTCCGTCACTAATCGTCGAACAATCCTCCCAACCTATATAGGTCGGGGCGATCTCTAGCTTTGGTTCTTATTGTAGAAATCAGGTGTGAGCATATCGTCTTACTTTTCTCTGTGGAGATAATTTCATCTTCCACACTATCCAGTTTTTATTTTTATTTTTATTTTTTAGTTTTTAATTTTAAGTTAGATATGGCTAGATAGGCTAATAATTTTACACATGTATATTTTATTTTTCAAAAAAAAAAAAAGGAAAGATGAAATTTTGATTAAGATTATGCAGTAAATATGTTCAAAATTTTAAATTATATAATTAAAATTAAATTAATTTTTTTTAAAGATTTTTAAATTTTAAATTAAATGTAAACATTAATAAAAGATATGGATGAAATTCCATTTTTTGACTTTCCATATAATTTTTTTAATTTAAAATTATAAATATAGAATCATCAAAATCATTATCATCATCGTTATCATCATTTCTAAATGTGTAAATTAAAGATAAACACAAGCTAGAAACCAATGAAGACCGACAGATAAATCCCATCAGCAGCAGCAAAAATGCCTGCACAATCACAAGTCGGCCTTAACTTCACAAGATAATTAAAGAATTATGCAACTCAATTTATTTCATTTTTGACCACGAAGCATCAATTTCTGCACGTCACTCACACTATGTCCGAACAAAAGTATACGGTTAAAAACCAAAATATTAGGGCATAATTTGAATTGATAGGTTCAAATAATTTGGACAGATAGGTATATAGGCCATTACTTGGGACATAATTTGAATATATAAAAATAAATATATATAAGAAGTAAATTAGCTATCTGTTTAAATCATTTATGGTAAAACTTCAATAAGTCATAAGTTTGGACTTGATAATCCATTTTGGGCAATTTGTTTTTTGATTTCATATATTTTTTCTAGATTTATCTCTAAACGGTTTTAGGCACTCAAAAAAAAAAAAAAAAAAAAAAAATATTGTTTTGCTATTTTGATTTACTGAAAAATCAATCTATTAATTTTGTTTTTTTTTTTTGAAATTTTATATTCAATATTGATCTTGTTTGAAAGATTTTGGAAAAACAAATCCATAGATATCAATTTTGTTAAAAATTGATTTGTAGAACTTAAAGTTATGAAATTTTAAAGTGTTTTTAAGCACATAAAGGACTTACCAACCAAGTTTGTCCTTATAACCATTTAAGACCCAAGGACCTTCGTCCCAAAACACTCAATAAATTAGAATTTTCATCAAATTTTTCAAAAAAAAAAAAAAAAAAAAAAAAAGGTCAGCGAATAAGCAATTCGATTTTTTATTTTATTTTTAATTTTGAACATTGCGAAGATAATTTATGTAAAAAAATTAATTCGGTCAAATATAGATAATTGTATGTTTAGATCATATTTGTTATACAAAATTAGACGGCAAATATGATTTTAAAAGTATAATGTTTAAATGTTATTCAAAATTTTATCTAAAATTAAAATTTGTGGACAAAATTTATTCTGAATATAGTCCGCAACACATTAACTTTAAATATATAACATATATTCCATGTTTTGGAAAATTTTAATTAAATTCTCTGAATAACTAAGATTATTATTGTTATTCAGTTGTTATTTTTTCTTGTTTCACCTATAAAATATCAATTTAAGCTATTTAGTTTTCAGATTTTTTTTAAAAAAAAAAAAACTCCGCACGTGTCATCCAATTGAAAATGATTGTCCAAATCAATAATTGTTAACTTTTTAATTGATGTGCAAAAAAAGTCATTTTAAAATTTAAATAACATAAGTGAAGCTAGGAAAATGGAAAGTGAGGGCTGGGAGGGATAAAGAAGAGTATTGATGTTAAGTTGTAGAGTGAAAGTTGTCTAATAAAATGGGTATAGTCTCTATATCATTAATGGTGAGCTTTTCTGCAGTCTTAACCTTGGTGGGTCTGATGGTGGAAGCAGTGGGTGGTGGTGTGGGTTGATAGGTAAAGGATAGTGGGAGTGAGAAGTGGATGGGGAAGTGGTGTAGTTGCTGGCAGGGGACAATGTGCAGAAAGAGAGGAAGATGATGAATGGTAGAGGCAAGAAGGAATTTGCCATGGTAAGGTGCATATTAAGTATATAATGAGCGATTTTGATTTGTTGAAAGAGTGGTGTGGTTAGGAATGGCAACGGGCCGGGGCGGGGCCGGGGATGACACTCCCTGTCCCCGATCCTTGAAGGTTAAAAAATTCCTATCCCCGGTCCTGATCCTCGACAGGGAAGGCATCTCCTCCCCTGCCCCCGTCCCCTAACAGGGATTGGGTTTCTCCATCCCTGAAAAATCCCCGGCAGACCTATTCACAACACACACACAGATCTGTTCAACACACACACACAGATCTGTTCAACAAAAAAAAAAAAATAATAATAATAATCTGTATATGGACAACAATCAACAACAGATCTAGAACACATACACCCATACAACAACAGATCTAAAAAAAATTAATCTGTGTATATATGGACAACAGATCTAGAACACCCACACAGATCTATATATAGAACAACAATCATCAAAAAATGTAATCTATTTATGAACAACAATCATCAACTTAAAAAAAAAAAAAAAAAAAAAAAAAACATTTTTTTCATCAACAATAGATTTGTTCCTTACACACACACACACACACACACACACACACACACATAGAGTTGTTCAGATCAGTGGCTTTACGGTTCAGATCGATGGCTTCACGTCGGTGGCTTCACGGCGGTGGATCTGGATGACGATGATGATAACAAGAAGTGAGAGAATGAGAGAGAAATCATAGTGGATCTGGATGCTAATGATGATAACGAGAAGTGAGAGAATGAGAGAGAAATCATAGTGGATCTGGATACTAATGATGATAACGAAAAGTGAGAGAATGAGAGAGAAATCAGAGTGAGTGAGTGAGGGAGGGAGAGGGAGAGGGACACAGAGAGTGAGAGGGAGGGAGATGAGAGACGCGGTGGTGAGTGAGAGGGAGATGGACATAGAGAGTGAGAGGGAGAGAGATGAGAGACACGGTGGTGAGTGTGAGTGTGAGTGTGAGAGGGTTTGGTTTATATATATATATATATATAGGGGTAAAATGGTAAATTCATTTCAGGGACCAGTATGGGCGGGGATGGAGACGGGCCGGGTACGGGGCTGGGACACATATCCCCGTCCCCGGCCCGAAACTGATCGGGGATTGATTTTTTAATACCATCCCTGTCCCGTTGGGGATATTTTTCGGGGAAAAACCACTTAAATCAGGGTCGGGTTCAAATTGCCATCCCTAGGTGTGGTGTGAATTTTTGATTTTAGTGTCCAAGTAATCATTTCTTGTTTGAGAATCTAACCTCTATTAATAATTGTCTTTATTTGACAGAAAAAGATAAATTGAAGGACAGATGTGTAGAGAATAAATTGACACTCGAGTGAAACTACGGGACTATTGGAGCATTTGCCAAAAAAATAAAAAAATAAAAAAAGGTTAATTACATTTTTAGTACACAAACTATGAGCTTTATGTCATTTTGATTCCCAATGTTTAAATTGTGTTAATCTGGCCTCCAATGATATGAATGAGTTTCAATTTGGTCCCTAATATTTAAATTGTGCCAATCTATTCTCCAATGTAAAAAGTGTTTCAATTTAGTCTCCTTTTAGAATTTAAATTAGGGACCAAATTGGCACAATTTAAACATTGGAAACCAAATTGAAACACTTTTATATTTTAGGGGCCAAATTGACATAATTTAAATGTTGGAGATCAAAAATGACATAAGCCTCATCTTTTGAAGGGGTGGGTGGTGGTGGTGGTGTAGGGGTGACAGGTGGTTAGGGAAGTGGTGAAATTGTTAGAAGGGGATGACATGCAGAGAAAAGGAAAGACAATGACCGGTATGAGGGAATATAGTGACTCAGGTTAAAACCCGACCCTTTCGTATTCTTTAGTCTGGGATTTGGTAATCATAGTTGTTGAATATACTCCTTGTTGTCTTGTTGTAGTGTGGGATTGGTTGTTTGGAGTTGTCTGTTGTGTTTTAAACAAGTTGGGAGTTAGTTTTTCAAAAGAGCTTGTTAGTTTCTCTTCAGGTTCGCTCGAGCGATCTTTCTCTCGCTCGAGAGGTCTTTGGTTTCTTCCAGTATTTGTATCTGCAGTCTGAACTTCTGGAAGGGGGGTGTTCTTCGTTGAAGCCATGGGTTGGTTGCTCAAGCGGTATTCTATGTCTGACACTCAAACGGTCTTTCTTTCGCTTGAGCGGTCTCTTCGTAGGTTTGAACTACTGGAAAGGGGTTATTGTGCGATCTAGCCTTAAGTTAGTCACTTAAGTTGTTCCTTGTGTTTGATGCTCGAGCGGCATTTTGTCATGCCCCACTTTTTATTACCCAGTTAACCTTACCAAAGCTGTCATTATAATCCATTTCATTAATACAATACGAAAAAGAAATCCACTGAAATCCATAAACACATAAAAGTTCCCTCAATTGCATATACAATTTGAAATGCAACATGAATTACAATTAAATAGATTACTTGTAGGCTTACACTATTACATAAAAGAGAAAGGGTTCAACCCTTTTTACATTGACGGCGTTCCGCCAACAAATAAAGGCCCCGTGGCCAACTTGTATCACTTATCAACTTGTACCTGAAAAAGATTAACAACATAGGATGAGCATAACATGATCCTAAACAATAACATCATATATATAGCTATGATCATGAATGCTTCATATCATACAATATAAATAATGTGATGGTTTATAATCAAGGTATACTTAGATATATTTTTTTTTTCAAAAATTTGTCCAATTTGCTCAACAATACATAACGTTCTCTTTTGCTTTTCTTACATTATCCATTTCAAAAAGAAATATATTAACGTGTATTTGATAACGTGTTCACGTAACCAAATCACCTTTTATTCCTTACATTTCCAACTCATCACATGCACCCATTTCTAATCCATGAATGACATTTCCAAGCCCTACAACATATAAACTTACATACAATACCTTTAACACGAAAAGAAAATAACGTACATGCCAAGACTATGACAATATCACATGAGACAACCCAACCTCATTAACCAAACTGCTACCACATATGATATACACTGATAAACCGATTCAACACTGAAATCCCCAACCGATGCTCTACCTACTTCAAGCATGGTAGGCCAAGGATACACCTTTCCACAATGAAACACCAATTTACTAGACACAAGTTGGAAGATAATGGTACCTTTGCCAAGTTCTTAGGTGCCAGCTGGAAGGTACTGACACCTCTTATTCTAAGTGCACCCAATTCTCCAAGCGCTAGCTGGAAGGTAATGGCACCTCTCATTCTCAATGCAGTATACATTACCAACTATCACAACATGCTAAAAGCATAATAACACAAGTGTAATACACACACATAATCTATTCAACACATTAATGTCATCTTCCATCAATAACCAACAACAAAACCTCTAAGCACATGTATTTGTTACATATAACGATAATCGTCCAATTCTCGTGGAACATAAGCCCAACAATATCAATAACATATATCAAATGTTCAAATGTCCAACCTCTCGTTTATTTCTCAATTTATAAAAAGTTATAATTCCATTTTCCTTTCAAAATTAATTTCCTTATTTTCCCAATTCACAATACTCCAACCATGTTTAAAAATATTCATTTTCTTTCTTTTAAAAATCCCGAATCTATAGTTAACCAAAACCACAACTCAACTCAACTCAACTCAACTCAACATATATTTCTCAAATAATTTCAATATCTCAGTTAGCTCCCCTTTTAGCAATTACTACATTAATACAATCTGCATAATATATAACATAACTATTACCTAACTTTTCCCCTTTTTATTTCATCAACCTTTAATAATAAAAATTAGAATTTTTCCTTCATTCATAACATAAACAAAATTGACTGCATTCCAATACACCAAAACCTCCCAAAAATATACAATTTCACTTTTCACAACTCAAACCCAAAAACCCCTTTACATAAATTTGAAATCACATAACTAAATCATACTTTTTATGTTATAGAAATATACCACATGTCTATCTATAAGGAAATATTGGAAAGGAGCAAAGAAATCCCCACCTCTAGTAATAAGAGGAGAAAACCCAAAAATTCAACTTCAACAAAAATACAATCCAATCAGATTACTAGAAAGCTCTCTTCGTGCTCTACATTTTGGTATGTGGAACTAATGGTAGAAAGTGAGTGGAAATAGGTGAAAACCAAGCTAGAAAGCTTCAAACCCTAAAAAATGGCGGAAGAGAGAGACAGACAAAATTATCTAGATTTGACCAAAAAGTGGCTTTTTAAAGTGATGAACCCGAACAGACTACTTAAGTGATGAAACTTACGCTCGAGCGTCAGAGAGATAAGACCGCTTGAGCGATGAAACTTTCGCTCGAGCGCAGAATGCGAACTCTTAAAAGTTTAGACATGCAAAAGTACTCGATGACTCGCAAGACTGCTTGAGCGAACAATCTGTCACACTAGTGAGAAGAAAAAATTAACAGGTTGCCACAATTTTGATCGCTTGAGCAGTCTATGCATATATCAGTACGGGAAAAAGATATTTTCTCTCACTTTTTGATCTCTCTCTCTATCTCTCTAAAAGTAACTTTACCAAATTTCTTCACCCTCTCTCTCTAGTTCTTGTCTAAACACCTCCATGCACTCAAATCCGTTGGTCTCACCGCCATACTGCTTTGGAGAAAAGTGTAGAGCTTGTAAATGTGAACATTTTAATAAGAAAAGTTTCCATTTTTGGCTCCGTCAAGAGTTGGGTCTTGTTTTTCTCTCTTTCTACTCTTGAGGTAGGATTTTCTTCAACCTCCTTGTATGATTCTTAGTCTCATTATGTGTTCATTGAAAAGTATAGTGATTTGGGAGTGGTGGGTTTGATTTAGGGTTTGGATTTGGGAATATAAAAGAGGAATTTTCAAATGGGTTTATGGAAAATGTTGTGAAAATGAGTATATTCTTAAGTTGTGTTAAAATATTGAAAATTTCTCCTTTAAATGTGTTTTTGAAAGGAATAAATGTTTTGTTGCAAATCATTGGTTTTGACCTAAGAATAAAGGGAAAGATGTTGACTTTTTGACGAGATAAAATGAATGTATCTGTTGATGATGAGAATGGAGTTGGATATATATTATTACTCCTATATTGAAATTATGAAATTATAATTGTTATTGGAGATTTATCTTTTGTATCGAGATATCTGTTTTGGGCTATTGGTGAAAGATAGTTTTGATTGTTGTAGAAATTGCATAAGGATTAGGTTAATTCGAACTAACTATTCATACATCTTGCATTGAACATTGTTCATATTTATACATTGAAAATGTATTGTTTTGAGAAAAATGGGTGAATACCTTGATGAATCTGGTTAGGAGGTGTGGTTGTGGTATTATTTATGTTGTCTTGTGTGTCCGTGGTAAAAGTTCAGAAACCCGCGCAGTTAGGTGCCGATGCTTCCGTTAGTACCAGTAAAATGGCTTTGGTAGTGCTTGTGTAGCCTATTGGCAAACACGTATCTATAGATTCCCAGTGTTGTATATCCACTACCTTGTTTTCTGATTTAAAAAGTATTGTTTTACAAATTGATTTATAATCATGGCAGTGCATTGTTTTGAAAGAGAAAGTGTAACGTTTTGGTGAATGGCATGTATATGCATTCACCATATCATTTTGTTAAGCATCATACAATGTGTTCAAGTATTCTTTACTGGGCTTTAGCTTACCATACGTGGAAACCAACTTTTCAGGTGTTGATGGTATGTGTAGACACCCCATTTTTGACCGCCCTTAAGACTTGGGCACTACTGATGGTTTACTTGTTGGAGGAAGGTGTGCAGTGCACAGGTTCAGTTTCTTCGGCAAGGAGAGAGGCAAATCTCAACTTCATACCCCATTGTGGACCAAAATTATTTTTGATGGTTTTTATACCTTAAAACCCTCTCTTTCAAAACATTTTTGAAATAAAATTCCCACGATATTCCGACGCCGCAGATTTCGTAAATGTTATGCTTTTAAAACCGAGCAAGGACAAAGGGGAGATGAATGAAAGAGAGATGAAATCTTTGAAAAATCTTTCAAAACACCTTACTTAGGGGTTTGAAGTTGAATAAAAGAGGAGAAGAGGGGAGAAAACTAGTTTGGGAGAAGTTCAGCATGAATCCGTGTAGGAGAAAGACGAGCGGTCATCGCTAAAACAAGCTCATCTGTCTATACACTTGGAGTTGAGCTATGAGGCCACCATCGTTGAAAATAAGACTTCCGGGGCTTCATTTTGCACTCAAGAATCTCTCAAATCCAAGTCTGGGTGGGGGAGATATGGTTGGTTGAAATAGGGGATCAGTCCGGTTGGATCGAATCTGTGCGGCTTCACCAAAAAGGGCATAACTTTTTCCACAGGAGGAATTTTAATGCAAGGTTTGTGCCATTGGAAAGCTAACTTCCGGGGCTTCAATCTGGACTTCCACCGGCACTTTTTGACCTCATTAGCCACCCATAGGCACTCTATTTATCCGACCGGCACAAAAGATTGCCGCCAAAAGTGCCTGAACTCGATTTTTGATGATATTTATCATCTAGTCGCTATACACTGCATGCAGATATATTTTCAATTGGGATATTTCGACCAAAAGATCTTATTTTGATATATATAGAGCCTTATATCTCATATTGGATAGGTTAGAACAAAAAAGCAAGTTTTGGGAGCTTCTCACTCTACAAGATCCCTCTCTCTCTACACTTCCAAGTTCCAAACCTCTCAAATCCTTGGCCATTTCTTCATCACTACCAAGCACCACTATCACCACTCCATTTCCAGCAGCAAGGAGGGGTTTTTCAGAGGCTTAGAATTAACATTCCTTGGTCCAAGAGGTAGCAAAGAAGTGATCTTCAAGGGTAAGACCATTTTCCCTTTTTTGTAGCACTTTTTTGCACCATTGCTTAGGCCTATTTTCTTACTGCTTTAGGCTCCAACCCTAACTAAAAGGGGCATTTTTTTGACCCATTCTTCATGTTTTTTTAAGGGCTCAACCCTGTTTGAGCCCCCTATTTGGTACTTGCTTCAATACCCTCTTAAATACCATAATCTTGTATGATATTCCTAGCCTATGTGTGATCTGTTTTTGAGCATGAAATAAACTTTGATTTGGCTTATTTTGAGCCCCTCTACAACATTGTAGAAGGGCTCAACACTGTTGGGGACCTCCATGTATGACTTGCTTCATTACCCCTCTTTGGACCCCATTTTGCATGTTTGATTAGCTCATTTTGCTTCTGTTTTTCGGCCATGATCAGAACTGATATTGGCCATATTTTGACCCCCTTGACATGTTTCATTAAGGGCCTTTGGCTTTTTGATGCATGTTTTGTATACTTCATGTTATAGCCCTCTTGTGGCCTTAATCTTGCATTGCATTTTAAGGGTGTTTTTATATTGATTTGGGGGTTGTCATAAACTGTGAGTAGTCATATTTTTGGTCTCTATTCAGTGTTGTCTAAGGGTCTTTTTCAGTTTGGGCTTTGCATCTACCACTTGCTTCATTACCTAGCTTGAGGGCCCGTTTTTGCATGCTGTTTTTGCCTTATCTATGCTCACTGTTTGGCCATGCTTTGAACTGAAAAAATGATTTTTTTGGGGCTTCCTTGCTTCTGTTTTCATGCTTCATGTCCATATTATGCATGTTTGATATACCTATAGGTCATTTCATGAGCCTAATCTTGCATTTCGGGTCCATTTCATGCACTTAGTGTCATTTCGCTATGTTTTGGGACCGTTTGGCATCATGTTCCAGCGCTGAAATTCACATGCTTGTATGCCATCTTGCATCCCTTGCCATGCTTTGGTAGAATTGCATTTTCGTGCCTTAGGTTTGGTTAATGCATTGTGCATGCATCCCATGTATTGTGTTGCCTCACTTGCCTCATTATGGCCACTGATTTTGGCATGCTTGAGAGCTATCTATGTTAGTTTAAGTCCATCGTTGCATGTTGTTGCATACCATGTTTGTTTACATGTTTAGGTTGCGCGCCTAGCATACATTGTTCATTTGCATGCCCATGTTGCATACTAAATCACATGCCTAGGTTGCATTACATTGGCATGCATGCCTTGCCTCTTGATCAAGTGATAGAGGTTGGGCTTTATGTGTTTGTTTGGTTTGCATGACATTTGAAATCAAAGTGCATACTTGGTTTCTGGGCCATCATGCATCGAATGCGCAATTGGTGGTCCGAGGACCAAGGAACATACCCTTGAGTCAAAATCATGATAAGGGATGTGTTGGTGCACACATTTGCTTGAAATTTCATGCCATGCAATCGCTGTTCTTTGTCAGCAGAAGTTTCTGCCGACCGGCAACATACAGTGCCGACCGGCCATTTGTGAATGGCCGATAGCTTCATCAGCAGCCGATGGACATTGCTCATGGCCGGTGGGCATTTCCTCCAGCCGATGGTATTCTACAGTGTGCAAGGAATGTGTCCCAGGACTTTGGCAGTCTTTGGAGAGACAGGACAGTGAAAACAGAGGCAGCAGTGGTATGGTGCGGATTTTCCGGGTAAGACGGATCGAGCATGCATCATTCGCGCATCGCGAGGCGGGGGCTGCGGCCATCTTCTCTTTGCATTTATTTTGATTAGATTAGAAATTATGTAATAATTAATTTAGCGATTTGTTATTCGGACTGTATATTCTTTTGGTCCCTCTGTGTGAGGGCATATTTGTAATAAGTGTGCGTGAGTGTGTGTATGTCTTCCAACCCCCATTTCTTTCTTCCCTTTTATTTACCTGCTTATGATGGTAGATTAGGGCACGTTTATTTTAAGCATACCTTATGCAATGCATGCGTGCATCCATGCATTTGTTTACATGCATCGGGCTCGGTACATCATGCAAACCGCATTGTATCCTCAATTTCCAACTTGAATACGTGCATCGAATGATTGCATTTCACATGCCATTTTAGGGTTAGCCGAGCCTATCCTAATCACATTTTGTATGCGATGCATTAGTCACTCTAACATGAACTAGGGCATGCATTTTTGCTAACTAGTTTGTTGTTTTGGCACGGAGTACGATGTAAGTATTTACGCTTTAGCATATCGCATGTGTGTGAATGTTAACCATGCGGCTAAATGCTTATATGAGATAAACTGTTTGAATGCCTGTGGGTGGAGGTTGGATTGCTTGAGTTGGAAAAACTCGTTGAAATCCGTGTTTTAGCCTACTTGCGAGTAGTAAATCCAAGGCATTTTCAAAACGAACGGATATGCAATGTTTATTTCCAAATTAGGCAATCTAGTCTATACTTGTTTGCTGCGCGCATAACATAGTAATTCTAGGTTAATAATTGGAATAAGAACACATAATGTTTTCAAAAACGGATATCATGGTTAGTAGAGGCCGGTCTTCGGACCGGGCGAAAGGGGGTGCTCATAGCTGACCTTCCCCGATCGTACCCAAGCTCCCGAGCCAAGACAACTTTGGTAATGACGGACACGTAGCCTTCGGTACCGAGTCAGGGTTTCCTAAATTTCCCATTTTTAAATATTTAGGTGGCGACTCTGTAATCTGGCAAAGCAGTCCATGTTTGGCACTACTTTTCAAAAAATCTTTTTTCTTCAAACGACGATTTGCCAGTTGGACTCTTTGGTTCAGATTTAGAACCGCAACAAAAAGGAGAGTCCGAATCAGAAGCGAGGCCCCATGGCTTGTTACAGCTTCTGGCGACTCACTGGGATTTAAAGAGCTTGACTCGAACTCGTGATATCCTGTTTTGACTACACTTATGTGTTTCTTTGCATTGCATGTGCATTGGTGCGCCTAGGACACCGTGTTGGCCATCTGCTATTCCTGAGCGGTTTGCCGGAGGCTTGTCTTGTCAAGGCATGTCCATAAGGCTGACCGGTTGCGGGCTCTGCCAGTATGGGAACACAAATCCCGATTTTACCGGGGCACCCTTTTCGACCATTCGACCTAGTGCATATCGAAATCCGTAGTGACCATTCCAAGCTAGGACAGGTTGGTCACCCGATCATAGCTTGTTTGAAACCGCTGTGTGCGTAGTGAAACCCTAGCTCCTAACAAAATAGGACAGGGAAACCCTACCCCAACATAGGGGTGTATTGGCTCTCGTTTACTTGCTATGTGCTTTTAGAGCGTATCTCTATAGGGAATGCATATACCAGTTTGCAAGTCTGGGAATCCGGCCTGCGGGCACCAGTATCAGTATTTTGAGAATCAGTTATATCTGCGGGTATCAGATTCAGATTTGGGGCAGTGATTTCAGGGAACAGTGATCAGTAATAGAATACAGTTGTTCAACTTTGCTCGTATCCGTTCCAGTGAAATTGAGCTGAGATGCTGTCTGTTTTCTCTTTTACTAGGGGGTAGTCTTGGAATCATAGCTTCAGAAGGCTCCACTATCTCCCGGGTACATTGGACTAGTGTTGATAGACTTTGTTAGATCAGAAATTCAATTCAAGGGCAACCAGTGTTCTTTCGCTGAGGCAAGGCAAAGAAAGTCTAGTTAGGGCTCACCGGTTCATCTAATCCGACAGTCACCAGTCACATCATTAGCAGACCCGTGATGGCACAGGGTTCAGAAGAATTTGTGGCCGTGATAGCAGCTAAATCGTGAACGCCATGCAGTTTAAACCGTATTGAAACGCAATACCATCTGCATCTCACATCCAACTTCGACCCCAAATTAACTTTGATCCACTTCCGCCAGCTTGAAGATTTACAGGTTGAATCCCCAAGAAGGGTTGGCTCAAGCTCGAGTTTGTCGCCCCGTGCACTTATATTGAGAGGTTTCAACCCTTTCATGTTGATGAGTTCAATCCGATCGCAAATAAAATTACGAGCCTTGAAAAGCAATTCAAAAAGGCACAAGGCCTTAACTCCATTCCCGATATTGAGGATGGGCACATCGAGTTCGCCGTGCGGCTCCTGCAGATTCAAAATGCCATATATTGACCGTTTGATGGGTCCGGAGATCCAATGGTACATATCCGACTTTTCTTGGATGTCCTGGCCGATGGGTGCAGCTAAGCCACGTAAACTCTCTCAGATGGAAGAACCTCGGGTGTAGCGACCACTTGGTACGCTAAGTTGGAAGATAAAGTGAAGCAAAATGGAAGAACTGGCTGAGGCCTTTGTCGATCAGTATTCGTACAACACCCAAGTTGAAATGACCATCCAAGAGCTTGAAGCAACCCGCCAGAACCCAAAAGAGCCTTTTGTGGAATTTGTTACCAGGTGGAGAGCAAAGGTAGCACAGATGACGGATCGTCGCCCTTCGGAGAGGGATCAAGTACAGATGATGGTGCGAAACCTCGAGCATGATATGTTGCAAAAGTTGATAGTCGCTCCGCTATTCACTTTCAAGAGTTTGCATGAACTGGGGGTACAGGTCGAGAATGCGTTCAACACAGGGATCATTCCCAGAACAAGTGAACCGACAAGAAGGGTGATTTTCGAGAGTACCAATGCTCGTAGTAGCGCTATTCCCAAACCCACCGAAATCAATACAGTTGCCACAACCGACCCTTTTACCAAACCAAGCCTACAACAATTGCCAAATTGAGCTCAGGCGTAACTTTCACCCCTCTATATGAGCTTGACTAGCGACTAAAAGTCTTGATGGAAAGAGGGCATCTCAAACCCTCGATCCTCAACCTCTTCCCGACCCACTCCGGCCAGACATAACCCTTCCAAGTCAGATGTACCATCGTAGCCAGTCATGGCACCGACTGCTGTTATCGCTTTCGTCATGAGATCCAAAATCTCATTGATAACCAAATGATAGCTTCACCTTCGGACCCCAATGACCAAATACCTCATCCACATCTCAATCTAATCCACACACCGCCGTCCCTTACGACCCCAACAGATACATCACCCCACCATCCGCCTAAGCTCATGTGTTCATTCCAGAAAGCACAGACTTGTGCATGATGGACGCACCTGAATCCCAATCATCTCAAACCTGTGAGCCCACTACTTCTGAGTTGATGAAAATGATTGAAGACCTTCAGAGAACTGTGGCAGATCTAGCCTTTGGGGTTTTGGCCCCATCATCGACCATATCACGTACCAGGGAGTTTGTGTCTAAAGACTCCCCAACCTTGGGACAAGTCGTATTGGAAAAAGGCCAATCCCTCAACGAAGTGGAAGCAAGTGAAAAGAACAAGGTAGGGCATTGGCCCCCATGAACACCTTCGGTGGGATATTGAGGCTTTGAAAGCTGAAGGACTGAACAAAGAGCAAGTCCTTGCGGTTGTTACAGAGGCTGTGGATGACACTTTCGCCACTCAAGTTAGGGGCAGTTTGAATCAAGGGGTGAGCCGGGAGAAGGGCCTTTATACCAGGAATGTTCCTTTCAACTCTAGCCCCGTATTCGAAGAGACCAAAGAACCCAACAAGACTGTCAATCCCTTTGCTGGTGCATCCAGCAAAAAGCCACAAACCTCAAAATACCCACCTCGGGGCTAGAGGGTGTTTACCCCATTGTACATGTCACTATCAGCGGCCTTGAGGGTCCTAATAAAAAAAGGGCACCTGAAACCCCTAGAGCTACGGCCATTGCCAAATAAACTCCCTCCCTCCCATGATCCGACCAAGTATTGTGCCTTCCATCAACAAGTTGGCCACGTCACTGATAATTGTTACCGTCTTCGCCATGAAATACAAGATCTGATTGATAAAGGAGTTATCGCCGCACTGCACTCGCAAAGTCTATCCAAGACCGGATCGGTGAACTTGGGGGATAATGTGATGTGATCAGGAGATGAACCACCTGCGGGCGGCGTTCAGTTTACTTCAGATGTGGTGGACGGCATGCACTATTTTGAGCGATGTACAAATGCTGTTAATTTTGCTTTCTGACTTGGGTATTGGGTCAGTTTTGTTGTGTTGCTTCGAGTTTGTCTCCTTATTTTGAGTCAGTCTTTTTATTTCAGGTCTGTCTTGTTATATCGAGTCAGTCCTGTTTTGTTGAAGTCAGGTGATTCCGGGAATGTTACCTCGGACATCACTATCTTGTTTTGTGTTTGTCTTTTTGCTTTCTTTTGAGACTGTTTCTGCCAGGGAGCCAATTGTGCCAACAGATCTTGAATGAAACAGTAGTGATTTTCACACTCTTGTGTTTGCTTCTGCCGTGTGCCAGTTGTACCAGAAATTCCAAGTGAGATGGCAGTATTTGACTAAAAGCTATGTCTTTTCTGTGCCTTGAATTCATTGCATCGACCTAAGTTTTTCAAAACTTTTTGAACATTGTGGTAAAAACAAAGATGAAGGAATTCCTTGGGTTTTGCAAAAATTGATCCACTTGAGAGAAAGAAAGGCGTGCTAAGCCCTTAATGAATGAAATCATGCTTGTCGGCGTGAGTACTGAGAAGGATCCTGGTTCGATCCAGACTGGTTCCACACTATCTTCTGCGCGAGCGATTTGTCGCTTTCTTAAAAACTTTCAAAAAATGTTTTGCGCGGTCCTACGAAGACTTGTGTGAAATCGCTCTTGAGATTGTGCAGCCTAGGATTGCTCTCAGCCTCGAGACTCGACCCCCCCTTTGCTTTCAAACCTTGAACTGGCATTCAGAATGTTCAACGGTCGACCATAATGTAAGGCCTGTGTGGCCAGATTTGAAGCAACCCTCGAACAAGAGGCACCAAAGTCAGATCAAGAAGGTTAGACCTCATCAGAAGAAGCTTGCAAAGCTAGATCAGAAGCACCCCTCGAACTAGGGGCAAAAAATATCCGATGTGCTCGAAGAGCCAAAGGTGGATTTTTCTGCAAATCAACACAACAGTCGCTCTCCTGGATACGGAGAGGCTTCAATCTCAAAACCACTTGGCATAGGCTTGCTACACCTTTTACCCTTTGAGAGGCTCGCTGGGCCGAAAACCCGGAAGGGCGGCCCAGGCAAAAGTTAGAGCAAAGAAAAAGAAAAGAAAAAAAAGAAAAACATGAAAAAGAAGTGAAGAAGAAAAGAAAAATACAAAAAAACAATAGCAAAAGAAAAGAAAGAAAATAAATGAAAATGCAAAAGAAAAGAAAAGAAAAAGAAGGAAAAAGAAAAACATAGCTCGCAAGGTCGAAAACCCGCATTGGGCACCTTGGCAAAAGTTAGAGCATAAAAAGGAGAGGTTAAATACCCGAGTGTACCTTAACCCCGAACTACGTAAGGCTTGATTCCCATGTTTGGGATACGTAGGCAACTTCACTTTGAAGTCCAGCCACAAACACTTCAAATTCGATTGTGTCCATGTAATGGTTTTGACCATCCTTGCCTTCTCTGTATCCGAGAGTTCGGTTGTAATCATCGCCCTGAGGACTGATCACAATGCGCCGCGGTGCCATTCACACAAGGGGCAACTTTCCGTTGCCATTCAAAACGCCGCGGTGTCACTTCAAACAAGGGGCAACTTTCCGTTGCCATGCAGTGTCCTTCAGACAAGGGGCAATTTTCCATTGCTATGGGTCCGAGGTTGTGTATCTCAAGAGTAGGTTCCGTGCTCGTTGAGCAGTGGCCGTTTGCAAAAATAGTTTTTGAGAATTTTTACTGAGGTTGACTAATTCTCTCGAAAATCATTCTATCTTTTTCTAAAACTAGACCACTTTCTTGGACCCAAAAAAGGAAAATTTTCAGTGCTTATAGCCTGACTTGCATGATTTCAAATCAAAAATCGAACAAGCATGTTAATCAAACTCTTATGCTGATCAAAATTGTTTTAGCAGAAAACCAAAACAAAAAAATGGTCAAAATGATGAACTAGGGGCACAGTTGAGTCAGGTGTCCTGTCTTTTCCCCGTCGCCAGCATACTCGCCAGAAAGGGCACAACTGAAGTTAACAACAAAGGGCTGAAAGCTCTTTCATCCTCCAAGCAACAAAGTATCAAGCCAAGTGCGAAGCACAGATTAGAATAGATCAGGATATTCCACTCCCTCATCTAGACAGATCTAATCACGTCCAAACTCCCCAGTAGAGCATCGTCAACCGATGTCAGCTGTAGATCTGCTGCACATCCAGCCGCATCGCAACCCCTCTGTGGGAAAGTTCACTGTTGTGTGCAGAAGAAAAAGAATCTAGCTGAATGCTAGGGGCAAGAGTCCACAACTTCCTGTTTATCCACCAGCCACCCAGGAAAGGGATAAAAAAATGAGAGATTGAAGAATAGAGAGATGTGCGTTGAGAGAAAAAGTGAGAAAAGGGCTTTTCCAGAAAAACAGAGATTGAGTGCCAGAGTGATGTGAGAATCACAAATGAGAAAGGGTGGGAAACAATACCTGAAGAAACTGACTCCTTGTGCACTGAGAGGTCGCTCGTCTTTGTAACATGTCTGTGTGTCGCGTCGTTTATTTTGTTTGTCTCGATTCTTGTTTTGAGTCGTTCCGAGTGTGTCTCGATGTGTTTAGGTTGTTTACCTTTGTTTTCCTTTGTTGAGTCATGATGCGCTGTGTCCAGTCGTAGACTCAATACCCAATTGAGAAATCATTTTTCAATTTCGATTTCAAAATAAAATCGTTTTGTGCTCAGGGTGCTGTGCCATTCTCCACATTTGTGAAAAACAAGATTCGTCCTTTCATAAAACTACAAGGCCCACCCCCAATAAGTGTGAACAGTAAAACAAGGACCTATCTGAAGCTATGTGGGTTCCAGACTGCAAAGTAAAAGAAAAAGGAAAATTTTGGTGCATCTTAGTGTGTTTCAATTTCGGCAAATTCCGGGATTGTATTCCGGATGTACCTCTTCAGACCTTGTCAGTGTTCTGAAGAATGAGCGTGCCTCTACTTCAAGTGTAGGCCTGCTTCAAGTCAGAATGGCAGTCTAAGCAACATCCGAGGGTTTCACATGCAGATGTTACCACTCGCCAATATAGACAGGGTGTCCCCTTTTGAACTGAGTATGTTGTAAAGTCGTCTAAGAGGTAAATCAGAGGCACAGAGTACATGTTTTGATGCCCCTCTATTGCATAGAATGTGCACTTTCATATACACTTTACATATGCGTACACGCATCGTTATGATACATGCATAGAATACGCTTACTTTCGATTCCGCATAGAATATGCTTTGCTTTCAATATTGCATAGAAAATGCTCGTATCTTTTGCAGAGAAAATGCATTCTTCCTCACTTGCATAGAACATGCATTTTATCGCACTTTCTTGTGCATTGTATCTCACTCGCACTATTTTGTGCATTACATTTTACTCGCGCTATTTTGCGCAACGCACTATCTTGTGCATTCGCACTGTCTTGTGCATCACATTTCATTCGCGCTATTGTGCGCATCGCATTGTTTTGTGCATTACACTTCATTCGCGCTATTTTGCGCATTGCACTATTTTGTGCATTACATTTGCCCGCGCTATCTTGTGCACCCCATTTGCACTTGTTAGTGCATTGCATTTCATTCGCGCTATTTTGCGCATCGCACTATTTTGTGCAATTCATCATTCGCACTATTTTGCGCATCGCACTATTTTGTGCACCTTACTTGCGTTTTGCATCCATTCGATCGCGCTTTTTGCGCATCGCACCGTCTTGTGCACTCAATCGCACTGTTTTGTGCATCGTATCATCACGCTATCTTGCGCACCTCCATCGCACTGTCTTGTGCACTCGCGCTTTCTTGCGTATCGCACTATCTTGTGCACTTACATGCTATATCTCGCTCGCACTCTCTTGTGCATTCCATTACACTCGTATTTGTTTAGCGATGTCATCGATACGTGCAATTTACTTTCGCTTTCTTGCGCGATCGACCGATTTCTGCATTACATTGTTTCATTCGCGCTATTTTGCGCATCGCACTATTTTGTGCATTTTACTTGCATTGCACGTGCATTTTATCGCGCTATCTTGCGCACCTTACCTACACTTGTTAGTGCATGACATTTCATTCGCGCTATTTTGCACATCACACCGCTTTGTGCATCTATGCCACATCGCGCTCTTTTGTGCATCTTGTTAGCACTGTCTTGTGCATTCCAACCTGTTCCGCACTGTTTTGTGCATCTCCTTAGCATTGTTTTGTGCACTCACTCTGCATCACATTGTCCTGTGCACACTGTGTTTTTGCATAAATCCTGAATTTTCAAACCGGCTTCGCGTAGCGTATAAGTCCAATTTTCAAACCGGCCACAGAAGCGTATAAGTCCAATTATCAAAGTTTTCCTACATATCCTTTGCATCCCGCCTGTAACTACGCTTAGTTTGATTCCTTGCAAAGGATACGAGGGCGACAAGGGCACAACCATTTATTCATCTGTATTTTGTTTGTCCAAGTCTTCGGTCTTGTCAAAAATGGGTCGTCTCGGGGCTTTGACATTCACTCCCATCATTGTTGTGACTTTCGAGTTCTGTCAAAGAGGGGCAACTGTAGACACCCCATTTTTGATCGCCCTTAAGACTTGGGCACTACTGATGGTTTACTTGTTGGAGGAAGGTGCAAAGGCATGTGTTCGATTTCTTGCAAGGAGAGAGGCAAATCTCAACTTCATACCCCATTGTGGACCAAAATTATTTTTGATGGTTTTATACCTTAAAACCCTCTCTTTCAAAACATTTTGAAATAAAATTCCCACGATGTTCCGACAGATTTCGTAATGTTATGCTTTTCGGTAAACCGAGCAAGGACAAAGGGGAGATGAATGAAAGAGAGATGAAATCTTTGAAAAATCTTTCAAAACACCTTACTTAGGGGTTTGAAGTTGAAGAAAAGAGGAGAAGAGGGGAGAAAACTTGTTTGGGAGAAGTTCAGCATGAATCCGTGTAGGAGAAAGACGAGCGGTCATCGCTAAAACAAGCTCATCTGTCTATACACTTGGATTTGAGCTATGAGGCCACCATCGTTGAAAATAAGACTTCCGGGGCTTCATTTTTCACTCAAGAATCTCTCAAATCTAAGTCCGGGTGGGGGAGATATGGTTGGTTGAAATAGGGGATCAGTCCGGTTGGATCGAATCTGCGCGGCTTCACCAAAAAGAGCATAACTTTTTCCACAGGAGGAATTTTAATGCAAGGTTTGCACCATTGGAAAGATAACTTCCGAGGCTTCAATATGGACTTCCACCGGAACTTTTTGACCTCATTAGCCACCCATCGGCACTCTATTTATCCGACCGGCACAAAAGATTGCCGGCCGGCCAAAAGTGCCCAGAACTCAGATTTTTGACAGATATTGATCATCCAAATTGCTATACACTTTGTCAGATATTTTCAATTGGGATATTTCGACCAAAAGCTCTTATTTTGATATATATAGAGCCTTATATCTCATATTGGATAGGTTAGAACAAAAAAGCAAGTTTTGGGAGCTTCTCACTCTACAAGATCCCTCTCTCTCTCTACACTTCCAAGTTCCAAACCTCTCAAATCCTTGGCCATTTCTTCATCACTAGCAAGCACCACCATCACCACTCCATTTCCAGCAGCAAGGAGGGGTTTTTCAGAGGCTTAGAAGCAACATTCCTTGGTCCAAGAGGTAGCAAAGAAGTGATCTTCAAGGGTAAAACCATTTTCCCTCTTTTGTAGCACTTTTTTGCACCATTGCTTAGGCCTATTTTCTTACTGCTTTAGGCTCCGACCCTACTGAAAGGGGCATTTTTTTGAGCCATTATTCATGTTTGTTTAAGGGCTCAACCCTGTCTGAGCCCCCTATTTGGTACTTGCTTCAATACCCTCTTAAATACCATAATCTTGTATGATATTCCTAGCCTATGTGTGATCTGTTTTTGAGCATGACATAAACTGTGAGTTCACTTATTTTGAGCCCCTCTACAACATTGTAGAAGGGCTCAACACTGTTGGGGACATCCATGTATGACTTGCTTCATTACCCCTCTTTGGTCCCCATTTTTGCATGTTTGATTAGCTCATCTTTCTTCTGTTTTTCGGCCATGATCAGAACTGATATTGGCCATATTTTGACCCCCTTGACATGTTTCATTAAGGGCCTTTGGCTGTTTGATGCATGTTTTGTATACTTCATGTTATAGCCCTCTAGTGGCCTTAATCTTGCATTGCATTTTAAGGGTGTTTGTATATTGATTTGGGGGTTGTGATAAACTGTGAGTAGTAATATTTTTGGTCCCTCTTCAGTGTTGTCGAAGGGTCTTTTTCATTTTGGGCTTTGCATCTACCACTTGCTTCATTACCTAGCTTGAGGGCCCGTTTTTGCATGCTGTTTTTGCCCTATCTATGCTCACTGTTTGGCCATGCTTTGAACTGAAAAAATGTTTTTTTGGGGGCTGCCTTGCTTCTTTTTTCATGCTTCAGGTCCAGATTATGCATGTTTGATATAGCTATAGGTCATTTCATGAGCCTAATCTTGCATTTCGGGTCCATTTCATGCACTTAGTGTCATTTCGCTATGTTTTGGGACCGTTTGGCATCATGTTCCAGCGCTGAAATTCACATGCTTGTATGCCATCTTGCATCCCTTGCTATGCTTTGGTAGAATTGCATTTTCGTGCCTTAGGTTTGGTTAATGCATTGTGCATGCATCCCATGTATTGTGTTGCCTCACTTGCCTCATTATGGCCACTGATTTTGGCATGCTTGAGAGCTATCTATGTTAGTTTAAGTCCATCGTTGCATGTTGTTGCATACCATGTTTGTTTACATGTTTAGGTTGCGCGCCTAGCATACATTGTTCATTTGCATGCCCATGTTGCATACTAAATCACATGCCTAGGTTGCATTACATTGGCATGCATGCCTTGCCTCTTGATCAAGTGATAGAGGTTGGGCTTTATGTGTTTGTTTGGTTTGCATGACATTTGAAATCAAAGTGCATACTTGGTTTCTTGGGCCATCATGCATCGAAATGCGCAATTGGTGGTCCGAGGACCAAGGAACATACCCCTTTGAGTCAAAATCATGATAAGGGATGTGTTGGTGCACACATTTGCTTGAAATTTCATGCCATGCACTGTCTGTCCTTTGTTGCTATCAAAACTGTCTTCTGCAGGAAGTTTCTGCCGACCGGCAACATACAGTGCCGACCGGCCATTTGTGAAAGGGCGATTGCTTCATCGGCTGAGATGGACATTGCTCATGGCGGTGGGCATTTCCTCCACCGATGGTATTCTACTGAGGTGCAAGACGTGTCCGGGACTTTGGCAGTCTTTGGAGAGGCAGGACAGTGAAAATAGAGGCAGCAGTGGTATGGTGCGGATTTTGCGGGCAAGACAGATCGAGCATGCATCATTCGCGCATCCCAAGGCAGGGGCTGCGGCCATCTTCTCTTTGCATTTATTTTGATTAGATTAGAAATTATGTAATAATTAATTTAGCGATTTGTTATTCGGACTGTATATTCTTTTGGTCCCTCTGTGTGAGGGCATATTTGTAATAAGTGTGCGTGAGTGTGTGTATGTCTTCCAACCCCCATTTCTTTCTTCCCTTTTATTTACCTGCTTATGATGGTAGATTCGGGCACGTTTATTTTAAGCATACCTTATGCAATGCATGCGTGCATCCATGTATTTGTTTACATGTATCGGGTTTGGTACATCATGCAAACCGCATTGTATCCTCAATTTCCAACTTGAATACGTGCATCGAATAATTGCATTTCACATGCCATTTTAGGGTTAGCCGAGCCTATCCTAATCACATTTTGTATGCGATGCATTAGTCACTCTAACATGAACTAGGGCATACATTTTTGCTAACTAGTTTGTTGTTTTGGCACGGAGTACGATGTAAGTATTTACGCTTTAGCATATCGCATGCGTATGAATGTTAACCATGTGGCTAAATGCTTATATGAGATAAACTGTTTGAATGCCTGTGGGTGGAGGTTGGATTGCTTGAGTTGGAAAAACTCGTTGAAATCCGTGTTTTAGCCTACTTGCGAGTAGCAAATCCAAGGCATTTTCAAAACGAACGGATATGCAATGTTTATTTCCAAATTAGGCAATCTAGTCTATACTTGTTTGCTGTGCGCATAACATAGTAATTCTAGGTTAATAATTGGAATAAGAACACATAATGTTTTCAAAAACGGATATCATGGTTAGTAGAGGCCGGTCTTCGGACCGGGCGAAAGGGGGTGCTCATAGCTGACCTTCCCCGATCGTACCCAAGCTCCCGAGCCAAGACAACTTTGGTGATGACGGACACGTAGCCTTCGGCACCGAGTCAGGGTTTCCTAAATTTCCCATTTTTAAATATTTAGGTGGCGACTCTGTAATCTGGCAAAGCAGTCCATGTTTGGCACTACTTTTCAAAAAAATCTGTTTTTCTTCAAAACGATTTGCTAGAGTTGGACTCTTTGGTTCAGATTTAGAACCGCAACAAAAAAGGAGAGTCCGAACTGTAGCGCGAGGCCCCCCGCGGGCTTGTTACAGTATGCCTCCACCAAGGACTTAGCTTGGGAGGATCATGGAGCTGAAAGCTTATTTTGTTTTTCTTTTGTTGTAAATATCTTTTGTGCAATCCTCGGGCTCTTTAGTTGTTTTTGGCTTGACCCACTTTTGTTGTAACCAAGCATCATCTTGGAAATATGTAGCCACTAAGGCATGAACTTCTCCAAATTTCCATTCCTTTTCTATATATTGCCTTGTGCCACATACTATAGATTTAGAATCTAGGATTTGTGAATGTATGATACATGTGGTACCTTTTGTAATGATTATCAAATGAATTAATGAAAGAATGAAATCTTATTAGTTTTTGCATAATTAGCGTACTTTATGGGATTATCTATCATTGTTATTTGGGGGCATTACAACTTGGTATCAGAGCTTATCGAGTTTGAATATTTTGGGCTTGTGGGAAGTGCTTTATTACCATAATGGGTTTGTTTCACTAAACAATAAGACGTATACCTAGTATGCTATGTGATCACATGTTTATGTCATTAAGTATGGAATTTAGTTTCTAAGATATTGGTTGTGTTTATGAATTCCTAGAAGTCCCATAAGAAGAGCACTTGATCACTGCTTATTCTAACAAGAACTGTGGCAATGTTGCGAAACGGTCATTATTTAGAAAATAAATTCGTTTGTAAATACGTGATTCGGTACTTATGTCGAGTGAAATTATTGTGCAGTCCACTGTCTTAGGACATGTGTGAATTAGTTATAGCACATTATGAATGTGTTAAATGTTGTGTTACTTTTATTAGTATGTTAGGACGCGGACGTGGTGCTGGTAGGCATGGCAGGCCTAGGTGGCAGGAAGTGCCGAGTCCAGATGAAATTCCAGCACAAGAAAAGGGAGTTGGTTAGGCCAAGGTGGATGAGCTAGCAGGTCAGCAAGCTATGGGCACTTTTGCTCGTGAAATGGCAAGAGCATTGCAGGAATCCATGGACATTCTCAAAGTTGATAATCAAGTCTAGGCCCATGTTGCGAAAACAGGGTCTTTTTTTTGTTTTTTTTTTTTTTTTTTTGTGAAGGGGGAGTTCTTTCGATCAAATCTGAATGAGTTTATTGGGGATCCGAAAGAGCCACTAAAGGCCGATGAGTGGCTTGAGCAGATGGTGAAGACGTTTGAGATGCTTGGAATTGAAGACAACGGTTTGAGGGTGACCTTGGCAGCCTTTCAGGTTAAGGATGACACGGGTCACTGGTGGAAGTTTGCGAGGGGTCATATCAGGGTGACTTAGGAGACTTTTGTTACTACTTTTCGGGATAAGTTTTTATCACCCTCAATGAGGAAGAAGTTGAGAGAGCAGTTTCTGAAGCTTAAGCAATTGAGCATACCTGTGGCTGAGTTTGAAACGACATTCACTAGCCTTTCGAGGTTTGCACTAAAACTTGTGGCAAGAGAGGAATGCATTGTATTGAGTTCGAGAATAGATTGAGGATTGAGCTCCTTTTCAAGGTGGTCGGGTCTATGATTCGGGACTATGGGCGCCTTGTCGAATTGGCAACCTATTTGGAGGTTGTGATTCAGGTGGAGGAAGAGTGGATTAGAGGATCTAGACATAGAGAGTAGGAGTCTCAAGGAGATGAGAGGGAAAATAAGAAGCAGAAGGGTTTTACCCCATAGTAGTCTCAGGCCTTGTAGTCTAGGTCCACCTTTCTCGTGTTGAGTTTGGGTTCGATGAGAGGTAACCAGAGTGGATTTATATGCGTCAAGTGTGGTCAGTTGGACCACAAGTCTCCAGCTTGCCCGCAGAGACAGTCTGTACCATCTTCGATTCGTTCTTAGAGTCAGGACCAAGGAAAAGGGCAATTGCCTACCTATTATCAGTGTGGGCAGTTTGGGTATTTGAGGAAGTTTTTTCCTTAATTGGTGGCACATTTGGTGTATCTGGTTCAAGGTCGACATAGACCCATTTGTTAGCTCAGTCCGTTCAGGCCTCGAGAGCTAACTGGAGAGCCATTTCGGTTCAGTCAGGTCTTCATGCCTATGCTCTGAGGGGTGAGCATGTTGATTAGCGGTCTCCGAGGCTTGTGTATGCTGTAACCACATTGAAGTAGTTGTCGGTACCTCTTGTTGTGCGAGGTAACTTTTTTCTATTCAATTCCTTAGCTAATGTGTTGATTGATATTGGTGCATTTCATTCCTTCATTTTGTCTTCTTTTACATCTACTTTGGGGTTGGAGTTTGATCAGTTGGAGTCTCCTCTGTTTGTTGAGACACATATTGATGGCAGAGTAGCATTGGGTCGAGTATGCCGCTCCTGTGACATTAAGGTCATAGATCGTCGACTCTCTTTTGATTTTGTTATTCTTGACATGCATGCTTTCAATGTGATTCTGGGCATAGATTAGTTCACTTATTTTCAGACTTCGATAGATTATCACCGTGGGAGGATATCAGTGTGTTCACTATTAGGAGAGTGTTTCTACTTTATGTGTGACTATGGTGATAGTCTTATTCCTCCGTTATATGCCCTTAAGGTTCGATGAGAGTTGAGTTTCCTTATTGCATCTTGGTAGCTGATGAGGGTAATATGATTTTGAGTGATTTGCCAAAAGTAGATCGAGAGTATTTGGATGTCTTTTTGGAGGATCTCACAAAGTTACCACCACATAGAGAGATTGAGTTCTCTATTGATTTAGCACTTGAGCCAACCGCGTTATGTGAGTTGAAGGTATAGTTTTAGGATATATTAGATAAGGGCTTTATTTGCCCTAGTACCTCGCCTTGGGGAATATTGGCTCTCTTTGCAAAGAAGAAAGATGGCATATTGCAATTGTGTATTGATTACTGAAAGTTAAACCAGGTAACTATTAAGAACAAGTGCCCATTACTGCGAATAGACGATCTGTTTGACCAGTTGAAGGGGTTGCATTACTTTTTGAAGATTGATTTGAGATCGAGGTATCACTAGTTGAGGGTGAAGGATGAGGATATTTAGAAAATGACATTTCGTACATGGTATGGCCATTACGAGTTCTTAGTGATGCCTTTGGGCCTGACCAATGCACTGGCTACGTTGATGGACTTAATGAATCGAGTCTTTCGTGAGTTCCTAGATCAATTCAAGGCTGTCTTTGTCGACGATATCTCAGTCTACTCACCATTCGAGGAGGAACACGAGGAACACTTACGGGTTGTACTTGAGTTGCTTAGAGCACAACTTATGTATGCTATGTTTAGGAAAGTGTGAGTTTTGGCTCAACGAAGTTAAGTTTCTAGGCCATGTGGTGTCTGGGCAAGGGGTGACTGTCGATTCATCCAAGATAGACGCAATACAAGATTGGGAACAACTTAAGAACACCTTTGAGATCTTGAGTTTCTTGGGCTTAGTCGGGTATTATCGACGTTTTGTGAAAGATTTCTCTAGGTTAGCTTTACCGTTGACTAGGTTGATGAGGAAAGGAGTTAGATTCGTGTGTAGTGAGGCTTGCGAAAAATCAATACAAGAACTTAAGGTTAGACTCACCACTGCTCTAGTTTTGATTATTTCGGAGAGGGATTTAGGTTATTCAATTTATTGTGATGCATCTCGGGAAGGTTTGGGTTGTGTATTGATGTAGAAAGGGAAAGTTGTAGCCTATGGTTCACGACAATTGAATATGCATGAGAGAAATTATCCTACGCACGACTTAGAGATAGCGGCAGTGATCTTTGCCTTAAAAATCTGGAGGCATTATCTGTACGGGGAGAGATTTGAGGTGTTTTCTGATCACAAGGGTCTGAAATATCTATTCTCACATAAGGACTTGAATTTGAGGTAGAGAAGATGGATCGAGTTTATGGAAGATTACGATTTTGAGTTGCATTATCATCCGAGAAAGGCTAATGTAGTGGCCGATGCTTTGAGTAGGAAATTTGTGAGCAGAGTAGCGAGTATTGCTATCCGGGAGTAGGAGATGTTGGGCACTATTGGCGAGTTTGACTTGTACCTTGGAGAGTTTGTTTAATTGGCCACTTTATTTACCGTAGTTGCACAACCTACTTTAGTTAGTCGAGTTATAGAGGCATAGCAGTACAATCACGAAGTGGAGACTATCCAAGGGAAGATCTCTAGTGGAAAGTTAGAGAACGGTTTGAATATTCATTTGGATTCAAGTGTGAGATATCTAGACCACCTTTTTGTGTAGAGTCTTCTAGAGAAGAGGTACTCTAAGAGTTTAATCATTTACGTCTTACGATACACCCGGGAGGCACAAAAACGTATCATGACCTTTGCCGTCAGTTTTGGTGGAGGGGGATGAAGAGAGATATGGCTTTATTTGTTTTGATATGCCTTACTTGTTAACAAGTGAATGCCGAGCATCAACGATCAGCGGATTTGTTGCAACCCTTACCCATAGCCGAGTGGAAGTGGAAGCATGTCAAGATGGATTTTCTTGTGGGTCTTTCGAGGACTTAACGAGGTAATGATACCGTATGGGTAATAGTCAGCCGGTTAACCAAGTCAGAGCACTTTATACCTATATGCACGAGTGACTCGATAGGCGATTTTGTCGATCTGTATGTTACAAACATAGTGTGACTTCACAGGGTTCCGGTGACTATCATTTTAGATAGGGATCCGTGTTTTACGGCTTAGTTGTGGCAGAGCCTACAAGGTGTCTTGGGCACTAAGTTGACTTTTAGCATCGCCTATTATCCTCAAATTGACGGGCAGTCTGAGAGCACCATTTAGATTTTAGAGGATATATTTCGGGCTTGCGTTCTCGATTTTAAGGGGTCATGGGAAAGACATTTGTTTTTGGTAGAGTGTCCCTATAATAATAGCTTGAAGCAAATATTGGAATGGTACCTTTTGAGGCCTTGTATGACTGACCGTGTAGATCTCTTGTGTGTTGGACCGATGTGCGTGATGTACCTATATTAGGTCCAGAATTAGCCTAGGAAACGATGAAGAAGGTTGCACTTATCCGTAAGAGATTGGTTTCAGCTCAGAGTCATCAGAAGAGCTATGCTGATCGAAGGAGGAGACCTTTGTCTTTTGAGGTGTGGATCATGTGTTTCTTGAAATCTCACCAAGACAGGGTTTGATGAGGTTTGGGAAGAGTGAAAAGTTATCTCCTAGGTTCATTAGGCCTAGGGCTGTCAATGGATCGGATTTAATCCGAATCCGACCCGAATCCGATCCGATAATCCGAATCCGTTTACAAAAAAATCCGATCCGATAATCCGATAATCCGAATCCGTTTAATCCGTTTATTAAACGGATTGAACATGTAAAAATCCGATCCGATCCGATAATCCGATAATCCGATCCGATTATTATCAATTTGAATAAAAAAACACAAAATGATTTTTTTTTTCAAATTATATAAAATTGTAGCTCAATAAATAAATAAATGGATCGGATTCGGATATCTATAATCGGATATGAACTAAACGGATTCGGATCGGATTCGGGTTTGTCTTAATCGGATCGGATTCGGATTTTGACAGATCCGATCCGAATCCGATCCATTTACAGGCCTAATTAGGCCCTTTGAGATTCTAGACCTGATTGGGGAGGTAGCTAGTCATTTGGCCTAGCCGCCCTAACTTTTTGATGTTCATGACGTGTTTCATATATGTACACTCAAAAAATACGAGTATGATCCTTCACACGTGTTGGATTGGACTGATTTAGAGGTAGATGAGGATGTATAAAGAGAGACCAATTTGGGTGTTAGATCCTCGGGATCAAGTCTTGAGGAGAAGATTATCCCATTGGTTAAGGTTTTGTGGCGACACCATGGAGTCGAGGAGGCAACATGGGATCATGAGATTAAAGTTCGTAAGAAGTACCCGGACCTATTTGTTAATGTTTAAATCTTTTGTACTAGACTTCACTTGAGTTGTAATTTATAAGCATTACGAATATTTGGGAGGATTACAATCATAGTATTTTGGAATGGATTGCTATGTCTATATACTGTTTGTTAACATGTGTTATCGTTGTTGTTAATGATTTATTGTGTTGCTATTGTATTGGTTAAATTTCGGGGATGAAATATCCTAAGGGGGGAAGAATATAGTGACTCAGGTTAAAACTCAACCCTTTCGTATTCTTTGGTTCAGGATCTGGTAATCATGGTTGTTGAATACTCCTTATAGAGATTTTGGTTTAAACCAGACCCTTTTTGTATCCTGGACTTGGGTTTCATAGTTTTGTATTGTTGTTTATGTCTTCTTCCTCTTGTACATTCTTAGATTTGGTTATTGGATTGTTGTGGTTGTGTTTGGAACAGGTTGGTTGCTTGGTTTTCAAACATTTTGTTGCCCAGAATTTTGCTCCTCTGTTCAAGTGGCACTTCTTGCGCTCCAGCGGGCTTTGTGAACTCTCAGTATTTTTGCAAGTCTGCAAAACTACTAGGAGAGTGTATTTTACGCTCGAGCGGGTGGGTGCTCGAGCGACCTTTCTTGCACTCGAGCGTTAGTCTATTGTTTGCAAAACTACTGGGAGTGTGTATTCTGCGCTCGAGTGTCACTTCTTGTGCTCAAGCAGAACAACTTATTGTGTCTGATGCGTATATTAGTTTGCAACCATCTTTTTACATATCTTTTTCATATCTTTTTGTCCCAAAACCCTAGATTGAGACTTTCTCTCTTTCTTTCTCTAAAACTCACATTTTGTCTACATTTTCACCTAGATCCGTTGGTTTTTCTACCCCAGTGTCTTTGGAAAAAAGGTAGAGCATCTCAAGAGCTTTATTTTGATCCGAACAAAAGTCAGTTTCGGCGTCTTTGAAGTTTTCTCCTTGATTAGATTGTCTTTTAACTTTGAGGTAGGGACTTTGTACACCCTTCTATGGTTTTTAACTTAGTTATTGGTTGATTGTGTAAGAAATGTTGGGATTTGGAGGATTTTAGATAAATCTAGGGTTTTGGTTTAAAATCAAAAGAGGGGTTTTCAAATAAAGGTACTGAAAATGGTTATGGGTGTAGATATGAGGATGTGTTGTGTTAAATTTGTTGATCTTGACACATGGGTTGGATTTGGAAGAAAATAGAGTTTTGCCCTAAAATGTTTGAAGTGATAATTTTGTTTAAATAATGAAATTGGTGTTGGGAATGTGAAATACGTGTTATCTCTCACCTATGTAAATTTGGATAATTTATCTATCTTTGAGATTATATATCTGTTTAGAAATATCTATTTTGGGCTATCAATAGAGGATAGCAATGATTGTTGTAGAAATTGCATGAGGATTAGATGGATTAAAACTAATCTCCTATTGGTTGTCATTGAATATGACTGTGTTTTAATATATTGTATATGTATGATGTTTAGGAGAAGAAAGAGGATATACTCCATGTTTGGGAGAAGAAAGGGGATGGACTCCATTGAATGAAGTTGGCTTGTTGTAGACACCCCATTTTGACTGGCCCTAAGACTTGGGCGCTTTCTTTTGATTACTCGATGATGACAATTAGAATGTGTTTCTCGTAGAATTCTCAGTAAAAGAAATGGAATTTGAACTTTAATCCCAACCCTCACCATTATGGCCAAATTATTTTAAAATATTAAATATTTCATTAATTTAGTATTTTTGTAATTTTTCATAATTTTATGTGTTTGTTCACATTTTTGGTGTATGTTATATAAAAGAAAATAATAAAACAAATTATCTTATGTGTTTAAAATTATTATATTATATATTTAGTATTTTATATAAAAATATATTAGTATATTATATGTTAAGTATTTTGGTATAAATTATATATTTTAAACATTTTTTATATTATATATATTATATTATATTATATATATTATAAAATAAAAATTATAAAAAAATGCGATGTCGGCAACGCCGACATCAGGCAGGACAACGCATATATATATATATATATATTATATTATATTATATTATTATATTATTATTATGATATTATAATTTGCCTATATAAGGCTAATCAGAGAGGAGTTTTAGAGGGGGGAATTCTGAAGGAGTTTTTGGAGGAGCATTCAAAGGAGGAATTTTGAGAGGAATTTTTGAGGGGATTTTTTGGGAGAGGAAAGACTCAGTAAGTTTGAGAGGAAATTCTTTAGGGAGAGAGGGAAAATAAAATATTTTCTTTAATATTTTTATTTTCATTTCATCAATACACCATTCAAAACATAACCACTAAAGCTGTACTTTCAAAATTTGAACTGAGAATTGAGAACATATTCCACAGACTTGAGAGTAGTCAAAAGAAAGTTTGTGAATCAGAAAATTCATCATTTCCCTATAAGGTGAGTTTTTGCAAATTGTCATTTAATTTACAAATGTGATATAATTTGTTTAAATACTTTATTTACTTCGTTTTATAATTTTTTTTATCGCTTTAATGGGATGGCTGCACCACTGCACCACCTACATATCTGCTGTAATTTCAATATTGTATATAAATTGTTGTAATTTATTACTTTAAATAAATATCCCGGCGGTGAATAGTAACCTCCGGCGGTGAATAGCACCTCCGGCGGTGAATAGTAACCCCGGCGGTGAATAGTACCTAATTATAACTTTTTTTTATCACTTTAATGGGATGGCTGCACCACTGCACCACCTACATATCTGCTGTAATTTCAATATTGTATATAAATTGTTGTCATTTATTACTTTAAATAAATATCCCGGCGGTGAATAGTAACCTCTGACGGTGAATAGCACTTCCGGCGGTGAATAGTAACCCCGGCGGTGAATAGTACCTAATTATACCTTTTTTTTTCCTCGCTTTAATGGGATGGCTGCACCACTGCACCACCCACATATCTGTTGTAATTTAAATATTGTATATAAATTGTTGTAATTTATTACTTTAAATAATCTATCCCGGCGGTGAATAGTAACCTCCGGCGGTGAATAGTAACCCCGACAATGAATAGTACCTCCGGCGGTGAATAGTAACCCCGGCGATGAATAGTACTTCCGGCGGTGAATAGTAACCCCGGCTATTTAATTTTGCTCGCTTTATTATATGCTATTTAGGGGGCTGTTTAATTTATTTCAACGATTTATGTTTTAAATATCAAGTTTGTTTGTACTAACCAATTAATCAATTTCGCATAATCATCTCTGCAACCTCCTTCCATTCTTTGCTTATTTCGATTAAAAAGTTATGAAAAATTAAGATTGTGATTCAAGTATAAGAAAGGAACTCTTCCATACTTAATAGTTTAATCTCTTAGGAGGTTCATTACTAAAAGTATAAAATGCTCTATGCTTAATGGTTTAATCTCTTTGGAGATTCATTACCAACGGCATAAAACGTTTTATACTTAAGAGATTCATTACCAAAAGTATACAACGTTCTATGCTTACTGATTTAATCTCTTAGGGGATTTACCACCAAAAGCATAAAACGTTCTATACTTAACGGTTTAAATTCTTTGGAGGTTCACTACCCCAAATGTACACAAGTTCTTATACTAAAGCACAATCTTTTATTTTTCATTTCTCTTTATTCATCAGTGTGTTGACTTTTAAGGGACTAATTGACCCTTGGAAATCACCAAGGAAAGTGTCATTATCACTTATCATCAAGTTTGGATTTTAAGTCATTATCACTCAAGTTTGGATTTTTCTAAGTCATTATTACTCTTTTGAGTTTGACTAGTCCTTGTTGCACATCTTGAGTTTGACTTGAAATCTCTAACTTGTAAATAAGTTTGACTCTTCCTTTGTAATTTCCCCCGAAGAATTTATCACTTGTTTGTTTACTGTTAAAGGATTAATTGACCATTGGAAATCGCCAAGGAAAGTGTCATTATCACTTATCATCAAGTTTGGATTTCAAGTCCTTATCGCTCAAGTTTGGGTTTTTCTAAGTCATTATTACTCTTTTGAGTTTGACTAGTCCTTGTTGTACATCTTTAGTTTGACTTGAAATCCCTAACTTGTAAATAAGTTTGACTCTTCCTTTGTGATTTCCTCTGAAGAAAATAAGGTTTATTCGGGTTAAGTCGACACTGATTTTCCTTTATTGCATTTCAGACTTAGTGGATGTAAATATCACTTTTGCACAAACAGGAGAAAAGATAAAAAAATGGACAGGTAATAAAAAAGGTTAATAAAATTGGTTAAAATTGGATTACAACCGACATAAAGAACCAATATGATTAATTGAATTCGGTCGGACGTTATACCGAATTTATTGTGTCAAGGCTTGCCTTACATCAATTATTGTAATAAATTAGACAGCCCCTTTCATTTATTATTCATTCGGTTTTGTAATAATTATTTATTCGGACACTTGGACATTCGGACCCTCCTGCGTTAGGGCGCATTTGGACATTCGGACCCTCCTTCGTGAGGACAAATATGTAATAAGTTGTATGTCTTCCAACCTCCATTCTTTCTCCCTTTTATTTCACTGCTTATGATGGTTAGATTAGGAACATCATGTTTAATTTAGCATTTTCCATGATTTGCATCCATCTGTTTGCATGCATAAAAGTTCGGCTCATCATATTATTCAAATGTCAAATTCAAACTTTTTGCTTGAATACATGCTCTATCACATGCCTTGAATTGACTCGCATGCCATGCTAGTAGCCGAGCTTATTACTTGCACATTGTATGTGTTGCATTAGCCATATCGCATTAATTAGGATCATACATTTTTTCTAACTATTTACTTTCTTTTAACTCGCCTTCGGACATAAGGTAAGTTTTTATGCTTTAGCATATTGCATAAGTGTGATTGCTGTCATATCAAACATACTACCATGAGGCTAAATGCTTACTTGATATACCTGTTTGAATGCCTGTGGATGAAGGCTAATCACTTAAATTGGGATACTTTGATTCATGTATATATGAGATCACCATTTTCAGTGATACATATTCAAAACATTTTTAAAAAAAACAAACATGGAATCAAACGTTCCAACTTTTCGTGAAATTAGTCTATACTTGTATGTTACATATAGAACAAGAGCATATATTGTACATAAAAACCACATCATGATTAGTAGAGGCCGATCTTTGATCGGGTGAGTGGGGTGTTCAATTATTGACCTTCCCCTCTCATACCTAAGTTCCCGAACCAAGACACTTTGGTAACGACGGACTAATGGCCTTTGGCACGAGTCACGGGTTTCCTAAATTTCCCATAAATATTTAGGTGGCGACTCTGAAATCTAGCAAAGCAGTCCATTTTTGGCATTTGATTCAAACATCGATTTTCCAAAAACAATTGCCGGATTTGGACTCTTTTTGTGTTTCCACTGTTTCACATTGCACTTGTGAAATCAGATTCAGAACCAAAATACAAGTGGAGTCCGAACTGTACGGGCTATTTCATTCTTCCGAAAGGGGGTGCGAAAAGCCAAGCTACAGTTTCTGGCGACTCTGCTGGGGATTTAGAGAACTTGACTTGAACTTCATGATGTGAATTTTTATCTACATTTATATGTTCTTTGCATTGCATTTGCATTGGTGCGCCTAAGTCCCTGTGTTTGCCATCTGTTATTTCTGGACGGTTTGCCGGAGGCTTGCCTACAAAGCTTGCCAAAAGGTCCGGTCATGGGCTCTGTCAAGTTGGGAACACAACCCTTGATCTCGATTACATTGCATCGCTTGATCCTCCTTTCACTTTTCGTGTTAGGTGTGAGAGGTATATTAGGTAGTCTTGCTAAGGTACCCTTTGTGACTATTTGACCTAATGCATATAGTACGCTCTAGTGACCATTCAAATTAGGGACAGATGCTACCCGACAGATGTTATGAAACCACTTGCTTGAAATAGTGTAACCTAGATCATGTCAAAATCTAGGACAGGTAACCCTACCTCCTCATAGGGTGTTTTGGTTCTTTTATGTGGTATGTGCTTTACAAAGGAAATATACGGATGATTCATAGCAAAGTGACACAAATGAGCAATCACCGAGAACAAAGTTTAGTTGGGATCACAGTCAAAAGCATGTTGTGATTAATTGAGAATTAAATGAAGTGTTGTCCGCTTATTTAAAAAGTTTTTCTTTCTTTTTGCTAGGTAGTTTTTCATCATAGCTTCAGAAAGACTCGATATCCCCCAAGTTGTTTGGACTCGTTCTCGTAGGCTTTGTAAAACGCAAGATCTTGTTGACGGTCAGCCAGTGTTAGTTTCTCTTCCGTCAGTCACTCGACGAAGAAGAACAAATAGGCAGCAGCACCAGTACAAAGCACTCCACAAACACCAATTCGTATCCGCAATTCACCAATATCTCACTCACCTATAAGAATGACACAGAACACAGAAGAAATTGCTGCCATGATGGCAACTTTGAGAACCATGGATCAAAGGTTGGCCCTGACAGATGAAGTCATCGCTGATCTGTGGCGCCCATCTGGGGCATCTCAGATTCATCAGACATCCGTCCCTACGCCCAGCCAAATCCTGATTTTCCTCCACCACTGGAAACTCCTCAGGTCCCAGATCCTCAGGAGATGTTTCCAACAGCTTCAGCTTACAGACCTCCGATACAACCTCCTACGGGAACCATTCCCTTCGATATGAATGAAGTTGATCCAGCCATGATCAAAATTGCTAGGCTTGAGAAAGCCTTGAAGAAATCCCAAGGTTTCAATTCAATTCAATTCCCGACATTGAGAACGGGTACACTGAGGCTTCAGTCAGGTTGCCAGAAAAATTCAAAATGCCTCACATCGATAGATTTGATGGGAGCGGGGATCCGATTGTGCATGTCCGCCTATTTTCAGATGTGTTGAGGCCTATGGGTTTATCTAGGGCACAAAAACTCTCATTATTTGGGAGGACCCTGTCAGATGTAGCGGCCATCTGGTATGCCAAACTGGAGGACTCAACGAAGCGGAATTGGGAAGAACTGTCTGAGGGGTTTGTTAACCAATACTCATACAATACTCAGATAGAAGTAACAATCAGTGAGCTAGAAGCAGCCACTCAAAACCCCAAAGAACCCTTCATTGACTTTGTGGCAAGATGGAGGGCAAAGGCAGCCAGAATGACGAACAGACCTTCTGAAAAAGAACAAGTCAGGTTAGTGGTCCAAAACCTCGAGCCAGACATGTTGCAGAGAATGATAGTGGCACCATTGTCCACATTTGCTTCCTTACATGAGTTAGGGGTTCAAATTGAGAGCGCCTTCAAAAAGGGCATCATCCACAGAAGTGAACCTGCAAAAAAGCCATTCACTCGGAGTACCAATGCTAGTACTAGCACTATTCCGCGGTCTGCAGATGTTAGTACCATTGCTACATCATCGACCAAGATGGTCGATCCCTTTGCTGCTGCCACAAACTCACAAACCGCACAAAATAGTCAACCTTGGAACCAAAGAGCTTTTACCCCCCTCCATATGAGTCTAACCCGAGCCCTCAAGGTGTTGATGGACAAGGGGCATCTCAAGCCTCTTGATCCTCGCCCTCTCCCAGACCCACTGCTAGCTAGGCACAATCCAACCCAATATTGTACTTTCCACCAACAACATGGCCATCATACAGATTCATGCTTTCGTCTACGTCATGAGATCCAGAATCTCATTGACAACAAAGTCATCGCCCCTCCTAAACCAAATGTGACAACCAACCCACTTCCTACACACAACCAAGTTCCTTCCCCCAGAAATATTAACCATATCCAAACACTACCACCTACCTTCAACCCCAGCACATATATTACCTCATCCCACCTACCAAAGCCGGAGGTGGTTATTCCAAAAAGCACAAACATGTGCATGATAGACTTAACCCTACAAATCCAACCCAAGCATGTGGCAGCAAGAACAGAAAAAGGGAAGAATACACCAAAGACTGGGCTGTCTAATACTTGTGGCATAGAAAAGGGGGCCTCACTTGCAGAGAAGTATGATCCCAGTTTATATATTGTGGCCATTGATCAACCAAAACCAGTGGTCCTATTGCCGGATGTTTTCAATATCAATGCTATCGGGGAAGGCCAGTTAGGGCAACATCAGAATGATTGGCCTGAACAAGGCCGAAATGACTTGGCCGAACTGGGAGAGGATCTAGTTCAGATAGAAGAAGACCTAGCCAACCTTTACTTCTTTGAAGAAGAGGAAATAAGTAGTGTCCAGATAGGCTGGTTCGAGTCAAATCAGTCGGAAACAGACAACGGTTGGTTTGATGACGAAGAGCTAGATGATGTGAATGCATAAAAGGGGTCAAGGAAGAAAAAGCCGAGACCACATCTATTACTAGTACGAAGTCTGAACAATTCCAGCAGGAGAGAATGGAAGAAGTTCAAAGGAAGAAGGTCTTGCCAGAAACCAAAACCATAGTGGGAAAGGAAAGGTATGTTGCTGAGGGGCATGATGTGAACATGCTCCAAGTAAAGTCTGATAAAAGCTTGGCCATGGCTGCCGGAGAGTGGTGGGAAGATAGTGATTTGAGTCATGCATACACAGACGAAGGGTGGAAATCCAATACCCCCGACGATACGTGGTATACGGACGAAATCAATCACATGACCCGGAGTGGTCGATACTTCAAACCTGCGGCTGTAGATCAACCAGTATCCTCTAACAAAGAGGTTGATAACACCAGAGAGAAGGACTGTGAAGACAACTTGGTTTTGAAACAGCTCAAGAAGATTCAGGCAGATATCTCAATCTGGGGATTGATAATGGCTTCTCGGGAACATAGGCAAGCATTGCTAGAGGCAATGAATCGCACCAAACTGTCTATCGATACCACCACTAATCAACTGGTGTCGTTAGTCACATCCGGCAATGTTACGCCAGTGATATCTTTCACGGATAAAGAGCTGCTACCTGAGGGTGCCAACCACAACCGGCCCTTGTATGTAACTCTGGAGAGCCGAAAGAAGTGGATTCCGGTAGTGTTAGTAGATACTGGATCGGCAATCAATGTGTGTCCGGCACGGACTGCTTATGCCATCGGTTTAAGGCCTGTTGACTTCACACCCACATCTCAAGTCGTCCGAGCTTATGACAATACAAGCCGGGATGTCATAGGAACATTCAAGAGCCATATCCTAATCGGTCCGTCCGAACATGAGGTAGAATTCCATGTAATGGATGTTTCGGCTACCTTCAATCTACTGTTAGGAAGGCCTTGGCTGCATCAGATAAAAGCTGTGTCATCAACAGTCCACCAGTTAGTGAAATACCCCTTTAACGGTGGGATTGCTACGGTGTACGATAATTCATCAATCCACCCTCCCCAGGGAACTGCCACACCAATGTTGGAAATCATACACGAGGAAGAAGATGTATTCCTCTCTGGCTTCTCACTAACAGAAGCTCGGGTAGTCCAATCTATCATGGCAGAAGCTGACGGAATCTATGTGAGTGCTCAGTCCATCTACATGATGAACAAACAGGGACATATGCCTGGATCAGGACTAGGCAGGAGTGGCAGACAAGGAGGCGCCACATTAAGGAGTCGATTCACAACCCCACACTTTTGGATCGGGATACAAACCATCACCGAGGATTGGCAAAGGAAGTGGGCTGAGTTGAGAGGAAGAATTAAAGCAAAGAAGGATGGAAAACAATATGAGTTAGTTCACAGACCAATACGGGGAACCTTGAACGGACGCTTTGTTCGCCAAGGGGAAGATTTCCCCTTTTGTGGATTTCCAGAGCCTTGGTTTGACCAGGAGACGAAGACAATCTATCCCGGATTCGAGATCTTCTTCGGGCACCAGTTACCAGAAGAGGAAGATAAGCAGATGGACTTGAGTACTAATACAGGTCAAGGCAAGACTATAATTGTGAATGTTGAAGAAGAAGAGCTGTTGGGAAAAACACTGACTGATCTACTAGCAAATTCTACTGTCAGAACTGAGTCTGACAACTTGGGGGATAGTTTTACTATCTCAATGATCAGGGATAAACCAGAAGCGGATTTCTCTAAACTTATTGTGGATGCATCTGAGGCTCCACATCTAATCTGGAAATTTGAAAAGGGCATCATCGCTAGCTCAATCGGATAATAAGTCTGAATCTGATTCCATCGAGTCTGTTGAGTCGGAGTCAGATTCGAGTTCTTCTGAGTCTGGTATTTCCGGGAGTGGTAACCTGGATACCAAAGTCCTGTCAAAGTCTTCTTTTAGTTTTTCTTTTGAGTCAACTATAACCGAGGACCCAAACTTTACTAATGGGAATATTGTAGAGTTTGCTTACTTCTCTGTGCCTTTAGTTTGTTGCGCTGATCTCGATTTTCAAAATTTTGACTTAAACGAAGAGGAAGAAATTCCTCAGGCTTTGAAAAATTTGGTTGACCAAGAGGAGGAGAGGCGCATTAAGCCCTATACAGATGAAATCACTGCAATTAATGTGGGTACTGAGGAGGATCCCCGTTTGGTCCAGATCGGATCCACGTTGTCTTCGGAGGAACGCGAGCGTTTAATCGCTTTATTAAAAAAATTTAAAGATGTTTTTGCGTGGTCCTACGAAGACATGCCTGCAATTGATCCTGAGATTGTACAAAGACCGATCCTCTCTAATCCCGAGGCCCGACTACCAAGCGAAACGCAGAAGTTCGCCCAGATTGGGCATTAAAGATCAAAGAGGAGGTCAAAGAAATGATTGATGCGTGTTTCTTGATGGTATCTCAATACCCGACTTGGTTGGCTAATATCGTTGTTCCAAAGAAGGACGCAGAATTAGGGTCTCGTCGACTCCGAGATCTAAATAAAGCAAGTCCGAAAGATGATTTTCCATTGCCACACATCGATGAACCGTAGACTTCACAAATGCCATGCTTTGCTTTCATTCATGGATGGGTTTTGGGTATAATCGATTTCGATGGCACCGAGGATAGAGAGAAAATCGCTTACCACGCTGGGGTACCTATCGTTATAGAGTTATGCCTTTTGATCTAAAAATGTTTGGGCTACATATCGCGGGTCAAGAACCACCATTTTGCATGACATGATCCACAAGGAGGTTGAGGTGTATGTGGACGATATGATCGTCAAGTCTAAAGAGCGAGAAGGTCACTACACCACACTGGAAAAATTCTTTGAGCGGATCAAGAAGTATAAACTGAGGTTAAACCCACAGAAAAGCACCTTCGGGGTAACTGCAGGAAAAATGTTGGGATTTCGACACACAAAGGGAATTGAAGTAGATCCCTCAAAAATCAAGGCCATCGTAGAAATGCCACCACCAAGGACTGAAAAGGAGGTGCGCGGCTTTCTGGGTAAGGTGCAATTCATAAGACGGTTTATCTCAAAATTAACCTTGACTTGTGAACCACTGTTTGGTCTGTTGAAGAAAGGAAAGAAATTCCAATGGGATGATCGGTGTCAATTCGCCTTCGAGCAGGTGAAGCAGTACTTTCAAAATCCTCCTATATTGTCGCCACCAGAACCGGGGAAACCACTGATCTTGTATTTATCAGTAACAAATTCAACCATGGGGTGCATACTAGCGCAAGAATCAAAAGCGAAGGTGGAAAAGGCTATCTATTATTTAAGCAAGAAGATGCTAGAATATGAAACTCGCTACACTCCTCTCGAGAAAGCTTCCTTAGCTTTGGTTTGGGCAACGAGGAAGTTGAGACACTACCTGCTAGCTCATTCTGTAATTCTGGTTTCGAGCTTAGATCCCATCAAATATCTCTTTGAGAAACTAGCACTTACAGGTAAGCTAGCTCGTTGGTTGCTTCTTCTCTCCGAGTTTGACCTCAAGTATGTTACACGCAAATCACCAAAGGAGAGTCAGAGCGAATTTCGTGGATCACCCAGTAGAAGGAGATGATGAAGCAGTGGAGTATCTATTCCCAGATGAAGACATCCTGCAGATAGAAGAGGAACCATGGACAATGTACTTTGACGGAGCGTCTAATCAGTATGGTTATGGGATTGGCGTGTTGCCCATAGCACCCGATGATTCACACATACCTCTAGCCTTCAAACTCCGATTTAAAGTAACCAACAATGAAGCAGAATACGAAGCATGTATTGCTGGTTTGGAAGCTGCCCTGGAACTAGGGGCAATAAGTTTGGATGTTATCGGAGATTCGAATTTGGTTGTGTCTCAAGCTAACGGAGATTGGCGGGTTAAGGAAGAGAAAATGAAGGTTTATAATCAGGCTCTGGATGTGTTAATTCCGAGGTTTGAGAAATTGACATTCACGCATTTGCTCAGAGAGAACAACCGATTTGCTGATGCGTTGGCAACTCTATCCTCCATGGTGGACATTCCGCTTGGAGTGAAGATGCGCCCGATCATCATTGAACAGAAGTATACGCCGGCGTATGAGACCATCGCCGTGATAGATGAGGTTCAAGACACGAACCCTTGGTATTATGACATCTGGAATTTCTTAGACAAAGAGGCGTACCCACCAGGGGCAAATGCCAAGGACAAAAGGGGAATACGGCGTTTGGCCATCCAATTCATCATCTGCGGAAACAAGTTGTACAAAAGAGGTCATCTGGGAATGCATAAGTTGTGTGTTGAGGAAGGAGAATCAGGGCGCCTTATGGAAGCTATCCACGGAGGAGAGTGCGGAGCTCACATAAATGGTGTGATGCTAGCTCGAAAAATCCTTAGACAAGGCTACTACTGGTCAACCATGGAGGAGGACTGTATTGGCTTTGTACGGCGATGCCACAAATGTCAGATCCATACCAATCGCATGAACATTCCGTCGTCAAAACTCTACAATATGACTTCACCATGGCCTTTTTCAGTCTGGGGAATTGACGTTATCGGTGCAGTCACGCCAAAAGGGTCAAATGGACATGAGTTCATTTTGGTAGCAATCGACTACTTCACAAAGTGGGTGGAGGCCCAATCTTATGCTGTTCTAAAGGCGTCGCATGTGGCTAAGTTTATCAAGAACAACATCATCTGTCGGTATGGGGTGCCCAACGAGATCATCTCAGATAATGGCTCACATTTCAAGAAAGAAGTGATAGACCTGCTTGAGAAATATAACGTGGCTTTCCGTAAGTCATCGACATATAGGCCACAGACCAATGGAGCTGTTGAGGCTGCAAACAAAAACATCAAGAGAATTTTGCAGAAAATGGTTGAAACCTACAAAGACTGGCCGGAGAAACTTCCATTAGCACTTTGGGGTTACAGAACGTCGATCCGAACATCTACAAGGGCAACCCCTTATTCTCTTGTTTATGGGATGGAAGCTGTTCTGCCAATCGAGATTGAAGTACCGTCACTAAGAATTATGGTTGAGTGTCAGATAGCGGAGGCGGACTGGCAACAAAGTAGATTTGAAGAATTGATGTTATTTGACGAGAGAAGGTTGAAGGCATTGTATCATATCCAAGGTTACCAGCGTAGAATTGCGAGGGCTTTTAACAAGAAAGTCAAATCTAGAAATCTCAAGGAAGGAGACATGGTGCTCAAAGACAACCGAGCCCCCATCCACGACCCTAGGGGCCAGTTTAGACCCAATTGGACTGGCCCTTATATCATCAAGTTAATCTGGTCCGGAGGAGCAATTATTCTTATGGATTTGGATGGCCTGGAGTTTTCTCAACCGATCAACATGGACAAGTTGAAGAAATATTATCCCTGAGAGGCTCGCTAGGCCGAAAACCCGAAAGGGCGACCTAGGCAAAAGTTAGAGCATAAAAAAAAAAAAAAAAAAGAGAAATTTTTTTTTTTAAAATTTAGTATAAATAAACTGAGCTCGCAAGGCCGAAAACCCGAAAGGGCAACCTTGGAAAAAGTTAGAGCGCAAAAGGAGAGAATAAATACTCGAGTGAACCCTCTCCGAACTACGTAAGGCCTGATTCTCATCTTTGGGATACGTAGGCAACTTCATCTCGAAGTTCGGCCATCAATATTTTTCAACCCAACTGTCCTGTTCATCTGGTTTAATCAATTTGTCATTCTCCAGCGTTTGCCAACTTGGTTATGATCTTCTGATTTGGGGCTGTACAGTCTTAGGATGAATTCTGTATGTACTTGGTGGTGACCATTTCCGAAAAAAAGAAAAAAAAAAGAAAAAAAAAGTTTTGAAAAGTTTTAATTCAATTTTTGTTTTTCTGCTCAAAATTTTACCGTTTACAACACAAAAGGAAACTTTTCAATACTCATTTTAATTTTATTGATTTATCACAAGTACATTCTCCAAACCAAAGTTGATTTTACATAAAAACTTGAAAAGAAAAGACAAAGCAATAAGTAGGGGCATAGATGAGTCAAGTGTCAGTTCTTTGTCTCTTTTTCGTGCCTGTGGAAGTTTCTGTAACCAAGGTCGGCCTAATTTGTTCCTCATCCTCGAGCCAAACCAAGTATTCGTCAGGAAGGATGTAACTGAAAGTAAGGGCAGGGGCCAGGAATTCTCTCGTATTCCAAGCACTGAGGTACCGAGGCAAGTACGAACTACGAACAGGAAATGAAGCTGGGTACTTTCTCCCTTCATTCGGACAAATCTGATCATGTCCAAACTGGCGTCTGAACCTAAATGGAAAATAGAATACACAGTGTGTAAGGCCAATCAATCAGATACTGTTGTCGGACATGTCAGAACTCATCTTAGCTAAGTTAAGCTGTGGCTACGCCAAGCAATGTCAACTACAGACTGCTCACAAGATCCAACACACCACATTCCCTCTGAGGAGAACTCCACTAGCTGTGGACGAAGAAAGTAAGTCTTAGCCTAGTATTCGGGACAAGGATCCACCACTTTCAGCTTATCCATCAACCATATCTGGGGAAAAGGATGAAAAAGAAGAGAGATAAAAGAATAGAGAGATGTATGTTGAGAGAAAAGTAAGAAAAGGGTTTTGAGAAAAAAAAGAGATTGAATGCCCAGTGATGTAAGGATCATAAATAAAGCGGGTGGGAAACAATACCTAGAGAAGTAATGGACTCCCCGCAAATCGAGTAGTCTCTCCTCGTTGAAAAGCATCTAAGCCCGTCAAAGTCTCGGCCAACACTAAGCCCATACAACTCTTACCCTCTTAAGGCATTGGGCTACTTCAATCAGTTTAATGCTAACTCCACCGCGACTAGGGGCAAGAAGGAAGTAAAGTAAGCATAAGCAAAAGCATGCCGACGATAACCTCGCCAAAAGGAGGTCATCTTTGTCATCGGTGATGGAAAATCGACGAATCAAATCGGAATATCTAGTTCCCCATTGTGAGCCAAGGATCGAGCAGTGTAAGGTAAGCCCACACATTCGCCCTAAAGCTTGAGCATGGCCAAAACAGGTTGAAGCATGATGTCTTTATCCCGCTGAGATTCCATCAATGCTTGAAACTCTTCAACTGTCGGACACATCTCTTGTGAACCGAAACGAAATATGTGTGTGATTGGATTCCAAAGATCGAGTAGCGGCATGGAGAAATGGAAAGCAAAAGTAAAGTGCTCAACGAAAAAAGAGCATTTAGTAAACCGCGAAAGTTCATCTTTTCCGAGCCATCCAAAGTGGTTATCCAGTCTTGGAACCTATTGGTGGGCAACATCTCCATTTTGAGAGCAAAATGTAAAACCTTGCTCTTCTGCCAAGAACAACATTATGGGAGTACCATTTATAGAATTTAGATGGAGTAGTGATGATAGCCTTTAGTGGTGGGTGGGCCAAACATTGTGTTGTCCTCTTGTGTTGTGGTTGTATTTTGAGTCTTATTTTATTACCAAGTCTTTTATTTTAGTATGTTCAAGTTGTTTTCATTATGTTTGTTTTGTTATCAAGTTGTAGTTTTGTTTTTTGATTTTGTCTGGTTGATATTATCATCCGATTCATGAACCAATTCAAGCGCAAGTGTTCTTCAAAGATTATTATGCAAGTGTTATCCAGTCATCATATGCAAACACAGTACAAGATATTTGCAAGAAGAGATCATCCACAATAACACTTGATAAAACTAGCAGGTCCAACTCTGATCATTGTTTTACAAAAAAAAAAAAAAAAAAAAAAAAAAAAAAAAAAAAAAGAGAAGTCTTTCAAAAAAACAAAAAGAGTCTATCTGAAGCTAGTGTTTAAACTACAAAACAAATACAAAAACAAAAAAAAAATAATAATAATAATAAATAAATAAATAAATATATATCGTATATATCTGTGTATATATCTGCCTCTGTCTGAGTACATGTCTGTATATATCGAATGTACGTGTCTGTGTATATTTTGTTTATATACATGATCACATCCGCACCGTGCATCTATCGCACAATTATAACCATTTTGTGCATCTATCGCACAATCAAGCGTCTACCACATAATCTCAATCCATCGCGCTATCTTGTGCACTTGTCAGGTCTAGGAGACCTTAAATCCTCTAGAGATGCAATTTCTCTGGTGTTTGTCGTGCCCGAACGACTTCAGATGGTCTGGTATAGCCACCTGCCTGTGATTGCAATGAGTTCCTAGGAGACCAACTGCGACGGTGGAAACTAGAGTTCGAATGGCAAAGCCTAGAACGCAAAAGGTTTGGAATTTCCGAGACTAAAGTCTGGTTTAAATACCCAGAGATGCATCCAGGGGTGCATTCTCGGCTTGAAATCTGTATGGTAGCCCCATAGGTTGAGGTAGCTTATATGCGCCTCAATTCTAGATACTGAACCAACCTAGTCTGTTACCTCGTTGGAGAATAGGGAAAGTTGTGAATATGATCAAGGAAGAAAAGGGCCATCTGTGACTTCTACATGTAGAGATTACCCATTGTCAACAAAGAATAAATAAATAAATAAATAAATAAAATAATAAATAAAAAATAAAAATCATTATTCTATCTTCCTCCTCTCGCGTAAGACGCGTTTGGAAAAAAATTCCTCATCTCGCCTAACACGCGTTTGGAAAGCAAAATTCCTCCTCTCGCCTAACACGCGTTTGGAAAGCAAAATTCCTCCTCTCGCCTAACACGCGTTTCGAAAGCAAATTCCTCCTCTCGCCTAACACGCGTTTGGAAAGCAAAATTCCTCCTCTCGCCTAACACGCGTTTGGAAAGCAAATTCCTCCTCTCGCCTAACACGCGTTTGGAAAGCAAAATTCCTCCTCTCGCCTAACACGCGTTTGGCTTAACACGCGTTTAGAAAGCAAAATTCCTCCTCTCGCCTAACATGCGTTTGGAAAGCAAATTCCTCCTCTCGCCTAACACGCGTTTGGAAAGCAAGATTCCTCCTCTCGCCTAACACGCATTTGGAAAGCAAAATTCCTCCTCTCGCCTAACACGCATTTGGAAAGCAAAATTCCTCCTCTCGCCTAACACGTGTTTGGAAAGCAAATTCCTCCTCTCGCCTAACACGCATTTGGAAAGCAAAATTCCTCCTCTCGCCTAACACGCGTTTGGAAAGCAAATTCCTCCTCTCGCCTAACACGCGTTTGGAAAGTAAATTCTCCTCTCGCCTAACACGCTTGGAAAGCAAATTCTCCTCTCGCCTAACACGAGTTTGGAAAGCAAATTCCTCCTCTCGCTAACATGCGTTTGAAAGCAAAATTCTCCTCTCGCCTAACACGATTTGGAAAGAAAATTCTCCTCTCGCCTAACAAGCGTTTGAAAGCAAAATTCTCCTCTCCTAACACGCATTTGGAAAGCAAAATTCTCCTCTCCTAACACGCGCTTGGAAAGCAAAATTCTCCTCTCGCCTAACACGCGCTTGGAAAGCAAATTCTCCTCGCTTAACACGCTTTGGAAAGAAAGATTCTCCTCTCGCCTAACACGCTTGGAAAGCAAATTCTCCTCGCCTAACACGCTTTGAAAGCAAATTCTCCTCTCGCCTAACACGCGTTTGGAAAGCAAAATTCCTCCTCTCGCCTAACACGCGTTTGGAAAGCAAAATTCTCCTCTCGCCTAACACGCGTTTGGAAAGCAAGATTCTCCTCTCGCCTAACACGCGTTTGGAAAGCAAAATTCTCCTCTCGCCTAACACGCGCTTGGAAAGCAAAATTCTCCTCTCGCTAACACGCTTTGGAAAGCAAAATTCTCCTCTCGCCTAACACGCGTTTGGAAAGCAAATTTCATCTCGCCTAACACGCGCTTGAAAGCAAATTCTCTCAGATGATCGACGCTGCTTGGATCTCAAATACCTTCGCGTGAGACGTCATGCGCGCTTGGATCTCAAATACTCTCCCAACAGACGCTGCTTTGGATCTCAAGTTCACATACTTCTCGCAGAAGACGCGTTTGGATCTCAATTTCACATACCTCGCTACAGAAGACGGTTTGGATCTCAAGTTCACTTTTTCCTCTCGCGACGAAGCGCTTGGATCTCACATTCACTACATCCAACATTTATGCTCATTCAAAGGTCACATCACTGTCTTGTTTTGCATTTCATTGCATGGTCATAAGTTGTGTTTTGCATTTCATTGCACGATCATAAGTTATGTTTTATATATCATTCTGCATATTGCCCCTGAACTACGCTGGTTTGATTCATTACAATGGAATACGTAGGCAACCTTCTGGTTCAACCACTTGCATTTGCACATTTGTTTGTTTGCCCCAGTCATACGGCCTTGTCAAAAGGGTCGTCTTCGAGCTTTGACATTCACTCACGTCATGAAATGACTTGAGCTCACAAAGAGGGCAATCAGAACACCCCATTTTGACTGGCCCTAAGACTTGGGCGCTTTTTTTTTATTACTCGATGATGACAATTAGAATGTGTTTCTCGTAGAATTCTCAGTAAAAGAAATGGAATTTGAACTTTGATCCCAACCCTCACCATTATGGCCAAATTATTTTAAAATATTAAATATTTCATTAATTTAGTATTTTTGTAATTTTTCATAATTTTATGTGTTTGTTCACATTTTTGGTGTATGTTATATAAAAGAAAATAATAAAACAAATTATCTTATGTGTTTAAAATTATTATATTATATATTTAGTATTTTATATAAAAATATATTAGTATATTATATGTTAAGTATTTTGGTATAAATTATATATTTTAAATATATTTTATATTATATATATTATAAAATAAAAATTATAAAAAAATACGATGTCGGCAACGCTGACATCAGGCAGGACAACGCATATATATATATATTATATTATTATTATGATATTATAATTTGCCTATATAAGGCTAATCAGAGAGGAGTTTTAGAGGGGGGGAATTCTGAAGGAGTTTTTGGAGGAGCATTCAAAGGAGGAATTTTGAGAGGAATTTTTGAGGGGATTTTTTGGGAGAGGAAAGACTCAGTAAGTTTGAGAGGAAATTCTTTAGGGTGAGAGGGAAAATAAAATATTTTCTTTAATATTTTTATTTTCATTTCATCAATACACCATTCAAAACACAACCACTAAAGCTGTACTTTCAAAATTTGAACTGAGAATTGAGAACATATTCCACAGACTTGAGAGTAGTCAAAAGAAAGTTTGTGAATCAGAAAATTCATCATTTCCTCATAAGGTGAGTTTTTGCAAATTGTCCTTTAATTTAAAAATGTGATATAATTTGTTTAAATACTTTATTTACTTCGTTTTATAATTTTTTTTTTATCGCTTTAATGGGATGGCTGTACCACTGCACCACCTACATATCTGCTGTAATTTCAATATTGTATATAAATTGTTGTAATTTATTACTTTGAATAAATATCCCGGCGGTGAATAGTAACCTCCGGTGGTGAATAGCACCTCCGGCGGTGAATAGTAACCCCGGCGGTGAATAGTACCTAATTATAACTTTTTTTTATCACTTTAATGGGATGGCTGCACCACTGCACCACCTACATATCTGCTGTAATTTCAATATTGTATATAAATTGTTGTAATATCCCGGTGGTGAATAGTACCTCCGGCGGTGAATAGCACCTCCGGTGGTGAATTGTAACCCCGGCAATGAATAGTACCTAATTATAACTTTTTTTTATCGTTTTAATGGGATGGCTGCACCACTGCACCACCTACATATCTGCTGTAATTTCAATATTGTATATAAATTGTTGTAATTTATTACTTTAAATAAATATCCCGGTGGTGAATAGTAACCTCCAGCGGTGAATAGTAACCCCGGCGGTGAATAGTACCTAATTATAACTTTTTTTATCACTTTAATGGGATGGCTGCACCATTGCACCACCTACATATCTGGTGTAATTTCAATATTATATATAAATTGTTGTCATTTATTAGTTTAAATAAATATCCCGGCGGTGAATAGTAACCTCCGACGGTGAATAGCACCTCCGGCGGTGAATAGTAACCCCGGCGGTGAATAGTACCTAATTATGCCTTTTTTTTTCCTCGCTTTAATGGGATGGCTGCACCACTGCACCACCCACATATCTGTTGTAATTTAAATATTGTATATAAATTGTTGTAATTTATTACTTTAAATAATCTATCCCGGCGGTGAATAGTAACCCCGACAATGAATAGTACCTCCGGCGGTGAATAGTAACCCCGGCGATGAATAGTACTTCCGGCGTTGAATAGTAACCCCGGCTATTTAATTTTGCTCGCTTTATTATATGCTATTTAGGGGGCTGTTTAATTTATTTCAACGATTTATGTTTTAAATATCAAGTTTGTTTGTACTAACCAATTAATCAATTTCGCATAATCATCTCTGCAACCTCCCTCCATTCTTTGCTTATTTCGATTAAAAAGTTATGAAAAATTAAGATTGTGATTCAAGTATAAGAAAGGAACTCTTCCATACTTAATAGTTTAATCTCTTAGGAGGTTCATTAGTAAAGGTATAAAATGCTCTATGCTTAATGGTTTAATCTCTTTGGAGATTCATTACCAACGGCATAAAACGTTTTATACTTAAGAGATTCATTATCAAAAGTATACAACGTTCTATGCTTACTGATTTAATCTCTTAGGAGATTTACCACCAAAAGCATAAAACGTTCTATACTTAACGGTTTAAATTCTTTGGAGGTTCACTACCCCAAATGTACACATGTTCTTATACTAAAGCACAATCTTTTATTTCTCATTTCTCTTTATTCATCAGTGTGTTGACTTTTAAGGGACTAATTGACCCTTGGAAATCACCAAGGAAAGTGTCATTATCACTTATCATCAAGTTTGGATTTTAAGTCATTATCACTCAAGTTTGGGTTTTTCTAAGTCATTATTACTCTTTTGAGTTTGACTAGTCCTTGTTGCATATCTTGAGTTTGACTTGAAATCCCTAACTTGTAAATAAGTTTGACTCTTCCTTTGTAATTTCCCAAGAATTTATCACCGCTTTGTTTCATCGTTAAAGGATTAATTGACCATTGAAATCGCCATGAAAGTGTCATTATCACTTATCATCAAGTTTGGATTTCAAGTCCTTATCGCTTAAGTTTGGGTTTTTCTAAGTCATTATTACTCTTTTGAGTTTGACTAGTCCTTGTTGTACATCTTTAGTTTGACTTGAAATCCCTAACTTGTAAATAAGTTTGACTCTTCCTTTGTGATTTCCTCTGAAGAAAATAAGGTTTATTCGGGTTAAGTCGAATCGATTTTCCTTTATTGCATTTCAGACTTAGTGGATGTAAATATCACTTTTGCACAAACAGAGAAAAGATAAAAAATGGACAGTAATAAAAAGGTTAATAAAATTGGTTAAAATTGGATTACAACCACATAAAGAACCAATATGATTAATTGAATTCGGACGTTATACCGAATTTATTGTGTCAAGGCTTGCCTTACATCAATTATTGTAATAAATTAGACAGCCCCTTTCATTTATTATTCATTCGGTTTTGTAATAATTATTTATTCGGACACTTGGACATTCGGACCCTCCTGCGTTAGGGCGCATTTGGACATTCGGACCCTCCTTCGTGAGGACAAATATGTAATAAGTTGTATGTCTTCCAACCCCCATTCTTTCTCCCTTTTATTTCACTGCTTATGATGGTTAGATTAGGAACATCATGTTTAATTTAGCATTTTCCATGATTTGCATCCATCTGTTTGCATGCATAAAAGTTCGGCTCATCATATTATTCAAATGTCAAATTCAAACTTTTTGCTTGAATACATGCTCTATCACATGCCTTGAATTGACTCGCATGCCATGCTAGTAGCCGAGCTTATTACTTGCACATTGTATGTGTTGCATTAGCCATATCGCATTAATTAGGATCATACATTTTTTCTAACTATTTACTTTCTTTTGACTCGCCTTCGGACATAAGGTAAGTTTTTATGCTTTAGCATATTGCATAAGTGTGATTGCTGTCATATCAAACATACTACCATGAGGCTAAATGCTTACTTGATATACCTGTTTGAATGCCTGTGGATGAAAGCTAATCACTTAAATTGGGATACTTTGATTCATGTATATATGAGATCACCATTTTCAGTGATACATATTCAAAACATTTTTTAAAAAAACAAACATGGAATCAAACGTTCCAACTTTTCGTGAAATTAGTCTATACTTGTATGTTACATATAGAACAAGAGCATATATTGTACATAAAAACCACATCATGATTAGTAGAGGCCGATCTTTGATCGGGTGAGTGGGGTGTTCAATTATTGACCTTCCCCTCTCATACCTAAGTTCCCGAACCAAGACACTTTGGTAACGACGGACTAATGGCCTTTGGCACGAGTCACGGGTTTCCTAAATTTCCCATAAATATTTAGGTGGCGACTCAAATCCAAAGAGATCCATTTTGGCATTTGATTCAAACATCGATTTTCCAAAAACAATTGCCGGATTTGGACTTTTTTTGTGTTTCCACTGTTTCACATTGCACTTGTGAAATCAGATTCAGAACCAAAATACAAGTGGAGTCCGAACTGTACGGGCTATTTCATTCTTCCGAAAGGGGGCGCGAAAAGCCGAGCTACACTTGTGTGTCCAGGGTGAAAGTTTTGAAAACCGCGCGTATACATGGGTGCCAATTCCTCGTGGACGAAATTTTTGTAAAAGGGCAAATTAAAGTGTTTGGGTAACAATTGTGTTAGTTAGAGAATCACTGAGTTGTAGCCTCAGTTTAAAGTCTGGATAACAATGGTCATGACTCATAAATTGAGATAAAAATGGATTGAGATATAAAACTTGGCACATTATGAACTTGTAAAATATGAATGATTTTACCATAAGCATTGTATATGTACATCATATTTATATCTTTGTTAAGATTCATATATTGTGTTAGATTGTTTCTACTGGGCTTTGGCTCACCCTACTTGGGAAAAACTATTTTCAGGTGCTAGTGATATGCCTCTGCCAAGGACTTAGCTTGGGAGGACTGTGGAGCTGAAGGCTTAATTTTGGTTTATTTTGTATTTACTTTTGAGCCTAGGGCTTTATGTGTATTGAGTTTAAGACTCATTTTTTTGTAACCTAGCACGGTCTTGGAAATATGTAAGCTTTTAGGGCATATGAATATCTATGTAGCTTTCATTCTTTAATTACGTCTTGTAACACATGTTGTAGATTCAAGATGAACGATTTATGAATGTATATCGCATCTGTCACCTTTTGTATATTAACTCTGATTGATGAAAGCTTTTTATTGTATCTATATCACTTTGTATTGGTGTTTGGAGTTGGATTATTGTAATTATTTTGGGGGTGTTACTCTCCTTGTTGTCTTGTTATAGTGTGGGATTGGTTGTTTGGAGTTGTCGGTTGTGTTTTGAACAAGTTGGGAGTTAGTTTTTCGAAAAAGTTTATGCTTGTTTCTCTTTAGGTTCGCTCAAGCGGTCTTTCCTTTACTCGAGCAGTCTTTAGTTCCTTCTAATATCTGTGTTTATAGTTTGTACTTTTAGGAGGGAGGTGTTCTTTCCTCGAGCCATGGATTGGTTGCTTGAGCAGTATTTTGTGTCTCATGCTCGAGCGGTCTTTATTTCACTCGAGCGGTCTCTTTGCAGGTCTAAACTACTGGGAGAGGGTCATTGTTGGCTCGAGCCTTGAGTTGGTCATTCGAGCTATTCCTTGTATCTGACACTCGAGCGGTATTTTGATCGTTTGAGCGGTCTGTGCATATATTAGTATGGGAAAAATATATTTTCTTTCAATTTTTGATCTCCCTCTCTCCCTCTCTCTCTCTAAAAGGTAACTTTTTCAAATTTATTCACCCTCTTTCTTTAGTTCTTGTCTAAACACCTATATACACTTAAATCTGTTGGTGTCGTCGCAGTAGTGCTTTGGAGAAAAGTGTACAGGTCATAAATGAACATTTTAATCAGAAAGGTTTTCATTTTTGGCTCTGTCAAGAGTTAGGTCTTGTTTTTCTATCCTTCTACTCTTGAAATAGGATTTCTTTAACCTCTTTGTATGATTCTTAGCCTCGTTATGTGTTCCTTAAAAGTATAGTGATTTGGGAGTTGTTGGCTTGGTTTTAGGAATGTAAAAGAGGGATTTTCAAATGGGTTTATGAAAAATGTTGTGGAAATGAGTATATTATTAAGTTGTGTTGAAATATTGAAAATTTTTCCTTTAAATGTATTTTTGAAAGGAATAAATGTTTTGTTGCAAATCATTAGTTTTGACAAGATAAAATGAATGTATCTATTGATAATGAGAGTGGAAGTGGATATATATTATCACTCCTATATTGAAATTATGAAATTATAATTGCTGCTTGAGATTTATCTTTTGTATAGAGATGTCAATTTTAGACTATCGGTGGAGGATAGTTTTGATTATTGTAGAAATTGCATGAGGATTAGGTTAATTGGAACTAATTACTCATATATCATGCATTGAACATTGTTCATATTTATACATTGAAAATGCATTGTTTTGAGAAAAAGAGGTGAATACGTTGGTGAATCTAGTTAGGGGGTGTGGCTATGGTATTATTTATGTTGGCCAGTGTGTTCTTGGTGAAAGTTAAGAAACCCGTGTGATTAGGTGCCGATTCTTCCCGTTAGTACCAGTAAAATGGGTTTGGTAGTGCTTATTTAGCCTACTGAAAGACACGTACCTAGAGATTCCCAGTGTTGTGTATCCACTACCCTGTTTTCTGATTGAAAATGTATTATTTTATGAATTGATTTATAATCATGGCATTGCGTTGTTTTGAAAGAGAAGGTGTAATGTTTTGGTAAATAACATGCATATGCATTCATCATATCACTTTGTTAAGCATTATACAGTGTGTTCAAGTATTCTCTACTGGGCTTTAGCTCACCCTATTTGGAAACCAACTTTTATGTGTTGATGGTATGCATCCACTAAGGACAAAACTTGGGAGGATTTTAGAGCTAAAGGCTCATTTTGTTTTTCTTTTGTTGTAAATATGTTTTGTACAAGCCTTAGGCTTTTTGCTTGTTTTGGGCTTGACCCACTTTTATTGTAACCAAGCATCATCTTGGAAATTTGTAGCCACTAAGGCATGAACTTTTCTGAATTTCCTTTCATTTTCGGTATATTGCGTTGTGCCACATGCTATAGATTCGAATATATGATGCATGTGGTAGCTTTTGTAATGATTGTCAAACGAATTAATGAAAAATGGAATCTTATTAGTTTTCGCATAATTAGCGTACTTTATGGAATTATCTATCGTTGTTATTTGGAGGTGTTATAGGGATGGGATTTGCTATGGTAAGGTGCATAGTAAGTATATAATGAGTGATTTCGATTTGTTAGAAGAGTGGAGTTGTGAATTTTCCTTTTTAACCTATAGGTGATCATTTCCCATTTGAAAATCTAACCTTCATTAATAATTGTCTTCATTTGACATAAAAAACTAAATTAAAGAACAAATGTGTTAAAATTGTTGCAGGGAATGACATATAGAGAAAAGAGAATATGATCAGTGGTAGAAGGAGGGAATGGATTTGCTATGGTGAGTGCATAGAAAGTATATAACGAGTGATTTTGATTTGTTGAAAGAGTGGAGTTGTGGATTTTCCTATTTAGCTTGTAGGTGATCATTTTCCCTTTGAAAATCTATCCTCAATTAACAATTGTCTTTATTTGACATAAAAATTCTAAATTAAAGGACAAACACATTACAATTAAAATAATAGAGATCAAATTACAAGATCTATCTGTGAAATTTGCCTCTAAAAAAAGATAAATCACATTTTTAGTCCCCGAAGGTTTGGGATTCCAAGGGCCATTGTGGCAGACAATGGCACCCAGTCTGATAGTAGGTTGATCAAAAGCTTCTCTGCAAAGTATAAGATAAAAAACTATTACTCTGCTCCCAGCTTCCCCCAGAGTAATGGTCAAGCAGAAGCGTCCAACAAAACCATCCTGGATGGGATCAAGAAGAGGCTAGAAGCAATCAAGGGAAAGTGGGTAGAAGAATTGCCCAATGTGCTGTGGGCATATCGAACTACGCCAAGAAGATCATATGGGGAGTCTCTTTTTGCCATGGCATATGGAACTGAAGCAGTTATTCCAGTGGAGGTTGGCATCCCTGGAATCAGAACCCAGGGAGTGGAGAATGGAACCAATGAGGCATTCCTTGCCTAAGATCTGGATTTGTTGGAAGAAAGAAGGAAAAATGCAGCAATTCGACTGTGGGCATACTAGCAGCAGCTTACTAGGGCTTATAACAAGAAGGTCAACCCAAGGGAGTTCTAGGTCGGGGACCTCATCCTGAGGAAAGTTGTCGGCAACAAGAAGGATCCCAGGGAGGGCAAACTTGGCCCAAACTGGGAGGGGCCTTATCGTATCATCTTGGTTGCCAACAATGGGCATATCGGCTTAAGGACACTGATGGCAAAGAGTTGCCAAGACCATGGAACACAAGCAATTTAAAGTTTTCTCACCATTAGTTTTTGTTTTTTGAGATTTATGTAATGATTTTATTAGCAGAAGTTTTAATAAAATACTAGCTTGATTTTATTTTTATGTATTATTATTGAAACTTGTGCGATAGGACTGAATAGTCTTATGACAACGTTCCCATGGTGAACATGATGAATAACTTAGACTTGTCATATGGTAGAGTTGAACTAAGCTTGCCATAAGATAGAGTTGAACTAAGTTTGCGATGTTTTGACATAAAACATGCCGAATAAGTTAGACTTATCGTATGGTAAAGTTGAACTAAACTTGCCATATGATAGTTGAACTAAGTTTGTGATGTTTTGGCATAAAACATGACGAATAACTTAGGCTTGCCATATGGTAGAGTTGAATTAACACTTGCCATATGGTAGAGTTGAACTAAGTTGGCACTATTTCAGAATGAAACATAATGAGTAACTTAGACTTGCCAGGATGACTTAGTTGAACTAAGTTTAAACTGATCAAATTAACAGAGACACATAGGTAGAGAACCTCGGCAAAAAATTGTTTGAATCTGACTTCTGCAAAAGACAGAGATACATGTTTAATGCGAACATAAGTGGTACTTAGATTCACATTAGGGGGCAGGAAGCAGGAATGATGAATAGGCTTGACACTCGTTAAAATTTTTGAAAAATTTACAAGTTGGAGTTAGCTGAGGTTTCCAGATGAGGGGATACCCGAGGTATTTGTCACCCGAGATAAACAACCAGGTTGTCAAGCTTGGAAGGGTTGAAAGGGAGAAGTCTTGATTAAAGACAACAAACACAAGCAAAGAAATAACACTTGTTGAAATATATGAAATGCCAATTGGCCGAGATAGTAGCAATAGATGCACCCGAGGTAATATGGATCTGAGGTGATACTTGTCCGAAGTGATTATACAAGTAAGTTATACTTAAGAGAAATGAAAAATTATTCTAAGCATGGAAGCATACAAGACAGTAAAGACAGAGACAAGCGTTCAACACTTAGACAAAAATATGACTTGCATTCAAAAAGAAAACTTGTTCAAATACAGAGTAGAGGGCACATCGGCCAAAATGAAATTGAAAAATTCTTCAAACGACAAAAAGTTACAACTGATCCAAAAATGAAAGAAAAAAAGTACAAGTAAGGAAAAATTCTAAGTAGACTGTCCTGCTTCAGTGGTTGAAAATGTTTCAGCCTCGGCAAATAGCTAGAAAGGCTTCTCAGCAGTCTTCTCAGCCTCAATCTCGGTGTCGATCTCGAGAAGGGTCTGGTCCAGACGCTTCTCGACAGAAGTAACCTTGGCCCTAGAAGCTATCTTTTTGGTTGAAGTACTCTTGGACACCTCATCCTTATCTTTTTCGATCAAGTCTAGGACTTGATCATTAAGGGTTGGGGACTTGGCTCCAACAACACCCTCAGCCTTTTCATCGGCTTCCTCCTCATCGGCCTCTTCCTCCTCATCGGATTGGTTGGGTGAGGAAGAGAATGGCCTATTGAGACGACTGGTATCTCAGAGAGGGGAGTTGTCAGGTACTGATATCTCCTTGAGTGACGCCATCCAGTCGAGATAATAGCCCTTGTTACAGGCCAAGCCCACTTGCACTTTATAGTCATCGCGAATGGAGGCGGCCCCCTCGGTGTAGGCTTTCTCGTCAGCTGCCTTAATATTGGCTTCTTTGGATTCAAGGGCTTCCTTAAGGTCGGCCTTGTCTTGGGCCACCTTAGCTTCAACTTCCTTGGCCTTAGCTTTGGCGACCTTGGCGACGACTTCATCAGCCTCGGCCTTCTCTTCAGCTATATTTTGAGCAGACTGGGTAGCCTTCACCATGTCCTTAAATTAGCGGACACGCATCTTGGCCTAATTTAGTGAAGAAAGTAGTTTGGTGGCCACCTTGGTCTTGCGCGCTAACGCTTTTTTCACGTCCTCGGCTTTGACTGCAAAGGAGTAGGCATGCTGAATGGCCTGCAAGGAAAGAAGCAAGTTATGAAAAATTTCCTGGCTAAAATGCAGAACCAAAGATAACAAAAACCAAATTAAAAACGCCTAAGTTAAAGACTTACCAAAACAAAGTGTTGCATCATAAGCGCGAAGTTCTCATACTCCGTGATCTCAGCCATTCGAAAGAACGACTGTGGAGAGTGCCGCGCTAACCTAGATGCTATTTATAACGCTGTCATCAGCCGACATACGATGGTCCCCAACCTTGAGCACAGGGGACCAGGGCTTCTTGGAGTGAGAAGCACTTGGGCCCTCTGTGCCCTTGGACCTCGACTTCTTGAGAGGTAAAGGATTAGATGCTTCAAACTCAGCCTGCCTCTTCTCGACTTCGGCAAGCTTCGATATGGGGACTGAATCCTTTGGGTCTTTCTCAGAGTCTGAAGGGAGCTGGGTGATGGTGGCCTTGGCCTTCACCTTTTTAACATTTTTGGGTTTTTACCTTGGTTACGATTGGGAAGAGGACTGGATGGTGACTATGCTTGTGATATCGGCAAGAAGGACTTCGGTTACCACCTTTTGTTAGCCCATATCCTCGGCTGTTACGGCGGCAGTTACACCAGTGCCAAAATAAATCGCTAGCAAGGCAATGAGAGGGTTGGATGGGTCTGTGGCTGAGAAAACTGGACTTCGATGTTTGCGGCTGTGAGTTTTGCTGGCAGGGGCTTTAGGAGGTGCTCAACGTCGGCGCTGGCATTAGGCTAGAGGAATCAGTTCGGGGGCAGAAGTGGATGGTTGCTCCACTAGGTCTGAAGTGGAGGCTTGGTCTGGCCTTAGTGATGATGCAATTGGTGGAGTTGTGGCAGAAAGAGGTGTTTGACTTCTTTTGGGAACGTCGGGGAGAGGGGAGCAGTATATCGAGATGTAATTGAGAAGGATGGGGGCCTTGCGTACTTCAATTGGCAAGCAAAGAAGGCATTCCAAGTCTTTGCTCAGCACGTAGTACTGGCAAAAGTTCTTTTTTGGCTGAGGAATGGCTACAAAGACAAAAAGAGAACATCATAATAGATTAACAAGAAGATTGCTGAAAATAGAGAAGGGACTTTGGGGGGAGGGGGGACTAAGTTCTTACCCTTGTCATCCCTAAAAACTTCACGGGGCAGTGGGAAAAGGTGGGGCTCATCATCTGGTACGAACTCCGATTGCCCGAGACAATTAGGTAGTCGTCTCCCGTGCCCTTATTTGAGTCTGGAATGTCGGCTATCAACTTGTACTGTGTGGATCTCAGCTTGAGGTAGTACGTGTAGCCATTTTTTGTCTTAAGGCTACACATAGTGTAGCAGTACTGGATATCAGATAGGGTAATTCTGCCATTCTGCAGACGTGCCAACTCGGCAATACCATTAATGATCCTAAAGGAGTTAACGACCAGCTGGATGGGATTGAGTTTGTAGTAATGGAGGACTTCCCTGAAGAGAATGTCGATGGGAAATTTGATTCCACCCTCAATAATAGAGACTACGTGAAAGGGCATGTAATCCTCCCCAGGCATGATAGAGTCATTCTCTCTAGCCAACGGAAGTTGAACGTCAACTGGAATGGAAAACTCTTACCTAAAATATTCTAGCTTGGCAAGGGTGTCCACCTTCCACCTGAACATGCCCATTATCTCGGCTAGATAGGGTGTGATAAAATATTTTTGGTGAGGAATTTGGTAAAAATTTAAGGACCTTGGCTAGGACCTAAATGGTACTAGGGTGAGGGTTTTGCTACCTTGGGGAGATTGAGTTTCAATTTTCCTAGGTATATGATTTCTAGGAAATCCCAAACCTAAGCCTACAAAAATGAACAAGAATCAGAGACAAAGATCTAGAAACAAGTAAGAAAAACAAAAGAGGACTGTGATTCAAAAACAAGAAAGAGTTAGAAAACAAGAAAACATATGTGCATACACAGAACAACAAAATTCGTGAGCATTAAGTTAGTATATACAAGGCAATGTGCAAGAATCACAAGCAACACTCTAGAACTCAAGAACGAATTATGGAACATATTCAAGAACAAGAAATTAGGTCGTATTATCTGGCACAGGAATATTGAAAGAAAAACATAGTACAACTATGAAAACAGATTCAATGGCAACAGATACAATATAGGCATGTGGCAAAGAAGAAACATATTCAGAATAGTGGAAGACTGAAATTAAAGAGAAAGAAATTAAGGACTTACTGAATGGGGCCAAGAATGGGAACGCTGAAATGAGGCTCACCGAAGTTGGATGATATTGATGACTGGGACCAAACAATGAAAAGCTTGCTGAAGGAAACAAAGGAGACAGTTGTAGAGAGCTCAGGAACGCAGCAATGGAGGATTTGGGAGTTTTAAAGAGAGAAAATTTGAGCAAAAAGGGAACGAGAGAATGAAAAGTGAAAAGACGGAGAGAGAAAGGAAGGAGTTTTGTCAAAAAAATGAAAAAGCAGCAAACCGTAATGAATTAGCCTTGGACGACATGCTTGTCAGGCGGCATGGACAGAAGCGACTCGACTTGATAGTGCGTGTCAGGTATAAACCAATGAGGAAGGGACACGTGGAGGAAACGGTTGAAAAGACTGTGTGTGACAGCTCATGCATAGAACTCTTGAAATTCTTGAAGTAATAAGGCAATAACCTCGGCTAGAGGTGTGATCTCAGTTGAGACGCTTAAAGAACTTGATTCTTGGTTCTTGGTCTTTGATAGAAGGGGCAGCAAAGTCTTGGATACTTGAAACTGACGAGTAATAACCTCGATTGTGAAGAAGAAATGAAATCTTAGCCGACATGCTGTATGGACAAACGATGTAGGTTCCATCACTTCAGGTTGCCGAGGTAATAAAACCTAGGGGGCAGTTGTGGGGAAGTTTTTTGTGAATGACAGCACGTGGCTAAGGTGACCCTGAAGTGTCAGCTAAGGTGCCATGTGGCCTGGTCATGCTGTCGAGATGATCTTGGCTAGGCCGAGGTTATCTGCAGAGATGCCGGAATCTGAGATAAACGGATAAGGGACAAGAGTCTTAGAACGAGGGAGGATCTCAGTCTGGATAAAGATAAGGATCAAGGAGAGTTTATCCCTATCTAGCTGAGGGTCTAGATGAGCATTGAGCCTAAGTCCATTGAAGTGAGGCTTCTAAAGAGATCAGGTCACTGTTGGTTATAAAAGCATGGTGCCCTTGTGGGTCGAAAGTAAGTTCTTTCTTGTGAGTTTAAGCACTATTTGTTATCTGTGAGAGATATTGTTTATTGACTTGATCGTCGGAGTGCCCTTAGGTGAACGAACCACTGCGAAATTCTCATCTTCTTGTGCAGGTTGTTAGGCTTAATTTATTCTGTCGGTGCTCTCTAGCTGAGTTCCCCTTTTGGTTATATGGTCGGAAATCAACACCCACGCTAATGATTTAAATAAGAAGAAGAAAAGCAAAGGACATAGAGCAATTGTCAATAGACATTAATGTCAATCACTTCTTTCCCTCTTATATTACTTCATTGAGTTTATTTTCTTTCTTGGAGGCATAATATGGTTTGCTCCAATCTAAATAGAATTTGGTGGTCTAGATCAACTACCCAACTAGGACCAATAATGTTTTGGCTCCACATGTGCATTCACTCAACCACAGATACTATCATGTCCCGTCATTATTATTACTACCATTATCACCACTATCACCACTATCATATCATTACCACCACTAGTAGTGGCCCATAACTATTACTATCACAATATAAAAATTAAAATATATAATTTGAAGATAATAATTTTTAAATTTGATCTTATAAAAATGAAACAGCTTATTTTTAGTTCAACACTTAATTTTTTATTAAACAACTTTTCAACTTAAACAATTCAGCATGTAGTTTTCAATATTTGATTTTCAGTCTTCAATTTTCAATTTTACCAAACACCACCTTATTTGGCATAATTTAGGGATGGGGTATACTTCCATTAAGTCTCATGTTCAATACTCACTAGTTGCAATAAGTTTTTGAGGACCAGTTCATACAGGGTGTTTGCTCTAGTTTTAAGTGGGACCCCCGCAAGTGGGAAATAGGATTAATCTTCGGAATTAGTCAATGTAAGTGTAAACTGGCTCGAACCCCAGGTTATAAAAAAAAAATTAATTACATTTTCACCCCTGTAATTTGCCTTAAATTTTACTTTAGTCTCTATAGTTTCAATTTAAGTCTAAATTTGGTCATTCCATTTAAATTAGAGGTTAAAATTAATAATTTTGGTACACATGTTAATTTTATAAGGTTTCAAGTTGATTCTTCCATCTATATTGGAAATTAAAATTAACATTTTTGGGACAATTGTCAATTTTTTAAGGTGTACATGTAGACAAACTTAAGAAAAATTTGGACAGACACTACAACAAAATTGAAGTTTTACGGTTTGCAATACATACCATAAAAACTCTTTCACTGCATGCACACAAATGTCGTTATATGGCATGCCGTGAAAAGTTGATCGTCATTTACGGCATGTAGGTAAAGTTGTAAAAACCAACGAATTAAAACATTCAAGGCATACTTTGTATGCTGTATATAATCTTTTACGACGTTTTTTTGCATGCCATAAATCATTATACTTTTCACGGCATAATTTTGCATGCTGTAAAATGCATTAACGGCTTGGGAAAAAAATATTGTAGAATGTACTAACTACAACATGCATTGAATGCATGTTGTAAACACGAAGGCGTAAATAGTTAGTTTTGTTGTAGTGGGAATGACCAAATTAAAATCATACTTAAAGTTTAGGGATCAAATTGTTTAAATTGAAACTATAGAGACTAAATTAAAATTTTAGTCAAACTACAAAAATGAAAAATGTAATTAACCTCCCCCCCGAAAAAAGTGCATTTACTCACTTCTAGCATGTAAAAATTATAAATCAACAGCTTAAAATTATTGAAAACGGGTAGGGTTGGGGTTTTTTTTTTTTTATTTTTTTTATCAACAATAAGCTTTATTGATATAATTCCACAATACAAGATATACAAAGAATGACATCAAAAAAGTAATCGAGAGGCGTACAAATAGCATCAAATTAAATAATACTAATCCCAATTAAGTTGGCACAAAGAAACTTACCCAATCATTTGTAAGCACACCCCAAAACAGACAGAGAGGTTCCAACTATGAAGAACGAAAACAAACAGTGAAACTTAAACAACCCCCTACCCCCATCCTATTAACAACACCAGTGGTGGAGCCATAGCAGGCCTAGGGGGGGTCACGTGCGCCCCCTCAGTTTTGAATGGAACATAGTGTCACACATAATATGTAGTTTATTTGGTATTCTTGGAGTACCATGTGGTGTTATTTATGTGGTGGTCAAAATCAATAATATAGTGTCAAATTTTATGAATGGAATATAGTAACTCATTATTGTTAGATAATTGAAAGATAATAAGTAAATCACTTAGTGTGAGTTGCGATTTCTTATATCCAAAGTACCACGTCATCAACACCACATAATATTATGGGATTACCTAATAATTTCTATTCAAAATACATTTTTATAATCAATACTATCTCTCTAACATTTTTCTATCAAATAAAAATTATAGAAATTTTATAATGATTTGTGTTATAAATGATTTGCTTCTATTTTCTAAAATTAAGAATTTTAATTTGTAGTTTTTTGTACTAAAATTGCATACTTACATTACTATTGTGTCTGAGTTATTCCACATTATTATAGAATTTTGATTAGTTGCTATTAATAATAAATAATTATATTTTTATGCTTAAATTTAACTCATAAAATTATTATTATTTTATTGTTGATCACCCAAAAAAATTAAAATTATAGAGTACCCCCTACCTTAATTTCTTGGCTTCGCCACTGAACAATACCCTTTGGTGTACCAATCTAAGCATCATCTCAACACAATCATCAAAGCGAATGCACCACCCAATCTCAAATAAAAGCTCTAATGTTATAAAAATTGAAAATAAAATCATTCACTGAGAACTTCTTGAATAGCTGTTTGGAATTCACCCAAGAAGTAACGTATAAAATTATTCTTTTTGTACCTGATCAATTATTAAAATATTATTTAATATAGAAAAATTATCTTATTAAAAACTATAGGAGGCTAGTTTTAATTTGAAAATGCTACTAATAACAAGTCTATGTAAGGGTAAATTACACTTTGTATTAAATCTCACTTTAACCCCTACACATAAAATCATGACAGTTAACCTCCTACACTTCTAGTCAAATCCTACTTTGGTCCCTACATATGAAATTATGACAGTCAACCCTCTGCACTTTTGGTAAAATCTCACTTTGGTCTCTATATAAGTGCCAATGTCTCATTTCTGTTACTTAATTATTTAATTTTTAACAGAATCTAATCATGTGATAAGAATGTCATTGGGACATGAGGGTAAAAAAAGAAAATCATCTACATTTTTCACCAATATCCACTTTATCCAAAAATTTACATCAAAATATGATTGTGTCAGGGTAAAACAAAATGCAGATTGTGACCAATTAAGAAGATGAACTAGGGTTTCTTTATAAATTGGAATTGTGAAATTCTATTTTTCATGGTAACACAGTCTTCTGTCTATTTATCTTTCTTTCTCTTTGATTTCTTTGTCGTATTTTTTTTTATATTTCAAAAACTCTATTTTCTTGTCTTTTTGTCTCAATTTTTACTATACAAACATATATATTGTATTATATAACTCTCATGTGCTTATCACGTAAGACAAAGTATATTAAAAAATATAGATGATTTTCCTCTCTTACTCTCATTTTGTAGTCACATTTTTTGTCACATGACTAAATTTGTTAAAGATTTAAAAATGAAGTAATAGAAGAGGGACATTGACACTTGTGTCGAAACCAAAGTGGGATTTGAGTAAAAGTGTAGGGGATTGATTGTCATAATTTCATGTGCAGGGACCAATGTGAGAGTTGACCATAAGTGTAGAGGGTTGACTGTCATGATTTTATGTATAGGGGCCAAAGTGAGATTTGGTACAAAGTGTAAGAGTGCACAGTGTAATTTACCCTCTATGTAATTATTTGACTACTATTCAATGTTCTTAACTTCATAAGCTTTTGTTTGTACCTCAAAAGAGAGCGAACACATAGGTGGTGATGTGTGATGATTGCGGACGTGTCAAGACTTGTTAACCTAGATTAAGGTGTGGTTTCTTACTTCTAAGTTAGGAATTGAGATTGTGTGTGGTCAATAGGATGAGCCACGAGTTTGGTTCTCTCCTCAATGAAGAGGACTTTATTAATTTTGTTATATGTGAAAAATAAACAAAACTCAAATATTCACCCAAAAAAAAATGACTCAATGGATGAGTGCTAAAATGATAAATTGAACTTGCATTGACTGAGAATGAAGTACAATTGAAGAAAAATGAAAAAATATGGGTAAATTATACCATTGGTTCATATAGTTTAAGTAAAGTGTTATTTAAGTCCCTGTAGTTTGAATTTAAATAATTGGGTCACTAACTTTCAATTTTGCTAGAATGTGGTCCCTTCATCACTTACCGTTAGAATTTGGAACGAAAAAAGGCCATGTGCAAAATAAGAAGAACCAAAGTGAAATTCAAAACAAATTATAGGGATCATCGATTGTTTTGAATTCTACTCTGGTCTCTCTGATTTTGCATGTGATTTTTTTTCCGTTCAAAATCTTAACAACACAGACGTAGAAACTACATTACAACAAAATTGAAAGTATGTGAACTAAATTATTCTAATTGAAACTATGTAGAACCAAAATAAAATTGTACTCAAACTAAAGGAATTAGTGGTGCAATTTACCTTAAAAAAAAAAAAAAAACCACTTAAAAAAAATTGCTAATCGCTAAAATTGAATAGTCAAACTAGAACAGTTTGCTAGAAATTGCTAGAAATATATTGAAAGTAGGGTGTGCAAAAACTAACAAGTTGTTTTTGTACTGGACCTTTCAAATGCTGGCCATGAAATCTTTTATAGTGAAAACTGTTGGAAATGGTTGGAAAAATTCTGGATAAAATAGAACTTTTTCCTAACTTTGGTCAATTATTTAAGTGGGACCCGTACACCAAAGTTAGCGGGTCTAAGTCGTAACGCGTTTTATGCCGCGTTGTGAATCACGTGGTATATTTGGTTGCTCAAAACCATTATCGGGTGAATGGGAAATTAAAGCCAAAGTGTGCTACGTGAAAATGGAGTTTTTGGTGGAAATTTCTTAAGATTTGGAAATTGGCTTGTCCCACATTGGTTTGGTGGGAAGTTTTGAATGAGTTTATATAGTTTGGAATTATAACTTGGGGAGGGCCTCAAGGGGTACCCCAAGTTTGTAGAAGGGAGAGGTTATGGACAAAATGGGCTAGACTAATTGGACCCAAAAATCACCACGCACGCTACCACTGTCGTCTGTCCGATCTGGGCCTGGCGCGCGGGTGCGTGGTGTGAGGTTGGATTGGGCATGTTTGGGCCAAAAACATTTGAATTTATTTTTCTAAAATTAAATTCTAATTTTTCCAATTTGATTTTCAGAATTTAAATTCAAAATTGGGTCCAGATTTCTCCCACCCGAACAAAATTGACTCTATTTAAATTTCAAATACCCGGTCAGATTCAAATCTGTGCAAATTCGGTATTATCTGTTTGAATTTGAACTCAAACAGTACCAATTCAAACCAACAGGTTCAGTACCTGTTCAAACAGGTATGCTACCTGTTTAATTCAAAACTAATAGCCACCACTACATTTATAAATAGGCAACCCTCATTTGATGTTTTCATTCAGAAAATTCGTACTTCTCATTTGCAAATTTATTCTCTTCATATTGCTGCATTATTTTTTTGTGAGAAAGAGTGTATACACTAAGTGTGTTCGTTGAACAAATAAATTGTAGTGCTGCATTTATTTGTTGTTGATCATTTCATCTTGGGAGATAAACGTCCATATTCTGAAAACACCGTAGAGAGGACGAATCTGTCTTAAGGACACAGTGTCGAACACTGTACTTTATCAGAATAATATTCAAGATATTAATCAAGTAAGTTATTTATTTATTTTCTGTTTTATTATTTATTTAAATCAGATTTTAATTTTGTTTTTGTAACAAAATAAAATCTGTTTTTATTTATTTAATTTTATTTGTAGTTTGATTTTTGTAATCAAATATTCTCTTTCCTTTTCCATTTTTCTTTTATATTCTGTTTGTCGTTTAGTACCCAAACAGATTACAGTGAAGATTGTCCAACAATCTTAAGTCAGATTCGTTTGGTGTCTTCATTGTATTTAATTTTCTGTGTTTTCAAAGAAATATTCTGGTTGAAAAATATAAATAGTGTTTATAAACTATTTGACAGATAGTAGTAATTTACTGTCTATTTTCTTTGACAACTAGTAGTAATATACAGGTGTCATTAACAATTGCAGAATATTATTTGGTGTTACAGAAAATTATTGTGGTATTTTAAATTCTAGTTTTAGTAACAAGGAAAATAAAATAATTTGGTGTTCTACTTTATTTTTTGGTTTTAGTAACTAGAAAATTAATTTGTGGTTTGTTTTTCTATTTTTGTAATCAGATATTATGGCTACTACAATTGAATCTGCAATTGGAAGTGGTACTCCAATTGTTACACCAACTCCGGTCCCTGTCTAGAACCATGTTCAAGTACCAATAAATCATGGAGAAAAATCGGAAAAATTTAACGGTACTGAGTTTAAGAGATGGTAGCAAAAGATGCTGTTCTGTCTTACAACTCTTAATTTGGCCCGGTTTCTCCATGAAGAGGCTCCAGCACTTAAAAAGGGTGAAAGTGATCGGCAAGTTGTTGCAGCTGTAAATGCTTGGAAACATTCAGATTTCTTGTGCAGAAACTACATCCTCAATGGCCTTGACAACATGCTGTATAATGTTTACAGTCCTTTGAAGTCAGCAAAAGAATTGTGGGATTCTTTGAAGAAGAAGTACAAGACAGAGGATGTCGGCACGAAAAAATTTGTTGACGATAAATTTCTGGATTTTGTTATGGTAGACTCCCAAACGGTAATATCTCAAGTTCAAAATTTTCAAATAATTTTGCATGATATTCATTCAGAAGGTATGTCTCTTAGCGAGTCTTTTTAAGTCACTGCTTTAGTGGAAAAGTTACCATCGGCTTGGAAAGATTTCAAAAATTATTTAAAACATAAACGCAAGGAGATGACTATGGATGAGTTGATTGTAAGATTGAGAATTAAGGAAGATAATCGAAAGGCTGAAAAGTGGAATGGGAAAAATCCTATTGAGTCCAAGGCTAATGTGGTTGAACAAGTTCACAAACCACATAACAAAAAGAAGAAGTTTACTGGAGATGGTCCTAAACAAGGCCACAACAATAGCAACAAGAAATTCAAAGGAAAATGCTATAACTGTGGCAAGACTGGACATCGAGCTTCTGACTGCCGCCGCCCTAAGAAGGATCGCGGACGCACAAGCAAGAAGACTACTAATCAGGCCAATGTAACTGAACTAGATTACATCTTTGACAGAGTGAATGACATCAACCTCTCTGCTGTGGTGTCTGAGGCTAATTTGGTTGGAAATCCCAAGAAATGGTGGGTTGACACTGGAGTAACTCGTCATATTTGTGCGGACAAGAATATGTTCACTACCTACAATGAGGCTGCAAATGGTGAACAACTTTTCATAGGAAATTCTTTTACTTTTACTGTGGCTGGACAAGGAAAGGTGATCTTGAAGATGACCTTAGGGAAAGAACTGACCCTCAACAACGTATTGCATGTATCTGACATCCGGAAGAATTTGGTTTCTGGCTCTTTGTTAAGTAAAAATGGTTTTAGGCTTGTATTTGAGTCTGATAAATTTGTATTATCAAAGAGTGGTATGTATGTTGGTAAGGGATACATGAGTGATGGTCTCTTCAAACTAAATATAATGACAGTTGTACCGAAAGTTGCTATAAATAAGAATAACAGATCTTTTGCTTATATTCTTGAGTCGAATTTATGGCATGGTAGATTAGGACATGTGAATTTTGATGCTTTGCGTAGATTAATTGGTTTAGATTATATACCAAAGTTTGAAATTAATCCTAATCATAAATGTGAAATTTGTGTAGAAGCAAAACTAACTAAGACTCCATTTAAATCGGTTGAAAGGAAAATCGAACCTCTAGAATTAATTCATACAGATGTATGTGATCTTAAATTTGTTCAAACTAGAGGAGGCAAAAAGTATTTCATAACATTTATCGATGATTGCACAAGATATTGTTATGTTTATTTACTTAGAAGTAAAGACGAAGCCTTAGAAATGTTTAAACTCTACAAAACAGAAGTTGAAAATCAACTTGGTAAAACCATTAAAATGGTTAGAAGTGATAGGGGTGGTGAATATGATGCACCATTAAATGAATTTTGTGCGCAACATGGTATTATTCACCAAACTACAGCACCCTATTCTCCTTAGCAAAATGGAATTGCTGAAAGGAAGAATAGAACCTTTAAAGAAATGATGAATGCCATGTTACTAAGTTCAAGCTTACCATAGAACTTGTGGGGAGAAGCAATATTGTCTGCTAATTATGGTCTTAACAGAATATCTCACAAGAAAACCAACAGCACTCCTTATGAATTGTGAAAAGGTCGACCGCCTTCCTACAAATACTTAAAAGTGTGGGTGTGTTTGGCAAAAGTTGAAGTTCCTGTTCCTAAAAAGACTAAGATTGGACCAAAAACAGTAGATTGTGTATTTATTGGTTATGTTCAGAATAGTAGTGCATATTGATTTCTGACTTATAAATCAGAAATACCTGATATAAATGTGAACACTATTATAGAGTCAAGGAATGTTGTGTTTTTTTGAACATGTTTTTCCTTACATAAAAGGACATGAATTAAGTTCACAGAAAAGAACTTATGATTATTCTCGAAGTTAAGAGACTAATGAGAATCAAACACAAGAGACTGGTAATGGTCTCGACCAACAAGATTTAACTGATGATGAACCAAGACGAAGTAAGAGAGCGAGAACATCAAAATCCTTTGGTCCAAATTTTCTGACATACTTGTTAGAAAATGAACCTCAAAGCTTTAAGGAAGCAATGACAGGTAGTAAAGCACCTTTGTGGAAAGAGGCTGTTAATAATGAAATTGAATCCATTATGCAAAATCATACTTGGGAATTGGTGGATCTTCCACTTGGTTCTAAACCTCTTAGATATAAGTGGATATTCAAGAGAAAAATGAAAGCAGATGGTTCAATAGAAAAGTATAAAGCAAGACTTGTAGTAAAAGATTACAGACAAAAGAAAGGTCTGCATTATTTTAACACATATTTCCCTATGACAAGAATAACATCCATTCGCATGCTTATTGCTATAGCAGCGTTGTTTAATTTAGAAATACATCAAATGGATGTTAAGACAACTTTATTAAATGGTGATCTAAATGAAGAAATTTATATGGAGCAACCCGAAGGGTTTGTAGTGCCGGGGCAAGAAAAGAAAGTTTGTCGGCTTGTAAAATCCCTTTATGGATTAAAACAAGTACCTAAGCAATGGCATGAAAAATTTGATCATGCAATGCTTACTAATGGGTTTAAGATAAACGAATGTGACAAATGCGTTTATGTTAAAAACACTGACCAAGGATATGTCATAGTTTGTCTTTATGTAGATGACATGCTTATCATTGGAAGCAGTCAAAATATGATCAAATCAACTAAACAAATGCTTAACAAAAGATTTGATATGAAAAATATGGGGGTTGCAGATGTTATTTTAGGAATGAAAATTATTAAAACATTTGACGGATATGCATTATCTCAATCACATTATATTGAGAAAATTCTTGATAAATTTATCAAGGATGATATAAATGTAGCTAGAACACCTGTAGACATCAGTTTTTATTTATCGAAAAATAAAGGTGATGTAGTGTCTTAGTTAAAATACTTCCAAATCATTGGAAGCCTAATATACCTAATGAATTGTACTCGTCCTGACATAGCTTATGCAGTCAATAAATTGAGTAGGTACACTAGTAACCCTGGAGAAGACCATTGGAAAGCAATCATTCGGGTTCTTAAATATCTAAGATTTACTCATGATCATGGTTTGAACTTTACTCGATATCCAACAGTACTTGAAGGTTATTGTGATGCCAATTGGATATCAGATACTAAAGATTCAAAATCCACTAGTGGATATGTCTTTACTCTAGGAGGCGTTGTTGTTTCTTGGAAGTCCACGAAACAAACATGCATTGCACGATCCACAATGAAATCTGAGTTCATTGCTTTAGACAAAGCAAGAGAAGAAGCAGAATGGCTTCGCCACTTCTTAGAAAACATTCCAATGTGGCCAAAACCTGTGCCAGCTATTTGCATTCATTGTGATAGTCAATCTGCAATAGGCAGGGCACAGAATCATATGTATAAAGGTAAGTCACGACATATTCGTCGTCGACATAATACCATTAGGCAATTGTTGTCAAATGGAATAATCTCAATAGATTATATAAAATCTAAAGAGAATATTGCAGATCTGTTAACAAAAGGTTTGACAAAAGAGCTAGTGTATAGTTCATCGAAGGGGATGAGATTAAAGCCTATTACATAAGAGTCATCATAATGGTAACCCTACTTATATGACTGGAGATCCCAAGAACTAAGTTCAAAGGGACAACTAAGTTATGTGTGGCTCGCCAGAAATCAGCAAGGGATTAAAAACTCCCTACCCATTCCTATGGTGAGAGTGATATCTGCAACATATGTTGTATGCAGGGGCATAAGGATAAGCTTTGCTTTTAATGATTACTTATATCTTGATTAAGGCATAAAATCAAGACGAGTATAAGGAGATACTCACAATAAGAATCACCTATATGAGTGTCGAACTGGGGCCAGTTCTATGAGAATGAAAGAGGCTAAATTCTCTAGAAACACTCATGAAAACCAGGAGCGTTTAAGGCCAAAATGAACACAACAGTGAGAACTACAATGTGTTAGAAGATATTTTGTGTGAAATCTATTGTCTTGGCTTATACAAACGGCTGAACAATTCAAGGCATCGCGTCTATTGGTTAGCTAGTAAGTCCGATAGGTCATCACTAGGGAAGGTTCAAGGTCGAAAGCTACCTATCCTGATGCAAGATATTTTCGACTTATACTCTTTCGATAAAGTTTGCGTATTGTTGCATTTCCGCTGTCATCAAATTCCATTCATGTGGGGGATTGTTAGAAATGGTTGGAAAAATTCTGGGTAAAACATAATTTTTTCCTATCTTTGGTCAATTATTTAGGTGGGACCTGTACGCCAAAGTTGGCGGGTCTAAGTGGTAACGCGTTCTATGCCGCATTGTGAATCACGTGGTATATTTGGTTGCTCAAAACCATTATCGGGTGAGTGGAAAATTGAAGCCAAAGTGTGCTCTATGAAAAAGGAGTTTTTGGTGGAAATTTCTTAAGGTTTGAAAATTGGCTTGTCCCACATTGGTTTGGTGGGAAGTTTTGAATGGGTTTATATGGTTTGAAATTATAACTTGGGGAGGGCCCCAAGGGGCACCCAAGTTTGTAGAAGGGAGAGGTTATGGACAAAATAGGCTAGACTCATTGGACCCAAAAATCACCACACACGCACACGCGCCGTCGCCGTCCGTCCGTCCAGTCGGGTAGGTTGGTATGGGCCTGGGCACGGATGTGTGGTGTGAGGTTGGGTTGGGCTTGTCCAGCCCAATACCTATCTTTTTGGGCCAAAAACATTTGAATTTATTTTTCTAAAATTAAATTCTAATTTTTCCAATTTGATTTTCGAAATTTAAATTCAAAATTGGGTTCGGATTTCTCCCACCCGAACAAAATTGACACTATTTAAATTTCAAATACCCGGTCAAATTCAAATCTGTGCAAATTCGGTTTTATTTGTTTGAATTTGAACTCAAACAGTACCAATTCAAACCTACAGGTTCAGTACCTGTTCAAACAGGTATGCTACCTGTTTAATTCAAAACTAATAGCCACCACTACATCTATAAATAGGCAACCCTCATTTGATGTTTTCATTCAGAAAATTCGTACTTCTCATTTGCAAATTTATTCTCTTCATATTGCTGCATTAGTTTTTTGTGAGAAAGAGTATATACACTAAGTGTGTTCGTTGAACAAATAAATTGTAGTGCTGCATTTATTTGTTGTTGATCATTTCATCTTGGGAGATAGACGTCCATATTCTGAAAACACCGTGGAGAGGACGAATCTGTCTTAAGGACACAGTGTCGAACACTGGACTTGATCAGAATCATATTCAAGATATTAATCAAGTAAGTTATTTATTTATTTTCTGTTTTATTATTTATTTAAATCAGATTTTAATTTTGTTTTTGTAACAAAATAAAATCTGTTTTTATTTATTTAATTCTATTTCTAGTTTGATTTTTGTAATCAAACATTCTCTCTCCTTTCCTATTTTTCTTTTATATTCTGTTTGTCGTTTAGTACCTAAACAAATTACAGTGAAAATTGTCCAACAAAAACTTGCTAGAAACTGCCTCCTACTTCTCCGCCAACTATCAGGATGTGGCTGCTTCGGATTGTAACAAGTGTGCCATAATTCCTCTTTTTTTTTTTTTAATTTTTTTTTAAGAACTTGTGCCATGATTCCTCATTTGGAATCCAAGTTTTGCAACTACTTCCCCATTAACGGCTAGATATGGAGATTTGCTTATCAAATGCTTGTCATGTGGTCCACGCAATCCATTTTATCTTGGGGAATTTATCGATAGGTTCATACACAAAATTTAAAATCTATCTAATTTCAAAACAAAACACTTATACTAACTAGTCTTACATATTTTTAATTGTTATCATTTTTTTTTTTTTTACTCTGCTACATTACCATCAGGCTTCCCTAAGATGATCATTGGAGACTTGCCGGAATATTCAATATTATCGGGAAGTCATCGGAGTATCGACATATGTTCGCCAGAGTATCGACGAAGTGTTTTGAACGCTACTGGAAGTCGTTGGAATAGCCAGAGTGTTTGCTGGACGTCAAGAATATTATCGAAGACTCAGTAGAATGTACAGAATATTGTCCAAAGAAAAAGAATAAATGAAAAAGTATAGAAAAATATGGTAAATATTGATAAACTGAAAGAAAAAAAGAACATAACAATAACAAACAACAATAATGGAAAAAAATATATGTTATTTTTCAATTTTTGTAGGATTTAAGCAAATAATCTCTAATATTGATCAAACTGAAAAGTAAGGTTTGAAACTGTAAAATTGTTTTAGTTTTAAAGTATGACTCTATTAAACATTTGTCCTTATTAATCAAATTGAAAAACATGTTATGAAAGACTGCAAAATTTTACAGTTCGAAAGCAGGTTATGAAATTGTAAAATTTTACAATTTTAAAACATGATTCATTTCAACACCAAAAAAATTGAAACTGTAAAATTTTATAATCTTCACTGCCTGTAATTAAAACTTGAAAAAAACATGTTTTGAACTCGTAAACAACATTTTCAAAACTTGAATATTTTCTCCATTAAGACAAGAAAAGAGAAGCGTGCAACAGAGAACATGTAGAAAAATTGAGAGATCGAATGAGAGAGATAGATATAGAGAGGATTGTACTCCGACAATTATTTTTGGTTTAGATCTAGCCGAATCTGATGTAAATTTAATTATCTTCTTCGCTAATAACTCATCTCCTTTGCCATCAGTGAGAGTGAAGTAAGGAGTTGGTGGTTGCTAGTGAACCTAAATTGATGGTGGTCACTGATCTCCAGTGACAATATATCAGAAAGAGAGAGAAGGAGAAAAAGAAAAAGGTATGCATGGTCGACAGTCACCAGAAATCAGAAAGAGAGAGAAACAAAGAAGAACAAAGGCACAGAGAAAAAGAAGAAGAAAAATGCGCACAAGACTTTTGAATATAAATAAAAGATTTTGAGATGAAATAGAGTACAAAACTTTCAAATAGGACTCATGTGTGATTTTTCCTTCTATTTTTTTCACATGTATTTTGACTTGGCAAATAATTGTGATCATGATACAATGAGTTTTTATGTGATGTGGGGCTCAATCACTCCTTATTTTCTAGGAAGGGTTGAGGCAACTTAAAATATCTTCAAATTAAATAAATAGACTTAGTTTTTGCCATTCCAGCCCTTTCACTTGTCCATGTGAAGTAGTCCAATTAAAAAATAATTCTTTTTTTAAAGTTGATTCAGACTAACGAAGTAGACTACATATTTAATTACGGATAACTTTGTTTAAAATGATTTCATTCATTTTCTTAATAGTTTGATCCTTCACCCATCGACCCCATCTCGTAGCAGCTTCCTCCATGCACCCCCGAAAGTCTCTTCTATCATGCAATCTCATTCACATTTGTTTAATATATATTTTATTCACATTTTATTTAATTATTTTTATTCTTATTTTAAATATCTACCTAACGGCATAATTCAAATATAGCCTTAGAATTTTCTTGTCAAGACACATACAAACATAATTAATTAGTTAAGTTGTGATATTACTACTATCATAAATCTAATAGGTCAATGAAGGTAACATTTCTCTCACCGTAACTCAATCCTTCTTATTTAGAACAATTAAGTGATATAAGTGATTCGACAATAATTAGTTTAGAGTAAATTATATTTTACACCCCTATATTTAGTATCAAATAATACTTTGATCCTTATATATGAAATCGTGATAGTCAATTCCTGCACTTTTAGTTAAGTATCAATATTCCCTTCTGTTATTCTATTGTTTAAATTTTTAACAGAATCACTGATGCGACAAAAATGTATATATGAAAGGAAGGTAAGAAAAAGAAAATCATCTCTATTTTCTATCAATACAGACTTTGTCTAGCGGAGAGGCTAACAAAATTATTCCCTCACGTGAATGTTGATCATGAAAAGTGAGTCCCATACATATACCCATACTAGTCACAGAAATTTATTTTTTTTTTTTGAGAACCCAAAAGGTTTGCTATCTTTTAACTCTCATGCTCACTATTACCTTCTTTTCCAATCATCTCTGACTTGACTCTCAGAGGGCCTTAAGAAGATCCTATCGATAATTTTTCAAGGATTTGTTTTTTAGATAAATTATGTAAATGGTTTCTGTAATTTATACGGTATGTTAATTTGGTCAATATTATTTTAATTTGTTCAATTTTATCACTTAATTTAACAGTTTGTGTCATATTGGTCAAATAAACAACGGTCGTTAGTTTGGTGGACGTAAACTCAAATAATTTGTCAATTTGGTCTCTTTAGTTTACACGATGTGTCAATTTGATCCCTGTTAAAATCGAGCAAATTAAAATAATAAGAACCAAATTGACACACTGTGTAAACTATAAGGACCAAATTGACACATCGTTTGAGCACGTGATAACTTTCTATCCAATAAACCTCATAGCTGTTATTTGTTGGACTAATATGACACAATCAGTTAAATTAAAGAATAAATTTAAGCAACTTAAAATAATAAAAACTAAATTGACCCATCGTATAAATTAGAATGACTATTTACATAATTTACCTTTTGTTTTTAAACCTTACAGATAGGAAGCCCACCAGCATTGATCCGGTCTAGTCTATAAGTCGTGTGATGTCATCTTAAGTCTTTAGCGGCATGATACTAATGTTCTGTTTGGGAAGCCAAGGTTTGGCTTTTTTCGGGTTAAAATTTACAAAAAAATAAAATAGGTTAAAATAGTCAATAAAACAAAATATCACATCAAATCTATATTCATTTCACTTTTTTTCTTACAAACATCACGTTCAACTACAAAAAAATCTAACTCTCTTTCTAAACACAAATATTTTAGCCTACTAAAATAGCCATAAACTAAAATAACTTACTAAAATAGCAACTTTCCAAAAGAGGCCTAAGTGCTATATTTGTAAGTGCTTGGCATTTTTGTGTGTAATTATAACGTTAAAAACTTCAATTAATATATTGAATTGTGTATGCAAGTCATGACATTAATAGTATTGATTACTATAAATGTCATAATTAAATTATGAGACATTTACACACAACTTTAATTTTGTGAATTTATACTAAATTAACTTATAGATAAGATTCTTTACTCTTTCAGGTCTCATTAATTTTTAATATACGAAATTACCCTTCAAATATTTATTGTTCATCATTTTTAATTACTTTAAAATTGGAAAAAAAATGAGAAATTTCTTAAAAACTAAGAATATTCTCAGTTAATACTGGAAAAAACTGCAAAATTTCTCAAGTTTATTGGATAGTTTCGCAAACTGAGAAATTGTTAGTTTTATAGAACTAAAAAAATAATATTTTATTTTTATAAAATTTTATATTTAATATCGGTCTTGTTTGGTAGATCTCATTGTGTAGACTCCAAAAATATAAATTTTATTAAAAATAATTTTGTATAGGAAAATTTATGAAATTTTTAGGTTTTGAAATAACAAAAAAAAAAGTAAAATGCTACATTAGCAATACCATTTCAATAAGAGAAAATATCTAGGTGTTTTTGAAGCATTGTTAGGTGATTACCAAAAGATTGTGATTGGTAGAGAGGTTAGGGCCCACAATTTTGTATTGGAACATGAAACATAATTCTTGGTGATTGGTGGATAACATTGTCATGTATGGTGCAACTTGGGCGGGCTCAATCCGTACCCAGTCTAAATTTTTTAAGGGCTTGAGCAAAATTTCAAAAGCTTGAATAAAATTTGGACGGATTTAGGCAAGTACATCAAACAATCCAAAATCTGAATTATATATGTAGATATATAAAAATATTAAATATACATAAAAATTATTAGTCATTACATGATATTAAAGTAATTTAAATCATTAAATCATATTGAATATATTATACACACAAGTAATTCTCACTCATAAATTGTAAAGACTACCATAACGGCATCTCTCTTATATTACACAAATTATTTGTTTTGATGTTATTAATGATTTTCTAAAAAAAATGTAAATAGAGTTTAATTTTAATAATTTAATAATTTAGTTGCAAAAAAAAAAAAAAAAAAAACTAAAATTTTTGTGCAATCTTGGCAACTTGGACAATTCGGGTTTAACTCGGGATGGGTTTTGGCAAATAACCTTGGGTTACAATTCGACCTTGGGCAAGTCTCAGCACAACTTGAGCTAAACTTAAACAACCTTCCAATTTGATCGAACTCGCCTGAGTTGCACCCCTATTGTGATATGGTGTACTTGTAATGCCTAATAATTTTTTATTAGCATTTCTCAATTCCTTCCGCTTTTAATAAGGGTAAAGCGGTCATAGACACAGATATTTTGAAAATATGACTTCACGGTTTAGAAAACAAGAAGAATGACTTAATGGAACACCAACCTTCCCAGTAAGACGTTAAGTAATTAACCCTTAAATTATTTTCAATCATAACTAAATAATGCATGAAGTATAACAAACGATTTAGTCATAACTAACATTTCAATGTGTCATAACTAACATCATAATGAATTATAATCAAGTCATAACCAAATCATAATTAACACCACAATAAGTCATAACAAAAAAACTGCAAATATCATAATTGGTACATATGATACACACCCCAAAATAGAGTGTGTTATAGAATTTCCTATTAAATTATATAAAAAGATTAAATTATTTTCTGAATGCATATATTATTTATATTGACAAAAGTAACATTTGCAGAAAAAATCATAATATATAAAAATACATAAACAAATCTCATTAAAATTTTCAATGTAGGCCCAAAACCTTCGATTCTGATGTTGTAGATAGCCTCTAATTTACTAATGAAAATTGTTTCAAATCATGTTATTGGATCACTTTCCAAAGAAGAACCACGGAAGATTGTAAAAACATCCAAAACTAAAACTTAACTTTTGAAAATCCCCAAACAGATCATTGGCTAAAACCTGATAAGACTGTAACCTAATAGTTTAAATAACAAGGAAAAAAAACAAACATATCACTTCTTACCCTCTTATATTATTTTATTTCATTGAGTTTATTTTCTTCTAGGGGAGGTATAATATGCTTTGTTCCAATCCTAGTAGAGTTTGAGGGTCAGGATCAACTACACTGGGACCAATATTGTTTTCAATTTACTGGCTACACCATTTTCAACTGTTCACACCGTTGAAGTAGACTATATTTTTAATTGCCAAAAACATTGTTTATCATGACTCCATTCATTTTGTTGATTATGTTAGACAATCTTCACTGTATTTGGAAAAACAACATTCTCTTAATACACTAAACACCGAATTTGATTTAATACACAATAAAATTAAAATGAAGATTCTAATTTGTTACTGAAACAAATCACAAAGGGAAGAATAAATGTAGATTCAATAAAACTAGAAAATAGGAAAAATATAGAATATTTTTTCTTTAGTCCAGTGTTTGACACTGTTTTCTCAAGACAGATTCGGCATCCCCATGGTACTATCGGAATCTCTATCTCTAGGATAAAATGATCCGCGACAATAAGTAGTAGCATTATAAACTGTTTGTCCAGCGAACATATGTTTATACTCTCTTTGAATGGAAAATAAATGCAGATATATGTAAGGAGGAAGAAGGAAAGAAGGCAATAAAATTCAATGCCTCATCTATAATACAATTATTTTTTTTTACTGTCCCACTAATTTATAATTTTCCCAATTACAAATATATGAAATATAAAATCTCCAATATTCTGTATAAACCGTAGTGGTTGAAATTTACTTTAGTAATCACTCCAAGTGAATATTTCTGTTTTGAGAAGACTATGCAGCCAGCTTGGCTATGAAATTTTTAGATTAAAATGGACAGGCATTTGGTTAAATAAGGCAAAAGTCGGATATGGCATGGTTGTTGCGCATAATTGTTGCACGGATAATTAGGTCTATTTTGGGGCCTATTTTAATAATTTAAATCGTTCTCTTTGTAGAATATGTCAAGTAAAATATACTTGCTAAAAATCAAGTTGATTAGATATCAGTAGGTTCTTCATCAAATAACATTTATATTTATTTATACTTTTTAGTGATTGTTTTCCATGTTAAAATTAATTGCGTTTGATTAATTCAATTATTTTTTAATTGGAAAAAAAAAATTTCATTGCAAAATCGATAAAAGATCATATCAATTTAGTATAACGGTATCACAAGATCTCAAAAAGAGATAAAAATCTCCATAGAAGGATCCAAGCCTCCAATAGAAGAGAAAAGACCCTCACCAAGGGAAAAAAAAACCTTTACACATGAGCGATTATTATATCAACAAACTAAAAATTGAAAAAAAAAAAAAAATCAAACAGGAAAAAATTCATATCCAAGTTGTTATCAAAACTCATTTGAAAATGCATTGCTCCGCAACATTCAACTTGGAATACGAAAACTTATCATCTACTGATCAAGATAGAATATGAAGGTTGTGGTGGTCGCCTAATGTGAAACAAATGCGTTATCGAATGTTAGTTTTCAGACTATGAGAAGATTTGAAGTAAGATTTTAAAGTTTTGAACTTGAGAGTAGAGAAGGTAAGGCCGCAATGACTAGATTGGTGCAACAAATATCAAATTTAGAAGAGGATTGGAAAAAGAAAGAAAAGAGAGAGATCGAAAAAGTGGGAGAATCACCACACCACTCTCTCTCTTCCCTTGAAGGAAAATTTAAAGAGTATTAATTCAATTGTTAGATAGATGAAACTTACGTTTGTAAATATTAGATTGCACTTGTCCTTGTTCTATTGAGAATAAGTAAAATATTATTTATTAATAATTAAGGAAGTTTTAATTTAAAAAATAATAATAATAGTTCATGTATGCCCACCCCTTTACCCTCCACTTCCAGTTCTTTTATTTTATCAATAATACTATACATTTTGATTTAATTATTCAAAAATTATTTAAAATTAAGGTAAATACTTTACACTCCTATACTATGCACCGAATCTCACTTTGACCCCTATACATTAAATCATGACAGTCAACCCCTATACTTATGGCCAAATCTTACTTTGGTCCCTAAACATGATATTGTAACAGTCAACCCTTTGCACTTTTGGTTCAATCTCACTTTGGTATTTACACAAGTATCAATGTCTCCCTTCTGTTACTCCGTTGTTTAAATCTTGAACATAATCCTATTATGTGACAAGAATGTGACTACGAAATAAAGATACGAGAGGAAAATCATCCTTATTTCCCACTAACACATATTTTGTTCTATATGATAAGCACGTGAGAGTTATATAATATATATGGTCATATATTGAAAATTTGGACAAAAATGCAAGAAAATAAGGCTTTTGAAATAAAAAAAAGGTAGCAGAGAAATCAAAAAGTTACCCTTACAGTTTTTTGTCTGTAAGGGAGAGGAATAGACAGAAAAGTGTATTACTTTGGAAAACAAAATTATGTGATTTCAATTGATGCAAAACCCTGGCTCATCTTCTTAATCATTTTCAATAGGTGTTTTATTTTATCTTAATGCAGCCATAATTTGGTATAAATTTTGAGATAAAGTGTATATTAGTGGAAATGAGGATGAATTTTCTCTTTTATCGTCTTTTCGTAGTCATATTCTAGTCATATGACTGCATTATATTTATTTACTTAGAAGTAAAGAAGAATTTGGTTTCTGGCTCTTTGTTAAGTAAAAATGGTTTTAGGCTTGTATTTGAGTATGATAAATTTTTATTATCAAAGAGTGGTTTGTATGTTGGTAAGAGATACATGAGTGATGGTCTCTTCAAATTAAATGTAATAACAGTTGTATCGAAAGTTGCTATGAATAAGAATAACACATCTTTTACTTATATTCTTGAGTCGAATTTATGGCATGGTAGATTAAGACATGTGAATTTTGATACTTTGCGTAGATTAATTGGTTTAGATTATATACCAAAGTTTGAAATTAATCCTAATCATAAATGTGAAATTTGTGTAGAAGCAAAACTAACTAAGGCTTCATTTTAATCGGTTGAAAGGAAAACCGAACCTCTAGAATTAATTCATACAGATGTATGTGATCTTAAATTTGTTCAAACTAGAGGAGGCAAAAAATATTTCATAACATTTATCGATAATTGCACAAGATATTGTTATATTTATTTACTTAGAAGTAAAGATGAAACCTTAGAAATGTTTAAACTCTACAAAACAGAAGTTGAAAATCAACTTGGTAAAACCATTAAAATGGTTAGAAGTGATAGGGGTGGTGAATATGATGCACCATTAAATGAATTTTGTGCACAACATGGCATTGTTCACCAAACTACAGCACCCTATTCTCCTTAGCAAAATGGAATTGTTGAAAGGAAGAATAGAACCTTTAAAGAAATGATGAATGTCATGTTACTAAGTTCAGGCTTACCATAGAACTTGTAGGGAGAAGCAATATTGTCTGCTAATTATGTTCTTAACAGAATGCCCCACAAGAAAACCAACACCACTCCTTATGAATTGTGGAAAGGTCGATCGCCTTCCTACAAATACTTAAAAGTGTGGGGGTGTTTGGAAAAAGTTAAAGTTCCTGTTCCTAAAAAGACTAAGATTGAACCAAAAATAGTAGATTGTGTGTTTATTGGTTATGCTCAGAATAGTAGTTGTGGGAGCCGGATAATTGGAAGAATCAGAAGCGTACTCTGGAAGACAAATATTACTCGGCTTTGTCCTGCATGATCAGAATGCCGAATAAAATAGATAGGCCGAGTAAATAAGAGGATAATGAGTGAAAAGTGGGCCAGACCCTAAGGCCCAGAAAACAAGTATAAATAAAGAAGCAACAGAATAAGAAAGGTATATGAGAATTATCGTGCTTAACTTAGAATACAAGTAATCTTGAGGGTTGAGACTGACTTGTCCGTTGGAGTGCTAATTCCGGCACTCGCGACCAGAGTGTTTATTCGTTTTCAGGTGACTATCAGCGGATCTCGAGCGCCCCCCCTAGGATCAGAAGACTATTTCCAAACCACATCCCCACAATTGGTGCCGTCTGTGGGAATACTCAAGCATATCCATGGTGGGCGTGACGGAGGACCCTCCAATAGTCACTGATGAAACCACGCAGATAGACGACCTCACTCCAACAAACATGCATGGACCAGAGCTTATTCCTGCAAGATGCGCTTTGAACTTCGCATCACCTTCGATTCCAGAGCATGAAGCAATGCAGGCGATCATGGAACAAGCAAAGCAAAACGAGCAGAGGTTGGAGAACATGATCGCTGAGAATGATCGTCTCCATCAGGATTTGGCCTTGAAGGTGGCAAAGTCCAAACAAGCCGTGCGCCAAGATCCGGAACAACCTCTGAAAGCAGGCGGTCGACGACCGCGAGCCTGGTAACAAGACACTGATAACGACCCCAACTCATTATCCCCGGAGCCCAAAAAGGAAGGACAACCTGAAACTTCCAGTTCCTCTGAAGAGGGCCCACGTATAAGGCATAAGCGCAGAAGAAACAGTTCAGATGACAAGGACCAGCATGATCCCTTTGTGCGACGGATCGCAAGGGCGATCCTGCCTAAGAAGTTTAAAGCTTTGTCATTCACTCTCTATGATGGAAAATCAGACCCCACTGATCATATCTGCTACTACAAGCAAGCTATGACATTGCACGCAGACGACGAGGCCCTCATGTACCGAATATTTCCCAGCAGTTTGGGACCATTGGCTGTCAGGTGGTATTATAAACTGGAGCCGGCTTCAATCAAAACCTTCCACCATTACAGAAGTCCTTCAGGGCCAGATTCATCACCAACGAGGTCCAGCTGAAACAAGCTGACTCTCTATGGGCAATGCAAATCCTGCCAGGAGAAACACTAAGAGCATATTCGGCGCGATATTGGGAATGCTTTAATCTTGTTGATGACGCTTGCAACGATTCCATGGCCATCACCGCCTTCAAAATGGGATTACATCCAGATAGTGCCCTCCGCAGCTCCTTGACTAGAAGAGCCCCCAAAATAGTCTGGGGGTTGATGAAGAAAGTAGAGGAATACTGCAAAGTGGAAGATGACGCCTTGCGGGTTAAAGCCGGACACATGGCCAACAAAACGGCCCCTCATGAAATTGCTCATCCAATAAGTTCCGTACCACCTCAGAGCCCTGAACCACGACAGCAGGCCAAACGAGACAAGAAACGGGATTCTCGCCGATCAAGCAATCAATGCTCACACCAAGCAAATGAGCAATTGCAAGTTGATAGTAGGCGCACGAAGCGCGCCGACAAGAAATATACGGAGCTGTCAGAGCCAATTAGCTCGGTCATGTCCAAAATCCAACATCTTCCGTTCTTCAAATTGCCGTCCAAAATGGTGGGACCTCCTGACATGAGAAGGCGGGATAGGCGGTGTGAATATCATAAAGATCACGGTCATGATGCGAACAGTTGCTATGCTTTGAAAGACCACCTTGAGGAATTGGTGCAAGATGGTCAGCTCTAGTAACATGTCCGAAAGAGCGCAATCAAAACAGTTGCCATTCGGCAGGATTCACCTCCGCTCGGCGTTATTCATATGATATATAGCCTTCCAACGCCTCTTACCGTACATGCAATTCAGTCAGCCCACCAGAAGCAACGCACACTAACGAAACGGCCCCACGCAGCTCTGAGCATTATCTTCGACGATTCCGATCTTATCGGCATAACACTCCCCTATATTGATCCATTGGTCATTGAGCTACACGTAAACTGATTTACCATTGAACGCGTCCTCATAGACCAGGGGAGCACTTCGGAGGTTATGTATTACGAGACCTTTATCAAACTCGGCTTCAACGAATCAGACCTGTCTCCAGCTCCTCGTCCATTATTCGGCTTCAACGCAAATCCAGAGTACCCGTTAGGGAAAATTACACTACCCATTTGAGCGGGCTCCCAAACAGTGGACGTAGAATTCTTGGTCGTCAAGCTCCCTTCGCCGTATAATCTTATCATGGGGCGAACTTGGTTGCATACTATTCAGGCTGTGCCAAGCACCTATCATTAGCTGCTATGCTTCCTGACTGAGTATGGCATTGAGCAAATCCGTGGTTCCCAGCAATCCGCACAAGCATGTTATCTCCTTTTTGAAGTGCCGACTCAAAATTCGAAACAGCCTGAATGTCGGACGGCTCCGTAGCGAAAAGCCATGGAAGCCCTAGGCGATACCAGTAGCAGCTTGCCAAGTCGTATAATCAACGCGTTCAATTGCGCCGCTACACGCCGAGAGCGTTGATCCTGATGGTACTTCCGGATGACAGGAATATGTCAGGAAGGAGTGTGCCACGACCCTGGAACTCGATGCACTTGCGAAAATTTTGTGATTGAACCCGACTTGTGGGGGATGATCCTAGTTCTAAATGATTCTCCATGTACACATTCCACCTTTGTAATGGAAGGATTCTTGTTGAAAAGTTGGATTCTCATTTAAATATTGCTCCGATGATAAAGCCTCCGGATTCGGAGCCCCATCGGCGTATGACGTCTTTGGGCCGAAAAAGCCTCCGGATTCGGAGTGCCCTTCGTGGATATCACGATTGGCCAAAAAGCCTCCAGATTCGGAGCCCCATTGGCGCATGACGTCTTTGGGCTGAAAAAGCCTTCAGATTCGAAGCATCCTTTGTGGATATCACGATTGGCCAAAAAGCCTCTAGATTCGGAGCCCCATCGGCGTATGACGTCGTTGGGCCGAAAAAGTCTCCAGATTCGGAGCGCCCTTCGTAGATATCACGATTGGCAAAAAAGCCTCCAGATTCGGAACCCCATCGGCGTATGACGTCTTTGGGCCGAAAAAGCCTTTGGATTCGGAGCGCCCTTCTTAGATATCATGATTGGCCAAAAAGCTTCCGGATTCGGAGTGCCTTTCATGGATATCACGATTGGCCAAAAAGCCTCCGAATTCGGAGCCCCATCGGCGCATGACGTCTCTGGGCCGAAAAAGCCTCCGGATTCGGAGCCCCATTGGCGCATGACGTATTTGGGCCGAAAAAGCCTCCGGATTTAGAGCGCCCTTCGTGGATATCACGATTGGCCAAAAAGCCTCCGGATTCGGAGCATCCTTCGTGGATATCACGATTGGCCAAAAAGCCTCCGGATTCGGAGCGTCCTTCGTGGATATCACGATTGGCCAAAAGCCTCCGAATTCGGAGCCCCAACGACGCATGACGTCTCTGGGCCGAAAAAGCCTTCGGATTCGGAGCCCCATCGGCGTATGACGCCTTTGGACCGAAAAAGCCTCCAGATTCGGAGCGCCCTCCAGAATGAAAACATTTACACAATAAGGCAGGGATATATAGATTGAGCTGGTACTATTGTATGAACAAGACAAAACGTGCTAGCATTCAAAATAATATGCTTAATTAAGCATATAAAAATTCAAAATGAGATAAACTTTTAAAACAAAACATTTTTATTCGATTAAACAGTAATTACAAAAACGCAAGCCGCGTTCGAAGCATTACAATATCTATTCTCATACGGCGTCGCGTTGGTACAGCGGCAGCGCCGAATCAACGCCGGCTGCTCGGAGAGCATCCCCAGCTTGAAATGCTTTGATCTAACCGTGCTTGAATCTACGATGTTCACACCGGCGAGACAATCACCCTCGAGGTGGAGAGCTTTGACACCATAGACAACGTCAAGGCCAAGATCCAGGGTAAGAAAGGAATTCCCCACAAAAATAGTAATACTCAACGGTCGCGGCATTACGTCGGCCTCATTTCTCGGTCGCGGTTGCGGAGAACTTCCCCGTTGTTGTTTCTCCCTTTGGGGTGATCTGCTTTGACGACTTGGACGCTGATGTTTCTCCCGTTTTTTGAACGCCCAACCTCTCGCGCGGGTGGTTTCTCTGCTGCGATTCATTGCAGTGTCAAGCTCAGCCAAAGTTCGAGTTTCTCCTCTACTGCTGAAGAAAACTCCATTTTAAATTCACACTTATCTAATCCCACGCAACAAAATCATTTTAAATCAAGTCTGAACGCAGTAAGCGAAGTTATTGGCGCGAAAAGTCTGAGGCAATTTATTTCCAATCCTTGCAGTAACCTTGAGGCGATTTCATTAGCACTGAACTCCAAAAGACGGACGCCGATCGATATTGGCCACGGCCACTCCATGTACTAATTTTTGGCTTTTTTGGAGTTAATATGGCCTAATTATATAAACGGAAATTATGGATGGGCTGACTGACTCCGGATTCGGAGCCCCTGGTGCATGACACCTTTGTGCCGGTTAAGCCTCCAAATTCGGAGCCTCATCGGCGCTTAACGCTTTTTGGCCGATAAGAGCCTCTGAATTCGGAGCCTTTTGACCGTGCGTACCACGTGTTGACTCGGGCCGGTCAATGTTTATACAATGAAACACATGCAAACACGTGTTTGCCGAATGCAAATTACAATGAAACATTTAAAATAGGACGTTTTATTCAATCAGGCAATAATTACATAGTTCTGAACGCGATCTGCGTTCGAATGTTACATTGAGTGTTTTTACACGGTGTCGCCCTCATCCTCACTCTACTCAACTTCAAAGGCAAAAAAACGAAAAATGGTTACGTTGGTACAGTGGCAATACTGAATCGACGCCCGCTACTCAGAGAGCTTCCTCGGCCTAAAGCACTTTGATCCAACCGTGCTTAATCCATGATTTTCGTATTGGCAAACTTCCTCGGTGAGCTTTTCCTTGGTCTTTTGTATCCCAACTTTTCGGCCTTCGAGGAAGCCTTTTTCATAGGCCCTCCCCTTCGCGGACTATTGTGAACATGCTCGCCGTATCTCGGTTGGCGAGCGCGGTACTGATAAGCCGCTGGGTGACCCTTTCTTTCACGATTGGGATAGCCTGTCCGGCGGGTTATGCCTAAACGGCCTTGACCTTCCTTAGCTCACGCCACCGCTCCGCCAAATTTCCTTCAAGCTGGATGCGTTCATCCTCTTCTCTATTTCTCAAGAAAAGATGAAGATGCATGCCGATTTCGTAGGCAGTGTAGAGCCCCTTTACCGCACCATGAATGCCTTCACGAAACACTTCGAAGTCCTGTCGACCTACCATCAACTGTTGGACCTCAGGAGGAAAAATCTGTCGAGCAAACTCGACTGCCACATTTGGATCTCGAATGATCGAGTTCGCATTTGTCATGGGTCTATTCCCTACGAAGACTGCAAAACTTAATGGGCGTGGGTTCGCGCCGGGCTCTTTTCTAAAACGGGGTTGCGGGGATTTTCTTTGTGGCTCCTTGTCCCTCCTAAGCGACCTACTTCAACGACGAGGAGATTGACGTTTCTCTCGATCCCTCGAAATCCTACCTCCCGCACGCGAAGGTTTGCTACTTTGATTCATGTCTCTGCCCAGCTCAGCTAGCGTCCTCGTTTCCCCTTTGATGTTAAAGAAGAGTCTATTCGACATTCGCGCTTCTTTACTCTTCATCAAAGACCTGAACTGAGTTGATCACTGAGTACATAAGTAGGACCTTCATTCATTTGTTCCCTACGAGGGCAGCGCCTCCGAGGCAATCTCATTAATATCGAAACCTCAACCGCTTGGCGCCGACCGAGTCATGTGCCCCCATCAAACACTGTTATTCGGAAGTCTTAATTTCTGCAAGGGCAAATTCATGAACCAGCTGCGGCAAGGGCAGATTTATCAATCTATTCGGCTTCAGTGCCGTAGCTGCTTCATGAATCGACTCATCAATATTCACAAGTTCGTGTTCATCAATATTCATAAGTTCGTGTTATTCGGTGTTTAATGTTCACGAACCAGCTGCGGCAACGGCAGATTCATCAATTTATTCGGCTTCAGTGCTGCAGCCGCTTCATGAATCGACTCATCAATATTCATAAGTTCGTGTTATTCGGCGTTTAAAATTCATGAACCAGTTGGGGCAAGGGTAGATTCATCAATCTATTTGGCTTGAGTGCCGCAGCCGCTTCATGAATCGACTCATCAATATTCATAAGTTCGTGTTCATCAATATTCATAAGTTCGTGTTATTCGGTGTTTAATGTTCACGAACTAGCTGGGGCAAGGGCAGATTCATCAATCTATCCGACTTGAGTGCCGCAGCCGCTTCATGAATCAATTTACTAGTCTTATTTGGCATCAAGAGTCGATTTACTTGTTCGGATAAATTAAAGTTAAACTAATATAAATGCCAAGATTACACTGTTATCTAATCGATAGTCAGAAGGCACAACAGACAGTAATCGATAGTTAGAAGGCAAAACTCTTCATTAATATCAAAAACTACGTACAAGTAATAGTGAAACGGGAAGAAAATTTTCATTAATAAATTGAGCGCAAATAGTAACTAATTTATACATGAAAATCACCTTGAATTACCAAGAATCCACTAAAAAAAAACGTACATTGAAATTGAAGATATTTAATAAAACTAGAATGTCCCCCAGATCAATCCTCGGGATCAAACTCAAGTGGCTCAACGTCCACTTGCTCGTATGGAATTGGCAAGGCCAATGTAACTCCAGTGGCAACAAGGGCTTTGAGCCACCTATGTTTGAATCCCTGATTCTCGAATTTGGGGACCCCATCTACATATTCCTTCAAGGCGGCGCTCTTTCCAGCCGCTAGCATCGTAGAAGCTTAAGATTTGGCTTTTTCCTTGGCAGCGTTCAATTCTTCTAACTCGGCCTCTGCCTTGGCAAGCGCCTCCTGGGCTAACTTGAGCGACTCCTCGCTCATGTTCGCCCTATCCTCGGCTTCGGATCTGAGCTGGTCAACAGTTTGAGCCCTCTCATTTTTAGTTTTGGCTCGAGCACTTTCCATTGTAGCTCTCATTGCCTCGAACTCGGCCCTGCTCCTTTCACCTTCAGCTTCAGATTTTAAGCGGCCAATTATTTCAATGGCTTCACGCTGCCGGCGGCCTAGTTCAGCTATCCTTCCAACCGTCTACAAAACAAGTTTGGATCACCACACCAAGCAATATCGTATGCAAACCAAACCAAACGAGCAAAAAGGAAAATATCGTATACATACCAGATGGGCCGACTGGGCAGCGAACGCTATAGCTACCAAATTCGGCTCTTCTCGAAAAGTGGCCATGTCAGCCGGTAGCGAAACTGAGGCGGCCAAGCTCAACGCCACGGCTGGGTCCTTCATGGCGGATGCGTCAGAGGAGATTGGCGTGTTTTTGATCTTTGGTTGAACAACGAAAGGCACAACCACGTCGAACCCCTCTAAGCGAGGCCGTTTGTCAGCAGGGCTATCCTCTGAGCCGACCTCCCCCTTGGCGGTACGTTTTTCGCCCCGTTCTTTTAAAACCAGCCATTATTCCGTAACCGATTGCTGTTCAGCCTCCTCCGTCTTGGCCACAACAACTTGAGCCGTTTCTTCTCCAGTAACCGGTTGTAAAGATTCAACCGAGGCAGGCTCAGAACGAGCGGCCTCGGCTTTCTTTCGGGTGGCCATTCGCTTGGCATTTCTCTTTCTCGCCATTTGCATGAGATTTTCCCCAACCATGCCTTCAGAAAAAGTGCCGGGTAGATCTCCCAAGTTTGAAAAAATATCTCTGAAGGAAAACTTTGCCCGACCCGAAGTGGACGGTGAGTTAGGCTGGTTAAGACCGGCTGCCGTAAATGCTGATTTCAGAGCTTCGTCGACCTCTTCGGCCTCTGCAGTGAACACCCTCGTTGATTCGGCAATTACTTCGACCACCGGCTCTAAGTCTTGCTCCGAATCAGAAGCTTCGAGACCAACTTGCCTGAGGGTCTTAAAGCTGGGGAAGATAAGAGCCGTAAGGTATTGTTCGCCGGTTGGGATCAGAATGTCATCCGCGGCCGAGAATGTAGTATAGGTAGGCTTGTACCGCAAGAGAATATGGGCGGCTCTCCCTTGCTTATGTACATTTGGACAGCCGAAGTACTTTAGTGCAGTCTTAATTTCTGCAAGGACTTCGTCGTCAGCCGAGGGCAGAATCCTCTTCAACTTATTGCCTGTAAAAATAAAAGGTTAGACTTGAAGAAAAAGCCGAATAAAAGAAAGATCAACAAACAAGGAGTTACATGGCAACCTGGTTCATCCCTCTGTCTGGGAATAGGGTGTAGGTGATCTTTGCCTTCGCCGAATTCCTAGTTGCCTTGGACATTGACCATTACATCATTAACTCGTTTGCCAGAGCTGGCAAGCATCGTTACCAAGTGATGGTCGGTGTCCTTAGCCCTGAGAAAGTAGCACCCGAGCCGACTGAAGGATTCGGCTAAAGCATAGCAGTGTCGAATCGCCAGAATGCCAAGGTTGATCCTGAGACGCCGGTTCAACTCTACGATTCCCATTACGATTCGGAAAAAATTCACATCGGATTGCGAAGGAATCAAACCCCAATAGCGGAGTACGGCCCTAAGAAATGGGTACAGGGGAAAGCGAACTCCGCCCTCCGCAATGGATAGGAGAGGAAAAACGATTGTATTTTGGTTGTCCCTCTCCATATCAAGGGTATTGTCCGTTACTAGAGATTGATGGACATCATCGGGGATAGAGAAATGTCTTCGGAACCCAGAAATTCGACCCTCGGAAAGGAGGTCTTTCAAATGCTTAGCCATTCTAGTGAGGACCCAAGGATATTCTAAATCAAAAATAAATACGGAAAGTAGGGTTGCAAAGAGAAGAGAATAAAACTTACGAAAGGCAAAGGAGAAGACGGAGAGGAGTCGCAGAAAATGCGTCAGAGAAGAGACACCGACTGGCAATCCAGGAGGTTCAAATATTTGAAAAAGCATGCATTCGAAGGGACTGAAGTTTCAAATCGTAATAAATGCAAGAGAAGCACGAATGAGGCGGGAAAGCATTGCAGTGACCAAAAAGCATGTACGCGTTCTGACACGCATCGGGAAGAGGCTTAACCGTCGAATTTTTGACTGCCTAGGCTAGAAGCCAAACACGCCGACTAACTGATTCTAGTGGGGTGTTTGGGGGGCAATTGTGGGAGCCAGATAATTGGAAGAATCGACTGCATCGAAGACAATATTACTCGCTCATCCCTGCATTTATCGTAATGCCGAATAAAATAGATAGGCTGAATAGATATTGAACTATGGAGCCGAGTAAATAAGAGGATAATGGATGAAAAGTAGGCCAGGCCTCGAGGCCCAGAAAACAAGTATAAATAAAGAAGCAACAGAATAAGAAAGGTATGTGAGAATTATCGTGCTTAACTTAGAATACAAGTAATCTTGAGGGTTGAGACTGACTTGTCTGTCGGAGTGCTAATTTCGGCACCCCCGACCGGAGTGTTTATTCCTTTTCAGGTAACTATTAGCGGATCTCGAGCGCCCCCAGGATCAGAAGAGTATTTCCAAACCACATCCCCACAGTAATGCATATCGATTTCTAACTTATAAATCAGAAATACCTGATATAAATGTGAACATTATTATAGAGTCAAGGAATGTTGTGTTTTTTTGAACATGTTTTTCCTTACATAAAAGGACATGAATTAAGTTCAGAGAAAAGAACTTATGATTGTACACAAAGTCAAGAGACTAATGATAATCAAACACAAGAGACTGGTAATGGTCTCGACCAACAGGATTTAACTGATGATGAACCAAGACTAAGTAAGAGAGCGAGAACATCAAAATCCTTTGGTCAAGATTTTCTGACATACTTGTTAGAAAATGAACCTCAAAGCTTTAAGGAAGCAATGACAGGTCCTGAAGCACCTTTGTGGAAAGAGGCTGTTAATAATGAAATTGAATCCATTATGCAAAATCATACTTAGGAATTGGTGGATCTTCCACCTGGTTCTAAACCTCTTGGATATAAGTGGATATTCAAGGGAAAAATGAAAGCAGATGGTTCAATAGACAAGTATAAAGCAAGACTTGTAGTAAAAGGTTACAGATAAAAGGAAGGTCTGGATTATTTTGACATATATTCCCCTGTGACAAGAATAACATCCATTTGCATGCTCATTACTATAGCAACGTTGTTTAATTTAGAAATACATCAAATGGATGTTAAGATAGCTTTCTTAAATGGTGATCTAAATGAAGAAATCTATATGGAGCAACTCGAAGGGTTTGTAGTGTCGAGGCAAGAAAAGAAAGTTTGTCGGCTTGTAAAGTCTCTTTATGGATTAAAACAAGCACCTAAGCAATGGCATGGAAAATTTGATCATGCAATGCTTACTAATGGGTTTAAGATAAATAAATGTGACAAATGCATCTATGTTAAAAACACTGACCAAGAATATGTCATAGTTTGCCTTTATGTAGATGACATGTTTATTATTGGAAGCAGTCAAAATATGATCAAATCAACTAAGCAAATGCTTAATAAAAGATTTGATATGAAAGATATGGGGGTCGCAGATGTTATTTTAGGAATGAAAATTACTAAAACATCTGACAGATATGTATTATCTCAATCACATTATATTGAGAAAATTCTTGATAAATTTATCAAGGATGATATGAATGTAGCTAGAACATCTGTAGACATCAGTCTTTATTTATCGAAAAATAAAGGTGATGTAGTGTCTCAGTTAAAATACTTTCAAATCATTGGAAGCCTAATATACCTAATGAATTGTACTCGTCCTGACATAGCTTATGCAGTCAATAAATTGAGTAGGCACACTAGTAACCCTGGAGAAGACCATTGGAAAGCGATCATTCTGGTTCTTAGATATCTAAGATTTACTCATGATCATGGTTTGAGCTTTACTCGATATCCAGTAGTACTTGAAGGTTATTGTGATGCCAATTGGATATCAGATACTAAAGATTCAAAATCCACTAGTGGATATGTCTTTACTCTGGGAGGCACTGCTGTTTCTTGGAAGTCCATGAAACAAACATGCATTGCACAATCTACAATGGAATCCGAGTTCATTGCTTTAGACAAAGCAGGAGAAGAAGCAGAATGGCTTCGTCACTTCTTAGAAGACATTCCAATGTGGCCAAAACCTGTGCCAGCTATTTGCATTCATTGTCATAGTCAATCAATAATAGGCAGGGCACAGAATCATATGTATAACGGTAAGTCACGACATATTCGTCGTCATCATAATACTGTTAGGCAATTGTTGTTAAATGAAATAATCTCAATAGATTATATAAAATCTAAAAAGAATATTGCGGATCCGTTAACAAAAGGTTTGACAAAAGAGCTAATGTATAGTTCATCGAAGGGGATGAGATTAAAGCCTATTACATACGAGTCATCATAATGGTAACCCTACTTATATGACCCTACTTATATGACTGGAGAACCCAATAACTAAGTTCAAAGAGACAACTAAGTTATGTGTGGCTTGCCAGAAATCACCAAGGGATTAAAAACTCCCTACCCATTCCTATGGTGAGAGTGATATCTGCAACATATGTTATATACAAGGGCATAAGGATAAGTTTTGCTTTTAATGATTACTTATATCTTGATTAAGGCATAAAATCAAGACGAGTATAAGGAGATACTCATAATAAGAATCACCTATATGAGTGTCGAACTAGGACCGGTTCTATGAGAATGAAATAGGCTAAATTCTCTAAAAACACTCACAAAAACCAGGAGCGTTCAAGGCCAAGATGGACACAACAGTGAGAACCACGATGTGTTAGAAGATATTTTGTGTGAAATCTATTGTCTTGGCTTACACAAAGGGTAACCAATTCAAGGCATCGCGTCCATTGGTTAGCTAGTAAGTCCGATAGGTTATCACTAGGGAAGGTTCAAGGTCGAAAGCTACCTATCCTGATGCAAGATATTTTTGACTTATACTCTTTCGATAAGGTCTGCATATTGTTGCATTTCCGTTGTCATCAAATTCCATTAATGTGGGAGATTGTTGGAAATGGTTGGAAAAATTCTAGGTAAAATAGAATTTTTTCCTAACTTTGATCAATTATTTAGGTGGGACCCGTACGCCAAAGTTGGCGGGTCTAAGTGGTAACGCGTTCTATGCCGCGTTGTGAATCACGTGGTATATTTGGTTGCTCAAAACCATTATTGAGTGAATGGGAAATTGAAGCCAAAGTGTGCTCCATGAAATGGAGTTTTTGGTGGAAATTTCTTAAGATTTGGAAATTGGCTTGTCCCACATTGGTTTGGTGGGAAGTTTTGAATGGATTTATATAGCTTGGAATTATAACTTGAGGAGGGCCCTAAGGGATACCCCAAGTTTGTAGAAGGGAGAGGTTATGGACAAAATAGGCTAGACTCATTGGACCCAAAAATCACCACGCGCGCTGCCGCCGCCGTCTATCTGGTTGGGCGAGCTGGTCTGGGCCTAGGCGTGGGTGCGTGGTGTGAGGTTGGGTTGGGCTTGTCCGACCCAATACCTATTTTTTTGGGCCAAAAACATTTGAATTTATTTTTCTAAAATTAAATTCTAATTTTTCCAATTTGATTTTTGGAATTTAAATTCAAAATTGGGTCTGGATTTCTCCCACTCGAACAAAATTGACTCTGTTTAAATTTCAAATACCTGGTCAGATTCAAATCTGTGCAAATTCGGTTTTATCTATTTGAATTTGAACTCAAACAGTACTAATTCAAACCAACAGGTTCAGTACCTGTTCAAACAGGGATGCTACCTGTTTAATTCAAAACCAATAGCTACCACTACATTTATAAATAGGCAACCCTCATTTGATGTTTTCATTCAAAAAATTCGTACTTCTCCTCTGCAAATTTATTCTCTTCATATTGCTGCATTAGTTTTCTGTGAGAAAGAGTATATACACTAAGTGTGTTCGTTGAACAAATAAATTGTAGTGCTACATTTATTTGTTGTTGATCATTTCATCTTGGGAGATAGACGTCTATATTCTGAAGCACCGTAAAGAGGACGAATCTGTCTTAAGGACACAGTGTTGAACACTGGACTTGATCAGAATACTATTCAAGATATTAATCAAGTAAGTTATTTATTTATTTTCTGTTTTATTATTTATTTAAATCAGATTTTAATTTTATTTTTGTAACAAAATAAAATCCGTTTTTATTTATTTAATTCTATTTCTAGTTTGATTTTTGTAATCAAACATTCTCTCTCATTTCCCATTTTTCTTTTATATTCTGTTTGTCGTTTAGTACCCAAACAGATTACAGTGAAGACTGTCCAACAAAAACTTGCTAGAAACTACCTCCTACTTCTCTACCAACTATCAGGATGTGGCTGCTTCGGATTGTAACAAGTGTGCCATAATTCCTCTTTTTTTCAAAAAAAAAATTTTATTTATTTTTTTTTTTTAAGAACTTGTGCCATGATTCCTCATTTGGAATCCAAGTTTTGCAACTACTTCCCCATTAACGGTTAGATATGGAGATTTGCTTATCAAATGCTTGTCATGTGGTCCACGCAATCCTTTTTATCTTGGGGAATTTATCGATAGGTTCATATACAAAATTTAAAATCTATCTAATTTCAAAACAAAACACTTATGCTAATTAGTCTTATATATTTTTAATTGTTATCAATTTTTTTTTACTCTGCTACATCACTATCGAACTTCCCTAAGATGATCATTGGAGACTCCCTGGAATATTCAATATTATCGGGAAGTCACTGGAGTGTCGACATAAGTTCGCCAGAGTATCGACGAAGTGTTTTGAACGTTACTGGAAGTCGTTGGAATAGCCAGAGTGTTCGCTAAACGTCAAGAATATTATCGAAGACTCAGTAGAATGTACTAAATATTGCCCAAAGAAAAAGAATACATGAAAAAATATAGAAAAATATGGTAAATATTGATAAACTGAAAGAAAAAAAGAACATAACAATAACAAACAACAATAATGGAAAAAAAATATATGTTATTTTTTAATTTTTGTAGGATTTAAGCAAATAATCTCTAATATTGATTAAACTGAAAAGTAAGGTTTGAAATTGTAAAATTGTTTTAGTTTTAAAGTATGATTCTATTAAACATTTGTCCTTATTAATCAAATTGAAAAACATGTTATGAAAGACTGCAAAATTTTACAGTTCAAAAGAAGGTTATGAAACTGTAAAATTTTACAATTTTAAAACATGATTCATTTCAACACCAAAAAAATTAAAACTGTAAAATTTTATAGTCTTCATTGCCTGTAACTAAAACTCAAAAAAAAAAAAAAAACATGTTTTGAACTCGTAAACAACATTTTCAAAACTTGAAAATTTTCTCCATTAAGACAAGAAAAGAGAAGTGTGCAACAGAGAACATGTAAAAAAATTGAGAGATCGAATGAGAGAGACAGATATAGAGAGGATTGTACTCCGACAACTATTTTTGGTTTAGATCTAGCCGAATCTGATATAGATTTAATTATCTTCTTCGCTAGAAACTCATCTCCTTTGCCATCGGTGGTTGCCAGTGAACCTAAATTGATGGTGGTCGCCGATGTCCAGTGACTATATATCAGAAAGAGAAAAAGAAGGAGAAAAAGAAAAAAGGTATGCATGGTCGACAGTCACCAAAAATTAGAAAGAGAGAGAAACAAAGAAGAACGAAGGCACAGAGAAAAAGAAGAAGAAAAATGCGCACAAGACTTTTGAATATAAATAAAAGATTTTGAGATGAAATAGAGTACAAAACTTTCAAATAGGACTCGTGTGATTTTTCCTTCTATTTTTTTTCACATGTATTTTAACTTGGCAAATAATTGTGATCATGATATAATGAGTTTTTATGTGATGTGGGGCTCAATCACTCCTTATTTTCTAGGAAGGGTTGAGGCAACTTAAAATATCTTCAAATTAAATAAATAGACTTAGTTTTTGCCATTCCAGCCCTTTCACTTGTCCATGTGAAGTAGTCCAATTAAAAAATAATTCTTTTTTTAAAGTTGATTCAGACTAACGAAGTAGACTACATATTTAATTACGGATAACTTTGTTTAAAATGATTTCATTCATTTTCTTAATAGTTTGATCCTTCACCCATCGACCCCATCTCCGTAGCAGCTTCCTCCATGCACCCCCGAAAGTCTCTTCTATCATGGAATCTCATTCACATTTGTTTAATATATATTTTATTCACTTTTTATTTAATTATTTTTATTTTTGTTTTAAATATCTACTTAACGGCATAATTCAAATATAGCCTTAAAGACACATACAAACATAATTAATTAGTTAAGTTGTGATATTACTACTATCATAAATCTAACAAGTCAATGAAGGTAACATTTCTCTCACCGTAACTCAATTCTTATTTAGAACAATTAAGTGATATAAGTGATTCGACAATAATTAGTTTAGAGTAAATTATATTTTACATCCTTATATTTAGTATCAAATCATACTTTGATCCTTATATATGAAATCGTGATAGTCAATCCCTGCACTTTTAGTTAAGTATCAATATCCCCTTCTGTTATTCTATTGTTTAAATTTTTAACAGAATCACTCATGCGACAAAAATGTTTATATGAAAGGAAAATAAGAAAAGAAAATCATCTCTATTTTCTATCAATACAGACTTTGTCTAGCGGAGAGGCTAACAAAATTATTCCCTCACGTGAATGTTGATCATGGAAAGTGAGTCCCATACATATACCCATACTAGTCACAGAAAAGGTTGGTTTTTTTTTTTTTTTTTTTTTTTTTTTTTTTTTTTTTTTTTTTTTTTTTTGAACCCAAAAGGTTTGCTATCTTTTAACTCTCATGCTCACTATTACCTTCTTTTCCAATCATCTCTGACTTGACTCTCAGAGGGCCTTAAGAAGATCCTATCGATAATTTTTCAAGGATTTATGTTTTAGATAAATTATGTAAATGGTTTCTGTAATTTATACGGTATGCTAATTTGGTCAATATTATTTTAATTTGTTCAATTTTATCACTTAATTTAACAGTTTGTGTCATATTGGTCAAATAAACAACGGTCGTTAGTTTGGTGGACATAAACTCAAATAATTTGTCAATTTGGTCTCTTTAGTTTACACGATGTGTCAATTTGATCCCTGTCAAAATCGAGCAAATTAAAATAATAAGGACCAAATTGACACATTGTGTAAACTATAAAGGCCAAATTGACACATCGTTTGAGCACGTGATAACTTTCTATCCAATAAACCTCACAGCTGTTATTTGTTGGACTAATATGACACAATCAGTTAAATTAAGGGATAAGTTCAAGCAACTTAAAATAATAAAAACTAAATTGACCTATCGTATAAATTAGAATGACTATTTATATAATCAACAATGCTAGAGGGCCACAATTTTTGGGGCCACAATGGCTCAAAACTGTCAAAATGACGTCATTTTAGCATGTTTTGCACTCAAAACGACGTCGTTTTGACAGTTTTGAGCCATTGTGACCACAAGAATTGTGGCCCTCAAACATTTTCCTTACACAATTTACCTTGTGTTTTTAAACCTTACAGATAGGAAGCCCACCAGCATTGATCCGGTCTAGTCTATAAGTCGTGTGATGTCATCTTAAGTCTTTAGCGGCATGATACTAATGTTTTGTTTGGGAAACCAAGATTTGGCTTTTTTTAGATTAAAATTCATAAAAAAATAAAATAGGTTAAAATAATCAATAAAATAAAATATCACATCAAAACTATAATCATTTCACTTTTTTTCTTATAAACATCACATCCAACTACAAAAAAATCTAACTCTCTTTCTAAACACAAATATTTTAGCCTACTAAAATAGCCATAAACTAAAATAACTTACTAAAATAGCCAACTTTCCAAAAGAGGTCTAAGTGCTATATTTGTAAGTGCTTGGCATTTTTGTGTGTAATTATAACGTTAAAAACTTCAATTAATATATTGAATTGTGTATGCAAGTCATGACATTAATAGTATTGATTACTATAAATGTCATAATTAAATTATGAGACATTTACACACAACTTTAATTTTGTGAATTTATACTAAATTAACTTATAGATAAGATTCTTTACTCTTTCAGGTCTCATTAATTTTTAATATACGAAATTACCCTTCAAATAATTATTGTTCATCATTTTTAATTACTTTAAAATTGGAAAAAATTGAGAAATTTCTTAAAAACTAAGAATATTCTCAGTTAATACTGGAAAAAACTGCGAAATTTCTCAAGTTTATTGGATAATTTCGCAAACTGAGAAATTGTTAGTTTTATAGAACGAAAAAAATAATATTTTATTTTTATAAAATTTTATATTTAATATCGGTCTTGTTTGGTAGATCTCATTGTGTAGACTCCAAAAATATAAATTTTATTAAAAATAATTTTGTATAGTAAAATTTATGAAATTTTTAGGTTTTGAAATAACAAAAAAAAAGTAAAATGCTACATTAGCAATACCATTTCAATAAGAGAAAATATCTAGGTGTTTTTGAAGCATTTTTAGGTGATTACCAAAAGATTGTGATTGGTAGAGAGGTTAGGGCCCACAATTTTGTATTGGAACATGAAACATAATTCTTGGTGATTGGTGGATAACATTGTCATGTATGGTGCAACTTGGGCGGGCTCAATCCGTATCCAGTCTAAATTTTTTAAGGGCTTGAGCAAAATTTCAAAAGCTTGAATATAATTTGGACGGGTCTAGGCAAGTACATCAAACAATCCAAAATCTGAATTATATATATAGATATATAAAAGTATTAAATATACATAAAAATTATTAGTCATTACATGATATTAAAGTAATTTAAATCATTAAATCATATTGAATATATTATACACACAAGTAATTCTCACTCATAAATTGTAAAGACTACCATAATGGCATCTCTCTTATATTACATAAATTATTTGTTTTGATGTTATTAATGATTTTCTAAAAAAAATGTAAATAGAGTTTAATTTTAATAATTTAATAATTTAGCTGCAAAAAAAAAAAAAAAAAAAAAAAAAAAACTAAAATTTTTGTGCAATCTTGACAACTTGGACAATTCGGGTTTAACTCGGGTTAGGTTTTGGCAAATAACCTTGGGTTACAATTTGACATTGGGCAAGTCTCAGCACAACTTGAGCTAAGCTTAAACAACCTTCCAATTTGATCGAACTCACCTAAGTTGCACCCCTATTATGATATGGTGTACTTGTAACACCTAATAGTTTTTTATTAGCATTTCTCAATTCCTTCCGCTTTTAATAAGGGTAAAGCGGTCATAGATACATAAATATTTTGAAAATATGACTTCATGGTTTAGAAAACAAGAAGAATGACTTAATGGAACACCAACCTTCCCAGTAAGACGTTAAGTAATTAACCCTTAAATTATTTTCAATCATAACTAAATAATGCATGAAGTATAACAAACGATTTAGTCATAACTAACATCTCAATATGTCATAACTAACATCATAATGAATTATAATCGAGTCATAACCAAATCATAATTAACACCATAATAAGTCATAACAAAAAAACTGCAAATATCATAATTGGTACATATGATACACACTCCAAAATAGAGTGTGTTATAGAATTTCCTATTAAATTATATAAAAAGATTAAATTATTTTCTGAATGCATATAGTATTTATATTGACAAAAGTAACATTTGTAGAAAAAATCATAATATATAAAAATACATAAACAAATCTCATTAAAATTTTCAATGTAGGCCCAAAACCTTCGATTCTGATGTTGTAGATAGCCTCTAATTTACTAATGAAAATTGTTTCAAATCATGTTATTGGGTCACTTTCCAAAGAAGAACCAAGGAAGATTGTAAAAACATCCAAAAACTAGAACTTAACTTTTGAAAATCCCCAAACAGATCATTGGCTAAAACCTGATAGACTGTAATCTAATAGTTTAAATAACAAGGAAAAATGACAAACATGTCACTTCTTGCCCTCTTGTATTATTTTATTTCATTGAGTTTATTTTCTTCTAGGGGAGGTATAATATGCTTTGTTCCAATCCTAGTAGAGTTTGAGGGTCAAGATCAACTACCCCACTGGGACCAATATTGTTTTGAATGGCTACACCATTTTCAACGGTTCACACCATTGAAGTAGACTATATTTTTAATTGCCAAAAACGTTGTTTATTATGATTCCATTCATTTTGTTAGTTGTGTGAGACAATCTTCACTGTATTTAGAAAAATAGCATTCTCTTAATGCACTAAATGCTGAATTTGATTTAATACACAATTAAATTAAAATGAAGATTCTAATTTATTATTGAAACAAATCACAAAGGGAAGAATAAATGTAGATTCAATAAAACCAGAGAATAGGAAAAATATAGAATATTTTTTCTGTTAGGACCTTTTGTTGTCAAATTCCATGGATCAAAACCAAAGTTGTAACAAGAGTTCTTTAAGAAGTTGGTTTCCTTCAAAAACATGATTACTTTGGAGTTCTGCAAGAAGTTGGTTTTCTACAAGAAGTTGGTTTTCTTTCCCAAGCTTGGATTACTTTTAGTTCTCTCTAAATACTTGGTTTTCTCCCAAAACTAAGTAATTGATTGAAGTCCTCCAGATCTTCTTTTTGGTTCTTAAAGGTTTATATCTGGGAATATTTTGTTATTTTTCTTTGATGTTTTATTGAGTATTCAACTCATGGTTTAAAGAGAGTACATCAAAGGTTTGTTTGTTTCACAAAAGAGAGAGTTGTTCTTCGGCCAGAATTTCAAGAATTCGAGCTCAAGCTTTGGAGGAATCCGAGTGGCTCATCGAAAAGACAATTCTGTCTTGAAGATGGGGTTGGAAGAGGCACATAGAGGTTGGTTCAATTAGGCGTAGAATTCGCTAGATAATTAAGAGTGATACCGTGTAATTCCTTTATATCTTCTTAGTGGATTGTTCTTGTGGTCATTCGTGGTTTTTTGATCACAATTGGAAGCTGTCCAATTGTGGTTTTTCCACGTAAAATCTTTGTGTCTCTTTCTCTTGATTGTTTGATTGGGATTGTTATATTCTGCTTAAAATTGATATATAATCACAAATCAACATCTAGGTGTTTTCTAGATTTTTCAATTGGTATCAGAGCAGGTCGTTCTATTTTTTTTTTTTTTTAAAAAAAAACTTCTTTTAGATCGCTCTATTGTTTTTTTTTTTAAAAAAAAATTCTTTTAGAACGAGATCTTGTTTGATTTGTGATAATGGATTTAAAGAGGTTGGTTGAGAATACCACTAATAATGAATCCTCTGAGAGTGATAATGAAGAGCTTGAACAAGCTTATGAAAAGTTGTATAAGGAGTCTCTTAAGTTATTCAAATTGAATGACAAACTCACAAAGAAACTCAAAGCATGTGAATGTGAGAATGTCAAACTTAAGGAGGAGATTTTCGAGGCTAGGATCAATGCCATCAAGATAACTGATGATCAACAAGTTCTTTGTGCAAAACTGTTGACTTGTGAGACAGAGAGGGATGAGCTACAGGAATCTCATGTCATGTATGAAGAAAAGATTGAATCTCTTGAGATGTCACAAGTTGCTTTGGAAGAACTAATGAGCAAGAAAGAGGAAGAGCTTAAGTGTGCCATGGTTACCATTGGTCTTTGGAACAAAGGATCAAAGACTTTGGAGGATATCATTGGGTCTCAACAAATCTGTTCAGACAAGAGTGGCATTGGCTTTGGTGGCAAGAAAGAGCAAAAACAGAGTGCTTCCACATCTCATGATACAAGAACTCAAGGAAAGGGAGGACAAAAGATTCAACAAGAGGAAAAACTTCTCAAACTCCCTAGAGTTGGTAAGGTAAAAGAAAAGAAGGTACACCCTGTTTTTATTTGTCATCATTGTGGTATGCATGGTCATATTCGCCCTTTTTGTTATAAGTTGCATGGGAGAATGTCTCAAAAGGGTAGAAATTCGAATACTTTTTGGGTTAGGAGACAACCTTACTTGTCTAGGCGGAATACTAAGATTCATGAGGGTGTTCACAACACCATGAAATTTACCAAGACCACTAAACCTGATTTTGTTAAGACTAAAAAGATTTGGGTGAGAAAACTTGACTTGTGTTAATTTGTTTATTTGTTTTTGGGTTTTTGTTTATTTGTTTTAGTTGTTTTTTTTAATAAAAAATATGTGATTGTTTGTTTTTTTTTTGTCTTGCTTTGTTTTAGAGAGAAAAAAAAAAAAAAAAATCCCAAAAAGATTTTCTTGTATGGTTTTGCAAGCTTGAAATTTTTGAGATGTCCTTGGTGCATATTGGAATTGATGAGAATATCCATTACATGTTAATATATGTGTGCTTTCTGTGGTCATTACTCATTTTGGAGTGTGTGTTCTTTGATTAGTATGTCTCATTCTGTACACACTCTTGGATTAGCAAATATTGGAGTCTTCCGCTTTAGTGATTATTTTTTCCATGGACTTCTGGCATGATATCTCTTGCTTTTCTAGAGGAATTGACCTATACTAGCATATCTTGGGTGATGTTGAGTCTCTTAACCACCTTCCATCTTTTTGCATCTCCATGGCTTTCCCCTCTATTCTTTGTAGTCCAAGCATGAGGAAAAGGCTACCTCAGAGTCACCAACCAGGCCATCATTATTATATCCATGCTTCTCTGGTTCGGTTTCCATACTCTTGAGCGTGTCAGCCGCCAATGAGTGTGCAAAAGAAAAAGAAAAAAAAAAGAAAAAAAAAATGTGCACAAGAAAGAAAAGAAAGAAAATAAATGTGCAAAAGAAAGTAAAGAGAAAAAAAAATGTGAAAAAAAAAAGAAAAGAAAAAGATGTGAAAAAAAAAGGGAAAAATAAAGGATTCATTGATTGAGGGGGAGCCTCCGCCTTTACTCACCAAATACCCCTTGATTCCTAATGGTTTGACTTTCCTTAGTTGTGCTTAGATTCTCTTGTCGGAGGTCCAACTTTTATATCACTACTAGGATTTGAATCTTGTGTTTGTCGAACTCCAAGAGTCACACACACACCTTTATCATGGGATCTATGCTTTTCACATAATGCATCACTTTCTTTTATGAGGAATCTTCTACAGACTGTGCACATTGTGTTTTCAAGTAATTGTGCTTCTTGGATAGTCTTGTGTGTTTTATGGTACAAATCTGAAATTCCTTGCTTGCTCTACCATATTATTTATTCACCGTTTTCAGTGTTTGTGGTTGTTTTTAACGAGGGGGAATTTGGTTCATCATTACCAGTGTTTGATGTATATTGATGGTACAATAGTTTGGTTGATGGTACAGTGTTTTTACTTTTGCTTATATCCTTCTTTGGTACAGTTGGATTGTTAGTATTTTGTTTATGGATTGATTTATATTTTGTTATTTAATCTAGTTCCACATATTTTGGTTGGCTTGTGTGTGGTTATTTTATTTCAGGATAATTGTTCAAGAGCATGGATTTGAGTGTTGGTTCATAGTTGGTGGTGCTGCTTGAGAGATTTTGTTAGGAAATTTGTTTTAGATTGGTTTTATCCAGGATTTGACAAAGGGGGAGATTGTTAGGACCTTTTGTTGTCAAATTCCATGGATCAAAACCAAAGTTGTAACAAGAGTTCTTTAAGAAGTTGGTTTCCTTCAAAAACATGATTACTTTGGAGTTCTGCAAGAAGTTGGTTTTCTACAAGAAGTTGGTTTTCTTTCCCAAGCTTGGATTACTTTTAGTTCTCTCTAAATACTTGGTTTTCTCCCAAAACTAAGTAATTGATTGAAGTCCTCCAGATCTTCTTTTTGGTTCTTAAAGGTTTATATCTGGGAATATTTTGTTATTTTTCTTTGATGTTTTATTGAGTATTCAACTCATGGTTTAAAGAGAGTACATCAAAGGTTTGTTTGTTTCACAAAAGAGAGAGTTGTTCTTCAGTTGTGAATTCTGAAGAATTCGAGCCTGAAGCTTTGGAGGGAATCCGGAGTGGCTCATCAGAAAGACAATTCCGTGCTGAAGATGGGGTTGGAAGAGGCACATAGAGGTTGGTTCAATTAGGCGTTGTGAATTCGCTAGATAATTAAGAGTGATACCTGTGTAATTCCTTTATATCTTCTTAGTGGATTGTTCTTGTGGTCATTGCTGTGGTTTTTTGATCACAATTGGAAGCTGTCCAATTGTGGTTTTTCCACGTAAAATCTTTGTGTCTCTTTCTCTTGATTGTTTGATTGGGATTGTTATATTCTGCTTAAAATTGATATATAATCACAAATCAACATCTAGGTGTTTTCTAGATTTTTCATTTTCTTTAGTCCAGTACTTAATACTGTTTTCTCAAGACAGATTCTTCCTCCCCATGGTGCTATCGGAATCTCTATCTCCAGGATAAAATGATCCACGACAACAAGTTACAAATTGTTTGTCCAGCGAACAAATGTTTATACTCTCTTTGAATGGAAAATAAATGCAGATATATGTAAGGAGGAAGAAGGAAAGAAGGCAATAAAATTCAATGCCTCATCTATAATACAATTATTTTTTTTAGTGCCCCACTAATTTATAATTTTTCCAATTACAAATATATGAAATATAAAATCTCCAATATTTTCTGTATAACCGTAGTGGTTGAAATTTACTTTACTAATCACTCCAAGTGAATATTTCTGTCTTAGAGAAGACTATGCAGCCAGCTTGGCTATGAAATTTTTAGATTAAAATGGACAGGCATTTGGTTAAACAAGGCAAAAGTTGGATATGGAATGGGTGTTGCGCATAATTGTTGCACGGATAATTGGGTCTATTTTGGGGCCTATTTTAATAATTTAAATTGTTCACTTTGTAGAATATATCAAATAAAATATACCTACTAAAAATCAAGTTGATAAGATATCAGTCTCTTTTTCATTAAATGACATTTATATTTATTTGTACATTTTAGTGATTGTTTTCCATGTTAAAATTAATTGCGTTTGATTAATTCAATTATTTTTTTATTGGAAAAAAAATTTGTATTGCAAAACCGATAAAAGATCAGATCAATTTAGTACAACAGTATCACAAGATCTCAAAAAGAAATAAAAATCTCCATAGAAGGATCCAAGCCTCCATATAGAAGACAAAAGACCCTCACCAAGGGAGAAAAAAAAAAACCTTTACACATGAACGATTATTATATTAACAAACTAAAAATTGAAAAAAAAAATCAAACAGGAAAAAATTCATATCGAAGTCGTTACCAAAACTCATTTGAAAATGCATTGCTCCACAACATTCAACTTGGAATTTGAAAACTCTACCTCTACTAATCAAGATAGAACATTGAGGTTGAAGTGGTCGCCTATAACGTGACACAAACGCGATATCCATCGTCAGTTTTTGGACTATGAAATGATTTGAAGTAAGATTTTAAAGTTTTGAACTTGAGAGTAGAGAAGGTAAGGCGATAATAACTAGATTGGTGAGACAAATATCAAATCTAGAGGAGGATTGGAAAGTGAAAGAAAAGAGAGATCGAAAAAGTGGGAGAATCAACACACCACTATCTCTCTCTTCCCTTGAAGGAAAATTTAAAGAGGATTAATTCAATTGTTAGATAGATGAAATATACGTTTGTAAATATTAGATTGCACCTGTCCTTGATCTATTGAGCATAAGTAAAGTATTATTTATTAATAATTAAGGAAGTTTTTTTTTGGGAAGGGGGGGAGGGGGGGGGTCACTAAACCCAATTTTTGTGCCTGTGCATTGCCACTTTCTCAGCATCTTCATGTATGCCCACCCCTTCACACTCCACTTCCAGTTCTTTCATTTTATCAATAATACTATAAATTTTGATTTAATAATTCAAAAATTATTTAAAATTTAAGTAAATTTCACTTTGCACCGAATCTCACTTTGACCCCTATATATTAAATCATGATAGTCAATCCTTACACTCATGGTCAAATCTTACTTTGGTCCCTAAACATAATATCGTGATAGTCAACCGTTTGCACTTTTGGTTAAATCTTACTTTGGTCTCTACACAAGTATCAATGTCTCCCTTCTGTTACTCCATTGTTTAAATCTTGAACATGATCCTATTATGTAACAAGAATGTGACAACGAAATAAAGGTACAAGACGAAAATCATCCTTATTTCCCACTAACACATATTTTGTCCTACATGTTAAACATGTGAGAGTTATATAATATAATATATATGTTCATATGTTGAAAATTTGGACGAAAATGCAAGAAAATAAGGCTTTTGAAATCAAAAAAGGTAGCAGAGAAATCAAAGAGTTACCCTTACACTTTTCTGTCTATAAGGAAGAGAAATAGACAAAAAAGTGTATTACTTTGGAAAACAAAATTATGTGATTTCAATTGAAGCAAAACCCCGGCTCATCTCCTAAATCATTTACAATATGCATTTTATTTTATCCTAATGCAGTCATAATTTGGTATAAATTTTAAGATAAAGTGTATATTAGTGGAAAATGATGATGATTTTTCTCTTTTATCATCCTTTCGTAGTCACATTCTGGTCGTATGACTGCATTCTATTAAAGATTTAAATAATTGAGTAATAGAATGGGTACATTGATACTTGTAAAGGGACCAAAGTGGGATTTGACCAAAAGTGCAGGGGGTTGACTGTCACAATTTCATGTGTAGGACCAAAGTGAAGTTTGACCAGAAGTGCAGGGGATTAACTGTCATGATTTCATGTGCAAATGTCAAGCCCCGTATTTTATTACTCGGATAATATTACCAATATTCATTAATTAAGTCCATTTACAAATAACATTTCATCCTTTGATAAAATGATGAATAATTAAATATACATATTCCCTCTCGTTATACAACAATGACATTTACATACCAATAAAAGAAATGCCCTGAGGCTTACAATAAAAAAGAGGACACTACTTTTTATATTTAAAAAAATAGCACTCAGCCAAATAATAAATGAAGTAGTATAATCCATCACTACATTACACTTATGAAATAGTAAAACTCATTGTTTGATCTTCAAATCCGAAAAGCATTCCCTGTACAGATGTACAGGCAGGAGGTGAGCAACCACTAGCCCACCAAGTAATCTCATATTAAAACATTAGAAGATAATTCGGGTACCAAAATACTTATACATATACGTGAAATCATATCATGTTAAAATCATATGATTTTATTACATAATCTCTTTAATTCAATTTATTTAATTAACCACAATAAGTTAACTTAAATAAATAAACATGTTTCGATAGTAGCAGGATATCTTTTTCAATTCATTTAATTATCTCATTATCAATTGAATCAAATAATTAAACAATTCATCAAATCCATTTTATACAGTCTTATGAGATGAATGCATATGCCATGTCATGCTCAAAATATTTTTCTTATCTTTTGAAATCTTATGCACAATGCCAATTTGAAAACACATTAATCCAACAATTTCAATAAAATTCCAAGATGGTAAATACGACTCAGGTAATCCTTAAGCTGGTGTCTGCAAGTAGACTATACGAGTACTACCAATTTGTTATTTTTACCAGTATTAACTGGAAGGCTCAACGCCTACCATCTACACCACTTTTCAAGACTTACCACCGTATTTATCCCAAAATCATTTCATGAAAACTTATTTCCCAACATTCCTTTCTTAATGCAAAGTTTACAAATCAAATTTTAAAGCTCATCATTATCAAATGAATTGATATGCCAATGCAATGATTAATAATATAATGCAATATTTCTTCCACTTTCAATACTTCCACACAATATTTCCATTGTGATCAAAATTCTCATTTCTCATTTCAATATAATTTCTTAAGATGAATATAAATACTTTTATTTCAATTCATCCATGGGACAACATAATTCCCACACTTAGAGTAATCTCAACCATTTAGTCACTTCAAGACTATATCAACATTTTGAACAACTATTTCTAAAACTTCAACAATTCTCATATTTCATGAAAACCATCATTTATATATAAACAAATAAACAATTTTTCAAACATCATTTATTTTGGCACACAAAATAAATATAACAACATCTTCAAAGATTGTCAACGTCTTTCTTTTAAACTTCCAATTTCTAGGTTTTCTCACCAAAACCACTCATCTTCATTTATTGAAAGAAAATCACCAAAAACATCTCTTATCTTCTTGAACCAACAATCAATTTTCAAAACAAATCAAAGGATGATTTCGAAAATCATCTAGATTTTGAAAAAAAAAAAAACATATATAAATTTGATGTTCAAAAACAACATATTAGCATACTCCAACTATTAAAATAAAAAATCCGTTTCTCAATTGTCTTGACTCACACAAAATTTTCAATAAATTTTGTTCCACTTCAACCAAGATAACCAAAATAAATTTCACCAATATCTCATACTTATGAAATATTAACATTTTCATCATACTATATTAAAAGTTATGGTATAATCTCAATAACACACTTTTCACCATAAAAGATATAAATTTTTAACCAAACTAATTTAATCCACTAAATTAGTAATTTTCTTATATTCACATTTTTCCAAAAGAAATAATACCAAACATAACTTAACACAACTCATCTTTCAAGCATAATCATATTTCATGAATATAATACTTTTAGAATTTTTAATCCCAAAACAACTCTATAATATCAACTTAACAATTTACACCATATTCATCAACATCAATTTTTTTTTTCTCAAAAATAAATTCCAAAACTCAAAGATAAAAAAAAAAAAAAAAAAATCAACTTTATATTTCTCAAAATAAATCATCTAATCATAATATGATGTAAATACAATCATACAACTATTAAATTTTATTTTCGAATTTCTTTGCAAAATAATCAATACAAAATGATTTTCCCAAATCAATCTCAAAATGTCAACCTTTTTAACATTTCAACATAATTTTTCTTCTAAAAATTACCAAACAAAAATCTGAAAATATATATATGCAATACCTCTTATAATGATATATTTTCTTAAAATAACCCTAACATAACTTTAATGTAAAAATATGAACAAAGTTCATACCTCAAATAATAAAGAAGAGTAGATCTGGAAGACAAATCTTGCCCGATCATGAATCCGAGACTACCATTGCGAAGATCACGACGAGCTCTCCGACTTCCAATTACAAAACTTTTGCAAAATCTCACTCTAAAAATTCTCACTCGAAGCTCAAAGGTTGAGCATCAATGGAGCGGGAAAAAAAAAAAGAAAAAAAAAAGAAAGAGAGAGAGAGAGAGAGGGAGAGAGACACACACAGGGAGATTAGGAGCTCTCTGCTCCACTCACCAAATGAAATGAATAATAAAAAGAAGTGATAAGATGGAAAGGAAAAAGTGGGGAGGCAACCCACGTGGGTTTGCTTCCCAAAATTTAGTTTTCCTAAAAATATAATTTTTATAATAATATCTCAAAATTTTATAATATAAATTATAAAATGATATAATTTTTTTTTACCACAAAATATCACTACGAAATATACACATTTTCATTCTTCATAAAATATATAATTTTTCTTCATATGGTACACGCCATAAAATCAACTATCAAATATTTATTATAATCCTACATAATAAATAATAACAACTCCTAAGGTGGTTACTACCAATCACTTAATTAAAAAGGACTAAACAGTTGAACATGAGTTATTAAACAAACTTAAATTAAATTAAATCTAAATCATGGGTTTCATCCATAAATCAAACATGGTCTAATTATATACCAAAATAGTCCCAACAAATTTATCTCAAATCCTGGTCCAAACACCCAAAACTCAATTTCAAATTCTACTATAAATTAAATTGAACACCAATTAGTCCGTCAATTTTCATAAAATAAAAACTCATCATTTAATTCTGAAATTTTTATTGAACGTGCTAGGCTCATATGGAAACAACATATAAAAATTTCATAATTTTCTGAGATCGAGAGCTATTTTTAAAAAACACAAAACCGAACTGTTTTGGCACAGAATTTACACAGCAATTAAATTCGAAAATTTGCTCAATTAAATTATGCACTGGCTATTTTTTTAAAAAAAATTTGGGTCATTACAGTAAAGGTCAAACTGGGATTTGGTGCAAAGTGAAAGGGTGCAATGTGTAATTTACCCCTTAGCATCTTGTGATTCAAATTTATTTTCTACATAGATCCCATATTATACAAATTTAATCTTCACCACACAACTACCCACTCAAAAAATCTTGGGTGGATACATTTGGGACTCTAACCTTTTCCTTATTTTATATTTAGGGTTAATTACAAATTCGCATTATGTAATTTATTTAAAATATAAAAAATTACATTCCATCTCTTCAAATTTCTAATAACATAACAAATGTCTAATTTTATTAATAAATCATTAAATCAATTCATAAGTTTTAATGATATCGTAAATATATTTTAGTTACCAATTATGATATTTACTCTTTACAATGTCCTTTTCACTAGCTTTGAAGCTTCCATGATAAATCATAAATCAGCGGGTAAATTATGGTAGCATTTTCCACACCTTATTTTATTTTATTTTATGCTCAGTCCTTCCTGTTGGATATGTGGTTACATATAGTCACATCTCCTATAAAATATATATGATGCCTTGATAGATAGAACTCATTCCATCCCATAGCTCTTCTCTCCTTAATTCTTTGTGAAGCTTTAATCCAATGGAGATTGTTAGAGCCCAAGATGCTTCCTCTTCAGATTCTCCATGTAGGTATCATGTGTTCTTGAGTTTCAGAGGTGAAGACACCCGCATGACGTTCACTGACCACCTCTTCACAGCTTTAAAGCATAGAGGATTTCACACCTTTAGAGATGATGATGAGATTGAAAGAGGAGAAAATATTAAGTTTGAACTGCATAAAGCAATTCAAGAGTCGAGGATTTCAATAGTTGTCTTCTCAAAAAACTATGCTTCTTCGAGCTGGTGTCTTGATGAACTTGTAATGATCCTCAAACGTAGAAGGACTACTGGGCATGTAGTGCTACCTGTCTTCTATCACGTGGATCCATCCCATGTGAGGAACCAAATGGAATGTTTCGAAGAAGCATTCACAAGGCATGAAGAGAGATTCCATACAAAAGGAGCTGAAAAAAAAGATGAATGGAAGGGCAAAATACAAGAATGGAGAGCAGCACTCAGAGAAGCAGCAGATTTAGCAGGGATGAATTTACAAAATCAAGTTGATGGGTAATTTCCTTCCATGTCCTCTTTTAGCTAAGAATTATTTGCACCACCCTTTTTGGGATTTCATAATTAGAAGTATTCATACGAGGGTCTTTAGATTAAGAATTATCTAATCGAAATTTGGGATGAATTTTTTTTTTTCTTAAATACAAGAGTTTGACATCTTTTAATTTTTAGAAGTCAACCTTTAAATACATGAGTTAAATTGTCCTCGAGGGAATATCCCAACATACTACAAGTTGATTTCTTTTCAAATCGGCATGGACGTTCTTCATAATACTCTAAAAAAACTTGAATTTATTAACTACGATTTTTTTAGTATGCTTCTCCCTTTTAATCTATTTGAAAAGATGATATGAAGTTATTCATTTGCAACCATAAAAATTTGGGTCAATTACACCAAGACAGACCCCCTCAACTAGTAGTGTATATCACTTTACCTCATCTATGAATCTGTACCTATTGACCCTCTTTAAGTATAAAAATCATACAAATTTACTAATTCTTGAGGTGGTCTAGAGGGGTGAAAATGATACACCTTTACAGTTGAAAGGGTCAAAAAAAGTATGGATTCATAGTTGTGAAGCGAAATACTAATAGTTGATGGGTTTTGGTATAATTAACCCTAAAAATTTCATTGAAAAAAAATTAGACTATTCTTCAAAAAATTTAATAGCTTATCTTACTATATAAATAACAAATTAAAAAAAATTGCAAAACACAGAAAACAATTTATAATAGAAAAAGAATATTGATGCACAACCATGATTGTGAAAACCCTTTTCTTTTCATCTAGGACTTGTCCAATTGTTTCACCAAAGAGAATAACAGTCATTTGCTCATTATTGCATGATAATTTATAATAAAGTTCTAGTCATGGTATTCTTATTGTGCTTTATTTTTAATCTTCATCTTATCTTTAGATTCGAGTCAAATTTTATCCACAAAATTGTAGAAGTGGTTGCAGACAAACTAAGATGCACAATCTTGGGCAACTCCCCCTACTTGATTGGAATGCATTCTCGAGCCAAAAATATTGGGCTTTGGTTACAAGATGAGTGTAGTGATGTTGGTATAGTTGCAATTTGTGGGATAGGTGGAATAGGGAAGACAACCATTGCCAAATTTCTATATAATTCGAACTTCTCAAGATTCCAAGGTAGTAGTTTTCTTGCAAATGTAAGAGAAACTCTAAAACAACCAAATGGTTTACTTCAATTACAAACACAACTTCTTTCAGACATTTTAAAAGGAAAAATGGAAAATTTGTATAGTGTTGATGAAGGAATTGTTAAAATTAGAGATGCATTATGTTGCAAAAAAGTTCTTGTAATTGTTGATGATGTGGATACAATGGACCAATTAGATGCAGTACTGGGAATGCGAGATTGGTTTTCTCAAGGTAGTAAAATCATCATAACCACTAGACGTGAGCGGTTGCTAAGGGCTCATGAAGTTTACCAAGTTCACAAGGTTGAAAATTTGGATTACAATGAATCCTTGGAGCTTTTTAGTTGGCATGCCTTTGGGAAAAACTGTCCCATTGATGGTTTCATAGAGGACTCAAAAAAGGTGGTACAATACTGTGGAGGGCTTCCAATAGCTATTAAAATTTTGGGTTCTTCTCTATTTGGGAAAAGCATAAATGTCTGGAAAAGTCAACTAGAAAAATTGAAAGCAATCCCCGATAATGAAGTTGTTGAAAAGCTCAAAATAAGCTATGACTCTTTACAAGATGACCATGACAAAAATTTATTCCTCCATGTTGCTTGTTTTTTTGTTGGGATGGATGAAGATTGGGCAGTTACCATTCTAGATGGATGTGATTTTTTCACTACAGTTGGAATTCAAAATCTCATTGATAGATGTCTGTTAACGATTAATGAAAGCAAAAAGTTGGTGATGCATCAATTGATTCAAGAAATGGGAAAAGAAATTGTTCGCCGAGAATCACCCAAGGAGCCAGGAGAACGTAGTAGACTCTGGAATCATAAGGACTCCTTCAATGTCTTGAGAGAAAATGCTGTAAGAATTAATCCTACTCCTCATTTATATTTGTATGTGTTTGTGTAGTTATTTACTATAAAAAAATGATCTGAACTTAGAAACTTCATACAAGAAAAGAAAAAAATCATTCATAAATTATATTGGTGGTGTTTTTATTAGAAATAAAAGTCCCATCATTTTGTATGACAATTTTGTACCCAAAAAAAAAAAAAAATTGTGTGTATAGTATTACTCTTCTTGATCGATGTCATCTCCCTCTCATTCTTTGTCAGGGGACAGGAAAAATTGAAGGTCTCATAGTTGATATGAATTTTTTGAAGAATAAATATGGCAGGACAACAGTCTTTGGTGTCAATAGAAAACGTAATTTCGAGGAATTCCTCAGCACATATTCGTTGTCAAATGTAGGAAATTCGTTTAAAAGACATTGTTTTGGCATCTTTCCCCGACAAACAGTAGGCACTGCTCTACGAAATTCAGATAAGATAGCTTTGGAAGTTGATGCATTTGCAAGGATGCATAAACTAAAACTTTTGCAGCTCAACTATTTACAAGTCAATGGAAGCTTGGAAAATTTTCCTAAAGGATTACGATGGTTGTGTTGGCATGGATACTCTTTCAACTCCATATCAGATGATTTTCCTTTGGATAACCTAGTTGTTCTTGACATGCAGTATAGCAACTTGCAAAAAGTTTGGAAAGGAACCAAGGTATGTTACTCATTTGTTTCTTTTCATTTCAATTTTGTTCAAGAATTAAAAGAAGCAATAATAACCAACATTTTTTTTTTCTATTACAGTTTCTCGAGTCACTAAAAATCCTTGATCTTAGTCATTCCCATTGCCTTTCCGAAACTCCTGATTTCTTGGAAACACCCAATCTTGAGCGACTAATACTTGAAAATTGTGCACGGCTGGTAGATATTCATGAATCTATTGGACACCTTCGGAGACTTGTTTTATTAAATTTAAAAGATTGCAAAAATCTAAGGAAGCTTCCAAGAAACATTGTTATGCTAAAATTTTTGGAAACACTTGACATCTCAGGTTGCTCAAATATTAATGAATTGCCAACAGAGATAGGGAGTATGAATTCTTTAACAAAGTTCAATGCAAATGGAATTGCCGTAATTCAATTACTCTCTACCACTGAGGAGGTCAAACCATGGTATTCATTCATCTGGCCTTCTCTATCGAAACCAAGAAAAAGTGTACAAATTTCATGTACTCTTTTACCACGATTTTTGGTACACTTAAGTCTTGTGGATTGCAATTTATCAGAGGATGCTTTTCCAAAGGACCTTAGCAACCTATCCTCATTGCAAATATTAAATCTGAGCAATAATCCAATTCGTAGCCTCCCGAATTGCATCAGAGGTCTTACGAGACTTCAAATCCTTGAATTAGATGAGTGTGAAAGGCTTCAATCTCTTATAGTGGAGCAGAATGTGAAAGTATTGATATTCAATGGCTGTACATTGTTGGAGAAAGTAACATTTCGATCAGTTCCATCAACCATAGAATTAAATAACGTTCATGATGAATATACAATGTGGAATAAATTGGTAGAATTGTACAGCTCAAAATGTTCACCGGGTTCAAATCTATTTAACCTGGAACATAATAACATTAGGGAGAATCAATTCGTTGTGAACAAGAGTTGGAGACCATATCTACGCGGTGGTAATTGTTACAATATCGTTGAGGTTACAGGCGAATTGAAGTTAGAACCCATAGGGAATATTGACAAGAAGATACTAAATTTTTTGGGCATCTCTAGCTTTGGATCCAACGGAAGCTCAACTGTTACGCTTTCAGACTTCTTCTCAACTAGAAGGAAGCTTCCTTTACAGGTCTCTCTCTCTCTCTCTCTCTCCCCCTCTCTAAACAAAAATAAAATAATAAAAAATTGTAATGGTTAAATTATGGTTTCTTTGGTACAGGGATGTCATGAACAACATATATTTTACGCTTATCTTCCGGGAAGCAAGATTCCAACTTGGTTTAGTCTTAAAAATACAGGATCATCAATATCTGTTACTGTGCCATCGAATTTCAGAATTCAAGCCTTGAGTGTGTGTTCTATTTATGCACTTCTTTGCAATAATCCAATACGTAGTAAATTTAATTTTTGCGCACATACTATTATCAGTAATATGACCAAGAGTTTGATATGGAGTCATTCTCCGAAAATCTTTGGCATTCCAGAAGCTGATGAGGATATGATGTGGTTAAGTTATTGGAAGTTTGAAAATCAGTTGGGAGGTGGGGATGAACTGAATATTTCAGTGGTTGGAGATGAATCTTTTCAAGTGAAGGAGGTCGGAGTCCATCTTGTGTACAAGGAGCAAGAAGAGAAGAGTAGCCAATCAACTAGTGAAGAAGCATCCCAATTACAATTCTCTCTCTATGGAAATGTCATTCCTGGAAATGCATCTGCAGTGCATCCAGCAAGCAAAAAAGTCTACCAACTTGGCAAGGATGATTTGAATTGTCCGATTTGTAATAATCTATAACCTCAACCTTTGTGCACCACCTCGGCAATTGGTTTCTTTGGGACTAGTGAGAGATTCAGTTGGCAATAATTCATACTCTTTCTCTTTATAATTATGTTATGTTGTGTGACGTTAATTTGTTATGTGCTGGAGATTCTTGAGGATGCTAAGGTTTTTGAAGCATGGTAGAGGAGGTATTTTGCTTTAATTGGTTCGGACATGGATGTGCTCTCTAGGGAATCAATTCATTCATTGGAGAAGACAGTTTGCTCATGACTCGCTATTCATCTTGGTTTTGCTCTTATTCTGGTTGGATTTTATTTCTTAGTATCTTGACATTAGACTTTGTTGTTGATTAGTTTAGTTTAAGAGAGTGCTATGTCATTTATTTTAATGCAGGTGCGTATGCTTTGTTTGTCTCTTCTTTCCAAATATGTTCATTTTCTTTTAGGTATCAGGAAAAACCTTTCATGAAAATAATCATGAAAGCTTTGTGATCCTTGGATTACACTTAAAATAAAACACAACACACTAATCAAGGTAATCCAAGGATCATAAAGCTTTCATGATCATTTTCAAGAAAAAATTTTCATGATCCCTAACTTTTTTCTTCTTTTTTTTTTTCTCTGTTTGTGGTTAAGGTGTTTGCTCACAATTGGTTTAGGTTGTGAAACAACCTAATTGAGATGAGCCTTTTTTCATAAAACTTTCTAATTAGTTGGGGTTTGATAAAATTGAAAGTTAAAATTTTTAAGTTGAGTAGTTGTTTGATAAAAAATTAATTGATAAATTCAAATAGCTTGTTGAATATGAAAAAAATAAAAAATATTATATTTGAATTTTATTTTCCAATTTTATATTGTGGTGGCAATGGTATTGACTATGACGATAGTGGTGGAGGTGGAGGGATAGTGTTGTGGTGATGGTGGGATGGTAGTGCTGGTAGCAAATTCAATTGGCATTAAATAAAAATTATATTACTTCAATTTTTAAATTTTTTTTTTACACTATAAAAGTCATTTCAATTTTTATATCGTATATAAATTATGGTTATCAAACCAACTTGATTAATTTCACTTAATACATTTCATTTTAATTTTAAATATTAAATTAGATATCAAACATTCTTTATTAACTCATTGGAATCCTCTACGTTGACCCCTTATGTAGTAAACTTTTAAGAAAAAAAAAAAATATATATATATCACTACAAGAAAAAACACCTTTGGCGACTAAATTTTTAGTCGCCAAAGGTCCTACTTTAGTCGCCAAATGTCAAAAATTCACTTTTCCCGACTAAAAAGTTTGGTCGCCCATGTTGTCGCCAATACTTGGTCGCGGAATGGCTTTGGCGACTAAAACACTTTTAGTCGCCCATATAACCGTCTTCAGCGACTAAATATGTCGTCGCCAATAGTCAATTTCTTTTTGGAAGTTATACCATTGCCGACTAAACTTTTAGTCGCCAATAGTTTATTTTTATTTTATTATTTTTACCTTTGGCGACCATTCCCTTTAGTCGCTGAAAGTATTTTCAAAAAAATATTTTTTTGCCTCATCCTCTCTCATGAGGTTTGAACTTGTGACCTCCACTCCCACACCAAACCTGCACAACACTCCATCCATGCCAAAGACATCATCACATGCACATGTATACAATATATATTATTTATATAGTATGTTAACCGCAATTAATACAAAATAATATTTATAAATATAATTTCTTTTAATTGAATATAATTTATGTGAAAAATAAATTATTTACTAAAAAAAAAAATAGGCAACTTTTGGCGACTAAAACCAAATTTTAGTCGCTAATTGTATTATTTTGGGCTACTAAATATTTATTTGTCGCTAAAAAAACAAGTTCTCAATTAAAAATCAGCACTTTTGGCGACTAAGCGAAATTTAAATCGCCAAAACCCGTACTTTGGGCGACTAAAATGGATTTTAAATGCCAAAACCCGCTTTTGACTAAATTGTTCTTAGTCGCAAAAAGCTGCTATAATCACGACTAAACACATTTTTAGTCGCCAAAACCATACCTTTCGCTACTAAATAATTTTAGTCGCTAAAAAAGTGACTTTTGGCTACTAAACAAACTTTAGTCTGAAAACTATATTAGGCGACAAAACTTCGTTTTAGTCGCTAAAACGCTGCTGTTCGGCGACTAAACTATTTTAGTCGCTAAAAACCTGCTTTTCGGCGACAAAGTCCAATTTAGTCGCCATTTCTTGAACTTTCAGCGACGAAATCTCATTTTTTGGTCGCCAATTGTGCTTTTTCTTGTAGTGTATACATATGTGCGCATGTATAAATCAAAATGTTGATAACCTTGCTGGAATTCAACTTCTTTTTTTTTTGGTTTTTTTTTTTAAATGATGACAGAAGGTCAGTTATTCTCAATATTAGACATGTAACATGTTTATCTTTGAAGAACCTTTAAAATACACATTCTCTTTTAAGGTGTATATTATATGTACTCCACCTACAAATCATTAGATTACAAAAGCTTAATATTGACCCTTCTATTTTTTTAATTCAAAAAAAAAAAAAATGGCAACCGACTCCGAACCCCTCTCCCGTTGTCCTTTTCCACCCTCTCGCCGCATGATTCCAAACTCTCATGGACACTTGTCTTCATAGTTGTAAATCACGGTATCGGGTAACGTAACGGTATCGATCGTGGAGTATCGGTATCGGTAATATCGACCGATACGTATTGGGAATTGGGTGTCGCGGCCGTGAAATTTAAAAAATCATTCACAATCCCTCTGAAACTTAATTTTATGCATTTTTTTTTTTTGGGGACTCTTTTAGCCTTAATTTGTCACATTTTAATCAAAATTTTGATATGTAGGACCACTTTTGACTCATTTTCAAATAAATAGAAAAAAAAACCCTAAATATTTACATTGAAACAAGACAAAAAAAAAAAAGAAAAAGAAGGTGATGAAATATGAAATAGAAAACAGAACATAGCAAAACCCACAACTCATCAAAAACAGAGCACAACAACACAGCACAAATTACAACTTGCAACTCAAGGATAAACCTTCTTTGAAGAAGCTTGAAGGTTGAAGTGAACTCCATAGCCCAAAGAAGCTTAGATCTACGGAACCAACCCACAAAGAAGTTTGATTGTGAACTGCAAATCTATAAACAAAAGTAAATTTATGGTCTGTGAAAGTGTGAAATTGCTTGAAGAAGACAAAGCACTTGAAGTGAAAGGTTTGAGTGATGTATGTGATGGGTTGTTCTTTTCTTTTCTGTAATTACTTTTGCTCCTGCAGGTTCTCTGCGTTTTCATCCGTACCGGCGACTATGAAACTGTATCGAACTGTATCGCCCTATATATTAGATTCAGGCCGCTACGTACCAGGACTCGGATGCTACGACTGTAAATTTCATTCTCACCGCTATATTTGTCCATATCTGAATTGGTGCTCTGATTTTCTGACATTTAGATCTATGCTTGTCTCTCTCACAGCTCGCTAACTGTATCTCGCTCCCTTTCTCCCTTACGGTATTTTTGCCTTTCCCTACCTAGAAGACTATCCAATGCGAGCCACAGCTCATCTTCCTCTTAAGTCATTATGAAAATTCATTGAAGATTGTACTATGAGTTCTATTGGGTCAACTCTTCCGAAATCTAAGGATTAATTGGGATATAAAAATACACGTATGATCTATTAGGTTACGAGTGTATAAAATAAAAGTTTCGACTAAATTTTCTTTAACTACATGAATAAATAAAGTTGACTTATTTAGCTAATCGAAACGGTATCTTACCTGAACGAGGCTCAATTTTACCATTTGTATTATACACAGCACTTAGAATAAAAATAATGCTAGCCATTTGTCTACATCATGTTGAAAAAACTGATCTTCAAAATCAGTCAGTCATGGCTTAACTATTAGGCAAGTAAATTCATTAGTTAAGGTGTGCATTGACAGAGACCTTACATTTTATGAACTCATAAAAGTAAATGTCTTTATTTTCAAATAAATTTCGGGATTTTTAAAAAAAATTTAAATGCCCTTTATTTTCAATCATAATTAAATTATATGGTGTGAAAAAATATATCTAAATTTGAAAACAAAAAATAACAAAAATTATGTCCTTTACTTTCCTTACACCATTTAATTTTTTAAAGGCATTTACTTTTATGATAAAAAATAATAATTTTTTTTAAATAAATTTTTATATGTCCTTTATTTAAAAATAAAAAATAAAAACAAACTCCATTACGAAAAGTATCACTACAACATATAAAACTTTTGACGACCAATTATTTTGGTCCCTAAAATCATTATTTTGGTCTCTAAATGATTTTTGTGACAAAATTAAATTTGTCATTAAAAAGGTCACTAAAAGTGCGCCTAGAAAAGTCTTTAACGATGAATTTTTGAAAATGTCATTGAAAATGACAATTAGCGACTAATTTTATTTTGTCACAAAATGTTTGATTTTACAAGACTAAACATATGGTCACTGATACTTCGTCATAAAAAGTCCAATTTGGTCGCGAAAAACAAAATAATGACATTTTTAGTGACAATGATATTTAGTCGCTAAAAGACAAATAACTTTCTCTACAACACATTTTCGTCGCAAAAATCAAAGTTGGGATAGCTAAAAATGCACAAAAGTTAAATGTCATCTAATCATAAAATAAAATAATAATAATAATAAAAAATTGACATCCACACATCAAAGACACTCTATTACCAAATCATAATGAGGACATAGCTCTGAGTATATTCAATATAGCGACCCCGGTCTTTTCCCATTTGATTATTGTATCCGGACTTATGTTCCGTGGATTTCGTTGTCATATTGTTGTTGATGTTCTCCTTTATTTCTTCAGTTGTGAGTTATGGGATTTGTTGGGCAAGTTGATTACAGGTTGGTTGGGTTTAGAAACCAAGTGTTGATGTCCAGTTTTCGGCTTGGTCGCTCGAGCGAGGCTTTTGTTTTTGGTCCATCGCTCGAGCGAGCCTTTCTTGGCTCGGCGAGATTGCGTCGATACTTGACACGAGGCGGTGTTAAGCTAGCTCGGCGAGCTTATCTTCGCTCGGCGGCTATTTCTTCGCTCGGCGAGCCTTTCTTAGCTCGGCGAGATTTTCATGTCTGGTGCTCGGCGACGGGTCTTCGCTTCAGCGAGCCTATTTTGTTTAAATCTGTGCGGCGTGTTTCAGATCATATTTTCAGCCTCTTTTAGTTTATGAAACCCTAGGTTACGAGTTCTCTCTCTCCCAACTCACCTTCTCTCCTAGGATTGATCTATCTAGAGTGGATTTCTACCCTAGTTCCTTCACAAATAAGATAGAGGAGAGTGAGGGATTTCATTTAATCTGAGCAATTGTTGGTTTGGAGCACTTTGAAGTTTGGGCATCGTCTTCATCTTCCCTCTTTTTGAGTTATTTCTTTGAGGTAGGGATTTCCTACTCCATTTATACGTTTTAATCCTAAGTGGTGGTATTTTGGTATGTGGGGGTAGTTTGGAAATTTTGGGAGAAACCTTAGGGTTTGTCATAGATTAATTTATATAATTAATTTAAGGGAAAATTGTGATATTGGGTTTAATTCATGAGATTGGGGAACTTAGTGATTTAACTATGTAATTGGGTAGTTTAAATACTTACCCATGAGAATGATGAAATTTCATTGTGTTGTTATATTTATTTCTTGTTTAGAAATAATTGTTTTGGACTATCGGTGGAGGATAGCCATTGATTGTTGTAGACCTTGCATGCGGCTTAGGTATAACTGAAATTGAGTCATTTATTTGACTGTTGAATTAATACAGAATATTCGTGTATTGATTATGTGTTGTGTATGTCAAGTATTGATTATGTTGCATATGCATTTGGTTTTGGAGGAGATAGGGGATGAACTCCACGGTTTAGGGGAAGATAGGGGATGGACCTCTAAACCGGATTTGTTGGGAGGAGATAGGGGATGGACTCCAGTAGCATCACATATGTGGGTGCTTATTGATAATAGAAATATTTCTATTAGTTGTGGATATGATACATCACCACCATGTGTATCAGTAGGGAAGTATGGAAGTGGATTTGATTGAGATTGTTATAACACCAGCATGTGTGTTTATTTTGTTATAAGAAAGGTTCAACCTGACCTGTTATCCTTGTTGAGTTGTTTGGCCAGGTTCTGAGCCATGTTTGTATAAATGGAAGGTGTATCGTGTCATAGACCATGTGTCATAGACAATGTAGACATTCGTGTCATAAAATTTTAAATTGATTACCTTGTGTTAACCATGTATCGGGTGCTACTACTTTAGTTAATTCTTATGATTGGTTTAGTATTTCTCTACTGGGCTGTGGCTCACCCTATATGGGAACTTCATTTTCAGGTTCAGGTGGTTCACTACCCCCCAAGACTTAGCTTGTGAGAATTTGGACTTGAAGACTTGCTTTATATGTTTTATTTGTTTTATTTGAACTATGTAAACATTCAAGCCTAGGGCTTTATTTGTTTTGAGTTAGAACTCATGGAATTGTGTCCAAGTGTTGGCTTGGCAAGATGTAAGCCCGTAGGGCATTCATTTTGATGTTTTATTTCGTAATACTCTGATGAATGAAATAATATAATGTTTTCTTTTAATAATGTATGTTATGTTTTATATTTAATGGGCTAAATTTTGAGGGCGTTACAACTTGGTATCGAGCGTCAGGGTTGAATACTTTGGAGTGCGTGGGAAGTGATTAGTATCACAATGGGTTCGTCTCGCTTGATAAAGACTTAGTGTAATGATTACATGCTTATATGATAACATGTTTATGTGACTATGTGGGTATGGAATGTAGTTTCTAGGATGTTGATTGGACCCTTGAGTCTCTGAAAGTCTTGTTGGAAAGGCACTTGATCAATGTTGTTTCCAATCGGAACTTTAGTGACACCTTGGGACTATCATTATCGAGAATGAAATCGTAGGTGCTTATGTGATTATGTGCTTCGTGGTGTGATTTATTGTTGTCCAATGTATTAGGGGCGAGTGTCATAGTTTTGGCATATTGTTTAGAGTGCTAACGTCTTTGTTTCCTTTATTAGGATGTCGGGGCGAGGGCGAGTCGTGGTAGGCGTGGTAGGCGGGCGAGCAGAAGTGCCTATCTGGGAGGAAATTCCTGAGTTCAAGAGGGTGTTGGCGAGCCAATGTGGCGAAACGATGGGACAACGAGTTATGGGCGCTTTGGCCCAAGAGATAGCGAGAGCTTCGAGTCGATGGGCATTCTTAGGGCTCGTAATCGAGCTCGGGTTGTTGTGGCGGAATCTGAGGACCTTCTTTTACGAAGAGAGTTCTTAGGTCTCACGGGACGAGTTTTAGGTGATCCTAGCGAGCCGCTTAAAATGACATTTAATGGCTCGAGCAGGACATGGCGTTTGAGAGGCAAGGCATCGAGGACGAGGCACTGAAGGTGACCTTGGCATCTTTTCAGCTGAAAGGGGATGCGGGTCAATGGTGGAAGTTCACCAAGGGTCGTATTGGAGGTACTTGGAAGGCTTTTGTTGACGCTTTTCAGGAGAAGTACCTATCTCCGGCTGTTCAGGAGAAGTTGAGAGATCAGTTCTGCCATCTTGAGCAGAACAGTTTATCAGTGGCTGAGTTTGAGGCTGCATTCACTAGTTTGTCCAGGTTTGCACCTGAGTTGGTGGCGACTGAGGAACGCCGTTGCATTGAGTTTGAGAAGAAGTTGAGGCGTGGCCTCATCTTTGAAAGTTGTCGGGTCTATGATTCGGGATTTTGGGCGTTTGGTTGATCTGGCTGACCCATGAGACTATGATCTTGGAAGAGGAAAAGCGAAAGGCTCTAAGAGGAGTCGGGATGGTCGAGTGAGGCGAGACGAGAGGGTTTCACTCCTCGGCTGACCTCGAGTAGTTTTTCTAGATCTACTTTTCCGGTGCGAGAGTGCTAGTTAGGAAAAGCGGTCGAGACATTACTGTTTCAAGTGTGGTCAATTTGGGCCACAAGTCTCGATTTGTCCTCGAGAGGAGGAGTTCAGAGAGCGACATCTTCTTGGCTCGATCTCGAGCTAGAGTCGAGGCGAGGCCGCTCTCTTGTTTTCTTGATCAACCGGGGCACATGAAGAGGTTTTCCTGAGTTGGTGCACGTCTGGTGCATCTGGTTGGCGGACTTCGAGTCACTGCTCCGTCGATTCGAGCCTCGAAAGGCCAATCGAGGGCTTCTTCGTCGATCTGCGGCGATCTTACTCCGAGGGTGAGCGAGTTGATCGAGGTCGTCTGGTGGCGTGTATCTTTATTACAGTGAGGATCTTGTAAAGCTCGCTCATCGGTTGTGAGAGGTACCTTCTTGTTTTGCAATTCGATTGCTAGTGTTTTGATCGTCTGGTGCATCTCATTCGTTTGTGTCTGTTGCATTAGCATCTATTTTGGAGTTGGAGTTAGCAGTTAGCATCTCCTATCGTGTAGTGTCACCTCTTGGGGGTGAATTGATTTTGAAACAAGGAGTTAGGGGTTGTGATATAGTCGATGATCATAGAATCCCTTTTTTCCTTTGTGGTTATGCCCATGAAGGGCTTGATGTTATTTTGGGTATGGGTAGTTATCGTCATCTGGGGCATTTATTGATTGCTACCGTCGAGGGTCACTTGTTGTACTATTAACGGAGAACGTTTTCATTTTACGGGGACAGGGTTGGTAGTGTTTTGCCATCGGGTATGATCCGCGAGGCGGAGTGAGCAGTGGTCTACTTGCTAGCTTTGAGAGTAGTGAGTGTGATGAGACCCAGTTGGATTGCGAGGGTGGTTTGTGAGTATTCGGACGTTTTCAGGATCTTGTTAGTTTGCCACCTCGAGAGATTGAGTTCTCTATTGATTTAGTGCGACAGCGCCGATTTCTATGACACCTTACGTTTTGCCCGGCGAGTTGGTTGAGTTGAAGGTTCAACTCGGAGTTACTAGATAAGGGCTACATTCGCCTAGTGTTTACGTGGGAGCACCGGCCCTATTTGCTAAGAAGAAAGGTGGTGCTTTGAGACTGTGTATAGATTACCAGAAATTGAATCGGGTTACGGTTAGGAATAAGTACTCTATGCCTCGTATAGATGATCTGTTCGATCAGTTGAAGGGTTCCCGTTGTTTCTCTAAGATAGACTTGAGATCAGGTTATCATCAGTTGAGAGTCAGGGAGGAGGATATCGAAGCGGCATTCGTGCACGCGGTATGGCCACTATGAGTTCTGGTGATGCCGTTTGGGCTCACCAATGCCGGCGATGTTTATGGATTTGATGAACCGGATCTTAGAATTCTTAGATCGTTTTGTGGTCGTCTTCGTGGGCGACATTCGATTATTCACCTTGAGGGAGAACACGAGGAACACTTGAGAGTGGTGCTTAAGTTACTTAGAGCCCATAAGCTTTATGCTAAGTTTGGGAAGTGTGAATTACGGCTAGAAGAGGTGAAGTTTTTAGGCCCACGTAGTTTACGGGAAAGGGGTGTCTGTTGATACATCCAAGATTGAGGCGTGCAAGATTGGGCCTGACCTAAGAGTGTGTTTGAGATCATGATTTTACGGGATTAGTAGTACTATCGCCGATTTGTGAAGGATTTCTCGAGTTAGCTTCACGTTGACTAGATTGACTCGGAAGGAGTCAAATTTGTATGGAGTGAGACTTGTGAAAAAGTCGTTTGAGGAGTTGAAGGTTAGATTGACCACCACTCCGGTCTTGATTATTAGGAGAGGGTTGGGTTATCACGATTTCTTGTGGCGCCTCACGAGAGATGCAGGTTGTGTGTTAATGCAAGAAGGGAAAGTGGTTGCCTATGGCTCACGTCAGTTGAAAATTCATGAGAAGAATTACCCTATGCACGATTTAGAATTAGCAGCTGTAATGTTTGCCTTGAAGATTTGGAGGCATTATCTGTATAGTGAGAAATTTGAGGTATTCTCCGATCATAAGAGTCTGAAATATCTATTCACGCAGAAAGACTTGAACTTGAGGCAGAGGAGGTGGATGGAGTTCATTAAGGATTATGACTTTGAGTTGCATTATCATCCGGGAAAGGCCAATGTTGTGGCCGATGCCCTTAGCAGGAAATCTGTTGGTGACGTAGCTAGCATAGCCATCCGAGAGTGGGAGATGTTGGGTGCACTTGGGGAGTTTGATTTATACAGGTGAATCCGTTGAGGCTGCGGCCTTGTTTTTCTGTTGTTCTTGACCTACACTTGTGACTCGAGTGTTAGAGGCTCGGAGGGGTGATCTTGAGGTAGAATCTCTCAGAGAAGATTTCGATGGGAAGGTTGAGAAGGGTTTAGTGGTGTATCCCGACTGAGTGTGAGATACCGAGACCGTTTGTTTGTGCGGAGTCTTGCGAGAGGAGGTACTCAGGAGTTTCATCATTCGCGCCTTGCGGTGCATCCGGAGGCACTAAGATGTATCGGGATTTGGGTCGCCATTTTGGTGGCGGGGTATGAAGAGAGATGTGGCGACTTCGTATCTAAGTGCCTTACTTGTCAACAAGTGAAGGTTTGAGCATCGAAGGCAGCGGGTTTGTTGCAACCCTTGCCTATTGCTTAGAGTGGAAGTGGGAGCATGTCACTATGGACTTCGTTGTGGGTCTTAGGGACTCGGCGAGGGTAGTGATGCTATTTGGGTGGTTGTAGACGGTTGGCGAATCAGTGACTTCATTCCTATGCGTGTTAGAGATTCGGTAGATCATCTTGCCGACTTATATATCGGGACATAGTGAGGTTGCACGGGGTCCCGGTGACGATCGTCTCGAGATAGAGATCCTCGTTTCTTTGCTAGGTTGTGGCGAGTTTGCGAGTGCTTTAGGCACTAAGTTGACTTTAGCACGGCTTATCATCCTCGGTGGCCAGGCGGTCCGGCGTACTATTGAGATCCTTGAAGATATGCTTGAGGTTGTGTTCTCGACTTTAGTGGGTCGTGGGAGAGGCACTTACCATTAGTGGAGTTTGCCTACAACAACGACTTTCAATCTAGTATCGGTATGGCACCGTTTGAGGCCTTGTATGGCGGCCGTGTAGATCTCTGTTTGTTGGGCGAGGTGGGTGATGCACCTTTTTGGGTCGGAGTTGGTGAGAAGCGACGGAGAAAGTTGAGCTTATCCGTAAGAGGCTCGTTCTGACCCAGTCGTCGAAATCTTATCTTGTGTAGGAGGAGACCTTTGGTGTTTGAGGTGGGTGATCATGTCTTTACGAAGATATCACCCAAAGCGAGGTTTGATGAGGTTTGGGAAGCGGAAGTTGTCCCTCGGTTTATTGGGCCTTTTGAGATCCTTGAGAGGATTGGCGAAATGCTTATCGTTTAGCTTTGCCACGATTATCCGGAGTTCATGGCGTGTTTCATGTGAGTATGCTTGAGTATGAGCGGATCCGTCACATGTGTTGGATTGGGTGATTTAGTTGTTGATGAGGATGTCTCGTATGAGGAGAGACGGTCTGGTTTTGGATAGGCGGGATCAAGTTTTGCATGGCAAGACTATCCCTTTGGTGAAAGTTCTGTGGAAGCATCACGGAGTGGAGGAAGCCACTTGGGAACGTGAGTTGGAAGTCCGTGAGAAATATCCGGATTTGTTTATTGATTTGTAATCTTGTACCTAGATTATATAATATTGCGGAACTTGAGAATTTTATATATGTCTTAAGTTGGAAAACATTGATAATGTTTTGATTTAATGTTAACATTTTGAAACTTGCCTCATAATGGGAGTAGAATATAACATTTATATGTTGAATATGTTGTTTATATCATGGAATTGAATATGATATGGAAATTGTTAACATTGAAAGGGATAATCCATTATATTGATGCAGGTTAAAATATATGTTGATTTATACATACTGTGAGATGCCTCTTGATAAGAGATGAAGTGACCGGTATTGGGTCAAGCGTTGTTTATTGTTTTATAATATCATTGGGAATTGAGAAAAACCTATTTTTTACAAACTTATGCTTAATTTCGGGGACGAAATTCTTTTACGGGATTATTGTATCCGGACTTATGTTCCGTGGATTTCGTTGTCATATTGTTGTTGATGTTGTCCTTTATTTCTTCAGTTGTGAGTTGTGGGATTTGTTGGGCAGGTTGATTACAGGTTGGTTGGGTTTAGAAACCAAGTGTTGATGTCCAGTTTTCTGCTTGGTCGCTCGAGCGAGCTTCTCTTCGCTCGAGCAAGGCTTTTGTTTTTGGTCCGTCGCTCGAGCGAGCCTTTCTTGGCTCGGCGAGATTCGTCAATACTTGACACGAGGCGATGTTCGCTAGCTCGGCGAGCTTATCTTCGCTCGGCGCTGTTTTGTTCTTCGCTCGGCGAGCCTTTCTTGGCTCGGCGAGATTTAATGTCTGCAGTCGCTCGGCGGCCGGGTCTTCCTCGGCGAGCCTATTTTGTTTAAATCTGTGATGGCGTGTTTGAGATCATATTTTGACCTCTTTCGGTTTATGAAACCCTAGGTTCTGAGTTCTCTCTCTCCTCACCTTCTCTCCTAGGATTGATCTATCTAGAGTGGATTTCTACCCTAGTTCCTTCACAAATAAGATAGAGAGAGTGAGGGCTTTCATTTAATCTGAGCAATTGTTGGTTTGGAGCACTTTGAAGTTTGGGCATCTTCATCTTCCCTCTTTTGAGTTATTTCTTTGAGGTAGGGATTTCCTACTCCATTTATCGTTTAATCCTAAGTGGTGGTATTTTTGGTATGTGGGGGTAGTTTGGAATTTTGGGAGAAACCTTAGGGTTTGTCATAGATTAATTTATATAATTAATTTAAGGAAAATTGTGATATTGGGTTTAATTCATGAGATTGGGGAACTTAGTGATTTAACTATGTAATTGGGTAGTTTAAATACTTACCTATGAGAATGATGAAATTTCATTGTGTTGTTATATTTATTTCTTGTTTAGAAATAATTGTTTTGGGCTATCGGTGGAGGATAGCCATTGATTGTTGTAGACCTTGCATGCGGCTTAGGTATAACTGAAATTGAGTCATTTATTTGTTGTTGAATTATCTGAGAATATTCGTGTATTGATTATGTGTTGTGTATGTCAACTATTGATTATGTTGCATATGTATTTGGTTTTGGAGGAGATAGGGATTGACCTCCACGGTTTAGGGGAAGATAGGGGATGGACCTCTAAACCGGATTTGTTGGGAGGAGATAGGGGATGGACTCCAGTAGCATCACATATGTGGGTGCTTATTGATAATAGAAATATTTCTATTAGTTGTGGATATGATACATCACCACCATGTGTATCAGTAGGGAAGTATGGAAGTGGATTTGATTGAGATTGTTATAACACCAGCATGTGTGTTTATTTTGTTATAAGAAAGGTTCAACCTGACCTGTTATCCTTGTTGAGTTGTTTGGCCAGGTTCTGAGCCATGTCTGTATAAATGGAAGGTGTATCGTGTCATAGACCATGTGTCATAGACAATGTAGACATTCGTGTCATAAAATTTTAAATTGATTACCTTGTGTTAACCATGTATCGGGTGCTACTACTTTAGTTAATTCTTATGATTGGTTTAGTATTTCTCTACTGGGCTGTGGCTCACCCTATATGGGAACTTCATTTTCAGGTTCAGGTGGTTCACTACCTCCCAAGACTTAACTTGATCTGATAGCAAAGATATGTATTACCAAGAACACCATTAATTCATATATCATATTAGCAATTGAAAACAGAAGAAAAAAGAAAAAGAAATAAGAATGAAAGAGAACTTATGGTAAAAAAATATGCAACAAACCAATCTGCTAATAGATTATTTCAAGACGGGAGAAAAAAAAAAAATCACTTTACAGGAAATTCAAATGCCATTATACAGACAGTTCAAAATATCTAAGCACCCATCCCATGCCAAGCATTACATATGTAACTATAGTGTATATTTAAATATATATTAAATGTTCGGAGAATTGGGGATGCCATGGCCACCTCCAGTGCCATGGTAGTTCCACCCCTGGGTACAGTTAGCCCACAATGCGGAAAGGAGGCTCCAAGAAGAAGTAGCAAGTTTTGTTGGATGTACTCTTTGATTTTTAATATAATGCAGTTTCTTAGTTCAAAATATGTAAGTTTGAAAATTGAATGACACAGGGAACATATCAAGAGTCATTTTTGTATTTTTATAAGTAAATTATCATAAGTTTAGATTTGTCTCTAAAAAATTATTTTCAGGGACCAAATCTAACTAGTCCCTAAATAGTAGTCTCTAAAAGACTAATTTATTGTAGTAGGCAATTTACTGTCATTAAGATCTCAAGAGTTTGATAGCAATACTACATACATATGGCCCAGTGAGAGACGATTCATTCATCATTCTTATTCTTAGTGAGAGAAAACAGAGAAGAAAAAAAAATCAATTATGGAAAAGAAAATGATGGTGTAACACCTGAAAACTCACTGAAATTTGGGGGAAACGATAGCTAATTTTACTTATGCTCTTATATTTTATTAATTAGGTAGTTAACATGGAATGGGGAAACTTCTGGTCATCTCATCTGCCAAGAACATCTTACGATATTGATTTAGATGCCGATAGCCCGAACCCAAATGATCAAGCAAGGTTCAATCACTGTTAAATTGGTCCCCTTTCCCCCGCTTTGCTCCAATAATCTTGTGAATAACACAACCATGATGATCTTGCTGCAGGGTTTTGAGAAAATGATATCAGGTATGTAGATCGTAAGAAGAGTGCTTCTCAGGATGTCACAGGAGTCTGATATTTGGACCTATAGCTTCTAAACTATCAGTGCCTTCTATTTTAAGGTATGTTACCATTTCCCTTTTAAATCTCTCTCATTCTTTCTCAGGCATGCAAAATATCAAATCCTTCCACAATTTATGTAATTCAATGTACTCTGCAACTTCAATTTTTTATTTTTTTTATTTTTTTGTGTTCTCATCTACTTATCCTCTGTAGCTGTTTTAAAGGCATATGACATGCTATCTTGTACTCACCTGTAAAAGACACCCTCACATAATTCCATAATTGATTTTTCTTTTCTTTTTTTTACTTTTCCATAATTGGCTTCTAAATCAATGAAAATCAATTATGTAATAATCAGAAATTGAAAATCAAAAAAAGAAAATGATAGTGCAACACCTGAAAACTCACTGAAACAACAAATTAACAGCATACAAAATACAGTATTGATCGAACTGTGCGAGAAAACAATTCTTTATCTCCAACACGCATTAGATTAGATATACATATATACACACACACACAAGTTCAATCTATGTAAAGAATTCTTCAATTCCAACACGCTATAAGATATATATATATACACAAAAAAAAAAAAGTTCAATCTATCAAATAATAAGAAATTGAAAGTTCGAATTGGAGCTCTTATTACGATAAGAAATTGAAAGTTTGAATTGGAGCTCTTACAGGTCGATTACGGAGAGAGAGAGAGAGAGAGACGCACCAAAATTTGAAGAAGATTGAGCTCCCAATCTGCCTTGGAGCTCCCGACTTTAGGGCTGAAGAGAGAATGAGCAAGTAAGGGCTGAAGTGAGTCCCGATTTTTTAATTGTTAAAATGATACTCAAAATGTTTTTAATTGATAATAACGAAAATATTTGGTCCTAACGATGTTATAATATATGGGCAATCAAGGAGTTGTTTGGGGTGTCTTAAATAAGTGTATTTTTTGTCTTTTTAAAAGATAGGTATTTGTATTAACTTTTTATCTTTTTATGAAAAAATGTGTAATAAAAAATTATATAAATAAGTGTATATGAGAAGTAAGTGTAATAGACTGTACGGACACCTTTTTCTGGGCGGAGTGTAGGAGATAAATACATGATTGCCTCCTTCGCGGGCAACCATTTGGACTGTGTTGTTCGGTCCGTAGAGCCCACCACGAGTCCTACTTTGATAATTTGAACCGTTCTATATATAGAACTCGTCGAGTACTATATGATTGTAAAAAATCACATTGATTGGATATCGAAATCACATTGATCGGATTAGTTTTTGTTCACCAGTTAATTATAACACCATCTGTTTTTTTAATACAAAACTGATTTGATCATATAGTTAGCGATATCCGATCAATGTGATTTTTTACAAGCATATAATACTCAACGAGCTCTACATATTGAACAGTTTAGATTATCAAAATGTGACCCGTGGTGGCCCCCACGGGCCGAACAACATAGTCTAAATGGTTACCCGCGAAGGAGGCAATCATTTCTAGAACAGTACAACAGACCAATCACACGGGAGCCCATTACTTCAGCAAAAAGTTGAGTTATATTTTTTATGTGTAAATTTATTTTTTTTGTATTTTTTTTTGTGAATAGTGATAACTTTTTAGCTTTTTAAGTAACTTTTTGACTTTTTGTCTTTTTCAAGACATGCCAAACCAGGCCTAAATTTATTGGCTTAAAAAAATTATGTAAATATTAAGTGAGAATATTAATAGTCATTTTTATAATCTTATAAGTAAATTATCATATGTTTAAATTAGTTCCTAAATATTAGTCTCTAAAAGACTATTTCTTGTAGTGTATATCATGTTAAAATAGAAGGAAGGAAGAAAAAGATAGTTCAGTCTCTATCAAAATATATTTATATCTTTATTTTTTTTCCACATATTTAATGCATTCTTAACAAGTATGCGTAAAGACACTTGTTAACAAAACTCATATATAAAAGTTACAAGTAAATGAGGGTTGATGATGATCTAGTTGTGGCCCATGAACAGAAAGCCCATTGGCAATTAAGCCTAAGCTTGGAGGAGGTTAGTTTGCCCAAAAGAACCCTAGTCAAGCTTGGGGTTAGGCTTGTCCTTACTAAGGTCTAGTTCCAAGTTTTGTTCTTGCTTGAACAGGAGGTCCACCTAGTTGAGAAGCCCACTCGTCTAACTAGAAGAGCTACCTGATCGGGATGCTAACCACAATGACCCGATTAGGCATGTCACATTTTTTATGATCACGATAGCCTCAACATGTGGCAAAAACACAAAGTGGTCCCCTTTGCATATTAAGGCTGAGATGTGTTACATTAAGGCCGATAATAGATATTATTTAATGCTTTTCTTCATATAACTTGGCATACTTCACAAGTATTTAATTTGAATCAGGTTGGGCATGCATAAGTGTAAAACTAATAAACAAGTGGCTAAAATGGGACTGCAATGAAGGGAGCATTCCTGCACTGTAGACGTCCCCGAACGTCCCGGGAGGGAATCCCGTCCATTTTGTTCATTGGGGCTCACTACAGTTCAGGACTCAATGTCACGGTCCTGTATCTAATCTCGCAGAGTGCAATACAAGATCGATGAATCATCAAAAAGTCCAAATCTGGCAAATCGTTTTGAGAAATAGATTTTTAGAAAGAAGTGCCAAACATGGACTGCTTTACCAGATACAGAGTCGCCACCTAAATATTTTATTTTGGAGGAATTTAGGAAACCCTAACTCGTGCCTAAGGCCACGTGTCCGTCATCACCAAAGTTGCCTCGGCTCGGGAACTTGGGTACGATTGGGGAAGGTCAGCTATGAGGACCCCCGCTCGCCCGATCAAAGATCGGCCTCTACTAACCATGCTATTAAGTTTTGAAAACATTATGTGCTCTTAGTCTGGTTTATTAGTCTAGAATTACTATGTGATGCGCACAGCATACATGTATAGACTGGATTGCCTAAGTTGGAACAAAGCATCGCATGTTTGTTTGAAAATGGTTTGAAGGTGCTACCCGCAAGTAGGCTAAGACGTGGATTTGCCAGCCTCGAGTGGACTTAGAAAACAAGATGATTTTGCCACCTCAAGTGGGCTTAAAACTCGCATTTGATGAATTGTTCCAATTCAAGTAATCCAATCTTCATCCATAGGCATTCAGGCAGGTATATCACATAAGCACATAGCCTCATGGTAAGCATGCTATCATGGCAGCCACTTACACACATGCAAGGATGCTAAAGCATAAACACTCACCGAGTACTCCAAGCCAAAACAGAAACTAGTTAGTAATCAATGCATGATCCCAGTTCATGTTAAGATGGCTAATGCAACACATGCAAAATGCAACTAAGATAGGCTCGGCTATTCTAGGATGGCATATGAGATGCAACAATCGATACATGTATTCAACTTGGAATTGAAATACAATGCAGTTAGCATGATACGCCGAGCCCGGTGCATGCAATACAGATGAATGAAATGCAAGCATGCGAACATATAGATGCTAATTGAAACATGCCCTAAAACTAACCATCATAAGCTAGTAAATAAAAGGGAGAAAGACGTGGGGTTGGAAGACATGCATCACACATACGCATACTTATTACAAAGTTCGCCCTCTCGCGGAAGGTCCGAAAGAATAATACAGACCAAATAATGAATCAACTATCCTACCTAATTAATTATTACAAAACTTCTAATTAATAAATAAATTAATTACAAAAAAAAAATAGCCTAAATATGAAACTAAAGAGACCGCCGCAGCTCTGTCTCAGAATGCGTGGATGACGCATGCTCAATTTGCCTTGCTTGGAAACCCATTACCATGCCACTGTTGCCTCTATTTGCACTGTTCTGCACCTCTGAGGGATGTGAAAATTCTTGAGGCACCTCTGAACCATTCCCTGATCATTTTGGAATGCTGCCGGCCAATTAAAAGCACCACTGACCATGTAAATGTGATCATCAACCATAAATTGGGTCACCGGCTGGACTCTGATGGTCGGTCGGCACTGAAAGTGGCCGGCCAGCCACTTATTCCTGCAGAATCTTGTTTTTACTGTAGCAGTGGATAGACAGTGCATGGCAAGGAAATTTCAAAGCAATGTATGCATGGCCACACTCCCTATCATGTTATGAACTCAAGAGAGTGTGGCCCTCGGCCCTCGGGTCACCAATCACGCATCTCGATGCATGATGGCCAAAGGCACCAAGTTTGCCAATCAATGTAAATGAATGCAACAAAATGAATGAATGCTTCACGCCCTATCATATTGAGATCAAGGGCATCGGCGACCGAGGATTGAGATGTGTTTCGTCACTTTAAGTACGAACACGTCTCATCCCTCATGCTTGGTTTGACACCCCAAATCAAGCAAAATGTAATGCATGTATGCAATGCGGCTCAAGTATGCAACAAACATGCAACAAACATATAATGGTGGGCTTAAACCACAAAGGGCAGACCTGAGCCTTCCCTTTAACAGTGGCCAAAAGTGATGGAAAAGATAGATAAATGCTCATGCAAATATGTACATCAATGGGCCTAAAGCTAAGGCACAAAAGGTAACCTTCAAGAACACTCAAAAGATGATAAACATGGACACTAGACCAACATGTTAAACTCTGAAAGTGTATAGAGGGCGATGCCAAATCAACCATGTTATGCAAGTAAGGCATGCAACAATGACCAAAACTTGAAGCCAACAAGGGGGTCCAAACCATAGCTATGTCAACCAAACCCCAAAGGACCAAAATGACTTAAAACAGTCCTAAGGCACTCCAAAACAAGACTAAAGCATGCATAGATCATGGTTAAAACATGCTAAGAAATGGATGCAAAACAAAGGGGGATTTAAGGCCACAAAGAGGGCACTCTACTATAACCACCCCAACCACATATGGCATGGACTAATCAATGCAAAACAGAGTTTTAACATGCAAAAAGGAGCCCCAAAACCCACTGATATGGCAGCCCAAAGCCTCAAACACATAGGCATGCACAATGACTCATTTTAAGGCACAAAAGAGCATCTCTTCAAAGCATGGAAAGGATGAGGAATGCAAGCATAAAAGCATGGATTATAGACTGAAATAGCATGGAAAATGATTCCAAATCTCTGAAACATCCCAACTAAAGCATGTTAATGACTCACACACTCATGGCTCACAAGCCAAAATGCATGGTGGCTATACCAAACATGGCAAACATGATCAAATCAGTACCCAACAGACCTCAAGCATGATGAAATATGACCAAAAGCTTCATGAAGTTAAGCTAGAACACGCAAGCATGGAGGGGCAAATGCATGGCACATGTTATGACAATAAAGGGGATTACTAGACAAGTGTATGATGCATGCAATGGACCATCAAGCTGACCAAAAATAGAGGTATAAAATGACCAAATGACACCCAACAACCTCTGAAATGGAGCTAAGTAAAGCTACGCACGTATGCTACCTTTATGAGCCAAAAACATGAACAAATGAGACACAAAGGGAGAGGGGTGTCCCTCCCCTATACAAGACTTCAAGACCCCTTCACCACTACTGAAAATCCATTGGATTTCAGTGGTGAGAAGGCCAATACACAAAAGGTTCCAAAGCTCAACAAAGAAGGCACAAAAGGGGCCAAACAAGGCCTAAGAGGGGGAGGTCGACCCCTAACACCAAAATGACCTTAATGAAACATCTTAAACATCAAAAAATAGAACTTTTATCAGTTATACACAAAGCTCAAAATAGCATGCAAAGTGGGTTAAAAGCTAGTGCAAGAATAGGGAATATAAAGTAATTATGCTCACCCTTGAAGAACACTTGAAGAACAGTAACCTCAGGCCCCTTTTCTGATCAAAACCAGCTTAAAAGCTCTAGGAACAACCTCCCAACACCTCAATAACCCAAGTATGGTGTAATACTAGGTGCCTTAGTGCAAAACTAAGAACAAAACACCCTTTTAGGCCCTCTAACACACACAAATGAAGACAGAGAGAGAGATATAGAGAGAGAGAAAGTTGTATATATCATATATCTCTGGTTTTTTTGCTGAACCCCTTCAAAGGAGAGGGAAGGCTCTCTTATATAGAGCAAGATAATGACCTAAGCTTCTTAAAGAAGCTAAACAAAAGGGGTCAAGGGGGTCAAGCTTCTCAAGGAAGCTAAGGCAAAGGGTGCAAGCTTCTTGAGGAAGCTAAGACAAAGGGTCAAGCTTACTCAAAAAGCTAAGGCAAATGGTGCAAGCTTCTCCAAGAAGCTAGAGCAAAAAAGGTGCAAAAGGGGCAAATCCTTCATATACGTGTATGGAGGGCAAGTCCGTGCACTCCAGTTGGTACAGCTGGCATGCACCATGCCTGAAAAAGGCAAAAAGGAGGTACCGGCCATAAAAGGAGACAATTGGCCAAATAAATGGCCAGTCGTCCACACAAAATGCCGACCGGCCATCACCAATGGCCGGTGGAAAGAGAACACGGCCAGTGGCCTCAAGCCAAGGCCGGTGGGTTTCATGGGTAGCTAACAAGCTACTCTCTACCCTCAGAAGCAAAAACCAAGCACAAGACAGTCAAGTCGAGAGATCCTGAGGCAAGGCGCGTAGCCGAGACCTCCGAGAACTCAGAACGAACACGAACATAGATGATCACCGAGCGTTCAAACGGTGACATCCAAGTCTTGAGGACGGTCAAAAATGGGGTGTCTAGAGTTGCCCCTCTTTGACAGAACTCAGAAGTCATAACAATGATGGGAGTGAATGTCAAAGCCTAGAGACGACCCATTTTTGACAAGGCCGAAGACTTAGAAAAAGCATACAAGCTACAGATAAAGATATGCACCCAGAGGCAGGGGCAAAATGCAAAACAATGCATAAAGCCAATCATAACTTATGATCACGCAAAGAAAGCTATAAGGAAGCATACCATGCAACAGTTTTAAGCTAGCAAAGACAAACCCAACTACATTACAATGCAAAAAGGATATAAGAGAATTATGTAATTCTCGCTACGTTTCACGCAGAGAATATAATACATGTGCGGTTCATCTGGTCGCTCCTGCTTCAAATGAACCGTACATACAATATCGTGCCTGTAAGAGAAAGGAAACTTAACAGATACAGTATTGTTAGCAGTATGCATAACAATGCAATTGAAAGTACACGACAATGCGAACTGAGTGGGAAGCATAACAATGCGACTTGGGGCAAGCATAACAATACTATGAAGGCACAAACACATATAAGTAAAGAACACGTGACAACGTGCACAATGTGTGAAGATGAAGACACATGTAAGTAAAGCACACGCGACAACGCATACAATGTGTGTAAAAGAAACTTGAACACATGTGAGTAAAGTATACACAATAACGCATACAATGTGTATAAAAGAAACTTGAACACATATAAGTAAAGCGATACGCGACAACGCATGCAATGTGTATAAAAGGGAACTTGAACACATGTAAGTAAAGCAATACGCGACAACGCATGCAATGTGTATAGGAACTTGAACACATATAAGTAAAGCGATACGCGACAATGCATGCAATGTGTATAAAAGGAACTTGAACACATGTGAGTAAAGCAACACGCGACAACACATGCAATGTGTATAAAAGGAACTTGAACACATGTGAGTAAAGCAATACGCGACAATGCATGCAATGTGTATAGGAACTTGAACACATATAAGTAAAGCGATACGCGATAACGCATGCAATGTGTATAAAAGGAACTTGAACACATGTGAGTAAAGCAATACGCGACAACGCATGCAATGTGTATAAAAGGAACTTAAACACATATAAGTAAAGCATAACGCGACAACGCATGCAATGTGTATAGGAACTTGAACACATATAAGTAAAGCGATACGCGACAACGCATGCAATGTGTATAAAAGGAACTTGAACACATGTGAGTAAAGCAATACGCGACAACGCATGCAATGTGTGTAAAAGGAACTTGAACACATATAAGTAAAGTATAATGCGACAACGCATGCAATGTGTATAGGAACTTGAACACATGTGAGTAAAGCAATACGCGACAACGCATGCAATGTGTATAGGAACTTGAACACATATAAGTAAAGCATAACGCGACAACGCATGCAATGTGTATAGGAACTTGAACACATGTGAGTAAAGCATAACGTGACAACATATGCAATGTGTATAAAAGGAAAAGGGGGCATATTGAACTGAAACATGGTAAAGGCATGTTATTCATGATGTTGAGATGCAAATTCAAAACAAGACGAGGCATTGTGTAATGCGAGATGCGTAACGAGCGTGACAATTATAGTCAAAACAAAACAATGCAATACCACACGTTTAGAGCGATTTGCGGAATCCGCAAGGCATATAAAAGGATACGAGGAAGGGTACTCTTTGCGCGCACCAAGCATCGCACACAGAAGACATGGCTCGAGGTCAACACGAAGGCCAGTTAATGTTCAAAAGTGCACTTTCTTGCACTGTCTCGAGTAATGAAGGTGCCAAACCGTATAATTGACCCGAACAAGGACGTGGAAGGTGCATCGACCACAAGGGGAGGCCACTAGTATTAACCCAGACACTCTGCTGCCCTTCTCCCCTTTTGCTTTACTTTTTACTGGTAGTTTAAGCACATTGTGCTGCCGCAGGCAGATCTTACTTTTTTCAAAACTGTGTATATTTTTTGCAAAAGACATGATGGAAATGAAACAGCTATTTTGGTCTAAAGAGATGTTACACTTGTACTTTTCATGCATTGCATCGCATCGCATTATACAACAATGTAAATGAGGTTTGAATATTTATTTGAAAAGTAAGCGTTTGCCTCGTAATAATCAAGTAGTGAGCTGACTAACGACAAAACAATTTGATAAGCAAAACAAAGAACTCGATAAGCTAACCAAGTGTAAGTACAACTCGATAAGCAAAGCGAAAACTTAAAGAATGTGAAATACAACTCGATAAGCAAATGTACAACAACTCGATAAACAAATAGACGTGGCTTCGCAAAATCGCCACCGGAAGACATTGGGGAAGGTTCCAACCACAATTCCTCGACATGTTCAACTTCTGAATAGCTAGTGGAACAAGAGGGAAGGCCATCGGCCATAGGGAAAGGCCACCAGCCATAATAAATTCCCATCGGCCAATAGTGGTGGTCGGTTGGCACTATCTTTGGCCGGTCGGCCATAAATGGCAAGAATCACCAGAATGCTGACAAATGTCTTCCACTCACATCTTATCCCCTACAAAAAGCCTCAACTTCGTAGTTTTTCTCAATTCAACACTGATTTGCTCCAAATGAAAGAGTTTCTTGCCCAAAATCTCATAGCTTGGATTGTCAACTTGGATGGCTCGAAAAGGCTGAATTTCCGGGGCTTCAGCATAAACGCACTATTCACTCTGAGTCGTACTCCGCTGCATCTTCCTTTCCTTCATGCCGCGGCGAGGTTTTGGAATCCGGTAACACATGTCTTTAGCTTTGGCGGGCAAGAGGTATGTCCTACCTTTGAAGATGTCCAAGTTTTGATGGAATCTGAGCATAACGAAGAAATCTTGCCCCAACTTCGCTTCGGCCACGCCCAAGCTTTAGGGCGAATGTGTGGGCTCACGATGCATGACGCTCGATCTTTGATTGGTGATGGAATGTTGGATATTCCGAGTTTGATTTGCCGGTTTTTTGATGCCGGTGACCACGGCGACCATCATTGGCAGGGTTTTCAGCGACACGCTCTCTGCTTGTGCATGCTATCTCATTTCTTGCTTGCCTCAGGCTCTAGAGGATCTAGTGTCCGGTTGATAGAGGTTGCCCAAGGCTTGAAGGAGGGCAAAAGCTGCATTGCTATGACATTGGCCGAGACATTGATGGGCTTGGACGCTTTCCATCGCCGGGAGACGACCAGATTTGCGGGGAGTCCACTATTGCTGCAGGTAAGGTTTCCCACCTAATCTCACATATGTATTGCTCACATCACTTGGCTCTCAGGCTCGATTTTTCTCACAAAACCCTTTTCTCACTTTTCTCTTATCGTATATCTCTCTATTTTTTATTCTCTCATTTTTCATCCCTTCCCAGGTGTGGTTGATGGACAAGTTGCAGGTTGTGGACTCTTGCCCAAAGATACTCAAATGGGTTATTTCTTCCGGCAACGCCTAGTCGATGCCCTGGATGAGGGATGGTGGTTCGACTGGATGTGCAGCTTGTCCGCAGACCGCATTGCTTGGCGATGCCCTTATAACATATCCCGACAGACTGGGATTCAGTTGATAGGCCTAACACACTGCGTGTTCTACTTTCCTTTCCGGTTCCAGCGTCAGTTCGGCCATGATCAGACTTGCCTGCCAGAGGGGATAGAGTACCCTGTTGCATTCCCGGTCCGAGGCACACAACTTGCTCGGTATGCCACGGCATGGGGAACTAGAGAGCTCCTGGCCCCCGCTTCCATTTTCAGTTGCATTTTGTCTAACGAGTGCATAGATTGGCTCAATGAAGAGGCACAGACTGGGCCCAGCTTGGCATCAGAAGCTTCGACCAGCTCTGGGAGGGGTCGCAGGAACACCTGATTTAGCTATGCCCCGGATTTGTTGCTTTAATTAGTACTTTCAAGTTTTTCTTTATGAATGTAATAAAAAGCAACTTCAATTTATATGCAAGAGCAGGAGGACTCTGTATTGAAATAAAAAAAATTGAAGATTGTGGGTACTGAAAATTTTCCACTTTGGTCCAAAAATGGTCTAAGTTGTAAAAAGATTAATTTGAGCAAAATCAACTTTTATTAAAACTTGTCAAAACCATTTTCGGTATGGATCAGAACTGGACACGCCTGAGATCTGTCACTAAGATGCACAACCCCGAATCCCAGCAACTGGAAAGTTGCCCCTAGTCTGAGTAGCACTGTACCGGAGATCACCACCGGAGCTCTTGAATACTGAATAGACAAAGATGACCAAGATGAACAAATGGACAAAGTTGATCCGGGAAGAGTTTATGGCTGAACTTCAGGATGAAGTTGCCTACGTATCCCAAAGATGGGAATCAAGCCTTACGTAGTTCAGGCTCGGGTTCACTCGAGTATTTTCACTCTCCTTTTACGCTCTAACTTTTGCCAAGGCCGCCCTTTGCGGGTTTTCAACCTTGCGAGCTCAGTTTTTATAATTTCAAATTTTTTTGTGCTCTAACTTTTGCCTAGGTCGCCCTCTCGGGTTTTCGGCTTAACGAGCCTCTAAGGGGTAATATTTCTTCAACTTGTCCATGTTGATCGGTTGGGAGAACTCTAGGCCACCTAGGTCCATCAGAACCACAGCTCCACCTGACCATATAGACTTGATGATGTAGAGACCAGTCCAATTAGGTCTGAACTTGCCCCTAGGGTCGTGGATGGGGACTCGGTTGTCTTTGAGCACCAAATCTCCTTCTTTCAGATTCCTGGACTTAACTTTCTTGTTGAAAGCCCTGGCAATTCTGCGCTGATAACCTTGAACATGGTATAGTGCTTTCAGTCTACGCTCATCAAAGAGCATGAGTTCTTCAAATCTGCTCTGTTGCCAATTTGCTTCGGCTATTTGACACTCAGCCAGCACTCTCAGAGTTGGAACTTCAATCTCGATAGGTAGAACGACCTCCATCCCATAGACTAATGAATACGGAGTTGCCCCAATAAACGTTCTAATTGAAGTTCGGTAGCCCCACAGAGCAAATGGCAACTTATCTGGCCAGTCCCGGTAGGTTTCCACCATCTTCTGCAGTATGTGCTTGATATTCTTGTTGGCGGCCTCGACCGCTCCATTGGTCTGCGGCCGATAGGTGGATGACTTATGAAAAGCCACATTGTATTTTTCCAACAAATCAATCACTTCCTTCTTGAAGTGGGAACCGTTATCTGAAATGATCTCGTTCAGGACCCTGTAGCGACAGATGATGTTGTTTCTGATGAACTTCGCAACATGTGAAGCCTTCAACACCGCATAAGATTGGGCCTCAACCCACTTCGTGAAATAATCTATCGTGACCAGAATGAATTCATGCCCATTTGACCCCTTCAGAGTGACAGCCTCGATCACATCGATTCCCTAAACTGAAAATGGCCAGGGCGAAGTCATATTGTATAGCTTCGACGGCGGGATGTTCATGCGGTTTGCATGGATTTGACATTTGTGGCACCGCCGAACAAAGCTGATACAATCCTCCTCCATGGTAGACCAGTAGTAACCCTATCTGAGGATCTTCCGAGCTAACATCACCCTGTTCATGTGTGCACCACATTCTCCTCCATGGATGGCCTCCATCAGGTGCTTCGATTCTTCGGCATCAACACACAGCTTATGCATTTCCAGATGACCTCTCTTATACAGTTTTCCCCCGTAGATGATGAACTGAACGACCATTCTTCTAATTGCCATCTTATCCTTGGCATTTGCCCCTGGTGGGTATGCTTCCTTCTCCAAGAAGTTCTAGGCATCGTAATACCAGGGGTTTTCATCTTGAACCTCATCTATAGCAGCAATCAACTCGTAAGCCGGCACAAATTTCTGGTCGATGATGATCAGACGCATCCGGACTCCAAAAAGGATGTCTATCATAGAAGATAGAGTTGCTAGTACATCTACGAACTTGTTGTTCTCCCTTAATAGATGAGCAAAATTTAGCTTCTCAAATCGAGAAATTAACAAATCCAAGGTCTGGTGATACATTATCAGCTTTTCTTCTTTGACTTTCCAATCTCCTTTCACTTGAGATACAACAAGGTACGAGTCCCCGATGACGTCCAACTGTTTTGCCTCTAGTTCCAGGGCTGCTTCTAAACCAGCAATGCATGCTTCATATTCTGCTTCGTTATGCGAGACCTTGAATCGGAGTTTAAATGCTAGAGGGATACGAGACTTGTCGGGTGCTATTAGCAACACCCTTACCCCATACCCGTACTGGTTTGACGCTCCGTCAAAGTACATCGTCCAAAACTCATCGTCGATATGCAAAATGGCCTCATCTAGGAATAAGTACTCAACTGCTTCACCTCCTTCCACTGGATGATCGGCTAAGAACTCTGCTACCGCTCTTCCTTTGACTAACTTGCGCGTCACATATTTTAGATCGAATTCGGAAAGCAACAGCAACCAACAAGCTAGCCTACCTGTAAGTGCCGGTTTCTCGAATAGATATTTGATGGGATCTAATCTCGAAACCAACCTTATAGAGTGAGCTAACAGGTAGTGTCGCAGCTTCTTGATAGCCCATACCAAGGCTAAGCAAGCCTTTTCCAATGGTGTGTAGCAAGTTTCATACTCCAGCATCTTCTTGCTCAAATAGTAGATAGCCCTCTCTACCTTATCCTCTGATTCTTGCGCAAGCATGCAGCCCATCGTGGTTTCAGTCACTGAAAGGTACAAAATCAAGGGTCTCCCCGGCTCTGGTGGTGACAACACGGGCGGGTTCTGTAAGTATTCCTTGATCTGTTCAAAAGCAGCTTGGCATCGGCCGTCCCATTGGAATGTCTTTCCTTTCTTCAGGAGACCAAAAAGTGGTTCACAAGTCAAGGTTAATTTTGAGATAAACCATCTTATGAATTGCACTTTACCCAGAAAGCCTTGCACCTCCTTTTCAGTCCTTGGTGGTGGCATTTCTAAGATGGCCTTGATTTTGGAAGGGTCGACTTCGATACCTCTCTGTGTAATCAAGAACCCTAGCATTTTCCCAGCTGTAACACCGAACGTACCCTTCTGAGGATTCAACCACAACCGAAATTCTCTGATCCTTTGGAAGAACTTTTGCAAGGCGGTGTAGTGGCCCTCCCTATCTTTGGACTTGACAATCATGTCGTCCACGTACATCTCAACCTCTTTGTGGATCATGTCATGTAATATCATGGTCGCGGCCCGTTGATATGTAGCTCTAGCATTCTTTAACCAAAATAGCATCACCCTGTAACAGTAAGTCCCCCACGGGGTGGTGAAAGCAGTCTTCTCCTAGTCTTTAGGTGCCATCACTATCTGATTATAGCCCGAGAATCCATCCATGAATGAAAGCAAAGCATGCCCCGATGTGAAGTCCACTAACTCATCAATATGCGGCAAGGGAAAGTCGTCCTTCGGACTGGCTCTGTTCAAATCCCTGAAATCCACGCATACTCGGATCCTACCATCCTTTTCGGCACTAGAACAATGTTGGCCAACCAAGTCAGGTATTCGGATACCAGCAGGAACCCTGGGTCGATTTGCTTGGTGACCTCTTCTTTAATCTTGAGGGCCCAGTCCGGACGGATCCTTCTGAGTTTCTGTTTAACGAGTCGGGCCTTGGGGTCAAGAGGGATCCGGTGCTGTACAATCTCAGGATCAATCCTAGGCATGTCTTCGTAGGACAACGCGAAAACATCTTTGAAATTTTTTAATAAAGTGACTAAGCACTCGCGTTCCTCCGAAGACAACGTGGACCCGATCTGGACCAGCCGCGGGTCCTCCTCAATACCAACATTAACAGTAGTGATTTCATCAACTAAAGGTTTAACAAATCTTTCCTGCTCTTGATTAATTAATCGTTGCAAAACCGGAGGAATTTCTTCCTCGTCGTTTTTATCAAAATTTTGAAAGTCCTGATTCAAGCAATAAATCAAAGGCACAGAAAAGTACTTAGAAACCACAGCCACATCATTCTCATTAATTGCTTCCAAATCGTCCGATTCTTCTGTTACAACAAACTCAAAAGAGAAAGAAAAAGACGACCTGGACAGGACTGTGGCATCCAGGTTATCACCCCCAGGAATACCGGACTCAGACTCAGTTGAGCTGGAACCTGATTCTGACTCAACAGATTCGGAGGAATCAGATTTCGACTCACTACCTGACCCGGTGCTGTTTGACAAAAATCCCTCTTCATATTTCCAAATGACAGAAAGTGCGATAGATGCATCCAAAATGTTTGCTGGTAGGCCCGCAGCCGTTTCATTCCCGATCATGGACACCGCGAAGTTATCCCCCAAGCACTTTTGTACGATCGGAGGATCTGAAAGTAGACAAGCCAGTGCTACCCCCCATTTCAATTTCAGCGCTCTCGGAATCCAGTTTCTCATTCTGTTCAACCTCAGCTGATGGGTCTGTCTACTCCTCGGCAACATCATCCCCAGATAACTGTAGGTCAAAGAAGATCTCAAACCTCGGCAAGTGCCTCTTCTTGGCATTCAGCCACGGCTCTGGGAAGCCACAAAATGGAAAGTCCTCATTAACATACACCCCCTCATTAACAGCTAAGATGTTCTACACGACCTGGGCCTCAGCCAGGGTAAAACCCGATATGAACACATCCTCCATACCGTGCTCAATTTCCAAAACTGGCGTAGATACTTCTGGCGGTGGATGGATCGACGAATTTCCAAAAACGATGGCTACTCCCTTCCCATGGGGGTATTTCACCATCTGATGCAAGGTGGATGAAACTGCCTTTACTTGGTGCAACCACGGCCGCCCAAAAGTAGATTAAAGGTTGCAGGAACTTCTAAGACGTGAAAGTCTACCTCATGCTGTCCCGGCCCAACCTTGGTCTGAATTTTCACTGTCCCCATTACTTCTTTGCTTGTGTTATCATACGTTCAAATCACCTGGGCTGTCGGCACAAAGTCCGCGGTCTTTAAACCGATTGCATATGCAGTCCTTGCTGGGCACACATTGATGGCGGACCCTGTGTCGACAAGGACCACGGGTATCCATTTGTTTCTGCACTCCACAGAGATGTAGAGTGGCTTGTTATGGTTCGCACCCTCAGGTGGCAATTCTTTGTCGGAGAAAGTCAACATCGGGGTAGTCCCTTCTGGAAAAACTAAGCCCACCAGCTATTCGGGCGTGGTGTCTATTGAGAGTTTGGCCTTGTCCATGGCCGATAAGACAGTTTGTCGATGCACTCGCGATGCTATAAACAGTTCCCAGATGGAGATGTCTGCCTGTATCTTTTTCAACTGCTTCAATACAGCCTCTTCTTCGAGTTGCTTCTCTTTCTGTTTCTCCGCTTCCTTATCTTTCCCAGACGCCTCTGGCTGATCTAGATGTGGGGGCTTGAAATACCGACCGCTTCTAGTTATATGATTGACTTCACCGAAGTACCAAGTATCATCTGGCTGGTTGCTCCCCCAATCCTCATCCGTGTGGGCAAGACATAGATCATCGTCTTCCCACCACATTCCGTCGGTAGCCGACAGACACCTGTCCGGCTTTGGTACAATTGTACTCGTAGTACTTTCCGTCCACATACTCGTAGCAGTCTCTAACCTCGTGCACACAGTACTTTCAGTCCCCTCAGGGGCCTTAGCTTTCCTGATTCTCTCAGAATCCCCGAACCTTTCTTGTTCCAACTACGTCAAGATGCCGGTCGTTCAACAATTCCGTGATTTACAATGCCCAAGTCTGGCGAAATTCTTAGCCGGTGTTCTCCCATGATGCATTTCGATTTTCGCCCTTCCGCCACAATCGATGTTCTTGCCTGCCAGCCCCGTTCTAACCGAAGTTTCACGACAACATCTCGTAGGTTATCAAGCCACCCGGTGACCTCACGACTCTCAAAATCGACCATTGACTACCATGCCCTCCGGCTTTTGTTCATTGAAAAATTGAGGTTAGCAAAGTCCCTTCCACACCGCCAAGTCATCTATCCTCGACCAGATTCATCCCCGCACCACACAAAGCTACCGCCACGGCAATTCCACATTTGGCCCAACCTGGCCTACTGATAGAATGTAGTCACTCGGACTGTATACCTCCTTAGCAAAACTCCCAGATTCCTTAGATTCTGACTCAAAAATCTCATTCTCCCCTGAAATCTCCCTTGTTCTGTCTTTAACAGTCACCACCATTGGTTTGGGTTGGGTTCTGGAGATGTCCAACATACACAAGTCAGTGCTGTCGGGAAGGAACACCTCTGGCTTGGGTAGGTAAGAAGGAGTGATGTAGATGCTAGGATCATAAGACACGACCCCAGTCTGGATAAAGTTGATGCGTTTGGGAGGTGGAGCTTGGTTGTGTAGAGGGAGAAGGTTGGTTATGACATTGGGTTTTTCTGGAGGCACAATCACCCCATTATCAATGAAATCTTGAATCTCATGACGTAATCGGAAGCATTGGTCGGTGTCATGACCGTGCTGTTGGTGAAATGCGCAATATTTGGCTGGGTTGTGGGAAGGGGGAAGTTTTTCTGGTAATGGTCGCGGCTCTAGGGGCTTCAAGTGCCCTTTTCTGATTAAAACCCCTAGAGCTTTGGACAGGGGCATATATAGTGGAGCGAAGGTTCTTTGGCTTTTGGGTTGGTATCTGGCTATTTGCGAACTACTCCTGGACGCACCGGTGAATGGCGTAGCTGTAAGGTTTCTTGGGGGATTGGTGGTGACCATGCTTACGAAGCTCGTAGTTATGCATTGCTTGTGCTCAGATTGGTGTTAAGTTGAAGATTCTTCTAGGTTGCTCTCTGTCTTGGTCGATCAGACCCTGTTTCATTGCATCTTCAATTTGTACCCCCATCTCATGTAAATCCGAAAAGGTAGGGAAAGGGAGCACGATCATTTTCTGTATCAGTTTGGGTTGGAGATTGCGCACAATCATTCGAATCTGATCCTTGTCAGTGGGCCTAGTGGTCATCATTGAGGCCTTGGCCCTCTAGCAGGTTACGAATTCAGAGAAAGTCTCCTTAGGCTCTTGCCTTGTTGTCTCGAGATCACAGGTGGTAACCTCGATTTGCGTGTTATAGGAGTACTATGCAATGAAGGCCTCGGCCATCCCATCCCAGTTTCGCTTGACATCGTCTTCCAGTTTTGCGTACCAGATGGCCGCCACACCCGACAGGGTCCGGCCAAATAATGAAAGCTTCTGTAGCCGGGTGAGGCCCATCGGCCTTAGTATATCTGAAAACAAACGTAGATGCACCATAGGATCCCCGGACCCGTCGAAGCGGTCGATCTGTGGCATCTTGAACCAGTCCGGTAGCATCACAGCCGCGTCAGTATACTCGTTCTCAATGTCTGGGATAGACTTTACCCCTTGGGATTTCTTGAACAACTTCTCAAGCTTGCTTAACTTCAATGCTGTAGGGTCCACCTTGAACTCAAAGGGAGAGTCCGGTTGATTGATAAGCGTAGGTGCCTTGAATAGTTGGGGCAGAATTGGGGGCGAAGGTGGCCCCGTTGGGATGTCTGTATCCTCTTGGACATTCTGGGCATTTGGTGTCTCCGGTCTTTGGAACTCTGCGGGAGGAGCACAGTGTGAAGCAGATGCCCCGGTTTGTTGTTGCAGCCTGGTAATTAACTCTGCCTGCTGGGCCATGATCTCGGCCTGTTGTTTGGCAAATTCATCTCGACGAACAGCGTCTTGCTGCATGGTTCTCATGCTCTCCTGGAGCTGGCACATCATTTCTTCAATCCCTGCCATACTGCCCTGATCTAGTTGCACTGCCGATATATGTTCCCTCTCTGCGGGAAAAACAGGACTTTGATCCCTACTATACTCAAAGCGGAAGATAAAGCCCTCGAATCGCTCGTTGAATCGATATCCTTCGCTTAACTACCGTCCGTCTGGTAACCGGGGGTAGAGAATGAAACACTGGTTGTCCGTCTACCAGATCTTCAGATCGATGGAGTCGACGACCTCTAGTCCAGAGTGCTTGGGGGATATCTGCTTGGTCTGAAGGAATTGTGCTAAACTATCCTAGCAAAAAGATAAATAAAGCAGTAATAAGGAAATAAACAACCAGAAAAACGGACAGCATAACAACATAAATAAACACACAACACACAGTTGGGCATCACAACACACAGTTGATAAGCTGAATAGACTGTTCTCAAATACTGATCATCTTTCCCAAATCATTGCCCCCAAAATTGAATCTGATACCCACAGATAATTGACCCTCAAAACACTGGTGCCCGCAGGCCTGATGCCCAAACTTGCAAATTGATACATGCATTCCTGTAGAGGCCAACTCTAAAGCACATAACAAACAAGTGAGAGCCAAAATACCCCTATGTTGGGGTAAGATTTCCTTGTCCTATTTTGTCAGGAACTAGGGTTTCAATACGCACGCAGTGGTTTCAAACAACCTATAATCGGGTAAGCAACCTGTCCTAGCTTGGAATGGTCACTATGGATTCTGAATATGCACTAGGTCGAATGGTCAAAAGGGTGCCTCGGTGATAACCGGGGTTTGTGTTCCCATCGTGGCAGAGCTCCGTGAATCGTCGCCTTTATGGCACGCTCAAGCGAGCCTCGAACTGCTCAGAATAGTAGACGGTAAACACTGTGACTTAGGCGCACCAATGCACATGCAATGCAAAAAGACACATAAGTGTAGTCAAAATTAGATATCATGAGTTTGAGTCAAGTTTTTTAACTCCCCAGCAGAGTCGCCAGAAACTGTAGACGTCCTCGAACGTCCTGGGAGGGAATCCCGTCCGTTTTGTTCATTGGGGCTCACTACAGTTCAGGACTCAATGTCACGGTCCTGTATCTAATCTCGCAGAGTGCAATGAAAGACCGATGAATCATCAAAGAATCCAAATCCGGCAAATCATTTTGAGAAACAGATTTTTAGAAAGAAGTGACAAACATGGACTGCTTTGCCAGATACAGAGTCGCCACCTAAATATTTTATTTTGGAGGAATTTAGGAAACCCTGACTCGTGCCTAAGGCCACGTGTCCGTCATTACCAAAGTTGCCTCGGCTCGGGAACTTGGGTACAATTGGGGAAGGTCAGCTATGAGCACCCCTGCTCGCCCGATCAAAGATCGGCCTCTACTAACCATGATATTAAGTTTTGAAAACATTATGTGCTCTTATTTCGGTTTATTAGTCTAGAATTACTATGTGATGCGCACAGCATACAAGTATAGACTGGATTGCCTAAGTTGGAACAAAACATCGCATGTTTGTTTGAAAATGGTTTGAAGGTGCTACCTGCAAGTAGGCTAAGAAGTGGATTTGCCACTCTCGAGTGGGCTTAGAAAATAAGATGATTTTGCCACCTCAAGTGGGTTTAAAACTCGCATTTGATGAATTGTTCCAATTCAAGTAATCCAACCTTTACCCACATGCATTCAGGCAGGTATATCACATAAGCACATAGCCTCATGGTAAGCATGCTATCATGGCAGTCACTCACACACATGCAAGGATGCTAAAGCATAAACACTCACTGAGTACTCCAAGCCAAAACAGAAACTAGTTAGTAATCAATGCATGATCCCAGTTCATGTTAAGATGGCTAATGCAACACATGCAAAATGCAACTAAGATAGGCTCGGCTATTCTAAGATAGCATATGAGATGCAACAATCAATACATGTATTCAACTTGGAATTGAATTACAATGCAGTTAGCATGATGCGCCGAGCCCGGTGCATGCAATACGGATGAATGAAATGCAAGCATGCGAACATATAGATGCTAATTGAAACATGCCCTAAAACTAACCATCATAAGCTGGTAAATAAAAGGGAGAAAGACGTGGGGTTGGAAGACATGCATCACACACACGAACACTTATTACAAAGTTCGCCCTCTCGCGGAGGGTCCGAAAGAATAATACAGGCCAAATAATGAATCAACTATCCTAGCTAATTAATTATTACAAAACTTCTAATTAATTAACAAATTAATTACAAAAAAAAAAAAAAAACAGCCTAAATATGAAACTAAAGAGACCGCTGCAGCTCTGCCTCGGAATGCGTGGATGATGCATGCTCGATTTGCCTTGCTTGGAAACCCGTTACCATGCCACTGTTGCCTCTGTTTGTATTGTTCTGAACCTCTGAGGGATGTCAAAATTCTTGAGGCACCTCTGAACCATTCCCTGATCATTTTGGAATGCCACCGGCCAATTAAAAGCACCACCGACCATGTAAATGTGTTCATCGACCATAAATTGGGTCACCGGCTAGACTCTGATGGTTGGTCGGCACTGAAAGTGGCCGGCCGGCCACTTATTCCGGCAGAATCTTGTTTTTGCTGCAGCAGTGGACAGAAAGTGCATGGCAAGGAAATTTCAAAGCAATGTATGCATGGCCACACTCCCTATCATGTTATGGACTTAAGAGAGTGTGGCCCTTGGCCCTCGGGCCACCAATCACACATCTCGATGCATGATGGCCAAAGGCACCAAGTTTGCCAATCAATGTAAATGAATGCAACAAAAAGAATGAATGCTTCACGCCCTATCATATTGAGATCAATGGCATCGGCGATCGAGGATTGAGACGTGTTTCGTCACTTTAAGTACGAACATGTCTCATCCCTCATGCTTGGTTTGACACCCCAAATCGAGCAAAATGTAATGCATGTATGCAATGCGGCTCAAGTATGCAACAAACATGCAACAAACATATAATAGTGGGCTTAAACCGCAAAGGGCAGACCTCAGCCTTGCCTTTAACAGTGGCCAAAAGTGATGGAAAAGATAGATAAATGCTCATGCAAATATGTACACCAATGGGCCTAAAGCTAAGGCACAAAAGGTAACCTTCAAGAACACTCAAAAGATGATAAACATGGACGCTAAACCAACATGTTAAACTCTGAAAGTGTATAGAGGGCGATGCCAAATCAACCATGTTATGCAAGTAAGGCATGCAACAATGACCAAAACTTGAAGCCAACAAGGGGATCCAAACCATAGCTATGTCAACCAAACCCCAAAAGACCAAAATGACTTAAAACAGTCCTAAGGCACTCCAAAACAAGACTAAAGCATGCATAGATCATGGTTAAAACATGCTAAGAAATGGACGCAAAACAAAGGGGGATTTAAGGCCACAAAGAGGGCACTCTACTATAACAACCCCAACCATATATGGCATGGACTAATCAATGCAAAACAGAGTTTTAACATGCAAAAGGGAGCCCCAAAACCCACTGATATGGTAGCCCAAAGCCTCAAACACATAGGCATGCACAATGACTCATTTTAAGGCACAAAAGAGCATTCTTCAAAGCATGGAAAGGATGATGAATGCAAGCATACAAGCATGGATTATGGACTGAAATAGCATGGAAAATGATTCCAAATCTCTGAAACATCCCAACTAAAGCATGTTAATGACTCACACACTCAAGGCTCACAAGCCAAAATGCATGGTGGCTATACCAAACATGGCAAACATGATCAAATCAGTACCCAACAGACCTCAAGCATGATAAAATATGACCAAAAGCTGCATGAAGTCAAGCTGGAACATGCAAGCATGGAGGGGCAAATGCATGGCACATGTTATAACAATAAAGGAGATTACTAAACAAGTGTACGATGCATGTAATCGACTATCAATGTAACTGTAGACGCGCCCGTGGGCTTCACTCTACAGTTCGGACTCAATTTGTGTCGCGGTTCTTAATCTGAACCAAAGAGTCCGAATCCGGCAAATCGTTTGAGAAAACAGATTTTTTTGAAAAGTAGTGCCAAACATGGACTGCTTTGCCAGATTACAGAGTCGCCACCTAAATATTTAAAAAATGGGAAATTTAGGAAACCCTGACTCGGTGCCGAAGGCCACATGTCCGTCATCACCAATGTGGTCTTGGCTCGGGAGCTTGGGTACGATCGGGGAAGGTCAGCTATGAGCACCCCCTTTCGCCCGGTCCGAAGACCGGCCTCTACTAACCGTGATATCCGTTTTTGAAAACTTTATGCGTTCTTATTCCGATTATTAGCCTAGAATTTACTATGTCATGCGCGCAGCAAACAAGTATAGACTAGATCGCCTAATTTGGGAATAAACATTGCATATCCGTTTTGTCTCGAAAAACGTGTTAGATTTTGCTACTCGCAAGTAGGCTAAAATACGGATTTCAATGAGTTGTTCCAACTCAGGCAATCCAACCTCCACCCACAGGCATTCAAACAGTTTATCATGTAAGCACTTAGCCGCATGGTAAGCATACTGTCATGTTAACATTCACACGCATGCGATATGCTAAAGCCATAAAAACTTACATCGTACTCCGCGCCAAAACAGGAAACTAGGTTAGCCAACATGCATGACCTAGTTCATGTTAAGTGGCTAATGCAACACAGGCGAAGATGCAATCTAGACAGGCTCGGCTATCCTAGACATGGCATGTGGAATGCTACAAATAACACGTATTCAATTTGGAATTGAAATACAATGCAGTTTGTATGATGTGCCGAGCCCGATGCGTGTAAACAAATGCATGGATGCACGCATGCATTGCATAAGGTATGCTAAAATAAACGTGCCCTAATCTACCATCATAAGCAGGTAAATAAAAGGGATAGAGAGAAATGGGGATTGGAAGACATACACCCACTCACCCACACTTATTACAATTATGCCCTCACTCGGAGGGACCAAAAGAATAATACAGACCGAATAAATAATTAACTAAACTAGCTAATTAAATATTACAAATTGACTAAATTAATTGAACAGATTAATTAATCTAATTAAAGCAATAAAACGCCTCGGGATGAGGGCCGGATACAGTGCATGCCCGGGACTCGCTCGGAATCCAGTTGCCATAGCACTGTTGCCTCTGTTTACACTGCCATACTCCTCTAGAAATTGCCAAAGTTCCTGGATTGCTTCTCTAGGTGCTGTGGAACACCATCGGCTAAGGGGGATGGCCACCGGCCAAGGGATATGATCACCGGCTACATATTATGCTATCGGCGATCTTGCCTGGTCGGCACTTAACAAGGCCGCCGGCCAAAAATTGCTGCAGAACCTGCAATTTGACAGCAGCAGAGGACAAGCAGTGTATGGCATGGCAATTCAAAGCATGTGTGCACCAAACACATCCCACATCATGTTGATGGCTCAATGGGGCATGTGCCTCGATCCTTGGACCACCAATCGCACATTTCTATGCGTGATGGCCCAAAGGACCAAGGATGCAACTTCAATGTCAAATGCATGCAATGCAAACAAGCAAATAAAGGTGCCAAACCTCCATCATACTCCACTTCAAGAGGCCCAACATGCATGCCAATGCAACAAGGCCCTAAGCATGTTACCTACTATGCCATATGGACAATGCAAGGCACTTATATAAGCATACAAGTAGGCGTACAAGGCAAGTATGCAAACTAAGCAATGAGATGGACTTACACATGAATTGGGCAGCTCTAACAAGGCTCAAAACAGTGGCCAAAGTGCCTAGAGATAGAGACTAAACACACGCACACACATGCACATGTTAAGGCTCAAGACTTAGGCATAACAAACAACATTCAAGCACACTTGAAATGAGTTAAACATGGACAATTGATATGCACATAAAGTTCTGAAAATCATACAAAATGTGATGCCAAAACATGCAACAAAGCAAGCCAAACAAAGCATGCCAATGGTCCAAGTCTTGGAACAAGCCAATGAGGCATTGAACTACACTTATGCAAAGCAATTATGGCATGCATTAAACAACCCAAAACAGAGTTTTAGCATGTCAAATTAGACCCAAAGGACCACTTAGATGGCATCTAAGAAGCTTGAAATCAAGAGCATGCAACATGACCAAAACATGGAGCATTTAACATTAGCTTAAGAAGTCACAAAGAGGCATGCAATGTAAACATACAAGCATTTCTAGGGGACTGAAAAAAAGCATGCTAGGTGGTTCCAAACCATCAAAACAAGTGAAGCAAAGCATGCTACACACTCGTGCTCTTAAGGCCAACAAGCCAAATACAAAGAGGCTACAAAATACATGCTAAGATTGACCAAAGCAGCCATGGACAGAGCTGAAGCATGGTAAAATAAGCTTACAAGCTTCATGGATCTAAGCCTAAAACATGTTAGAAGCTAAGGCTAACAAGCTAGTCATGTTAAGGCAATATTAAGGCATTACAAAGTAACTATGCAAATCATGCAAAGAGTACTAAAACCAACTTGAAATCATGTTATAACATGGCAATATAAGCATGGAAAACAAGTCAAACATGCTCAACACACACTCAAGCATGGAGCTCCTTAAGGAAGCAAGATTTGTCCTTTTCAAGGACATCAAGGAGAGGGGGTGGCCCTCCCCTTTTTGAGACTTCAAGGCATGCTCTTCACCACTGAAATCCCTCAAGATTTCAGTGGTGAAGAGATCCTATCACCAAAATCTCGGATCTCTCCAAAATAGCACAAAATGGGCCCTTTTCAAAGCCTAAAGGGGGTCAAACTTCCCCAAACCACAAAACACTCTTAATATACAATAAAGAGGGTCAAAAATCAGAACTTTTATGTGCCAAACACTAAGCCCAAAAACTGTTCTAAACTTGGTAAAAACAAGATGCAAAAATGGGGGAAAAAGAGCTAGTTTCTTACCCTTGTAGCCTTCTTCAACAAAGATGGAGTGATGGCCTCTTTGAGCTTCAAATCAATCAAAAACAGCAAGAACCAGCCTTTGGAACCTCAGAACCAAGAGAAAGGTGGAACACTAGGTGTTTTAGTGCAATAGTAAGGCACAAAACACCTAGATTTCAAAGAGAAAGAGAGATATAGTAAGTATATCTATTCTAACCCTAAAAAAAACCAGAGCTCTAACTCTCTAACAATGTCTAAAACTCTTGGATTTTTGTAACCTTTGAGCCAAGAGAAGAGGTCCTTCTCTTATAGGCCAAAAGCTTACAAGCTTGGCCACTAAGCAAGCTCATCCCTCCATACACGTGTATGGAGGGGAAGACACTGCACACACAGTATGCGAAAATATCTCAGAAAGCAAGTGCACAGTGTCCGGCCGGCATAAAATGTCATTTTGACAAAATTTAGTGCCGACCGGCACAATAAAGTGCCGATGACAACTCTAGCCAGCCAGTGGCTTCTAGCCCCAGCCGGTGGTGTGTAGGGATGCCTCACAAAGCATTCCCTGCCCTCCCAAGGCAAAACACAAGTGTTTGGTGCAAAACCAAGCACAAACGGTCGAGTTCGGAGGTCCTGAGGCAAGGCGCGCGCAGCCGAGATCTTCGGGAACTCCAAACGAACACAAACATGGATAATCACCGAGTGTTCCAACGGTGACGTCCAAGTCTTGAGGACGGTCAAAAATGGGGTGTCTACAGTAACGCCCCGACTTCCGGATCGTTAATAAATCAAATCAACCTCAAATTTATAATCGTAAATATACAAATCATCTCCACAAATAATTAACTTAAATGTCTCCAAAACATTAATTATACAAATCTCCAAAAATAATATATAGTTGTGGACTAAAAGAATCTCCAACTCAAACAATCTCTTTAGATGCTTCAACTCCCACCGCCACTAAATTTGCTCCATGCCTGAAAGATAAATTAATTCGGGAAGTATACAATACAACAGGAATAGCAAGGTTCAGACAGAAAATAAATTAACAGAGATCCAGCAATTACACAACCGATTAGATTTGACAAACAAGCAATTTACCAAATTGCACAAACAAGTCAACTCGACATATGATAATTTATCCAGAACCAGATACCCGATCCTACTCGGTACATGACCAGTGACTGGCCTCACCCCCCTCACCCAAGCACAACCGCTTATCCGGGCTATTGGTACAGAGTATATTAGCAAAGTCCACTCGATCCATGTACGGAGCATTTCCACGTCATTTAGCCAGACAAATCAACATTTCCAACACAGATTAACTACACAGAGTTCATCAAATGACTAGAGTAATCAAATGAATCACCAACAAATAATTCCACAGAATTTAACAAACGATCAGGATAATCAAGAGGAGTACAACTTTATGGGAATCAAAAATAAACTCTTTGCAAAGAGAATTTGGGAAGCATATTGTATACCACCGAATTACCTCAAATCAATCTCCTCTGTCTCCAACACTCGAATCTCGATCTTTCTCCATAAATCTCCAAATTCTAAGCCATAAGGTATGTAAGGTTTCACAAAATCTACAACTCTCCTCCTGTATGAAAATGCTTACTCTCACTCTAACCACTCTTAATCTAAACTCAAAATCTATATAACAAATGGAGAGAGATATGGGAAAAACCATAGAAAGAAGTTGAGAGGTGAGCTCAATTTATAGGCAACTTGGTGTAACATACTAGTTGGAATATGAAAGGACACATTAGGATTTATTTGAAATTAAAGTCTACTAGTTGGAATTTGAAAGGACAAGTTTGAATATGAATGAACCACTAATAAGGATATTAAATGAACAAGTTTGTCATAAAAGCCTACTATTTGGATATGAATAGACAAGTCACTAGTTGGATTATGAAAAGACACAAAAAATATGGGGTGTCACAATCTATCCCCCTTAAAATAATTTCGTCCCCGAAATTGACAATCTCTTATACTCCAAAGTTTAATAACTACAACCTCTTCAGATAATACGATTTCGCTACGCACTCTGATATAAACAACCATTTTTTTTTACCTCAAATACTGAACCCAATTATTAATCACCCAATAGATCCCATGTAAGACCTAATCCCTACGCTCTGATACCATTTGTAATGCCCCGACTTCCGGATCGTTAATAAATCAAATCAACCTCAAATTTATAATCGTAAATATACAAATCATCTCCACAAATAATTAACTCAAATGTCTCCAAAACATTAATTATACAAATCTCCAAAAATAATATATAGTTGTGGACTAAAAGAATCTCCAACTCAAACAATCTCTTTAGATGCTTCAACTCCCACCGCCACTAAATTTGCTCCATGCCTGAAAAATAAATTAATTCGGGAAGTATACAATACAACAGGAATAGCAAGGTTCAGACAGAAAATAAATTAACAGAGATCCAACAATTACACAACCGATTAGATTCGACAAACAAGCAATTTACCAAATTGCACAAACAAGTCAACTCGACATATGATAATTTATCCAGAACCAAATACCCGGTCCTACTTTGACATGACCAAAGGATCGCCTCACCCCCCTTACCCAAGCACAACCGCTTATCCGGGCTATTGGTACAGAGTATATTGGCAAAGTCCACTCGATCCATGTACGAAGCATTTCCACGTCATTTAGCCAAACAAATCAACATTTCCAACACAGATTAACTACACAGAGTTCATCAAATGAATAGAGTAATCAAATGAATCAACAACAAATAATTCCACAGAATTTAACAAACGATCAGGATAATCAAGAGGAGTACAACTTTATGGGAATCAAAAATAAACTCTTTGCAAAGAGAATTTGGGAAGCATATTGTATACCACCGAATTACCTCAAATCAATCTCCTCCATCTCCAACACTCGAATCTCAATCTTTCTCCATAAATCTGCAAATTCTAAGCCATAAGGTATGTAAGGTTTCACAAAATCTACAACTCTCCTCCTGTATGAAAATGCTTACTCTCACTCTAACCACTCTTAATCTAAACTTAAAATCTATATAACAAATGGAGAGAGATATGGGAAAACCATAGAAAGAAGTTGAGAGGTGAGCTCAATTTATAGGCAACTTGGTGTAACATACTAGTTGGAATATGAAAGGACACATTAGGATTTATTTGAAATTAAAGTCTACTAGTTGGAATTTGAAAGGACAAGTTTGAATATGAATGAACCACTAATAAGGATATTAAATGAATCACTAATAAGGATATTAAATGAACAAGTTTGTCATAAAAGCCTACTATTTGGATATGAATAGACAAGTCACTAGTTGGATTATGAAAAGACACAAAAAATGTGGGGTGTCACAATCAATCCAACCAAAACCTGAGGTATAAAATGACCAAATGACACCCAAAAACCTCTAAAATGGAGCTAAGTAAAGCTAAGCATGTATGCTACCCTTATGAGCCAAAAACATGAACAAATGAGACACAAAGGGAGAGGGGTGTCCCTCCCCTATACAAGACTTCAAAACCCCTTCACCCCCACTAAAAATCCATTGGATTTCAGTGGTGAGAAGGCCAATGCACAAAAGGTTCCAAGGCTCAACAAAGAAGGCACAAAAGGGGCCAAACAAGGCCTAAGAGGAGGAGGTCGACCCCTAACACCAAAATGACCTTAATGAAACATCTTAAACATCAAAAAATAGAACTTTTATCAGTTATACACAAAGCTCAAAACAACATGCAAAGTGGGTTAAAAGCTAGTGCAAGAATGGGGAATATAAAGTAATTATGCTCACCCTTGAAGAACACTTGAAGAACAGCGACCTCAGGCCCCTTTTTTGATCAAAACTAGCTTAAAAACTCTAGGAACAACCTCTCAACACCTCAATAACCCAAGTATGGTGTAATACTAGGTGCCTTAGTGCAAAACTAAGAACAAAACACCCTTTTAGGCCCTCTAACACACACAAATGAAGAGAGAGAGAGAGAGAGATACAGAGAGAGAGAGAGAGAAAGTTGTATATATCATATATCTCTGGTTTTTTTGCTGAACCCCTTCAAAGGAGAGGGAAGGCTTTCTTATATAGAGCAAGATAAAGACCTAAGCTTCTTAAAGAAGCTAAACAAAAGGGGTCAAGGGGGTCAAGCTTCTCAAGGAAGCTAAGGCAAACGGTGCAAGCTCCTTGAGGAAGCTAAAACAAAGGGTCAAACTTACTCAAGAAGCTAAGGCAAATGGTGCAAGCTTCTCCAAGAAGCTAGAGCAAAAACGGTGCAAAAGGGGCAAATCCTCCATACACGTGTATGGAGGGCAAGTCCATGCACTGCAGCTAGCACAGCTGGCATGCACCATGCCTGAAAAAGGCGAAAAGGAGGTACCGGCCATAAAAGGAGACAATCGGCCAAATAAACGGCCAGTCGTTCACACAAAATGCCGGCCGGCCATCACCAATGGCCGGTGGAAAGAGAACACGGCCGGTGGCCTCAAGCCGAGGCCGGTGGGTTTCAGGCGTAGCTAACATGGCCGGTGGCCTCAAGCCGAGGCCGGTGGGTTTCAGGCGTAGCTAACAAGCTACTCTCTACCCTCAGAAGCAAAAACCAATAAGTGTTTGGTCCAACCAAGCACAAGACAGTCAAGTCGAGAGATCCTGAGGCAAGGCGCATAGCCGAGACCTCCGAGAACTCAAAACGAACACGAACATGGATGATCACCGAGCGTTCAAACGGTGACGTCTAAGCCTTGAGGACGGTAAAAAATGGGGTGTCTATATGCACGTGCAGAGGGTCTTCCCATACATACGGTGCCTCTCCCGTACATGCGGCCAATATTTCTCGCGCATATGGGTCCACCTCGATTTCTATGCATGGATTTTTTAACCTATTTTGACTGTCTGCAAGGTATAAAAAGAAGAATAGAAAGTTGGAAAAGGGTTATGATATTTTCTAAAGAACAAGAGACGCTAGGGTTTTGAAAGAGAAAAGCTTGGAGCTTTAAGGTTGTCTTTCATGGTAGCTTCACCCTCTACCTCTTGTCACTCCTCCATGAGTGAATAGTCTTCAATTTTCTAGGGTTTTGATCAAATTATAGCTATGTAAATATGTTTTCTTAGGCTTTCATTGTGTAACAGTTTGAACAAATGTATGGATGTTTTAGAAGATTTTTATAACATTTCTTTTCACCTCCTTAAGTATTTTACTTTCTATGACTGTTATATGCTTTCCATACATTCGTTTTCTTCATGTTTGTGTTCAAAATATGAGACAAGTCATGCAACGAGAGACGAGTCATGTTGCTACTTTAGTTTAGAGTGAATGACTTGTACTACTTGAGATGATTCGTCCCTATACGTTGAATGTAACAATCCTCTCGATCAATGTTTCAAACTTGTAGTTGCGAATCATTGGGTAGTTCAAACCAGATTATAATTAATGGCTGATGTTAAACCTTATTTATGTGACTAATGGTGGATTCTTTACCCTTTCCCAAAAATCAATTTCACAAACCCTAATTTTCATTGTTAATTTAATTTCTCTTTTTCATTTTAATTCTAGTTTTAATATAATTCTTATCAATCTTTTTATCAAAATTAATTTCGTAATCTTGCAAGTTAAATTAGTTTAGTTTTACATTAGTCTCTGTAGATTGATATCTGGACTTGCCATTATTTTAAGGAATTAGATATAGTTAAGTGTTTATTTTTGGTATGTTAAATGACGCATCAAATTTTGGTGCTATTGCCGGGGACTTCTGGAAAAATTAATTAGTTGAAAGTTAAATTCTTATTTTAATTTTTAGTTTAGGGTTTTACTCTTGTGTGTTGCAAATTGTGCAAAATTTGCTGTGAGTGGAGTTAACACTAGAGTGTGAAGTGGAGCATAACCGAGCTTGAAATAAAAAATAAAAGAAAAACCGCAGCACTAGAGTGCTAAAAGCAAAACACGCGAGCAAAGCACCAAAGTGTTAAAAGAAAGAACACAAGCAGAGGTTGGGGACAACGGTTTACATGTTGAGCATTTGCGAGGCAAATAAAGCGTTTTCATTAATCCCTATAAGTATTTCTTTTCCTTTGGCATTCTGTTTCATTAGATACACAAGAGTTGAAACTTAGTGTGTTTGAGTAGTGTATGCACGAGTGACGTTCTTGCCACCCTGAACTTTCGAATTTGGTCCTTGAACGAGAAAGGACTCTTCGGAACCTTAGAGCCTCTTTTTATGTTCTTAGGATTGAATATCCATATCTAGAGCCAATAGAAATGACTGAACCTAATCCTATTCCTAATGGGCCCAATTAGACCCTTAAGGATTATTTCACACCCACTGCAGACATTTCACCATCATGCATTTAGTTACCGGGCACCACTGCTGCCCACTATGAGATTAATTCCATCACTATTCAAATGCTTCAATCATTCCACGGACTTGCTCTTGATGACCCTTACAAATATCTACATGAAATTCTAGAAATTTGCTCTATAGTGAAAATCTAGAATTTCACTAATGAGGCCCTTAGGCTGAGACTATTCCCTTTTTCACTCAAGGAAAAGGCCAAACATTGGTTAAACTCCTTGGCTACTAATTTTATCACAACATGGGACCAATTACAGCAAAAGTTTTTGGAGAAGTACTTTTCCATTGGTAAGACCAACCAATTGAGGTGAGCCATCACAAATTTCACTTAAAATGATGGCGAGCAATTTCATGAGATTTCAGAGAGACTTCGAGACCTTCTCCAACATTGTCCTCATCACCAAGTGCCTGATTGGAAACTTGTTTAGAGATTCTATTGAATTAAATAAGCCTTACTACCAAATGGTAGATTCATCCTGTGGTGGGATATTTATGGAAAAGAGTGATGCTGATGCATGGTAACTTTTTGAAAACCTAAATGATAACTCTCTTCACCATGCCTTCGTAGCCTGGCAAGTCTGGTAACCTGTTACTGGAGCCCCGAAAAGATGGGGCGTTTATAAGGTTAGGCACAATGTTGAGTTAGCCTAACAAATAGAAGCGTTGTCCCGCAAAATGGACCAACTTTAGCTTAAGGGCATGCCTCTACACAACAAGTACAACCTCAATTCAATGAGGCTTGTGCTATTTTTGTGATCCCTACTTATGACTTGAGTGAGTGCCCTTTTGGAACCACAATCTCCAGAGTTAGTCCAAGAGCATGTAAATGTGGTTTAAGGATTCTTCAGACCAAGTAACGATCCATACTTTAACACATATAACCTGGGATGGAGAAACCACTCGAATCTTTATTGGAGATCCTTATCACAAGGCACTTCTTACCTTTTTCAACCACCAAAGTAGAATTTTAATAATTTTGCAAATCAATCTTCCTACTGCCTACACAACCTTACTAACAATAACCACCCCCACCTGCACCTCAAGGAAATTCAACATTCAAGGCCTAGGAAGTTCTCTCATACCTCTAGGGGCTAGCATTAGTAGTTCATTCCCACACTCACTCCATTGCCAAGCTTGAGGCCTAATTGGGTCAAATGACTAACAATATGAATAGGGGAGAGAAGGAAAAATTACCAAGTGAGACTATGACCAACCATAAGGGTCAATATAGGATAGATGGGTCTTGTTGGAGTGGTAAACAACATGAATAGGTGTAGGCAATAATTATTTTGTGAAGTGAAAGGGAGTTAGGACCTCTACTAGTTGTATTTGATGTAACTAAGGCTAAGAAGGGTGACCACAGTGTTAAACCTGATGAGAGCAAGGGTGAAAGAGTAACACCAAAAGGGGATGACTTGTCCCCTGGTATTTCAAGTGTGCCTAAGGCACCATACGTGCCCAAGGCACCCTTTTCCCAATGCCTTGACACACCGTTCCCTTTTGATAAGAGTGCAACATCCATGGAGGCGATGATAGTGGTTTTTAAACAAGTTAAAATCAATGTCCCCCTATTGCAAGTGATTAAACAAGTACCCTCCTATGCCAGATTTTTGAAGGATCTATGTATGCAAAAGTGTAAATCTAGGACACATGTGTTCCAAAAGGTCATACTTATGAAGCAAGTAAGCTCCATTCTTCTGAGTAACACACCTCCAATACTTAAAGACCCAGGTGCCCCAACCATTACATGCATCATAGGGGATCATTTTATTGAGAGTGCCTTGCTAGATTTTGGGGGCGAGTGTCAATTTACTACTGTACTCTGTGTACGAGAAATTTGGGCTTGGCAAGTTAAAGCCCACAACTGTCACACTACAATTAGCTGACCGATCCCTCAAAGTGCCTTATGGCGTGATTGAGGATGTTCTTGTGAAGGTTGATAGGTTTTATTTTCCTGTTGACTTGTTGGTTTTAGATGTGGAACCAGTAGCTAGCACTAGGAAGCAAATCCCAATGATCTTAGGTCGACCGTTCTTTGCAATTGCTAATGCATGTATAAATTGTCGTACTGGGGTCATGGATGTTTCATTTGGGAATATGCACATGAAATTCAATATGTTTTAGGCATCCCAACAACCCCCTAAGAGGGAAAAGTGTTTGTTTGTTGATGTGATGGGTGAAATAGTAGAGGAGGCTTTGCCCTCCATTCTCATAGATGACCTTCTAGAGGCATGTCTAGCTCATCTTGGGATAGAAAATTTTGATATTGAGAGGTCCATAGAAGAGGTCAATGCTTTTCTTGATGCTCATTCGACTCTAGATTTTCCACCTTGGAGGGCCCCATTCGAACCATTGCCTTCATTGTCTAGTGAGCCTGCCTTACTATTACTTGAGGCACCACCCAAGCTTGAGTTGAAGTCATTGCCGGCTACTCTCAAGTATGTATTTTTGGGTCCTAAAGAGACACTTCCAATTATCATAGTGTCTGACTTGAATGTATATCAGGAGAGTCAGCTTTTAAGTGTCTTTAAGGAGCAAAAGAGTGCAATTGGGTGGGTAGTGGCTGATTTGAGGGGTATTAATCCCTCCGTTTGCATGCATCACATCCATCTTGAGGAGGATGCTAAACCTTCTCATGAAATACAAAGGAGGTTGATCCCCAATATGAAAGAGGTGGTTAAAAAAGAGGTTGTGAAATAGCTAGATGCGGGTATTTCCCATATAGGTGGTACCCAAAAAGTTGGGTCGTACAGTTGTTGAAAATGAGAGAGGAGAGCTTGTCCCCACACGAACCACCATCGGGTGGCGAATGTGCATTGATTACTGGAAGCTTAACTGCATGACAAGGAAGGATCACTTTTCCTTACCATTTATTGATCAAATCCTAGAGAGGTTAGTGGATCAGAGTTATTTCTATTTTCTTGATGGCTATGTAGGTTACAGTCAAGTTCCTATATACCTTGCTGACTAGGAAAAGACTATATTCACTTATCCGTTTGGCACTTTTGCCTATAGAAGGATGCCATTTGGGCTATGTAATGCATCGGGGACCTTTCAAAGGTGCATAATGGCCATATTTTCTGACATGGTGGAAAATTTTTTAGAAGTCTTCATGGATGACTTCTTTGTTTTTGGCCGATCTTTTGAGGTTTGTCTTCAGAACTTAGCCACAATGTTAGCATGATGCACGGAAACAAACTTAGTTTTGAGTTGGAATAATAGGCATTTCATGGTTCGAGAGGGTATTATGTTGGGTCATATTGTGTCTCCACGAGGTATAGAGGTTGACAAGGCTAAAGTCGACTTGATTTTTGGTTAGCCCTCACCTGCATCGGTATGCCACATGAGTTCATTTCTTGGGCACACGGGGATTCTACTTCCGGTTTATTAAAGACTTTAGAAATCTTTCACGACCCTTATGCAACTTGCTTGGCAAGGATGTACCATTTGTCTTTGATGAGCCATATGTGGCGGCATTTGAGATTTTAAGGGCTACCCTTTGTACAACCCCAATTTTACAATCACGGATTTAGCCCATCTATTTGAGATTATGTGTCATGCTTCCGACTATGCAATTGGAGTACCATTATGTAGACAAAATGCCATACGCGATTTACTACACAAGTCAGACTCTTTTCGATGATTAGTTAAATTACACCATCACTGAGAAAGAGTTACTGGCAATGGGTTTTGCACTGGACAAGTTCTAGTCATATCTTCTTGGTTCTAAGGTCATTGTCTTCACCAATCATGCCGTCTTGTGGCATTTGTCATCTAAAAAGGAGACCAAACTGAGACTCATTAAATGGATACTCTTGCTAAAAGAGTTTGATTTAGAGATTTAGTACAAGAAAGTTTCCAAAAATGTTGTAGCTGACAACCTATCTCAAATTCTAGTTGATCACACTACTGACCTACTAGTCTTACAAGACTCATTTGCAGACGAGTAATGAGGTATCACAAATGAGACCTCCTTGGTTTGCACATATAGTCAACTACCTAACTGTTAACCAAATTCCATCATGTTGGTCCAAGCAAGACAAGAACCGTTTCTTTTCTAAGGTTAGGTTTTTATTTTTGAGAGGATTCAGAGTTGTTTAAATATTGTCTAGATCAATATTTTAGTGCGCACAAAATGGCTGCTAAGGTTTTACAAAGAGTGTTTTGTTAGCTCACAATTTTTAAAGAAGCCTACCAATTTTGTAGAGCTTGTTTGCGCTGTCAGCAAATGGGTTCTATGTCCCCTCGAGACATGATGCTAGTGTCCCCAATTCTAGTGGTAGAGATTTTTCATGTATGGGGCATTGATTTCATGGGTCCTTTTTCCATCGTCATTCGGCTTTGAGTACATTCTTTTTGGCGGTGGACTATGTCTTGAAATGAGTTAAGGCTATAGCTACCCGAACAAACGACCACAAAGTGGTGGTCAAGTTCTTGCACAAGAATATCTTTAGTCGTTTTGGGTTACCTAAGGCCATAATAAGTGATAGGGGTGCACACTTCTGTAATTGGTTCTTTGAGTCAATAGTTAAGAAATGATCCATCTCACAAAGTTGGCACTCCATGCCACCCTCAAACTAGTGGCCAGGTAGAGGTGTCAAACAGAGAAGTGAAGCACATTATTGAAAAGACAGTGAGGTCGGATAGAAAGGATTGGTTAACACAGTTGATTGATGCCTTATGGGCCTACTGCATTGCTTACAAGACACATATTGGGATGTCACCATATAGGGTGGTGTTTGGAAAAACTTGCCACCTCCTGGTAGAACTAGAGCATCAAGCACTTTAGGTTGTAAAGAATTTTAACTTCAATATGACTACAACTGGAATTAGCTAGAAGTTACAACTCAATGAATTGGAAGAGATTAGAAAGTATGCGTATGAGAGATCAAAAATCTTCAAGGCTCGGACTAAGGCATTCCATGACAAACACATAAGTCGCAAAGCCTTTGAGTCCATCCAAAAAGTGTGGCTCTTTAATTTGAAGTTAAGGCTCTTTTTGGGTAAGCTTAGGTCAAGATGGGATGGCCCCTTTGTGGTCATTGAGGCATTCCTTCATGGTGCCATTAAGCTGCAAGATCCACGTAATGGCCACACCTTCAAGGTGAATGGCCAACGTTTCAAACCCTGTGTGGAGGGGATTGAGAATGGGGAGATGATCAAGTCCATTGCTTTGATGGATTTGTTTTACTCCAATTGAGTCACAAACATAACTCTCTTTTTTTTTTCTTTTATTCTTTTTGTTTTGCTTTCTTATGTTCGTTGTCTAGGAAACTTTAAAACCTTTAAAGGTGTAATTCTATCGGTGTTAACCGTGCCTGAACAACATCTAACGGTCTAGTATAGCCACCTAACTGTGTTTGTAATTAGTTCCAAGGAGACAAACTGAGACAATGGAAACAAGAGTTCGAATGGCAAAGCCAAAAACTCAAAGGTTTGAAATTTTCAAGAATAAAGTCTGAAGATTACTTCAAAACCACCTCAGCTTGAAATCTGTATGGCAGTGCCATAGGTTGAGGTATCTTTTAGCGCCCCCATTTTAGATACTAAATCAACTTAGTCTGTCACCCTGTTGGAAAATAGGGAACGTTACAAACATGGTTAGGGAGAAAAGTAAAATCCGTGGTTTTCGCATGAAGATATACCTTATTTGAGCGTTTTGAGACTTTGAAATCGTTTATTTGTTATTCAAATACTAAATAAAGGTAGAATTTGTGTAACACCCTAGAAGCATCTCAAATCCTGTTTCTTTATTACACCCAACATAAATACAAACAAAAGAAAAGAAAAAATAATAGTGATGTAATTCAACAATACTTCTTCCCCATCGAACTATTCCCAAGATTTACAACATTGTCTCTTTACATCCATCCCTAAAATGAAATAGTTCAAAGGATAAGAAATAGTACAAAGAAGAGAATCAAAAGTTAACACTTCCTCGGGTATTGTCCTTTGTTACAAAAAATGAAAGTCTATGTATCCATACAAAATAGCCCTAGGCTTAAATATACATGACAACAAAATAAAGAGCATTCATCCTCCATCCACATTTTTTCTTTCCAAATTAATCATTTAGGTAGTGCTTCATCTTCATTTCCTGAAAAAATGGTTTGTGCGGGGTAGCGAATGCCCAGTAGGTGATATATTTAACAAGTTATATAATTAATTGCAATACACATAATCATGCTTTGCAAGAGTTGAAATAATATGAAAATGTTTTTCTTTATACGTTAAATAAACAATGCATGATGTTTGGCAACCTTCTTTTCTATAACACGGGTGGTAAATACACTATGACATTCCAAGCGAGAGTCGCAAAACCAAAATGCATATATATAGATTTATATACTGAAAATAGTCCCACATTTGCTAGCACCAAAAATGGCGGGGCAATGGGCACCCAAGAACTTCCCTTCCATATTTGCCCACTCCAAAAAAGGCGGGGTCGTGGACACCCAAAACCATGTTTTTTCACATTTGTCACCTCTAAAAACGGCGTGCTCGTGGACACCTATAAACATTGTCCTACATACGTCTAGTGATATGAGCAGACAGGGCAATTGCGCACCTTGACTCCCTGTGCGGGTACCAAATACAATTCACAACTCAAACCAAACCCAACTCACTATCCGAACTTATAGACTATTTACCCCCTTTAAACACTTCCAATGTTCCACAAGATGATAAGATCACATAAAAATATGATGCACATGATACATTTATTTTCAAATCCAATTCACCTAAGGTTTAAACAATTGTGAGTAAGATTTAACAACATTAACAACCAAAAGGTATTTTTCCAATTCCCAACCTTTCCCTGTCTCAAGGCACGTACCCAAGAAGGGTCAAAATTTTCATATCTCAACACTTTTGCCATAGTCTTTCCCCTAATTCCATGATTTAAGAGTCAATTAAAAGAAACATCACAAGTAAAATCACAATTTAAACCTAGGGTTTTGAGAAATTGGGGCTTTTCTTTCTCTCACCCATAAAAAGCCAATAATCATCATCAACATCAATAATCAACAAGGAAAATTCATAATTTTTCTCAACAATTTGGATAAAAACCCTTTCTTTGTGCAAATCTCACACATTGTGTTCATATATATATATATATCTATATCTATATCTATATCTATATACACTAGGAAATCTAATGAAAATACCACATGTGTGTTCCAAATCAAGGACATAACAAGTTAAGGATACCCTTACCTCAAGATTGGAAGCGAAGGATAAGAATCCAACTTGAAATTTTGACAAAGTTTCGAATCAATTGGTAAAAGTCTTGATCCAAGCTTTCCTTTTAACCTCCTTGAAGGATTTAGGGTGGATTCAAGGTAGAAATTTGAGAAATCTAGTGTTTTTAGGCTAGGGTTTTTAAGAACGGGTGTTTGAGAGAGAGAAAAGATGAAAAAGTGAAAAGAAAATGAGTGAGGGTTGATTTTTAAGTCAGCTGTCCCGATAAACCGCTCGAGCGAACTTTCCATTGCTCGAATGACAGGCATAATTCTAAAGAGATCGCTCGAGCAGTAAATGCGAGGTTCCAAAGGATTTGCAGAGCTACAGTAAAAATATTGGGAGCCTAATATATACGCTCAAACGACAACTTCACCGCTTGAGCAGTCTCGCTTGCAAAATAGCAAACTACTGAGAGCTATACATCTTTGCTCGAGCAATCGAATGACCACTCAAGCGGTGCACCAAAATCAATTGTCACAATTTGGGTTGGGTAGTTGTGCATTTAATTTACAATTGCAAAATTTCTTTTCTCAAAAAAAAAAAAAGAAAAAAATCTTGCACATGCGGCAAAGTCCACTGCACGTGTAGTGAACTCCCTAAGTTGAAATTACATTAAGCTTTTAGAGCAAGTGTGGGACGTTGTGCGGTGCACTACGCCACAAGTGTGGCAAAGTCCTCTGTAGGTATGGCACACACGTCGTAGGTGTAGCTAATTACCATGCACCTGCAGAAAACTTTTCAAAACCAAATTCTCTTATGCTTTAAAAGTAGGTACAGGGGCCTGGTGTGACTAAACCACCGCACGTGCAACAACTCTTCCCTCACGTACGACACACTTTAAACTAAAAAAAAATAAAATAAAATAATCTGAAACTAAACCCTAGCCACGTACCTTTCACCCATCACTTTCTCAAACCCTCTCTCTCTCTTTCTCTGTCTCTACCTTACATTCTCTCTACCTTATTCTCTCTTTGACAGAAGACCATCATTACCATCCATCGTCATGAACCTTCACCCAAACATCACCACCATGGGCGTACATCATTGTCGGCGCATCACCACCACTGCCAGACTTCTTTACGGCAACATTTTTTCTGGTGGACCTTCAACCTTCTTTTGTTTTTTTTTTTTTTTTTTTGTTTTCTTCTTCTTCTTCTTACTTTTTCAAGAGAAATTTATCTTTTAGTTGTACATCTTTAGTATTTTAATTCTAGTTGTAAAAAGTCTTTTCGTTGTAGATCTTTAATATTTTAACTCTAGTTGTAAAAACAATTTGTGGATTCATGTTGGTTTTGTTGTATTGCTCCATAAAAAATAAAATAAAACAACAAAAAGACATTGATAGTGTAGCTTCTTGTTGTTTGTATTTTTCTACCACAGTTTATGTAATTTAGTTCAGTCTACTTAGTTTATTTTGGTCTAGTTTAATATAATATTTGTCTATTTTAGTTTAGTTTAGATTTGATTGTTGTTTAAAATAATAATAATAATCATCATCATCTGAACTCACCGCACATGTAACGAATTTCCCCTGCACGTGAGGGATCACACTTGGGAAATTTTTTTTTAATGTAATATAATTTAACATAGTTTTATATAGTTGTTTTGTATGATTTTAGTTTACAAATTAGTTTAGTTTAGTTTAGTTTGTGTTTCATTTAGTTTTTTTTTTTCCCCTTATTTTCTTTTAATTGTTGTTGTAGTTGTTTATTAGTTTCCAGTTATATTGTTCATATTTGTAGTTAGTTACTTTATCTTCTTCTTTTTTCTTTTTCTTTTTTTAATTTCTTTATTCTAAAAAAAAAGATGGAGGATTAACATGCATGGTTGTCGTTTATTAATTGTGGGACTTGGTTGGGATATGGGTTTGCACTATATTATTCTCGATACTTATGCTTCACGGTGTATTATTTGTGTATGGTTTTGATGTGTGCAGGCAATGAGTCAACGTGCACCATCCCGGGCGTCCAGAAAAGCCAAAGGTTCCTCTTTGGCACCACCACCGCCATTGTTACCACCACCCTCGCCACCACCACCATTTGAGCAATCTTGCTGTGTGGGTGTTTTTCTGACCACACTGCCAACTCAGTATTCAGTTGGAGAGTACTGGCAGAATAGATGACACCTGTCTGACCTGTAACAGAAAGAGAAGATTCCGACAGTGGTTCGTTCACCCGGGGGCACTCCGACGATCAAGTCAGTATATCTCTCAAAGATAATCAATAGTGCTAAACTCATTGTTCAAAATATAAATTGTGAACCTTAGACCCATCAGGGGTGCCTTTCTTTTATAGTTAACTCAGTCCTAGTCCCAATAGAAGCCTAGCTTCAATGGATTCCTGTTTAGTGCTTACTTTGGACTCTTCAAGAGATAAGGATAGACTCCCTAAGAGTGTTATCCTTATCCATCCTGAAGTCCTTCCTTATTCCAGGACTCTTGTCCCTTATCAGCTTATCTCGGATTCCGATATCTTCTGATGTAACCTCGGCCTATACAAGATGACCTCGGCATAACAACCAGGACACATGGCACCTCGGCTGACATGTCGGCATCACATTGCCACGTGTTGGTACTCAGAAAATATATCCCCACAACTGCCCCCTAGGTTCTATTACCTCGGCATTCTGAGGTGATGAAACCTATATTGATACTTCCTTTGGTATGTAGTCTCAACATCCCTCAGTCGAGATCTTCATTAAGGCCGACATTCCTTCTTAAAGACCAAGGACTCTAAGAGCTCCTTCTCACGTATGAGCTGTCATACATAAAAACTCAACCGTTTTTAGCCACGTACTTTCCTCATACTGGATCATGCTTGTGACGCGCCTGTAAGCCGTCTCGTGCTTGCGTGCACCGTCTGACGAATCCGTTGTTCTAGGCTTATTAATTTTGTTCTGCCGCTGTTTCAAGTTTTAATAAAGCTTTTTCCCCCTCTTCCATCTTTTCACTTTTTCCTATCGTTTCTGAGGCTTTCTCTCTCTCTAGCTTTTTCAAATCTTCCATTGTTTCAAGCTTTCAAGCTCTGCCATCGCTGTTGTTCACCTTCTCCGGTGAGACTCTTGCTACTCTTTTCCGTTGCCGTCGTTCGCCTGACTTCGGCGAACTCAACACCAGCTTCCTTTGTTATGGTAAGTCACCGTTCCTCCTGGTCTCAGTTTCTTGTTACCTTACTGATTTTTACTGTTTTACCTGCTGTCTTTGCAATCTTGTCCATATTTTTGATATTTCATCTTGCATCTAGTATTCCCCCATGTATTTGAACATATTTGTTTCATGATTCTGTTTTTACCCAAATCATCTTCTTGAATATACACTGTTCACACACCTGTTGATTTCTGCCACTGTTCTTGGCCTGATACACCTGTGCAAACTTTTTGTCTTGATTTCTTGATGGCTTCATCACCATTATTGATTCTGAAACGCATCCCTATTTTTCTGTTTTCCAGATCCGTACATTCAATCTTCATTTCCTTAGATTTAGGTTTTGGGATTTGTTTATAGAACCCAAAAAGTTTTTAGAAAACCTTAAACACCTTCTTTCTGAAATCTAGCTCCCATAATTCTAGCCGATATCATGGGTATGTGGAAGTATAGGGTAGACACCCCGGCCAAATTAGAGCACTTTAGGCAGGAGTTCGAAATCTCGGCCGACGTTCATCTGAGGTTGGCTGGAGAGGATGACTCTATCATGCCCAATGTAAACCTCATGCCTTTCCTAGTAGTAGCGCTTATTGAGTGTGGACTTAGGTTTCCACTTGACCCTTTTTTCCATGAAATCCTTCATTTCTATAGGTTGAACCCAATGCAGCTTGCCATCAATTCTTACCATAGCCTTAGCCAAACAAGAGAATTCTAGGATTACTCTTGCCGATTTCCAGTACTGTTATACCATGTGTTGCTTGAAATCGGAAAAAAGGCCACATCTATTACCTCAAGCCGAGGTCCACTGAATACAAAATCATTGCCAACCTCCCTGACTCCAACAAGGGAGCGGTGGATGATTACTTCATCGCCTCGGGGAACTGGGAGTTTCAGCCAAACGATGACCTCCATCTTTATCCCCTAAGTCAAACAGTTTTCGGGGAAGGAGCTAGTAAGGGCCACCCTTCACAAATTTTCTTGCTTTCTTACATAAAGTTTTCAACATTCTGCTCTAATGTCTACGCTTTTTTCTTTTTTGCAATTATTTCTCAGCCACCAAAGGGCTTTCGCCAGTCTTTTTTTCCCAGTAAAGACTTGAAGAAACTACTGAATTTGCCAGTCCACAAGCGGAAGGCCCCTCTGCTTCTCAACTTCATCCCCACTTATAAGTCGGCTCTTCCCAACGTCCCAAAAAAGAAGAAGAAAAGCCTTTCTCCACCTTCTGCCACAACTCCACAAGTCGCGTCCACATCTCAGACAGACCAAGGATCAACCTCTGATCCAGCTGAGCAGCCGTTAACCTTGGCTCCATACTTGATCCCACCATCTCAGCGACAACGTCAGCGACGAACTGTTTTTTCTTCCGAGATGGGCCACCAGAAAGCTGTCGCAAAAGACCTCTTAGCCAACATCCCTTCTGACGTTGACGCTCAGCCAACACAAACCCAGCCTCCACCAAAGCAAAAAAGAATAAAAAAGGCTCAGCCAAAGGTAAAGGTGACTCAGGTTGATACTAAGGACACCTTGCCAATTTCCAAATTGGCTGAGAGCGAGAAGACTGCCTCTGTCCCCGAGAAGAGGTCTGCTGAAACGCACCCATCCGAATCCACCAGATCAAAAAGGCCGAGGTCATCTTCTGCAACGACCTCGGGGTCTCAAAAGCATGATGCCCCCTGGGCCCCCAAAATCACACTGGAGGATAAACCAGTTAGGGCCAGTGATAGTGCTGAAGATATTAACATCGGTGTTGCCCTTAGTACCGCTCTGCTTCTTCCCAGCGATCTTGACCAAAACGCTGAGTTGAGCGAATATGAAAGCTATGCTCTGATGCTCCAGCACTCTGTCCAAGTAAGTGTCTTTATTTGGTAATTTTTTTATTTCTTTCTATTTTTTATACTTTAGAAAATTTTGTAATAACTTCTACTTTGTTGTATTCTTTCTCAGGCAATCCAGCATGCCCGCTCCTTCTTAGTGCAATCCTTTGAGGCAAGGAAAGCATTGGATGATAAAAAGAGGGAGGTCTCTAGTATGTAGAAGACTAATAAAAACTTGCAGTCAAAGATGAAGACCCTGGAGGATCAGGCCAAGGTCGCTATCAAAGCCAAGGACGATGCTGAAGAAAAGGTTGGTGCTGCTGAGGTGATAAACAAAGTCCTTCAAGCCCAGCTGAAAGAGGCCGATGACAAGATGACCGTGGCCCAAAAGGAGCTTCAAGACGCCCTGGCCACCAAAGAGGCCGAAGTCAAGGCCGCCGATGAGAAGGCATATGTTGAGGGGGTGGCCGATGTTACGGCAGACTACAAAAAGCAGGTAAAGCAGGCATGCAACAGGGGCTTCACCCTTGGTTGGATGACCTTGCTGAAAAGGCTTGATGTCCCCGAGGACTCCCCCCTCAGGAATGCTGATGTCCTTCCTCTGCTATTCCCCCCCAACTCCAAGTCAATCCGCCGACGACAACTCTGAGTCCGAGGAGGAGGTTTTGGTGAGGAAGTCAAAAGACGTTGCTGGGGCCAAGTCTCCTCCTCAAAATGAGCAAGTCCTAGACTTGACTAAAGATGAGGAGGTTGAGGAGGTTCCCAAGGAAGCTACCCCTGAGCAGGCATCATTGGACGTGCCTCTCGCCGACAAGAGCCTTGATCAGACCCTTCAAGAGATTGATGCTGAGCTTGCGGCCGAGAAGGTGGCCGAGATGTCCTCCCAGTAGTCTTCCGAGATCCAGACCCAGCCTGCTAATGATGCTGAGGAATCTTAGTTTTGATGTCTTTTTCCTTTGTTTTTTACACTTTGTACTTCTTTGTTTTTGAGACAATGTAAGCTCTTCATATGGCCGACGTGCCTTTTAATGAATACAACTTCCTTCTTTCTTGAATGTTTGTTTGTTTGTTTTCCCTTTATTGCTTCTTGTAAGGCTTTCATACTTAGAATAATTTTGTGTCTTCAAGATGCACCGTAGTCTTGTGCAACCTTCTCGAGGTGAAACACCTTAGTTTACATCGGCAAGTACATAAGTACTTAGCTTAATACTCCCTTGGTTTTAACTTGTAAACTTTTCTCAAGTTTCAACAAGTGTAAAACATCATCTCGGTTTAACATCAACTTGTAAACTTTTCTCAAGTTTCAACAAGTGTTAAACATCATCTCGGTTAACTTCAACTTGTAAACTTTTCTCAAGTTTCAACAAGTGTTAAACATCATCTTGGTTTAACTTCAACTTGTAAACTTTTCTCAAGTTTCAACAAGTGTTAAACCCATTTTTCTTCTCTCTGCCCCCTGATGTGAACCTAAGTTCCACTTGGGTTCTCATTATACATGTATTCTAGAAACAACGTTATGTATCTTTATCAGTCACAAGTGTATATATATAAACAAGCTAAAACTTTATTTATTTACTTTGGAAAAAATGACAAAAAATTCTAATGATAGAAAATTTTCAAATTGCAAGTGTTCCAAGGCCTTGGCAACTCTTTGCCTTCATTATCTTCAAGTCGATATGCCCGATTGCCCAGTATCGAGATGATTCTGTAGGGTCCTTCCCAATTTGTGCTAAGCTTCCCCTCTCTGAGATCCTTCTTGTTGCCGACGACTTTTCTCAGAACAAGGTCACCGATTTGAAACTCTCTTGGGTTGACCCTTTTATTATAAGCTCTGGCAAGCTGCTGCTGGTATGCTGCCAGCTGAATTGCAACTTCCAGACTTGGTAGACATGTTGCACGTGCTTCAACTTCTGGGTCTCCCCCCTAATGTCGTTCTCGTTGACCTTCGAGTGAATTATATTAATTACCTGAGGTCCTCCTGCCTGAGGTTACTGTGCTGGGGGAGGCGGAGCTGCTAGTGCCTGAGGCAGTCTTGCTTGTTCTTCCCTTGTTCTGGCCTCATCGACAAGGTCTCTCAGATGGCCTTGCCTCAGCAGGTCTTCCAAGTGTGTTTTCAGGGCTCTGCAGCCCTGAGTCATATGCCCGTCTTCATTGTGGTAAGCACAATGCCTGCCAAGGTTTCTCCCCATAAATTCTCTTGGTGCCCTTGCTGGTGTTCTGAAATAGGGTTGATTCTGAATTTGATCCAAGACTTTGTGAATTGGGATTCGGAACACAGTTGTCACTGCCTGTGTAGCCCTCAGTTCTGTCTCTTGCTTGCTGGATCCGTTGTTACCTCGGCCTCGCTTCGGCGAGCCGTTTTCTTTTTCTTGCTTTGTCTCCTTAGTCCCCGACGTGTCTTCCTCGGCTCTGGCATACTTCTCGATTCTCGCCATGAGCTCTTCCATGCTTTTTGGCAATGTTTTTGCGAAAGACTTTCGTAGTGGACTGTCGTCTTTTAGGCCATTGTTGAAAGATACGACCGCCACCTCTTGATTGCACTCTGGTATTCGGTTGAACACCTCATAGTATCGTTTTGCATAGGCCCTAAGGCCTTTATCCTTACTGATCTTCAGAGCCATCAATGCATCCACCCTTAATGGCTGCAGCTTGTTTGTCATGAACCTGGCCACAAACATCTTGGCCAGGCCTTCCCAAGCCTTTACACTTCCCTTTGGTAATTTGTGGAACCAATCTGATGCAATCTCCCCAAAGGATGAGGGGAACACTTTTCAGAGCAACGGCTCGTTCCCACTATACAATGCCATTGAGTTCAAGTATAATCCAACGTGGAAGTTGGGGTCTGACTTACCATCGTATATTTGGAACCTCGGCATACTGAATCTCTTTGGCACCTCAAACTTGTCCAACTCCACTGAGAATGGTGTCCTCGGCTTATCTGGGGAATTTTCCTCGGCATCGGCATTCTGTTGCTTCCTTTTGAGGTAATCTCTCAAGTCCTCCTTTGTCCGCTCAGGAGCTCGGCTATCTCCTGATTTCAATCTTTTAGGTGCACTGCTCTCAACTTCGTTGTGAGCCCTCTTTGACCCTTCTCCATGAGTTGTGTCAAAGCATTGCGTCTGCCCCTAAACATGCCGATGCCCATTGGGGTCTGCCTTCTTTGTGCGATGTGTCCTCCGTGATTCTTCCCCTCTTGACTCTCCTTGTCCGACCTCCCTAGAAGGTCGGTGAGAGTGTCTTTCTCTCCCGTTGTGCTGAGGAGCTATGGGGATTGTTTTCTACCGTCCCTTCTGGGCATTGGCCGCTGGAATTGGCGTGTCTTGTAGTGGGAATGGTGGCTGCATGACGTTATTTTGCATCATAAAATTGACGACCGACTGCAGGTCTGCCAATTTGTTTGCCATCTCTTTCACTTCTTCGTCCCTCCGCAGGCATCTATCCTTCCATACCTGGAAGTCATCCTCATTGTAGTACCCACTTTGATCTGGCTTCTTTGGTATGTCGCCATCCTGGCCGACGTCGTTGTTGCTGTGATTCTGGTCACGAGTTTCTGTGTTGCGGTTGTCTCTTTCGACGTCAAGGTCGATAGGTCTTCCACTCCCAGCAGGAGTGTCGTCTCCAATCTTTTCCTTCTGTCCGCTACTGGCCATCTATTCTCCTTTTTTTTCCCACAAACGGCGCCAAATTATGTGGGTGTTTTTCTGACCACACTGCCAACTCAGTATTCAACTAGAGAGTACTGGCAGAATAGATGACACCTGTCTGACCTGTAACAGAAAGAGAAGATTCCGGCGGTGGTTCGTCCACCCGGGGGCACTCTGACGATCAAGTCAGTATATCTCTCAAAGATAATCGATAGTGCTAAACTCACTGTTTAGAATATAAATTGCGTACCTTAGACCCATCGGGGGTGCCTTTCTTTTATAGTTAACTCAGTCCTAGTCCCAATAGAAGCCTAGCTTCAATGGATTCCTATTTAGTGCTTACTTTGGACTCTTCAAGAGATAAGGATAGACTCCCTAAGAGTGTTATCCTTATCCATCCTGAGGTCCTTCCTTATTCCAGGACTCTTGTCCCTTATCCGCTTATCTCGGATTTCGATATCTTCGGATGTAACCTCGGCCTATACGAGATGACCTCGGCATAATAACTAGGACACGTGGCACCTCGGCTGACACGTCGGCATCACATTGCCACGTGTTGGTACTCAGAAAATATATCTCCACACTTGCGATGAGTGGGCTCATCTCCCACTCCATAAACTTTGAGCAATCTCGTGATGAGTGGGCTTATCTCCCACTCCATAAGCTTACAAAGTTTGATATCCGGTATTTCAAGAATGACCCGACCACCTCCTAGGTAGTTCAGCAATTGTAGGACCGCCGACATTTGGGTCTTTGCAATGTGATTGCTCCCACCTACCCTCGTTTGGTTAGATTTTTCCACTAAAACCTGCACAAGGATCGAGTGAAGAACCCCTTCACCCTTTTCTCCACCATTGATGGCCGTAATGTTTGGTTCACTTTTGAAATGATAGCAGCAGTTTTGAATTGCCTATATGCGTACCCTACTGAGTACTCATTCCTGGACACAAAGGATACTCTTGGTATTCCATGGCTCATTTAGAAGCACTTTCCGAGGTCTCATAGTGACAAATCCTTCACATGATTATGCTAGAGTAAGCTCCCCAGCTGCTTACTGTTCTTTGATTTCGTGCTTCACAAGAATGTTCTTCCTTTTAGGCACAAGGCTGAGCACTACAAGGGATTCATTCGAGCATTGTATCGGTATCAGTATGTCTTTTGGGTTGACATCACTGACATCATCTGGATGTACATGGGCAAATTCTTGTAGAAAGTAGTTCAACCTAATCCTATGTAGAATACCGTTTGGCCTCTTCCATTCGCCAACCTCCTCACTCTTATCTTCCAGTAATTTTCGAGCTGTCAGATTGACTCCAATGAGGAGTCTGATGTTGCCTTCTTGACATTCGGCCAGTGGGAATAGTAGCACAATCTTTCTTAGATTTCACCAAAAGGCGATGCCCTAGTTGATGCGGAGGATGCTCAGATGCATGACCCTCCACTTCTTGCTCCTTTAGTGCCTCCCCAAGAGGAGCCTATATATATGACCATAGAACAGTGTCAGGCTTCTCTAGACGGTTAGATGTACCTTCAGCACTCTGTGGGTCACGTCTAAAGTACTTTGCAGGACCATCGACAGTTGATATCAAGATTACAATCTGCATCCGAATAGTATCGTAAGCATGTGCAGAAGCTACAGATAAATTTTTTTGCTCACCAGGATCGAATGAACACGTTCTATACTGATTTCACTGCCTACCAAAATGAGTTCATGGCCTTCTAGACATAGTCTCGTGAGGATGCCTACGTGGCTCACACTATGATATAGGCTCTTCTTGATCGTTATCCTGCACCACCTCCTGATGTTTCTAGCCCATGAGCCCTACACATTCTATCCTTGCATATTTGTACTTAAGTATGAATTTATAGTACTTATGTGGACTTGTAGTGTCATGACTCAAATACGCCTCTATAGGTTTAGTGTCGTAACCAGCCAGTAATCCTACGATTATCAAAGGCCTCTAAACAGAATAACAAAATATAAGGGGCTAGCTGAAGCAAATATATAAACATGCATAGTCCATTGAGCTGTGTAGACATACATGAAATAGGAAATTTAAAACTTATATACATACGTGTGATGACATGAAAATCCACTTGTACAGAACTTACAAAACATGCTCGAAAAAAACATAAGAAAATACAAAAGTCTCAACAACTTGATTCACACAAACTTGGTCAGATCTCAAAAGGGAACCTCTCTAGGAGGCACATTGGCTGGCAGACTGACAAACTCCAAGCAATCAACTTTGAGCCTGGTCACATGCTTGGTCACCTACGTACATAAAATAAATAGTGAGCGAAAGCCCAGTGAATAATAATAGAGTAAACGGTTTAATGACTGCTGTCCCATATCAGATTCAGAAAGTAGAGTTCGGATCAGAAACAGATTCATATTCTTATTCAGAGTTTAGAAGCATGTACTTATTCAATTTCATAGATGATTCATACGTGGTATACCCATTAGCGCTAACAGATCAGATACAGAGCATTAAGGGTCATACTTGACAAATTCCATAAAGGAACCTCCCGTATCGAGAACAGATAAGAGCATCTCCAACGGTTCACCTAATTTTTTACCAAATCTGAGTAAAAAAATGACCATTTTCTCAATCTGATACAGAATGCTCCAATGGTTGATTTTCATCAAATCTGCTCCAAGTACAACCAGTTGGTCGATCGACCGGTAAGGCAAAAATTTTTTTTTTTTTTTTGAATTGTTTGAACCTACCCATTTGAACTGTTTGAACCTTTTAGTGGTCGACCAGTTGGTCAACCGGCCGGGTAACCGGCTGGTTGACCGGTTCCTCTCCTCTAACGGTCACAAACAGTAATTTGCTAAAATTTGTATCCTGTTCTCAGTTTGATGATTTTTTTTTGTCCAATTCTCAATTTGATACCAGTTTGGTGAAACCGTTGCAGCTTCAAAAAGTACATTTTTCGCCAAATTTCAAATTTGATGCCAGGTTTGGTGAACCATTGGAGATGGTCTAACATACTTAAACCACAGTATTGTTACCCCCGGGCGTGGCCCATGAGACTATGGTATTATTACCCCCAAGCAAGGGTCTTGTGCGCATAGACCACGGTATTGTTACCCTTGGGCAAGGACTATGTGCTAAGGATGTCACGAATACTTTTCAATATATGGATAATCATTCATTGATACAGAACATAGCATTTTAGAAAATAGATCATTTTGTGTCATATCATACAAGAAAATAATTAAATATAAACATAGCTTTACAAAGTTATTACTCACAGATAGCTTCGGTAGTAGAACCAACGGATCAAACCATTCACGGTGTGTGACCTTCACAAACATATAACAGATACACTTATTGAATCACACACTTGGATAGTACTTAACTTGTTTCATTTCATTCTTAGTGTGTTTCTAATCTTTATCCTTATTACTATGCCTTAATTAGGGTTTAGGAATGCCTAAGACCCAAAGAGGATGCTAAAATGCACATTAGAACACTTAGCCAAATTTTCAAAAATAGGGCAGTCCGCTCGAGTGCAACATTGGTTGCTCAAGCGGTTTACAAAGTTTACAAAAGTACTAATTATGTGAATTTTCTGCTCCATAACTACTCCATGGTCACTCGAGCGTGAGACTGAGGTCTTTGCTCAAGCGCAATTCTGGTCACTCGCACGGTCAGTAAAATTTGTCAAATTCTAGGAGCATGCATTTTACACTCGAGCCAACTTTTGGTTGTTTAAGCGGAAGTGCAAAACAAAGAGTGGCCGCTCGAGTACAGGTTCTGTCGCTCAAGCGGTGAGGCAGAATTTTGGAATTTCTAGATTGCACTCCCAAGTTCAAAACTCGAATTCAAAGCCTTAAAACACAACCTTTGGGCCCAAAACTTTAGAAAACATGTCTAAACTTGTAAAACATCAAGAATTAAGGATCATTTGGTAAAATCAAGATCCAAAAGTAAATCAGTAGTCCAAAATTCAACTTGAAACTTTGAAAGCATAACATGCATGTAATGAATTAAATTCAAAGCCTCCAAATCATGATCAAATAAGGTAGAATGATGGGAAACATGATGAATTCCCAAAACTATGGTACAAATTGCTACATGTAAGTGAGAATTCTTGACAATTAAACTCAAAATATAAGAAAACATGTATGCATGTATGGTATGACTTAAATTCCTTCATTTCTAGCTCAATTCTTATATTTAAACACTTAACCCTTTTGAATCTATGCCTAAGTTGGCTCAATTACATAGCTAAAGGGTTAAATTCTTACCTTAGATGTTCAATTATGCTCTAGATGGCTAATTGTTTGAGGTTTCAAGCTAATTCTTCCAAATCCTCCTAAATTGCCCTTGTTAATCTCTATTCACTTTTGGTCTCTCTCTTTCACACACATTTTGATGTCCAAAGAGGAAGAAATGAGAGTGTAAAATGTAATCAAGAGCTCACTTGTGCCTTATATAGGCTTGATTAAGAAGCTTCATTAGTGACTAATTAATTGACATAATTTATTCTAATTATTTGGTTCCGAATCGAATTGAAATTAAATCTGCCATAATTTTCTAAAAATTCCAAATAACACATAAACCAAGTCAATTTCATGTTCTATGGCTGACAAGGCCTTTAATTTGCATGACAGATCAGAAATACAGACATATAATCCTACCATAAACAGATTTAAATGCAAATAACACAGGATTTCCTCTTAATTACTTATTAGGCATCCTTAATCATGGTTTAATAGTTAATCACAGGTCAGGGTTGTTACAATCTTCCCCTCTTAAAGAGTTTGGTCCTCCAAACTCAAATTACCTTTAGTCTTCAAGAATATCGGATCTAGAGGAAACAGTTCAAGGTATCTCTTCATCTTATCTTCTTCAGTTTCCCAAGTTGCATAAGTCCCTCTGTAGTTTTGCCAACCAACCTTCACTAATGGAATATCTTTATTTCTCACTCTTTTGATTCGACGATTCACAATTTGAATTAGCCTCTCTTCATATGTATAGTCCTCCTTCAAAAGAACATGTGTCGGCTCAATAATATAGTGCAGATCTTGTAAATATTCCCGAAGCATTGAAATGTGAAAAACATTTTGCATGTTCTCTATAATTAGAGGTAAAGCCACTCAGTACGTTACTGAATTGATTTTATCTAAAATCTCATACGAGCCAATGTATCTCGGAGCCAACTTTCCTTTTACTCCAAATCGTGTTTGCCCATTCATAGGAGTTACTTTAATAAACACATGATCCATGACTTCATATTCTCTATCTCTTCTCTAGACATCCACACAACTCTTTTGGCAACTCTGTGCAGTTTTCAATCGTTGCTAAATTAGTTTCACCTTCTCAGTTGTTTCTTGCACAAGTTCCAGTCCCAACAATGATCTATCACCTACCTCAGCCCAGCAAATCGGAGATCGGCACTTCGTACCATATAAAGCTTCATAAGGAGCCATTCCAAGACTTGAATGATAGTTGTTGTTATATACAAACTCGGCCAGAGGGAGATAAGTCTCCCAATTTCCTTGGAAATCTAACACACACATCTATAACATATCCTTCAAAGTCTGATTAGTTCGTTTAGATTGGCCGTCTGTCTATAGGTGGAAGGCACTACTCAGTCGAAGTTCAATTCCCAAAGCCTGTTATAAACTCTGCCAGAATCTTGACGTGAACTTCGAATCTCTGTTAGATACTATGGATATAGGTACTGCATGTAGTCTCACAATTTCATTCATATAGATGTTAGCCAATTTATTCGCATTATAAAAAGTTTTAACATGTAGAAAATGAGCAGATTTAGTCAAACGATCAACTATGATCCAGATAGAATCGACACCTCGAGAAGAGCAAGGCAATCCCACGATGAAGTCCATGGTAATATGCTCCCATTTCCATTCTGGTATGGGAAGAGGTTGAAGTAACCTAGCGGGTCGTTCATGTTCAGCTTTAACTTGTTGGCAATGCAAGCACCTAGCCACAAAATCAGCAATACTTTTCTTCATTCCAAGCCACCACAAGTTTTTCTTCAAATCTTTGTACATTTTTGTATTACCCAGGTGCATAGCAAATTTGGACTTATGGGTTTCGGTCATAACATGCTTCCTCAGTTCAAAACAATCTGGTACACAATGCCTACCCTGAAAGTTTAGCACATTGTTCTCAAATACAAACCCTAGCCTTGGTTTTCATTCAAGTTCATCAACAATCTTTTTCAAAAACTCATGGTCAAGCTGTTTCTCTTTAATTTCTTCAATTATTGCAGGTTGGGCAGAAATGGCAGCTAGGATTCCACCATGTTCACGCAACATAATTTCAATCTCATTTATTTCCAAATCATGTAACAATTCTCTTTGACCAGTAAGTAAATGTGACAAATTGCCAATGGATTTTCGGCTCAAAGCATCTGCTACTATATTGGCTTTTCCTGGATGGTACAAGGTCTATAAGTCATAATCCTTAATCAACTCAAGCCATTGTCTTTGTCTTATGTTCAGTTCTTTATGAGTAAAGAAATATTTCAAGCTTTTATGGTCAGTATACACCTCACAAGTCACACTATATAGGTAGTGTCGCCAAATTTTCAAGGCAAACACCACAGCTACTAGTTCAAGGTCGTGGGTTGGATAATTCTTTTTATATGGGCAAGGTTGCTGAGAAGCATAAGCAATCACTTTCCTATTTTGCATTAACACACCCCCAAACCTTTGTACGAAGCGTCACTGTAAATTTGAAACCCATCAGTACCATTAAGCAAAGTCAAAATTGGTGCAATTACTAACCTGGTCTTTAACTCTTGGAAAGCAGACTCCCTTTGATCATTCCAATCAAATGGTGTATTTTTCTTAGTCAATTGTGTCAATGGCATGGAAAGTTTAGAGAAGTCTCTTACAAATCTGCGGTAGTAGCCAGCAAGTCCTAAAAAGCTTCTGACTTCAGATACGTTAGTTGGTCTCAGCCAGTCCACAATAGCCTCAATTTTTTGCAGGTCAACTGATACGCCATTTTTGTTGATTAAATATCCCAAAAATACTATACTGTCAAGCCAGAATTCACATTTAGTGAGTTTTGCATATAATTTCTTTTCTCTCAGAATCTGTAAAGCAGTTCTTAGGTGGTATTCATGTCCTTCTCTGCTTTTAGAATAAATCAGAATGTTATCAATAAACACCACTATGAATTCATCAAGGAATTCTTTGAATACTCTATTAATTAAATCCATGAAAGCCGCAAGTGCATTCGTTACCCCAAATGGTATTACTAAATTCATAATATCCGTATCTAGTCTAGAAAGCGATTTTTTCAATGTCTTCTGCCTTAACTTTCAATTCATGATAGCCTGATCTAAGGCCAATTTTGGAAAACACTTGAGCTCCCTGGAGTTGGTCAAATAGATCATCTATTTGGGACAGTGGGTATTTGTTTTTTATTGTCACTTTGTTCAATTTTCGATAGTCTATACAGTCTCAACGATCCATCTTTCTTTTTGACAAACAAAACTAGAGCACCCCAAGGTGAAGCGCTCGGTCGGATGAATTTCTTGTCTAGCAATTCTTGGAGTTGGACTTTTAATTCTTTCAGTTCAGAGGTTGACATTCGGTAAGGGATCTTAGAAATCAGTTGTGTCCCAAATACTACATCAATAGTGAATTCAATTTCTCTATCAATTAACTCCCTGGGTAGGTCATTAGGAAATATGTCAGGAAATTCACAAACGACATGAATAGTTTCCACATTAGCATTATCCGAAGATACAGTCAATACACAACACAAGTAGCCTCAACAACTTCCTAGCTTTCATACACGAAATCAAGTACGGTAGAGGGACTACCACATTCCCAGTAGAGACAAACTCAGGCACACAGAGTGGTCAAAACACAACAGATTTACTCACACAATCAATGGTGACATATTATTTAGTCAACCAATCCATACCCAAAATAAAATCAAAATGGGTAATATCCAATGGTAGCAAATCAGCAAATAATAACATATCCCCAACCATGATGTCACACGCAGGATACACATAAGTACATAACATAGAGCCTCCAGATGGTGTAGATACAGATAGTAAATAATTCAAAGGTTGGGTCTAGTTAATTTTCGGGAAAATGCATGCGACACAAAAGAGTGCGTAGAACTAGAATCTATCAACACATAGGCATGTTGAACACAAATAGAGATCATACTTAACACCACCAACTCGGTGTTCTACACATCACCAGGTACTAATGCAAAAATTCGGCCTTGCCTCAGAGTTTCTTTCCCAGTATTGGTTCTCATATTTGTTCTTGGTGCAAGAGCAGATCCAGCTGAACTTGCAGCAGGACGGTTAGCATTGTCGGATCTCATCGGATAATCTTTGATCATGTGGCCAGTCTTGCCACACCGAAAACAAGCACCCGATGCACGATAACATGCGCATTTATGCTTCTTCCCATATTCAAAACAAACTGGCATAAACCCACTGCTTTGACTTGAACTGCTTGAAAATCCAGTATTTTGCTTTTTGTTTGCAAAAGGTGAACAATCCTTCTGAAAATTAGACCCAGATCTTTTGCTTCTCCATTCAGTTGTTAATACTTTAGCTTGTTTCATTGTTGCCAGATTGGCCTCTACCATCAACGCTCTGTCAAGTACATCCACATATGTAGGCAACTTCAAAATGCCTACTCAATCAAACACGTCCAGATCTAGGCCCCCTTCAAATTTTCAAGCCTTTTTGTAATCTTTGTCTTCAAATTTCCAGGCCTTTTTGTATTTTTTGTCGACCGTATAAGGAGCAAATCTGGCTAACTCATTGAACTTAGCCTCATACTCGGTTACAGACATCTTGCCTTGCTTGAGTTCTTAGAATTCTGACACTTTACGGTCTCTGAAACATTGGGGAAAATACTTCTCATAAAATATCACTTTAAACTGGCTCCACTTCATAGTTCCACTATTATCTTGGATAAGCATCCACCATCGTCTAGTTTCTTCTTTTAGAGTGTAGGTGGCCAACAGAACTTTCTGAGTTTCCGAGCACGGGAACACTTCAAATATCTTTTCAGTCTCTAGCAGTAATGTTTCGACTCTCAACGGCTCAATACCATCCAGAAAGGTTGGCAGCCTCATTTTGTTAAACTTCTGTGTCAATGAAATATTGTTAGTGTTTTCCAGCTCAACTAGCTCCGGAGGTGGTGGAGGGAGCACAGGTTTTGTCTTTGTTGCTGTCTCATTATTTCCATTAAAGCTTCTAACATTTGTTCCATTCGGCTCATTCGAGCCTCAAAAGATCCAGCTGTATCATCACTTCTTGTATTTTCCATTGCTATAGGTAAACAGGACAATAATAAACATAGGCAGAATAATCTCGTTCTCTGTATTCAATTCCAAGTCAATTTGTTTCATATTAATTCAAATATGTTCACATAATTTCATTTTAGTTCGAGTATGTTCAAATAGTTCACGCACCCACACATGCACATGGAATGCCCCTAATCCTTTTCTAGGACATCCTATAGTTCATATGGACTTGTGTGTATGATATAATACGTGCTCTAATACCACTCTATCACGACCCAAACCTGTCTCTATAGGTTCGGCATCGTAACTGGCCAGTAATCCTGGGATTACCAAAGGCCTCTAAACAGAATAACAAAATATAAGGGGCTAGCGGAAACAAGTATATAAACATGCATAGTCCATTGAGTTGTGTAGACATACATGAAACAGGAAATTTAGAACTTATATATATACATATATATATACGTCTGATGACATCAAAATCCACTTGTACAGAACTTACAAAACGTGCTCGGACAAAACATAAGAAAATATAAAAGTCTCAAAAACTTGATTCACACAAACTTGGTCAGATCTCAAAAGGGAACCTCCCTAGAAGGCACATGGCTGGGAGACTGACAAACTCCAGAGCCTGGTCACATGCCTAGTCACACGCCTGGTCACCTACGTACATAAAATAAATAGTGAGTGAAAGCCCAATGAATAATAGTAGAGTGAAAGGTTTAATGAATGATGTCTCATATCAGATTTGGAAAGCGGAGTTCGGATCAGAAACAGATTCATATTCTTATTCATAGTTCAGAAGTATGTACTTATTCAATTTCACAGATGATCAGAAGTATGTACTTATTCAATTTCACAGATGATCATTCGTGGTACACCCATTAGTGTTAACAGATCAAATATAGAGTGTGAGATCATAAAATATCCTTTCACATGAATTGTAGAGATCTAATGAAGAGATGAACTTTGTCCCTGTAGACCTACAAAGATGAGCGTGATCGGTGCTACCCAATCGGTCTTGCCAGCCGGAGATACTCCGATGGTGAAATCAGTCACTTGATTGACAGAATGAAGGTATAGAAAATGAAAAGTGTTGGTGTGTAGTGTAGAGAGAGAGAACATACCTCCACTTGGGATGCCCCCCTTTATATAGGTGGGGGGATGTGATATTTGTTTGGGCTGGACCCATTGTAGTCCTTGTTTGGGTTAGCCTCAATAAGCTGATGTATATTTTTTTTTCTGGCTCCTACAATTGCTCTAAAACTTTCATTGTCTGCGATAGAAATAATGAGAGTTTTTCTTGCCGAGTTACGCTGTTCAAATAGCTGTTAGGTTTTTTCTTCTTTTTTTTGATATAAAACACTCTGGATAAATGAATAAAATGTATGAATGGATGACTGCATGAATGCATGTATGCTTGAATGTATGTATAAATGTACGTATGTCTTAAATGTATGGATAAATGTATATATGTCTATCATAGGATGAGGGGGTGAGCTAAAACCCAGGAAGCAATATAGTATAAAGAGGTTAAATAAAGGATGGCGATTATAGGACGGATTATATCACATGAGTTCCAAACAAATCATAACGATGGGCATGGTATTGTTACCCCCGGACAAGGGATGTAGGCCGCGGTATTATGACCCCCAGGTGAGGGTGTAGGCCATGGTATTATGACCCCTTGGGAGAGGGTATAGGCCACGGTATTATGACCCCGGGCAAGGGTGTAGGCCGCGGTATTCTAACCCCCTAGCGGGAGTGTAGTAGATTGGCGAGCGCGAAGAGTGCTTCAAAATATGGACTTTCATGCCAAGCTAGAGATATTTCTATGTGCCAAGCATGGAAATGATTGCCTGTACCAAATAATGTAGATTAAATAAAGTAGATATATCAGCCAAAAAATGGACCACGGTATTATTACCCCCAGGCGAGGGTGTAGACCTGTGGTATTATAACCCCCGGGTGAGGGTGTAGGCCGTGGTATTCTAACCTCTGGGTGTAGGTGTAGGCCATGGTATTCTAACCCCTAGGCATGGGTGTTGGCCTTTGCTGATGGCGCTCCGTGTCAAGTGCGAAGATTACGCTGGATTCGGAGACTTTTGCTGATTTTAAGTGGCGATCAAGTGCCAATATTGCAAGGATTTTGAATAATGCATCATGTGTCAGTGATGGCCTGTACCGAATGAGGTAGACGTGTTAATCACAAATAATATTGTTCCGCTTGCAAGGAAATTCCAAGTAGTTATCCTTCCAACTATTTAATTGTCGAGTAAATTTTGGGCCAATTAGCATTGCTCAGTTTGCGTTTAGTCCAATGTAGACTTGCCCTATTGCTTTTAAATGACAGGTGTTAGTTGGAAGGAATGCAAATTGGACTTGCACCATTGCTCTATGTTGCCGGGCAGATTCGGCTTTGGTAAAATGATGGTGCGCAAAAATATGCGAACTGCCGACTGCCAAGTGTGTAATGTATTGCCCCAAAACTGGCACTTGCTTAGAGCGGTGTGAAAAGGAGCGGGAGTTTGTAACTCAAGTAAATGTCATTGTAATGTTTGGACCAAGTTAGCCGAGTATGCATGCATAGTAGAGGTGCTGAGATGATGATCAGCTGATATGTCCTAATTGGAAAGCGAAAAATTGACTGAGGGCAATAAATGGCCAAGGTAACGAAATGAATGATTAGGGAAGACAGAAGATTATTTCCTCACCCTAAAATCCTATGGCAGAAATTGTATGCCAATCGGATATGATTTGACTATTGATTTTGCATTTAATGTTCCCGATTGGCTGAGGTATTGAGCTCAATATATGACTCAGAATTTGCAGAATTGGACCGTACAACGGGATCAGTATAATCGGACTCCTGATGGCGTAATTGTAGAAAAAAATAGAACTAATGGCTCAGATCGGTGGAGACTAGTGCTCCGCGAAGCATTGGATAATTGCTCCTATATTGCTGAGTTAGACGGCTTGGCTTGGCTGCTTAGCAAAAATTAAAAAGAAAGTTGTTGCTAGTGAGAATTGAACTCTTGTTCTTGAAGTGAAAGAATAATTCTAAACTACTTTGCTATGACATATTCTTGTGTATATATTTTGCACATTAGATATTTGAACTTGATTGTGCTGGTATGATAGGATGTAACTTAGCCACAATGCATGGAATAATTTCGTAGGATGGCCAACTTAAGTCGTTTTCTCCAGTAGAATGGTGACATCGTTTGCCAAACTTCAACAGGCTCGTACGGCTTCGTTTTAGCTCTGGCGTTTGACTCATCTTGATGAGTACTTCACACTGGGATAGTCAAAGCTTGAGTTCGATAATGATGAAAAATGTCAATTTCTGGACACCTAGTCAGTTTCGCAACTATCGGCGACCTACAACTAGTTCATGGCCTTACAAGTCAGTATTTGTAGACTCCACTAGTCGACGTGAACCTACTGGTAGGTGTAGACACCCCATTTTTGACCGCCCTTAAGACTTGGGCACTACTGATGGTTTACTTGTTGGAGAAAGGTGTGCAGTGCACAGGTTTAGTTTCTTCGGCAAGGAGAGAGGCAAATCTCAACTTCATACCCCATTGTGGACCAAAATTATTTTTGATGGTTTTTATACCTTAAAACCCTCTCTTTCAAAACATTTTTGAAATAAAATTCCCACGATGTTCGGCCTTTCGCATTTCGGTAAATGTTTTTTGATTATCTGCAAAACCGAGCAAGGACAAAGAGGTGATGAATGTAAGAGAGATGAAATCTTTGAAAAATATTTCAAAACACCTTACTTAGGGGTTTGAAGTTGAAGAAAAGAGGAGAAGAGGGGAGAAAACTAGTTTGGGAGAAGTTCAGCATGAATCCGTGTAGGAGAAAGACGAGCGGTCATCGCTAAAACAAGCTTATCTGTCTATACACTTGGATTTGAGCTATGAGGCCACCATCGTTGAAAATAATACTTCCGGGGCTTCATTTTGCACTCAAGAATCTCTCAAATCCAAGTCCGAGTGGGGGAGATATGGTTGGTTGAAATAGGGGATCAGTCCGGTTGGATCGAATCTGCGCGGCTTCACCAAAAAGGGCATAACTTTTTCCACAGAAGGAATTTTAATGTAAGGTTTGCGCCATTGGAAAGCTAACTTTCGGGGCTTCAATCTGGATTTCCACCGGCACTTTTTGACCTCATTAGCCACCCATAGGCACTCTATTTATCAGACCGGCACAAAAGATTGCCGGCCGGCCAAAAGTGCCCAGAACTCAGATTTTTGACAGATATTTATCATCCAGCTGCTATACACTGTACCAGATATTTTCAATTGGGATATTTTGACCAAAAGCTCTTATTTTGATTTATATAGAGCCTTATATCTCATATTGGCGAGGTTAGAACAAAAAAGCAAGTTTTGGGAGCTTCTCACTCTACAAGATCCCTCTCTTTCTACACTTCCAAGTTCCAAACCTCTCAAATCCTTGGCCATTTCTTCATCACTACCAAGCACCACCATCACCACTCCATTTCCAGCAGCAAGGAGGGGTTTTTCAGAGGCTTAGAAGCAACATTCCTTGGTCCAAGAGGTAGCAAAGAAGTGATCTTCAAGGGTAAGACCATTTTCCCTCTTTTGTAGCACTTTTTTGCACCATTGCTTAGGCCTATTTTCTTACTGATTTAGGCTCCGACCCTAACTTAAAGGGGCATTTTTTTGAGCCATTCTTCATGTTTGTTTAAGGGCTCAACCCTGTTTGAGCCGCCTATTTGGTACTTGCTTCAATACCCTCTTAAATACCATAATCTTGTATGATATTCCTAGCCTATGTGTGATCTGTTTTTGAGCATAACATAAACTGTGAGTTGGCTTATTTTGAGGCCCTCTACAACATTGTAGAAGGGCTCAACACTGTTGGGGACCTCCATGTATGACTTGCTTCATTACCCCTCTTTGGTCCCCATTTTTGCATGTTTGATTAGCTCATTTTGCTTCTGTTTTTCGGCCATGATCAGAACTGATAGTGGCCATATTTTGACCCCCTTGACATGTTTCATTAAGGTCCTTTGGCTGTTTGATGCATGTTTTGTATACTTCATGTTATAGCCCTCTTATGGCCTTAATCTTGCATTGCATTTTAAGGGTGTTTTTATATTGATTTGGGGGTTGTCATAAACTGTGAGTAGTCATATTTTTGGTCCCTCTTCTGTGTTGTCGAAGGGTCTTTTTCAGTTTGGGCTTTGAATCTACCACTTGCTTCATTACCTAGCTTGAGGGCCCGTTTTTGCATGCTGTTTTTGCCCTATCTATGCTCACTGTTTGGCCATGATTTGAACTGAAAAAATGCTTGTTTTGGGGCTGCCTTGCTTCTTTTTTCATGCTTCATGTCCATATTATGCATGTTTGATATAGCTATAGGTCATTTCATGAGCCTAATCTTGCATTTCGGGTCCATTTCATGCACTTAGTGTCATTTCGCTATGTTTTGGGACCGTTTGGCATCATGTTCCAGCGCTGAAATTCACATGCTTGTATGCCATCTTGCATCCCTTGCCATGCTTTGGTAGAATTGCATTTTCGTGCCTTAGGTTTGGTTAATGCATTGTGCATGCATCCCATGTATTGTGTTGCCTCACTTGCCTCATTATGGCCACTGATTTTGGCATGCTTGCGAGCTATCCATGTTAGTTTAAGTCCATCGTTGCATGTTGTTGCATACCATGTTTGTTTACATGTTTAGGTTGCGCGCCTAGCATACATTGTTCATTTGCATGCCCATGTTGCATACTAAATCACATGCCTAGGTTGCATTACATTGGCATGCATGCCTTGCCTCTTGATCAAGTGATAGAGATTGGGCTTTATGTGTTTGTTTGGTTTGCATGACATTTGAAATCAAAGTGCATACTTGGTTTCTTGGGCCATCATGCATCGAACAAGATCGCAATTGGTGGACCGAGGACCAAGGAACATACCCCTTTGAGTCAAAATCATGATAAGGGATGTGTTGGTGCACACATTTGCTTGAAATTTTATGCCATGCACTGTCTGTCCTTTGTTGCTGTCAAAATTGTCTTCTGCAGGAAGTTTCCCGACACGGCAGCATCTGATGGCGACCGACCGATTTGTGAATGGCCGATAGCTTCATCAGGTAGTAGATGGACATTCCTCATGGCGGTGGGCATTTCTCTCGACCGATGGTATTACTCGAGGTGTGCAAGGAACATGTCCTCGGACTTTGGCGATCTTTGGAGAGGCGACGGTGAAAAAAGCGAGGCGTGATGGTATGGTGCGGATTTTCGGGCAAGACGGATCGAGCATGCATCATTACACCATCGCAGCGGAAATTGCGGCGCGCGCAAAAAGCGAGGCTGCGGCCATCTTCTCTTTGCATTTATTTTGATTAGATTAGAAATTATGTAATAATTAATTTAGCGATTTGTTATTCGGACTGTATATTCTTTTGGTCCCTCTGTGTGAGGGCATATTTGTATTAAGTGTGCGTGAGTGTGTGTATGTCTTCCAACCCCCATTTCTTTCTTCCCTTTTATTTACCTGCTTATGATGGTAGATTAGGGCACGTTTATTTTAAGCATACCTTATGCAATGCATGCGTGCATCCATGCATTTGTTTACATGCATCGGGCTCGGTACATCATGCAAACCGCATTGTATCCTCAATTTCCAACTTGAATACGTGCATCGAATGATTGCATTTCACATGCCATTTTAGGGTTAGCCGAGCCTATCCTAATCACATTTTGTATGCAATGCATTAGTCACTCTAACATGAACTAGGGCATGCATTTTTGCCAACTAGTTTGTTGTTTTGGCACGGAGTACGATGTAAGTATTTACACTTTAGCATATCGCATGCGTGTGAATGTTAACCATGCAGCTAAATGCTTATATGAGATAAACTGTTTGAATGCCTGTGGGTGGAGGTTGGATTGCTTGAGTTGGAAAAACTCGTTGAAATCCGTGTTTTAGCCTACTTGCGAGTAGCAAATCCAAAGCATTTTCAAAACGAACGGATATGCAATGTTTATTTCCAAATTAGGCAATCTAGTCTATACTTGTTTGCTGCGCGCATAACATAGTAATTCTAGGTTAATAATTGGAATAAGAACACATAATGTTTTCAAAAACGGATATCATGGTTAGTAGAGGCCGATGTTCGGACCGGGTGAAAGGGGGTGCTCATAGCTGACCTTCCCCGATCGTACCCAAGCTCCCGAGCCAAGACAACTTTGGTGATGCGGGACAAGGACCACGTAGCCTTCAAGACCGAGTCGGGGTTTCCTAAATTTCCCATTTTAAATATTTAGGTGGCGACTCGTTGTCTGTCAAAAGCGATCCATGTTTGGCACTACTTTTCAAAAAATCTATTTTTCTTCAAAACGATTTGCGAGTTGGACTCTTTGGTTGATTTAGAACCGCAACAAAAGGAGAGTCCATGAATCAAAGCCTTGAGGCCCCAGACTTATTCTGATGGGCCATGTACTTCTTGCTCGCATGAAGAAAAATGTAGACCCACTTGCTAGAGAGATAAAATGGGTACATAAGCGCGGTCGACGACACTTTGGCTGGCCCAAGCACTTGGTTCTCGGTATTGTAGTTCGGAAGGGTGTCGGACATGGTTTGAGAGACGAATTAATAAACAGGGGTAGAGGTCGTGATTGAACGGCCGATTATTGTGGAATGGTTGCCAAGTAGTGCAAAGGTCTATGCGTAGACATGCCGAGTAGATTCTGCAAGTTACGCCTCCACGACTGGGTTGCAGAGATGTCGAGTTGTGATGTACCGATGGGCAGCTTGGGTGAGTTGTACTGATGCCGAGAAAGGTGGAAGAGATGCCAAGTATCCTTGTACGAGGTGTGGCACTGCCGAGTAGCTTTGTAGCATTGCCGAGTACTCTTCTAGGAGTTGTGGTATTGCTAAGCAATGTTGATGAAAAATGATGAATTAATTATGGTGCTAATGATGTAAAATAGTGTTGCCAAATAAAGTAGATACACTGCCGAATAATGTTGATGAATTAATAATGGCCCAAATGGGGCAAAACTGAATTCTTCATGCAACAGGTCATGAAATGTAGAATTTTAGATTCAAACTCCTAACTTTGAGCCCTTGTATCTCCCTCGTTTAAGTTTGATTGGCCTCATTTTTGTAGCGATAGATTCATTACTCGGCCTAGTGTTCATTCCACTATTTAGACAGGTCATTCTGCCTCGAATTGGATGCCGTTGGACCTCCGAAAGTTGGCCAAAAATAAGATTGGTCTACTCTTTTGTGTGTGTGTGTGTTCGACTCTTCAATGTTGCGGAGCAATAGTGGTGAGCATGGTTGCGCAATGTAAGTAACTCGGCAAGCTCGTTGTAGGTATCACTTGTCAAACGTGTTGTGGTTATGAGAACGGTAGTATTTCAATTGTCGGTATGGCTTATGGGCTACTAGGCGATTCAAGGCGTTGAATTCCGACTGTCGAAACAGTTTTCCGAATGAGAAATACTTTAGTTGTGTAGAAATTTGGTGCTCCATTCTACTCGGTGTGGTTTAGCATTAGTGAGCTTTAGCTTTCCTCGCCGAGCTTGGTCAAGGTGACCAATGCCTTTACTAGACAATGGGTCTTCTTATGGGATGATGACATCACCAAGTGACATGCTTGCTGAAGAACCTTGGTGTTAATTTAGGGAGAAAGTTCGATTTTACGTGCTCGATGAGTTCATCGACGCTGAACAAGCTTCATTTTTTGCTGAGACTATTTCATAATTCCGTTTGGTGAGTTCGGCACATATGGGTAATATTATGTTCACAGAACCCGATTTCAAGGATGGGATGTGATACGAATTTGGGTTTCGAGTACATTTGGCAACTTATAATTCCGGCGATAGTCCGAAGCAATGAAGTAGTGAATGAGCTACTTGGATTCTTAGTTGGCAGCGCTTTTATTTTTTATTTTATTTTTTTTAGTAGCTTGCCAAGAACAATTCTAGAGAGAGAGAGAGAGAGAGAGAGAGAGAGTCAAGCCCCAATTGTAGAGCTACTAACTTCATCTTGTTTTAACAACCTTTCTAAGCAATATTAATATTCAACAAGGGTTTGATCAAATCTATGAGCATAAATGGATACATACATAGACGTGTATATATAGATATATATACCTGAACTTTAGCAAAAAAACATAATCAGAATGAAAGAAGCCAAAAACCTAGTTGTGGGTCTCCTTTTTCAGAAAGATAATGGTTAACCTTAGTGCTCACTGGTCCGATTACCTTGGGTGTCGTATTGATTGTTCTCTTCATTGAATTCTTTAGCTCTTTTCCACAGACGGCACCAATTGTGAGATCATGAAATATCCTCTCACATGAATTGTAGAGATCCAACGAAGAGATGAACTTTGTCCCTGTAGACCTGCAAAGATGAGCGTGATTGGCGCCACCCAACTAGGGTTGCCGGCCGGAGACACTCCGATGGTGAAGTCAGTCACTTGATTGATAGAATGAAGGAATAGAAAATGAAAAGTGTTGTGTGTAGTGTAGAGAGAGAGAACATACCTCCACTTGGGATGCCCCCTGTAATGCCCCCCCTCCCCCCCAAAAAATATATATATATATATACATACAATGATTATAACCATAACCATGGCTCTTAAGAGATACTAGAATGATCCCCAACATCTTTCATTACATGATCCCAGTGTTTATACAAAATAATCCCACATGCGATTATATATTCAAAGAATTCTAGCACATGAATCTATAGCATGTAGAATATTCAATCAAAATAAATGAATGCCATTGTGGGCTTACAAGTTCCAAGGCTTAAGCTCGGTTACACAAAAGATGGTTCCTCGGATCCACACATATATAGCCCTTGGCTTACAAAATATAATTACCACAAAATAGAGCCTCGTGCTCTCAATACATACATCCACGCCCTAGTTTGGCGGGTTCACTATATCTTTTCCTGCCCCAAAATCCCATAGGGTGAACAAAGCTCAATAGAGAATTCTTAATAAAGTATGTACATTTTATACAAGTCCAAAGGAATGAAATGCATATGCCATGTTATGCTCTTTTGAAAGAAAATCACATTCTTCTCATCTAAAAAAAAAAAAAAACCATCATGCTCAATGATATTATGATATCTTCAACAAATTTAAAGTTTATCAATTGAATTCAAGGGGTGGTAAATACGACTCAGGTAATCCCTAGGTTGTTGTCTGCAAGTAGGCATAACTAGCACTACCAATACCCCACTTTACGGTTGCTAACCGGAAGGGAAGTGGTACCTCCTCCGCGCGTGTTTTCGGTCTTTCACCCCAAACACTCAGGCCAACTTAAGCAATTCCATCTACACCTCCTATCTAGACTTACCAATGTATTTACCCCAAAACATTTCAATAGTTTCATTTCACCACATTTCTTTCTCAATGCAAATGTTTTCGAATCCAAACTCAAAATTTGCAACCATGCAATAATAAAACTGCCAATGCAATATATATCAAGGCAAATTAATAATCTGTCATTAACAATATTTTCTGCACACCTCCTTCAGTTTAATCTCAATTCCTATTCTCCTTTCCAATGCAATTTCAACAAATATCACATATGAATATATAAATAATATCCAAGTGTAGCAACATTTCCATATTACATGTGTTCTCAATAATTTGCCGTTTCATAACCATGTATGTATATGTATTTAACAATAACATCAAAACCAAAACCCTAAATCCTCATACACCAAGGAAATTGCCTTCTTTGCAAACAATAATATGAAATTTCCACTCATTCATTCATTTAACACAAGAAAGTCCATAGATTGTCAACATCCTCCAAAAAAACCCCAAATTTCTAGGTTTTTCATCAAAACTAAACATTCCCTCATCCCTTGGTGGAATCTCACCAAAATCATCTTTTTTGAATCAATGTGATTCAAATCTTCAAGAAAATCTTTAAAAGAAAACAAAAGATGAACCCCTTTTACAAAACTACTAATTTCATAACCCAAAAACCAAATTTTTGATGCCATCAAAGAGGAAATCTCAAAATTAGCTTAAACTTGCAAATATATATATATAACTCTAAGAAAGTCCCTACCTTAAGTTTTGATGAAGAGATGAGGTGAAACCCCAAAATCAATGGTGACAAAGTGAAGCCATCGCTTAGCTCTCCAAAGTTTGTGAAGGATGATGGATCAAAACCCTAATGGATTTGAAGAGATCAAGTGTTTAACGTATTTGGTGGGTGTTTTTAGAGAGAAGAGAGAGGAAATGATATTTTTAGAGAAAGAGGGAAGTGTAACAAGTGAAATGTGCATAGCCCCAAAAGAGAAGAAAAACAGGATTTTCGGACTCAGCTGATTCCTGCACGTGCGGCACCCATTCTCGCACATGCAGCACTCTCCTGCACTCCCTTTATATAGGTGGGGGTATGTGATATTTGTTTGGGTTGTACCCATTGTAGGCCTTGTTTGGGTTAGCCCCAATAAGCTGATGTATATTTTTTTCTAGCTCCCATACAGAGCATTAAGGGTCATACTTGACTAGTTCCATAAAAGAACCTCCGGTACTAGGAATAGATGACATACTTAAGCCATGGTATTGTTACCCCCGAGTGTGGGCTATGAGACCACGATATTATTACCTTCGGGCATGGGCCTTGTGCTCATAAACCACAGTATTGTTACCTCCGGGTATGGGCCATGTGCTAAGGATGCCACAAATACTTTCAATATATAGACAATCATTCATTGATACAGAACATAGCATTTTAGAAAATAGATCAATTCGTGTCATATCATACAGAAAAATACTTAAACGTAAACATAGCTCTACAAAGTTATTACTCACAGATAGCTTCGGTAGTAGAACAAATGGATCAAACCACTCACGGCGCTTGACTTGTACAAACATAAAACAAATACACTTATTGAATCACACAGTCAGATAGTACTTAACTTGTTTCATTTCATTCTTAGTGCGTTTCTAATCTTTATCCTCATTACTATGCTTTAATTAGGGTTTAGGAATGCCCAAGATGCAATGAGGATGCTAAAATGCACTTTAGAACACTTTGCTAAATTTTCAAAAATTGGGCAGTCCGCTCGAGCGCAACATTGGTCGCTCGAGCAGTCTGCAAAGTTTGCAAAAGTACTGGTTATGTGAATTTTCTACTCGACGATCGCTTGATAGTTGCTCGAGCATAAGACTGAGGTCTTCACTCGAGCGTAACTCTGGTCACTCGAGCGGTCTGCAAAATTTCTAAACTTCTGGGAACATGCATTTTACGCTCGAGCCAACTTTTGGTCGCTCGAGCGGAAGTGCAAAACAAAGAGTGGTTGCTTGAGCTCAGGTTCTGTCGCTCGAGCAGTAAGGGAGAATTCTAGAATTTCCAGATTGCACTCCCAAGTTCAAAACTCAAATTCAAAGCTTTAAAACACAACCTTTGGGCCCCAAAACTTGAGAAAACATGTCTAAACTTGTAAAACATCAAGAATTAAGGATCATTTGGTAAAATCAAGGCCCAAAAGTAAATCAACTGTCCAAAATTCAACTTGAAACTTTGAAAGCATAACATGCATGTAATGAGTTGAATTCAAAGCCTCCAAATCATGATCAAATAAGGTAGAATGATGGAAAACATGATGAATTCCCAAGACTATGGTACAATGCAAGTGAAAATTCTTGACAATTAAACTCAGAATATAAGAAAACACGTATGCATATATCGTATGACTTAAATTCCTTCATTTCTAGCTCAATTCTCATGTTTAAACACTTAATCCTCTTGATTCTATGCCTAAGTTGGCTCAATTACATAGCTAGAGGGTTAAATTCTTACCTTAGATGTTCAATTATGCTATAGATGGCTAATTCTTTGAGGTTCCAAGCTAATTCTGCCAAATCCTCTTGAATTGCCCTTGTTGATCTCTATTCATTCTTGGTCTCTCTCACTCTCTCTCTCTCTCTCTCTCTCTCTCTCTCTCTCTCACGTTTTGATGTCCAAAGAGGAAGAAATGAGAGTATAAAGTGTAATCAAGAGCTAACTTGTGCCTTATATAGGCTTGATTAGGAAGCTTCATTAATGACTAATTAATTGGCATTATTTATTCTAATTATTTGGTTCTGAATCGAATTTAAATTAAACCTATCATAATTTTCTAACAATTCCAAATAACACATAAACCAAGTCAATTTCATGTTTTGTGGCCGATAAGGCCTTCAATTTGCATAACAGATGATAAATGGAGACAGATAATCTTACCATAAACAGATATAAATGCAAATAACATATAATACATGCAAAGAACACAGGATTTTCTCTTAATTACTTATTAGGCATCCTTAATCATGGTTTAACACTTAATCGCAGGTCGGAATTATTATATGTTGTGTGTAACACAATCCGGTGAGAGTCTTTCTTTTGCATTTATTTCAATTTTGTTTTGCCATGCTTAATTGTTTTCTTAACATTGAGGACAATGTCACTTTAGTTGGGGGGAGGGAGTGCATTCTATATGAGGGGGTACACATTGTTCACACATGAGAATTATGAGTATTGTTACACACTCGATATTTTGCACCATAAGTACCGCTTTCTCATGACCTCCTAGAATGTGTTCAATACATCATTGGTGTGCATGATTAACTTAATGTAAGTGTGTGTATGGCGAGGGGCTCTTTGATTGGTAGTGATATTTTTCCACTTTGTCTTTCACGAGCACAGTTCTGGCTAGGTTAATTGCAACATTTGTTTTCTAGGATTGTGAATTTAACTCATAGTGTGTAAAGGTGTGGTTTTTGATTGGTTTGTCAATGTTTGTAGGATATGATGAGGAACCCAAGTGTAACATCCAAGAACCATTGCCTTAACGCACACGTGACAACTGGCTCTAGGTTCAGATACGTCCACTACCCCATATACCATGTGAATCATTAGACGACCATGGTGTACGATTCAGACTCTAGGACATGGACGCACTAGAACTCAATCAAATAGCGTAGAGGCAGTAGGGATGATCATTTTGCTGAGGCGGTGAAAGTGGTAAGTACAATTGTATGTGAATTACATGTTTTTGTGGGATGTGTGTACGTTACGCATATGGTAACAGTGTGTGTTCGATGTGGTTGATTGGGTCATGTTATGTAACACAGAAACAGTGGGTCATGCATTACACAAAGTGTGTAGCAGATGTTGCACAACCATTTGTGGGTGTGACATCAGAAAACATCGACAGACCCTTGGAGGCTTTGGGTGATTGCCCTCAACAACACCCGAAATTGTATGTGAAAATTAAAAACCCAGTTGAAATTTGTTCCATTATTTGTTTGTAATATATTTTCTTTGGTAATGCTGATTAACGTGTTCCGATGTTGCCTACTAACAGACCAGATTGCGATGTTATGGTATGCTTCATTATGCGGCAGCATGCAAATAATGTGGAAGTGGAAGGCTCAATGGATGGCATGTCAGCCAGGGCGTTTAGAGTGGAAATGGTTAAGGTATTCATCAATGATCCATAGAGAGGGCTCCGAAATCAGCCTTTGCCCTGACTGATTTGGTCGAATGCATATATTACATGAGCTATTTTTGTTTTATGTGTTGAACATGATACTATTTGGTTTTGATGGTAGTGATTTTTTGATGGTGCACTATCTATGTGGCCAATATTAGAGAACAAACAAATTTTAAGTACAACAGTATTATAAAAACAGGGAGCAAAAACCTGATGATAAGTTTTTGGCAAGTTAACATATGGCGTGAATTTTGTGTGTTTTTGGTTACAGCTTGTTTGTGAATGATGTTAATTTGGGGTTTAACAGATTTTAATGTTCATAGGTTAGATGTGGTAAACATGCAGTAGATTGGTTTGCGTTGTTTTAATGTGCGTAGTAATTTTGGGAAAAAAATTATACATTGGATATAACGGAAACGTTTTGTTGATTGTGTAGTAGTTAATGCAGTCTTAGGGTGGTTAGATTTCAATGAGTAGTTGTTTCTATTTGAGTGTTTGAAGTGGACGAGGTGAGGGGGGTCGTTGCTAAAAGTACCGTCGTTCATACTGTGTTACTTAATTTTATATGTGGATAACGTAATGTAGGATTATTCAAACATACCATATTATTGGGTTTACGAGGTTTGCATTATGGTAAGAAAGGGGATGTTAATATGAAATTGTCAAGTTTGTGTTTTCAAATGTGTTGAACTCTATGTTGGCAAAATTTATTTCAATAACATTGAAATTGTTACTTTGACGATGGTGTTGTTGGTTGTGGGAGTATTACACTGCATAATACATGTACATACCATGTGACATCAAATGCGCAACAAACATCCAAAGTATTTGTACACTGTATTAATATATTAAAATTCTGTGCAACATCACACGCACAACACACATCCAAACTCTTTAGTAAGCAACAAAATTGTGTGGTTAATGTGGGTTATGTTACTTCAGTCGCTATTGGGTAACAAAATTATGTGCACTTGTATTTGTGAAACTGAGCCAAATTTTTTGTGAAAGGTTAATGCAACCATTAAATGTAAAAACAATGCATTTGAGACAATGTGATAAATGTAAAAACAAACCCACATTCCACATCATATTTATTTGCTAAAGTAAAAGCATTATGATGTGCGCGTTTAAATCAATAGTAAAAAATGTTGTGAAAGGAAAATTGTCTGAAGTTGCAATGAATTGGGAACAAACCCACAATCTAAACAAAAAATAAGCATATTGTAACACGACTAAGTCGGCTCCTTGTATGTCTTCCTATTGTGGTTGCCAATTTGTCCACACTGACCACAACGAATTCATTGCACAACCTCACCCTTTGATGGAATTCTCTTACATTTAGGCCTGCCAAGAGGACGCTTCACCTTTGGCGGCGCAATCATAAAATCATTGGGCGTAAATGCCGGTTTTTGAACAGTTGGAATCAAATATATTGTTCCGCTATATGAAGCTTGGAATTCGTCACTATGATAGTACCTTTCAATCGAATCGTATATATTTCGTCCGTTATTACGAAAAGCGACAACAACATGGGAACACGGGAACACATTCAGCTGCCACTAGAAACATAAAGATGATCGCCTTGTCACATCAACAAAAATAGATGGGTGAGAGTGTACCTCGTAAACGTTGTCATTAGCCTGGCTGACACTCCAAGCCCTACTGTCAGTGTACGCCGTGACCAATTTTTTTCTCCATTTTCGGGCATAATACGTTGGCTCATTTCCTTGACTTGACTCTATGCTCTGCCATTTGTTCCATTATTTGACCCTTAACCATATTGACCAACCTAGTAATTGGAAGATGACGGGCCTCCTATACCTAGTTACTGAGTGATTCAGCTGAGCTCGACCTCATCTCATCGTAATGTTGCCCCCTGAAAGGTATAGAACGATTAAACAAAATTTAGCCCGAATTCCCAAAAAAAAAAAAAAAAGAAGCAAACCACTAGCATGTTACTGTATAAAATGAATTGAAAAAAATGAACCCATTAAACTACTATGCGGACCGGGTACAATCAAACTTACATGAAGTACGCGTTAGCCCAGTGGGTTGGATGCAAGTCTTTCAAAAAGTTTTCAATCACAACTGGGTTGGACTCCTTTAACACCTCCATTTTCTGATTAAAACATGATATAGTAGGGGCATAAGCACATTCTTGGAACTTGCGTATCAATCCAACTTTGTGCAATGCATTAACATATTTCATTCGATCTCTCAAATTTATTTGAAGATGTAGCAAGCAAAATGCGTGATGTGCCGAAGGGAAAATACTTGGCATAGATTGCAAAAGACCCACGTGACGATCAGATACGAACATCAACGTACGCCCGTCACCCACGACTTTTTTAAGATTCTGTAAAAACCACTCCTAATTTTGTTGATTTTTAGAGTCAACAATTGCGAAGGCCACTGGAAACAACCCTGCAAAAAATAGTGGGCCAACCAAATTTGAAGTACACACCATGGGAATGCAAAATGTTAGTGCATCTGTAATCCTGCGTGCATTACATATATGTGTAAAGGATTCATAAAAAGAATCGGATCAGAAATGTTAAATTTTTTTTCGATTACAAAATAAGGAAAAATTTTTGATACCTCACCTTTATTGCCGTCCTTCGTGGTAGCAGCTAGCAAATTCCCCTTGAATCTGCCTTTCAAAAACGTCCCATCCAAAAAAAGTAATGGCCGACAATGATTGAACCCATTTATACATGCACAGAATGATATAAAATACAGAACGAACCTCCCAGTTTGTTGGTGAAATTCAAGGTTAATGTAACTGTTTGGGTTCTTTTCCATAACTGAATCGCCATACCACCTAAGTTGGTCGAATGACATAGCATGATCCCCATACACTTCACCTCTCGCTTTCTCAACCCCTAACCATGCAACCCGGTAACTAATATCCAATCCATAGTCGTTTTTCAAATCAAACACAATGTCCGTAGTACGTGTCAGTGGCCGATCACGTACCGGATCTAAGACAACACTTGAAACCAAATTGGACCCCGTCCACGGGTTTCTATGTGTTCGTACAACAGCTCCACAATTGTGCACACTATCTAACTTCTTAATGCATAAAATTTCATTCGATGGCAACACCCTTGCATGCACCGACCATGTGCATGATATGGACTTTGCAAACTTACACACTGTTGTAATGCGGACTAAATCATTTTTCACATACTTGAATTGAAACTCGCATTCCACAACATTCTTGCATAATATTTCCTGAAATTCATTAGCACCACCGATGAAACATTGTCCAACATGGGTAATCCCAAATGCCCATTGAGCAGATAAGAACATCTTTGATTTGTTAGGGCAATATGTTGGTAACAAATCCGTCTGATCATCCATACCGAACGTTCGATTACCAATATTTGACTTTTCGCCTTCATTGCAATACTCACCCCCATAATTACCACCCATCGGAACATCCCGGATCTGAATAAGAACATCAAAATGGTTCAGCCCAAATGACTTCACAAGGCACAACATGTTTCGGATATTGTCATCATTGTCAACCTTAAACTTCTTATACCCAGGGACATCCCACAACATATACACCGCATCCCATACCAAGTCGTCGAACTTCCCATAAATAGCATCGACCAGCTGTGTGAATGTCATCGCGTGATGCAACTGAACAACAACATTGGTTTGCCCGTAAGTGCACAACAACAACACATCATCCATACCTGTCATGTAACCCATAATCGAACCGTTAGCCCGCTAACACATACGACAATGAATGAATAAAAAAATTACATTTGACATTACACACCAGCGATTCGCTGCTAATGTTGCAAACTATGGAAAAAATCAGACCGTAAAATCCATGAGATAAACAACACACCCACACTTCACCCCCTTAAAAATTACCTTATACATTAAAAAAATTCGAATCCAAATAATAACAACAACATTGATGCCGAAACTAACCAATTAAAAGCAACTGTGCATATTACAAAAATTCAATTCCAAATAACATCAACAACATTGCACTGAAACTAACAAATTAGAAGCAACTGTGCATATGTGGATGTTATCAGTACCCACAATGAAACCATGTGAACAGCCAGAAAATGTTTAAAAAATGCGGGAAATAAATGAACAAAAACACCAATCACAATTACAATGACACGGAAAATAACATCGCAACCCACCACACTGTCAACCACAACGTCATGGGCAATGACATATACACATGCAAAACACACCACACACCGACTCACCTGTTGCAGCACAATGAAGGTGACTGACAAAATCACTCAAAACTGTGAACCAATGGAACAACCCAATCAACATCCACCACTCCCCTCCCAAAGTCAAACCAAACCCTTGCACATGTTAACATTACCAAATCCCCAGCCAACACACCGAACCCTCTATTTAGGAAAAAAGAATCCCACAAAGGGTATTACTGTAAACTGTAAAAGGCCCAAAATTAACTAAGCAAACATTACCAAATAAAAGAGGACTAAATGGTGCATAAGAAAACTCTTAGGACTAAATGGTTCAACTTTCCACAAAATAGGATTTATGGGTAAATTTTCCTTAAATTAAATTAAATAAATAGACTTAATTCTTGCCATCCTAGCCCTTTCACTTGTCCATGTGATTTTTTGTCAAAATAGATACAAACAGGAATAGCTATACAAGTAGTCTAATTAAAAAAGAATTCCTTTTTTTAAATTTGATTCAGACTAATGAAGTAGACTACATCTTTAATTACGAAAAACTTTGTTTAAAATGATTTCATTCATTTTCTTAATCGTCTGATCCTTCACCTATCAACCCCATCTCCGTAGCAGCTTCCTCCATTACCCCCCGAAAGTCTGTTCTATCATGTAGTCTCATTCACATTTGCGCTGTATTTAATATATATTTTATTCAGATTTTACTTAATTTTTTTTTAATTTTAAATATCTACTTAAATGCATAATCCAAATATAGCCTTAGAATTTTGTTGTCAAGACATGTACAAACATGATTAATTAGCTAAGTTGTGATATTACTGCTATCATAAATCTAACAGGTCAATTAAGGTAACATTTCTCTGACCATAACTCAATCCTTCGTATTTTGAACAATTAAGTGATATAAGTGATTTGACACTAATTAGTTTAGAGTAAATTATATTTTACACCTTAGCACTAAATCCCACTTTGGTCCTTATATAAAAAATTATGACAATCAATCGCAGCATTTCTAGTCAAATGTCAATATCCCCCTTCTATTGCTACATATTGTTTAAATTTTTAACAGAATCAATCATGTGACATGTATCTATGAAATGAGGGGGAAAAAAAAAATTTCATCTCCATTTTCTATCAATACACACTTTGTTTGGCCAAGAGGCTAACAAGATTATTCCCTCATGTGAAATGTTGACCATGAAAAGTGAGTCCTATATATATACCCACACTACGTCATAGAAAAGTTATTTTTAAAAACAAATAAAATAAAAAATAAAAAATAAAAATACCCAAAAGGTTTGTGTGGGGACATAAATTTTGAATGACAACATATGGCCGAGGTGTCACCGAAGTGCCCGCCGGGGTGCCACGTGTCTTGGTCTTGACGCCGAGATGATCTCGGCTAGGCCGAGGTTATCTGCGAAGATACCAGAATCCGAGATAAGCGGATAAGGGACAAGAGTCCTAGAATGAGAAAAGACTTCAGTTTGGGTAAAGATAAGACTCTTAGAGAGTTTATCCTAATGCTACTAGGAGTTCAAGATTAGCAGTAATCCTAAGTCCATTAGAGCTATGCTTCTATTGGGACTATGATTGTGTTGGCTATAAAAAGGAAGCACCCCCATGGGTCTAAGGTATGTCTTTTATGCTTTGTCTAGTGAGTTAAGGACTATTGATTATGTTTGAGAGATATTTCACTGACTTGATCGTCGGAGTGCCCCCGGGTGGACGAACCACCGCCAAAATCTCTTCTTTCTGTTACAGGTCAATCAGGCGCCATCTATTCTGCCAGTGCTCTCCAGCTGAATACTGAGTTGGCAGTGCGGTCGAAAATTGACACACACAATTTGGCGCCGTCTGTAGGAAAGAAAGAAGAATAGATGGCCAACGACGGACAGAAAGAAAAGGTTAGGGACGACACTCCCAATGGGAGTGGGAAACCTGTAGACCTTGACGTCGAAGAAGACAATTACAATAAAGAGACTCGTGATAAGAATCACGGAGGAAAGAACATGAGCCAGGAGAGCGACGTACCGAAGAAATCGGACCGGAGCGGGTATTATAACGAGGACAACCTCTAGGTATGGAAAAATAGATGCATGCGGAGGGACGGCGAGATGAAGGCCATGGTAGACAAATTGGCAGACCTACAAACAGTGGTCAATTTCATGATGCAGAATAATGTCATACAGCCACCATTTCCACTACAAGATACGCCAATTCTAGCGACAAAGGAGGATGCCCAAAAAGAGGGGCAGAAAATAGTCCCGACAATCCCCCAGTACACCAAGACTGAAAAACACTGTCACCGGCTTCCTTGGTGAGAGTCAAGAAGGGAAGAATCGAGGAGGACCCATCACACCAAGGAAGCTGACCCTAAAGAACATCGGCATGTTCAAGGGCAAGAGTTGTGCTTCGACGCAACCAATGGAGGGAAGTCCAAAAGGACCCATAATGAAACTGGGAGTTGTGCATCGAAAAGGCTGAAGTTAGGAGATAGCCGAGCTCCTGGATGGACCAAAGAAGATCTGGGGGATCACCTACAGAGGAAGCAACAAGATGCCGAGGTAACCTTCTTGGTCAAGCCGAGAACACCGTTCTCGATAGAATTGGACAAATTCGAAACCCCGAAGAGGTTTAGCATGCCGAGATTCCAGATCTACGATGGTAAGTCGGACCCCAACTTTCACGTCAGCTTGTACCTGAACTCGATGGCATTGTACACCGGGAACAAACCATTACTCTACAAGGTGTTCCCCTCATCCTTTGGAGAAATTGCATTGGACTGGTTTCACAAGTTGCCGAAAGGAACTGTGAAAACCTGGGAAGGCCAGGCCGAGATGTTTGTGGCCAGGTTCGTGACAAACAAGTTACAGCCATTAAGGGTGGACGCCCTAATGGCCCTGAAGATTAGCAAGGATGAAAGCCTTAGGGCCTATGCCAAAAGATATTATGAGGTATTCAACCGAATACCAGGATGCAACCAAGAGGTGGCGGTCGTGACGTTTAAAAACGGCTTGAAGGATGACTGCCTGCTTTGAAAATCACTGGCAAAGACATTGCCGAAAAGCATGGTGGAGCTGATGGCCAGGATAGAAAAGTATGCCAGCGCCGAGGAGGACACGCCGGGAACAAAGGCGTCTAAACAAGAGAAGAGAAATGGTTCGCCAAAGTGAAGCTGAGATAACACTGGATACGAAAAGACAAGAGCTCAACCCAAGTGAGCAGATCTTGGATTCCAGATCTCGGATCCTAGATCCCAGAAGACAAGATCTCGGCCTAGATAATTAAGTTCGAGAAGAGAAGAGCTTGGCCTAAGTTAAAGAATTTTTATATAAGGTCCACAAAGGAGTATGTGGAAGCCATGCATGGAGTAGGGATTCTTTTGGCTTTACATGCAAAAGGAAGCTGAAGGCTATGTAAAAAGCATGAAAATGCTTTGAAATCCACCTGCAATGTGCGATAGAACAGCAATTCGGCTGGAGACATACCAGCAACAACTTGCTAGGGCTTACAGCAAGAAGGTCAACCCAAGAGAGTTCAAAGTTAGGGACCTCAGCCTGAGAAAGGTTGCCGGCAATGGGGCATAACGGCTGAAGCAATAATAAAGTGCTAGTTTGATTTTTGAAATCTGTGCGATAGGACTGACCAGCCCTATGACCATGTTTCTGATTGAAACATGACAAATAACTTAGACTTATTATATGGCAGAATAGAAACTTTACTTGCATATAATAGAGTTGAACTAAGTTGGGTTAACCTAGACTTGTCATATCGGCAAAATCAGACACAGATTGGAGCTAAGTGCCTTAGTAAAGAGACCAAGGTTAATAACCTCGGCCAGTCTTTGTTCGAATCTTACATCGGCGATGAGGTCAAAGCCACGTGCCTAATGAGAACCCAAGTGGAACTTAAGTTCACATTAGGGGGCAAAGGGCTGAAGAATGATGCTTGGGAGTTGGAATTTCACAAGCTAAGATTGGTTTAGACACTTGTTGAAATTTAAGTTTACAAGTTGAAGTTAAACTAAGGTTGTGTTTAACACTTGTTGAAATTAAAATTTACAAGTTAAAGTTAAACCGAGGACGTGTTTAACACTTGTTGAAATTGAAATTTACAAGTTGAAGTTAAACCGAGGACGTGTTTAACACTCGTTGAAATTTTAAATGTACAAGTTGAAGTTAAACCGATGAAGTGTTTAACGCTTGTTGAAATTTAAGTTTACAAGTTGAAGTTAAACCGAGGTCATGTTTAACACTCGTTGAAATTTAAGTTTACAAGTTGAAGTTAAACCGAGGTCACGTTTAACGCTTGTTTAAATTTAAGTTTACAAGTTGAAGTTAACCAAGGTTATTTTAAAAGATGATTGGTTTAACACTTGTTGAAATTTTGAAAAAAATTTACAAGTTAAGCCAAGGTTATGTTGAAGGAAATATCTACATACTTGCCGAGATTACCATGTTGCCAAGACTTGGAAGAAATTTGAAGACAGAAATCTTGCTAAGAGTGAAGTATCGAGTTGTAAATAACACTTGTGAAAATATTGTAAAAAATATTTTCAAGTGTTAAGCCAAGACTGAGATAAACCGATTAGTGGGTACAACCGAGGTGTTACACCCTAAGGAGATTGCACAGTTAAGGTATATTTTGAAGACATACAAATTATTTTAAGTATAGAATCATACAAGAGTAAAAAGAAGACACATACAACCACGTTGAAAGAAGAAATTAAAGAATGCATTCAAAAAAGGAAAGAAGGCACTTCGGCCTAACATTGAAGAATGATTGTTTAGATTACAAAAAGGCCGATATGAAGTATGCTGGTGTCAGATGGTGGTAGTAAGCAAAGAGGTGCAACGAAAGCCTCACCGGAGGGAGAGAGTGAAACTGGTTGCAGAAAGCATCGCAAAAGCAGCAATGGAGGATTTGAGAGAGAAAGTTTGAACAAGAATGAAGATGCAAAAGTGAAAAGACAGAGAGAGAGTTGATTTTGATCAAAAGCATGAAATGATGGCAACATGGCAATTATGGTGCCTTGGACGACGTGCTTGTTAGACAGCGCACAGAAAAGTGATGCAACTTGACAGCGCGTATCAGGTACGGTCCAGTAGGGGAAAGACGCGTGGTAAAAACGGTTGAAATACTATGCGTGCTAACTCATACGCGTGCTGGAACTCATGGAGTTCTTGATTCAATGAAGCAAATACCTCGGCTAGGAGGGCGGTTTCGGCTGAGAAACTTGAACGAACTTGGTCGTTGGTTATAAGGCATTGATGAAAGCAGACTATAGGTCTTGGTCATATTGAGTCGACGAGTTCTGACTTCAGCAATAGATGATGAAGTGAGCTTAGCCAACGTGCTAAATGGAAGAAATGATATAGGTTCCATCACCTCAGAATGCCGAGGTAATAGAACCTAGGGGGCAGTTGTGGGGACATAAATTTTGAATGATGACATGTGGCCGAGGTGTCACCGAAGTGCCCGTTGGGGTGCTACGTGTCCTGGTCTTGACGTCGAGATGATCTCGGCTAGGCAGAGGTTATCTGCGAAGATACCGGAATCCGGGATAAGCGGATAAGGGACAAGAGTCCTAGAATGAGAGAAGACTTCAGTTTGGGTAAAGATAAGACTCTTAGAGAGTTTATCCTAATCCTACTGGGAGTCCAAGATTAGCAGTAATCCTAAGTCCATTAGAGCTAGGCTTCTATTGGGACTATGATTGTGTTGGCTATAAAAAGGAAGCACCCCCATGGGTCTAAGGTATGTATTTAATGCTTTGTCTAGTGAGTAAAGCACTATTGATTATATTTGAGATATTTAACTGACTTGATCGTCGGAGTGCCCCCGGGTAGACGAACCACCGCCAGAATCTCTTCCTTCTGTTGCAGGTCAATCAGGCGCCATCTATTCTGCCAGTGCTCTCCAGCTAAATACTGAGTTGGCGGTGTGGTCAAAAATTGACACACATAGTTTGCTATCTTTTACACTCTCATACTCACTATTTTTTTTTTTCCCCAATCATCTCTGACTTAACTGTCAAAGGATCCTTAAAAAGGACTCTACCCATAGTTTTTCAAGGATTTGTTTTTGAATCTCATGGAGTGGAAGCCCACCATCATTGATCCAGTCTAGTCTGTAAGTTGTCTGATACCATCTTAAGTCTTAAGCGGGCAGATGCCAAGTGCTATAATAAGGTATTCAAATATGTGTAAGTTCTTGGTTTTTTTGTGTGGATCAATATTGATAGTTGGTTTATCGGGCGTAATTATAATGTTAAAAAGTTCAATTAATATATTGAATTGTGTATGCAAATTATTATATTCATACTATTGATTACTACAAATATCATAATAAATTATGAGGCATTTACGCACAACACTTATTTTGTGAATTTATACTTTTACTCCTTCAAGTTTCATTAATTTTTAATAGACGAAATTACCTTTCAAACAATTATTGTTCATAATTTATAATTGTTTATAAAAAACTATGGTGATGTAACATTTATTTTGATTTTCAAAATTTTAAATTATCATAATTTTTACAATATATATTTATTTTTTATAAAATTTACATTTCTAGAATCAATACATTGAAATCTATCAAACAAGATTAATACTAATTACAAAATTATATAAAAATAAAAAATATTTTTTTATTATAAATTTACAATTTAAACCATTTTTAATAGTAAGTTTTCTTCACTTACTTAACTGACAATATTTTTTTGGTCTAATTTTTTCAGTTTTTTTTTTCAATTTGAAAACTGAAAATATTCTTAGTTTAAAAGTGGAAAAACTATCTCAGTTTTAAAACTAGAAACAATTGAGAAATTTCTAAAAAACTAAGAATATCCTCAGTCAATATTGAAAAAAAAAAATTGAGAAATTTTTCATTTTTCCTAGATAGTTTTGCAAACTAAGAAATTGTTAGTTTTGTATAGCTAAAAAAATAATATTTTATTTTTATAAATTTTATATTCAATATTGGTCTTGCTTAATAGATCTCATTGTATAGACTCCAAAAATATAAATTTTATTAAAGATAAATGTGTATAATAAAATTTATGAAACTTTTAAGTTATGAAATAACAAAAGAAAAGTAAAATGCTACATCAACAATACCATTTCAATGAGAGAAAATATCTAGTGTTTCTTAGGCATTGGTAGGTGATTATCAAAAGATTTGTGATTAGTAGAAAGGCTCATTACATTCGTATTCAAACAGCCTTTGGCCCATCATAATATTCAAACGGCCTTTGACCCAACATATCAAGCAGCCATTGGCCTAACATATCAAACGGCCTCTGGCCCATCATTTTCATATCCATATTTATGCGCATTTCATATTCCTGATCATGATCATATTCATATTCAAATGGCCTCTGGCCTATTACATTCATATTCAAATGGTCTTGGGCCCATTTCGTATCCTCAACACACATAATAGATGGCCTCAAGCCCATTGGTATAGTTTATACTTGACAAACACTCATAAATTCATTTGTGATTCAAACAATAGAATTCTCATTCATAACGTAAAATCACAAGTTCAGAAAACTCACATGTGAGTAGTATTTAAAAATAGCATATATGAACATATCTTTACTAAAATATTACTTACAGTGTTCAGATGCCTAATTCACCCTTGTAGTTGACCCTACACAATTCATAATACACATAGAAATCAGGTCACAATGCAATTCATTCTGTTCTTAATTTGTTTAATTCTCTTAGGTTTCTTTCTAACTCTTTTAATTCATTTATAATGATCAATGTATGCCTAAGAGTGCTTAGAAATAAAAGGGAATAGAAATCAGAACATGAAACAGCTTTACAAAATTTTCTAAAATAGGGCTCTTCGCTCGAGTGGACTACTTAGTCTGCAAAAATACTAGTTACTTGCATTTTACGCTTGAGTAACAACTTCTTCGCTTGAGCGATGATGACGAATTCTAGATTTTCAGAGCTGAAAATGGGGCTTCCAATTCCATTCAAAAATTTAGGGGTCATGCTTGTCTTGCTCAAAAACATGAATTTATTTTGGAAATAACAAATACATGACCCTTTCCTCACAAATCAGTTTCAAAACTTCTTTAATTTTGTTAAACTTAACTCGATCTTTCATGTGTGTAAGAAATTTCAAATTCTTTCTCCCTTGAGTTTCAAATCATAAATTTAGGCATGTGAGCCATGAATCTTTCTGACAGCATATGTAAATTAAAAGCTTTCATACATGCAAGAACTTTAAAAAATTCAAAACAAAACGTTAAAACCTCATGCATGCAAAGATTTTCCCCAAACTCCTTTTCCTCTTTTCTTTAAAAGTAAAACATGAAATTGAAGACATGAATCCATTGATTTTTCTGAAAACATGGAAAATATAAGCTTCTTATGCATGAAAAACTTCAAAATAAAAACCACAATGGAGGAATTACATATTTATTTCCATGAACATGAATAAAGCTTAATTTCTCGTTCAAAACTCAACTTATTTGCTCAAACCCATTTTTTTTACAAAAACCATGGAATTAGCTCAACAATTCTCTTGATTCATGAATTATGGAGGATTTCTTACAAGATTTGAGCATAAATCTCTTTCCTAGGGATTCAATTTCAGAGATTAGAGGCAATTTGCTTCTTGACTTCTTCAATTTGTCTTCAAACTCCATAAGTGTAGAGCTTTCTCTCTCTAAAAGCTTTGTTTCTCTCTCTCTCTCTCTCTCTCTCTCTCTCTCTCTCTCGGCTGTTGTCTCTCCTTTTCTCTAGAGTTGATATCTCAGCACAAGCCCCAAATGAGCTCAAGGCTCCAACATAATACACTAATACACACACACAAACTTCTCTTGTTGATAGCACATTGCACACGAGCACATTGTTTCAAGCTTCCAGCACATCACTATACATGGACACACAATCAGATTTCTCAGCACACCCACACAGGTTTCTCTACACACCCATACACATTCATAATTCTAGATTCTTTCTTAATTTAATTTATGATTAAGATTAGCTTAATTAAATAACTTGTAGTCTTTATAATCTTAATTAACACATAATCAAATTAATTACAACTAATTATAAATTCCACATAATTTAATTAGTCTAATTTACTTCCATCAAGGCCCATTAAGTATAATTAAATTTATCAATTGAATCAAATTTTTGATCAATTTCCCAAAAAGGCTCCAAACATTAAATTAAATTCATTTCCATCATCAATCTTGGTTTCCCAAGCGATTAAGGTCTTCAATTTCAGATCAAACTCAAAATCTCCGTCAATAATTACATAATAACTCACATAATTAAAATTACAAATTCATGTCAAACACATAATCACATGCATAATTAAGTATATCACAAGTTGGGTTATCACATTCTTCCGCCCTTTAGGAAGTTTGGTCCTCCAAACTTAAATCACTTGTACCGCAATTAAATCATATAGTTTTGTCTCCTTCCATTTTTGTTCTCAAGTAACTTCCTTATCACTAAAATCCCATCACAGAAGTTTAACTCATCATTATTTAAATAACCCAAATTGGCTTAGTCACCAGAAATTATCATGTAATATAACGGTGAACCTCATAGTTAGCTTCATAATATCAAAACGTAAAACGCATTATTCCTAAAACTCATATATTTTTGTTTAGCCATTCACATATCTCCAAATAATTCACACACTTCCCAAATAATCAAGGCTCAATCTCAAATAATACACATGACTATACTTCCTTATTTCAAATGAATCGAAAATATTCTATCATTGACATTCACATACTTCAATTCCTTGATTTAATGGCCAGTGAACAATAAGAAAATAAAGGTTTTAATGAATGATGTCTATAATCTGACTCTTTTTTTTTTTTTTCAATTGAATCACAACATTCTATTGTGAATAGTCACTTAAAGTCCTCAAATTAGATTATGTATTTGATATAACGTCAATAACTAATATGAATTCTTGGTCCACAATAATTTGGATATTTGTCCCCATACAATTCATAAGCCACCGAGTCGAATAGGTGGGGGATTTACTCCATTGGTTCCATAAGGAAAGTCATTTATCTTCAGAAGTCAAAGACAATTCACTTAGGCGTTAATATTCACTTATCTTACTCAACCTTGTACTCAATATCACATCCCAATAATTCATATCAAAAGCATTGAGTCAATGTCATGGTATAACATTTCCAAATAATATAATCTTCTAGGTGATGGAGAAACACTTATCACACAATATTAATTCCAATGATCAACTCATTTATAACCAAATGGGTCAAAATGAAAGAACGGATCCTGAATCATTTAATATACCCACATTATGCTCACATATAATTGAAGTACTCAAAATAGTGGCCTTAATACATCGAAATGCTCTTATTCTAATTATTTTTAGCGACCTCAGATTAAGTTCAACTGTTTACCCAAATGAATCCTAAATTCTCCAATAGTCAATCAATCAAATACAAGAATACCAATTTCAACTCAGTACTTCTTGCATTTATAAAACACATTCTTATTGATCTCTTCCACCTCCAAATTCCCAAACACATTCTTTAATTCCTTTGTTGACTGGTACTACATTGGCATGAACAATTTATGATTCGTTATTTCTACACTCATTCCAATCCTTTTGTGCGCATATATATATATATATCTTATTTCAATCTTCAAATAGCATCAAAGCTATCATCAATTTACTCTAATAATCTTACTAGTCTCGGTTCGAGTCCCAAAAATCCAAATAAATGTATCTTAAGTCTACCAAACACTGGGTAGGAAAAATTCAGATCAACAAAACATGTAAGATATGAGAAAATCAAAATCCTATACACATACTTTAAGTACTCCCTCACTGAATAATTGGGTTAGGTACAAATCTTTAAAATAACTAGTTGACTTGAAGTCTCCTTTAAAATTTATCATTATAATTATTTTCGAATAATTCTTCATTGAATGTTCCATCTTTACACATTTGATACATGCTCCCAAAATTCAATAATACTCCCCATATAACACTCGTGACAAATCAAATATTTTTGAGATGAACTTATATCTTGTTTAAAATTACTTGCCTCTCCGAATTTGGCTTAACATTTAGCACTCCACTTTTAGACATATTCAGTAATTCCTTCTTTGGCTTAACACTTTAATTTTTCTTCTAATTTGTGGTTTCCCATAGCATTGTTGCATAGCTTTCATTATATTTTCTAACACTTCTTCTATTTTGTCCGATTGCTCCAACAAAGACTTAACTTCCATTTGTTCTTACTTCTCATCATCTTTTCCTAGAGTCACAAGACGAAGGTGGATGACATTTAGAGTAATAGTTAGCTTAAAACATAGCATCACAAACTCAACCATAAATTGGACAATTTTACAAAGACATTGGTAGGGCAACCATTCATTCCCATGAAGTTCACCAAGAATTTCTGATTCGAAGCTACGCCGGCCGAACGTGATTTTAATCGGACTTTCAAGGTGATTCAACAAAGGTATGAAACTCAATGGTTCATACAATAGGTCCCTCACCAAAACAACATATCATCTTCATATCAAATAATTTTCTAATTTCCAATCACCATAATTCCAAACGCTTCATTAATCATCAAATACTTCATTTTTCCCGAATGTTCTCATACGCTAGTTTTACATTTAACCATAGAGCTTTCATAACTTCCATCAAAGATTTCAATTCCTTCTAATACCATGTTCCCATAGATCAATATGTTTGTACTCACCAAAGTTCTACTCAAAATTTATATTTTCCTTATAGTATTAAAGGTTTCACAATAACTCTTAACTTCAATACTGAACTTATTAAACAAACACATCCTAGTCCTCTTTAATCATCGAGAAATTCCAAATTAACCTTTAATCCTTATAATACTATATTCTCACAAATCATTACACTTGTGCTCACTAATATTCCAGTCAACAATTCTAATTTCCTTATAATGTGAAAAATTCCTCATAACGTCTTGTTCCCACAAATCAACATATTGGTACTCACCAATACTTAAGTCAAAAGTTCAAATTTCCTCATAACATTAGAAATTCCACAATAATTCTTAGCTTCAATACTCAAATTTATTAAACAAAGACACATGCATTTCTCTGAATGCACAACTTATCACTTACTTACTATATACATGAAACTTAAATCTGTTCTAGACATTCCAATGCTCGATGGACACGTGTGTGAGATATTAACTCGTGCTCTGATACCACTCTGTCACGACACCCAAACCCGTCTCTATAGGTTTAGTGTCGTAACTGACCAGTAATCCGAAGATTACCTACGACCTAAAAAAAAATTCAAAATATTTAAATATAATCAGGGTCTGAAGCGGAAGCAAAACAAAAATAATAATGTCCATTGAGTTGTGCGTACATGATCAATTGTAGTAGTTAAAACATTTTTAACACACTTTTAACATATCTTATAACAATTGTACAAACACATATCTTATAACATATCTCATACACTAAATGGAGGACTTTTAGCAAAATACAAAGATTAACTCAAGCCTGACAAAATAAAATAAAGCCTCTATACAGAGGTACTTCTTAGATGGCTTGACAAAGAGGCAGACTACGGGGCAAACTCTAATGTTGATCCTCCAATTTCTCACCTACATATATATATATATATATAAAGAGTGAGCTAATGCCCAGTGAATAATACCAAAGTAAAGAGGCTGTGGGAATGACATTCTTAATTAAGTAAATCACATTAATACATATTACATGTAAATCAAAATCAGAATGACCTCAGGTCCATCATTTCCATATTCATATCTATGCGCATATTCATAACAATATTCAAATGGCCTTTGGCCCGTCATAATATTCAAACGGCCCATGGCCCATTATATTCGTATTCAAATGGCCTTTGGCCCATCATAATATTTAAATGGCCTCTGGCCCATTACATTCGTACTCAAATGGCCTCAAGCCCAACATATCAAACAGCCTCTGGCCCATCATTTTCATATCCATATTTATGTGCATTTCATATTTGTGATCATGATCATATTCATATTGAAATGGCCTCTAGCCCATCACATTCACATTCAAACAACCTCGGGCCCATTTCGTGTCGTTGACACACATAACCGATGGCCTCAGGCCTATTTGTATAGTTTATACTTGACAAACACTCATAAATTCATTTGTGATTCAAACAATAGAATTCTCATTCATAATGTAAAATCACAAGTTCAGAAAACTCACACGTGAGTAGTATTTAAAAATAACATATATGAACATATCTTTACAAAAGTATTACTCACAATGTTCAGATGCCTAATTCACCCTTGTAGTTAACCCTACACAATTCATAACACACATAGAAATCAGGTCACAATACAATTCATTCCGTTCTTAACTTGTTTAATTCTCTTTGGCTTCTTTCTTACTCTTTTAATTCATTTATAATACTCAATGCATGCCTAAGAGGGCTTCGAAATAAAAGCAAACAAAAATCGGAACATAAAATAGCTTTTCAAAATTTTTTGAAACAGGGCACTTCGCTCGACCGCAACATTGGTCGCTCGAGCGGACCCCTTAGTTTACAAAACTACTGCTTGCTTGCATTCTACGCTCAAGCGAAAACTTCTTCGCTCGAACGATGATGATGAATTCTGGGTTTTTAGAGCTGAAAATGGAGCTTCCAATTCCATTCAAAAATTTGGGGGGTCATGCTTGTCTTGCTTAAAAAAACATAAATTTATTTTGGAAATCGCAAATACATAACCTTTTCCTTACAAATTAGTTTCAGAACTTCTTTAATTTTGTTAAACTTAACTTGATCTTTCATGTGTGTAAGAAATTTCAAATTCTTTCTCCCTTGAGTTTCAAATCATAAATTTAGGCATGTGAGCCATGAATCTTCCTAAGAGCATATGTAAATTAAAAGCTTTCATACATGCAAGAACTTTAAAAAATTAAAAACAAAATGTTAAAAACTCATGCATGCAAGGATTTTCCCCAACCTCCTTTTCCTCTTTTCTTTAAAATTAAAACATGAAATTGAAGACATGAATCCATGGATTTTTCTGAAAACATGGAAAATATAAGCTTCTTATGCATGAAGAACTTCAAAATAAAAAGAACAATGGAGGAATTACATATTATTTTGCATAAACATGCATAAAGCTTAATTTCTCGTTCAAAACTCAACTTATTTGCTCAAACCCATTTTCCTACAAAAAAACATGGAATTAGCTCAACAATTCTCTTGATTCATGAATTATGGAGGATTTCTTACAAGATTTGAGCACAAATCTCTTACCTAGGGCTTCAATTTCAAAGATTAGAGGCAATTTCCTTCTTGACTTCTTCAATTTGTCTTCAAACTCCATAAGTGTTGAGCTTTTTCTCTCTAAATGCTTTGTTTCTCTCTCTCTCTCTCTCTCTCTCTCTTCCTTTCTCTAGCGTTGATTTCTCAGCACAAGTCCCAAATGAGCTCAAGGCTCTAGCACAACACACTAATACACACACACACACACACACACACACTTTTCTCTTGTTGACAGCACATTGCACACGAGAACATTGTTTGAAGCTTCCAGCACATCACTTATACATGTACACACAATCAGATTTATCAGCACACCCACACACACTCACAATTCTAGATTCTTCTAATTTAATCTATGATTCAGATTAGATTAATTAAATAACACGTAGTCTTTATAATCTTAATTAACACATAATCAAATTAATTACAACTAATCATAAATTCCACATAATTTAATTAGTCTAATTTGACTTCCATTAAGGCCCAATTAAGTATAATTAAATTTATTAACTAAATCAGATTTTTGATCAATTTCCCAATAAGGCTCCAAAGATTAAATTAAATTCATTTCCATCATCAATCTTATTAGTTTCCCAAGCCATTAAGGTCTTCAATTTCAGATCACACTCAAAATCTCCATCAATAAATTACATAATAACTCACATAATTAACCATACAAATTCATATCAAACACATAATCACATGCACAATTAAGTATATTACGAGTTGGGTTATCACACCCAGAGTTCCCTCAAAGCTTTCCTCTACCCTCTTGAATATAGATACAATATACATACACCATTAAAGCTCAAACATGAAGCTTTTTCTTGAACCTTTGAACACAATTTCAGATACTTCAGAGTGTTTAGATTGTGGTTTGTGAACTAAGAAGATCATCCTCTCTTCTAAGAGGTGAACTTTGAACTTTTTACCACCTTTTTTCTCTCTTTTCCTTGTCTTTAATACTGATTTCAGAGTGTTGCTTAGGCTTAAAAATGTGATTTAAACCTTACTGAAGGTGGAAAGGTTAGCCACCATTCCATTGGCTTGTTCTCTAGTGTTGTTCTTCATGTTTTTGCTTCTTTTCTTTCATTTCAGTACTTTTTTTTTTTTTTATGAACTGTATATATGTGTTTAAAGCTGATATAGAGTTTGATTCTTATCTCATATCCCTCTTCTTGGAAGATATTGTAAAGCTCTCTTCTAGTTCCTTCTTTGTAGCATGGAAATGAATGTTTCATCCATGTTCTATGAGTAGAAAGATGAGCTTGCAATCATCTCTCCATAGCTTTCATTTCTCGCTTTTACTTAGTTTCGTTTTGATTTTCTTCAAAGCTACATGAGAACTCTTTCATCAAGACCATTAGAGACTCTCTTCTAGTTCCTTTGAAATATGGAAATTGAGGTTTCAATCCATCTTCCCTGAGTAGGAAGGAGAGTCTCTTTGGTTTTCTGAATGATTGAACCTCTTGTGCATGAGTTTTGCCTCAAAGAATGGCTCATTCTAAACCTATTCTCTCTAAGCTTGAGTATTCACTTGCTCTTGTTTTCCATGAGATTCAGTAGGTTTTGGCCATATGCTCGATTTCAATTTTATTTAGCTTTGTATCCATTAATTGCCATCCTGTTGCTTCACTAATCATCATTTAAATCCCCTTGGGATGTTTGATGATTTGTGAAGCGAACCTATTGTTTCCTTGAGAATTTTTCATGATAGAAGAGATAAGGAATGATGAACATCTTTTGGAAACCCCCTATTTTGCTCTGTTCCAGTTCTGATTGCAACAGATCCTCCCAGAATCAATCGTTAGCCGACTAACTCTTTGTACGGCCGACCACTTTTCAAGGCCGGCTAACCCACTTTTTTGTACGGTTGTGGTGCTTTTTCAGTGAAACAGAGTAGATCCTGAGGCCCAAAATAGAGTCATTTTCAGAACGTGAACAGAGCAACTTCTAGTAGTGAGTAGTGGGGGTTTTCGGAGGATGTTCTTACTTGTATGCATATGATTCCCCGTCTCTCATTCTAGTCCATTAAACTAGTAGCTTTAATATTTGTATTTTGTAATAATTATTTAGTTAGTTCATTCATTCGGTGTTTGTAATTGTTAGGTTTTTATTCTTGGCAATCCCGTTTGACAAAACTCTTTTGAGTTGTAATTTTATTCGCATTTTTATTTCAGTGAGGCTATGAGTTTATTAGATGCGAATCCAACCCGAATCGAGCTTTGCGGAGAAGTTTGTGATGTTAATGCTTTCAAAATTCAAAATTCAAATGCTGCTCCGCTGAGTGCTCGCTTGAGCCAACTTTCTCGCTCGCCGAAGAAATGCTCGCCGAGCCACGGATTGCGTCCATACAAAGAAGCCTCGCCGAAAGGATCCGCTCGAGCCAGCAAGGCACTAGTAGAAATCATGAAAATTACTCTCTCGCCGAGCCTCGAGCTCCTCGATTTCTCAAAGTCGCTTTTTTCCCAATCTTGGATTACTTTTGATTCTCTATAAATACTTGGTTTTTCCCAAAACTAAGTAATTGATTGAAGTCCTCGAGATCTTCTTTTGGTTCTTTAAGGTTTATTGGGATATTTGATTATTTTTTTATTTTTTTTTGATGTTTTATTGAGTATTCAACTCATGGTTTAAAGAGACATCAAAGGTTTGTTTGTTACACAAAAGAGAGTTGTTCTTGGTTGAAGAATTCAAGAATTCGAACTAAGCTTTGGAGGAATCGAGTGGCTCATCGAAAGACAATTCCGTCAAGATGGGGTTGGAAGAGGCACATAGAGGTTGGTTCAATTAGGGCGTAGAATTCGCTAGATAATTGAGTGATAGTGATAATGTAATTCCTTTATATCTTCTTAGTGGATTGTTCTTGTGGGGTTTTTGATTGACATTGGAAGGTGTCCAACTGTGGTTTTTCCACGTAAAATCTTTGTGTCTCTTTCTCTTGATTGTTTGATTGGGATTGTTATATTCTGCTTAAAATTGTTACATAATCACAAATCAACATCTAGGAGGTTTCTAGATTTTTCAGTAATAATTCGGACCCTTATGTGTGAGGGCAAATTTGTAATATGTGATGTATGTCTTCCAACCTCCATTTCTTTTTGCCTTTTATTTACATTCTTACTGTGGTTGTATATCATATCATGTTTTCATTTCATATCATGTTTTTGTTTCATATCATTACCATACTTTGTATCCATTTTTGCATACATTAAATTTGGCTTATCATGCATAATGCTCTTACCAATTCCTAAATGATTATGTGCGCTACCTCATGCTTTGAGTTGCTTCACATGTCCTATTAGTAGCCAAATTTAGTAGTTACGTTTTGTATGTGCTGCATTAGTCATGTACATTGTTAGGGTCATGCATTTTTCTAATTGTTTTCTTTTCTTTGGCTTTCCTCGGAGTACTAGGTGAACATTTTTGCTTTCGCATATTACATGTGTATTTGTGTTGCCATGTCAAGCATACTACCATGAATGTTTCTTTGAAATACCTCTTTGAATGCCTATGGATGAAGGCTATTTCGTTTAAGTTGGAATAACTTTGATTATTGTACATATGAGCTAACTTTTCTTTTAAGTTGCACATATTCAAAACTCCTTTTAAAAAATGCATGAAATCAAAGCATTCCGAAGTAAGTGACGTGGTCTATACTTGTTTGCTTCACATAGTAATGTTTAGTATATTAATAATCAGAACATGAGCATATAATGTGCATGAAATTCACATCATGATTAGTAGAGGCCGATCTTTGATCGGGTGAGTAGGGTGCTCAATTCATGACCTTTCCCTCTCATACCTAAGTTCCAAAGCCGAGACAACTTTGGTTATGACGGTGTAGACAACCCATTTTTTACCCTCCTCAAGACTTGGATATTATCGCTTGTGCACCCGATGATTATGACTGCATGTGCTCGTTTTAGTGCCTGAAGTCCTCAGCGGAATGCCCTGTCTTTGAGCCTTTAAACCCTATCCATTCTATGCCTTGTTTTGGACCAAAACTCTAGTGCTTCAAACCATAAGACCCTGGGACCCACAGGCTTCCTCTGGTGGGCTGCCAGCCACCCTTGTGCCTTGTTGGCCAATGGTGTGGTATGCCGGCCATTAGTGTCTTTTTTTAGATATTTTGTTGACAGTTGTGCCAACTGTTGGCATAATTGGCTACATCTCACTACACATGTATGGAGGGATATATCTCAACCAAATGCATGTTTTTCTATATGTAGGGGGTCTCCTCCCCCAATTTGGAAGGTTAGAATTTTTGGAGCAAAAATTATCTCTCTCTCTACATTTCTCTCCCTCTCTTGCAAGTTTGTGCACATTAGCCTACATACACTATACTTTTGCCTACACCTCCTTAATCAAAGTTGATCACCTTTGGGCTGAGGTTCCTTGAGGCCTTCTTGGAGCTGTTGAAGTTGGTTTTGGCTTGAATTGTTGCCTAAAATTAATCTTTGCTTCAAGAGATATAATACTTGCCTTTTAAACTTGCTTTGCATACTTGGTTTTCTTATCTTTTCCCACTGATTTTGGGTTGTTTTTGGGCTATAAAAACTCTATTTTTGTTGGCTGAAATTGGGTGTTTTACGCCATTTAAAGGTAGGGGGGTGGTTCACCCTTCTTTCTTCCTTGTTTGTAAGGCCTTTCCACCTTTGTTTCCCACTTTCAAATCATCTTTTTTTGGGCTTTTTGACACTAAATTTTAGAGTATTTTCAGTGGTGAAAGTCATGTTTTGAAGTCCAAATTTGGAGGGGTTAGCCTCCCCTCTTTGTGCCTTGTTTGCTAGCCTAGTTAGCTCTATGTGTTAGCTAATTTTTCTAGCCTTCTGTAGCTTAATTCCATTATGTTTTAGGCTGTATTTTAGACTGTTTTGCCTCTATTTTTGGTTGGTTGTTGCATTTAGTCTTGTTTTGCATGCTTCTAGTAAGTGTCCTCACAAGCTTGGTGTTTTAGACCTTCAGACACCACTTGTTTGAGTTGATTGCATTGTTTTAATGCTTTTCTCACTTAATTTCAGCAAGCATAATCTCTGCAACATCCCTCACTTTTTGACTCTTTGTTTGCTATGAAGGTTGTTTCAACCTTAGGATTGTTTAAGCTTGAGATTGAGGTCCATGCTTAATGGTTTAATCCTTTTTTGGGGGTTCATTATCAACGGCATGACACATTTTTCTTGCCTTAAACTATCCCTTGTTTGACACTTCCTTCTCTTTTAGAGGACTTAACTCACCAATGGACTTAATTGGTTAAAGAATGGAAGGGTAATTAAAATGAGTGACTAAAACTTAAAACTAAAATTGTGCAAAGATAAGAATTTGATTGTGTTTCGATGTGTTCAATGGGACGTTAATTGAACATAAGGAATATTGGGGCATTTCATACTCAAAGTGATGAAATGTGCCAAGTTTCCTAGGTCACCATTGCCCTTCATGATGCATAAAAGGGTGAAGGTTATGAGTCTTGTTTGTGCATTGATTAAACTTGTACACCTTAGGTCTTTAGCCATCATGCAATGAAATTGCTTGATTGATGGTCTTTGAACCAAGTGTATCACTCCTTTGAGCTTGTTTTGATGATAAGGGGAGATACACAGTACAAATAACCTATGAGAATACCCTCTTTTTGCTTTGTTTTCTCTCTGTTGCAGTAGGAAATGGTGCATCATCAGTGGTCGGCCGGCCATTGTTTCTGGCCAACATGCCATCAGTGTTAGATAGCAACCCTCTATTGGTGGCCGGTCGGCGACCACTTCTGGCCTGCCAGCCACCAGTGAAAAATTTAGCAGTGTGCTTCTGAAGCAGAGCAGAGTTGATTAGGAGAATGAAAACAGTGTAAGTGTTGTGCAACAGAGGCATACAGTAGCAAGACAGTGGCTGTTTTCGGGTGAAAAACCTTGCTTCCTTTTGAATTCCTCATTTCTCGAGGTGGAATAGCTAGTTTAGCATAGTATTTCATAGTTGTAATTAGTTAATTTCTTGTACATAATTAATTAGTTCGTTTGTTGTTGTAATTGCTTAATTAGTTAACTAGAATAGTTAATTAATTTGTCGTAATAATTAATTAATTAGCTTAGAATAGTTTGTTAGTTAATTTATTTCATTTGGTTTGTAATAACTAGTTAAGTAGTGTAACTTAACTTTTATTCATTCGGACCCTCCTGCATGAGGGCATCAATGTTATAATAATGTGTATGTCTTCCAACCTCACGTCTTTCTTCTTTTTATTTATCCACTTTTGATGGTTAGATTAAGGGCATCACGTTTCAATTAGCATATCGCATGTTTTCATCCATTCATTTGTCTTGCATACATCAAGGTTCGGTTTATCATTCGAACTTGCATTGTTGTTTAATACCTCATTGAATACATGTTTAAACGCATGCTATGAAATTGTTGCAAATAACATGTTAAGTAGCCGAGCCTATTTTAGTTGCATTGTTGCATGCGTTGCATTAGCCATCTTGCATAGTTAGGTATCATGCATATTTTTCTAACTCTTTTGTTTTATCTTAGCTTGGAGTACTAGGTGAGTTTTTTTTAGTGCTTTAGCATACTTGAATGAGTCTAAGTGATTGCCACGACTAGCATGCTTGCCATGAGGCTAAATGCTTACTTGTTAAACTATTTGAGTGCCTGTGGATGAAGACTTGTTGCTTGAATTGGAATGATTCAATGAATGTACGTTTAAGCCCACTTTGTCAAGTGGAAAATTCATGAACTTTAAGCCCACTTTATTAAGTGGCAAAATCAAACCCTTTTCGAAAAACAAATATGAAATTGAATTGTTCAAATTTGGGCAAACTAGTCTATACCTTGTGTGCGCGCATCACATAGTAAATGCTAGCCTAATAAACCGGAACAAGAGCATATAATGCTGATAAAAATCATATCATGATTAGTAGATGTCGATCTTTGATCGGTGTTAGTGGGAGTGCTCAATTCACGACCTTCCCCTCTCGTACCTAAGTTCCTGAGCCGAGACAATCTTGGTGATGACAGATATGTGGCCTTTGGCATGAGTCATGGGTTTCCTAAATTTTCCCAAAATAAAATATTTAGGTGGCGACATTGTATCTGGCAAAACAATCCATTTTTGATATTTTTGATTCAAAATCGATTTTTTAAAAAGATTTGCCGGATTTGGACTATTTGTGTTTATCTATTTCACATTGCACTTGTGAGATTAGATTCAGAACCGCAAGAGTTCAAACAATAAGGATTCTTTCAAACTTCCGAAAGGGGACGCAAAAAAGCCAAGCTACAATTTCTGGCGACTTTGCTGGGGATTTTAGAGAACTTGATTCGAACTCATGATATGACCATTTTATCTACACTTATATGCTTCTTTGCATTGCATTTGTATTGGTGCATTTAAGTCACTGTGTTTGCCATCTGCTATTCCTGGACGGTTTGCCGGAGGCTTGCCTGAAAAGCTTGTCAAAAGGCTAACCGGTCATGGGCTCTGCCATGATGAGAACACAAACCTTGGATCTGGATTACCGCTGTACCGTTTGATCCGCCTTTCACTTTTCGGTGTTAGGTGTGAGAGGTATATTAGGTAATCTTGCCAAGGTACCCCATTTGACCATTTGGCCTAGTTGCACATCGAAAGCCATAGAGACTATTCCAAACTAAGACAAGATGCTTACCCGAATGCAGGATAGTGTGAAACCACTTTGTTTGAATAGTGAACCCTAGTTCTTGACAAAACTAGGACAGGGTAACCATACCCCCTCATAGGGGTGTTTTGGCTCTCACTTACCTGGTATGTGCTTTACAGTAAAACTGTACAGAAACGTGCGTATCAGTTGCAAGTTGGGTATCAGTTTTCGGGGTAGAATTCAGTGTTGAGTACAGTCCTACAACTTTGATTACATCTGTGTGTGTTTCACATCTGAGTTGAGGTGCTGTGCGGTTTTTGATTTTTGCTTTCCTTTTGCTTTATTTCTTTTTGCTAAGGGTTTGAAATGAAGGCCTCACAGTTAGGACTCTCGTGGTTCTGAATCTAGTCTCACAAGTGCAATGTGAAACTAATAATCACCAAAGAGTCCAAATCCGGCAAATCATTTTGGAAAATTGATTTTAGGATCAAAAATGCCAAAATCGGACTGCTTTGCCAGATATAGAGTCGCCACCTAAATATTTTGTTTTTAGGAAATTTAGGAAATCCTGACTCGTGTGAAAGGCCACGTGTCCATCATCACCAAAGTTGCCTTGGCTCGGGAACTTGGGTACGAGAGGGGAAGGTCCTGAAATGAACACCCTCGCTCGCCCGATCAAAAGATCGGCCTCTACTAATCATGATATGATGTTTTATAAACATTATGTGTTCTTATTCTGGTTATTAGGCTAACTTTACTACGTGACACACATAAGAAAGTATAGACTAGTTGCAAGACTTGGAATAATTCAACTCATGTTTATTTTTCGAAAATGGTTTGAATTTGCCACCCTCAAGTGGGCTTAAAAATGCAGATTTGCCACAAAACACAGTGGGCTTAAAACATGATTTGCCACAACAAAGTGGGCTTAAAAGTTACACTACGTTGAATCGTTCCAATTCAAACAACAAGCCTTCATCCACAGGCATTCATGCAGTTTAGAAAATAAGCACATAGACTCGTGGCAAGCATGCAAAACATGACAATATGGCAATCACACTCATGCATGTATGCTAAAACATAAAACTCACTGAGTACTCCAAGCCAAAACAAAAAACTAGTTAGAAAAAATGCATGATCCTAACTATACAAAATGCCTAATGCAACACATGCAATATAAAATTAATAGGCTCGGCTACTAATATAGCATATGAATTAATTTGAGCAACATGCGATTAAACATGTATTCAAAGAAGTATTTGAAATTGCAATGTGGTTTGAATGATGCACTGAGCCTCGGTGCATGTAATACGAATGAATGGAATGCAAACATGCAAGCATAAGGTATGGTAATCAAAACATGTCCTTAATCTAACAATCAAAAGTGATTAAATAAAAGGGAGAAAGACGTGGGGTTGGAAGACATGCACACACATACACACACTTATTACAACATTATGTCCTCGCGAAGGAGGCTCCGAATGAATAATTAGCTAAGCTAAGCTAAGCTAATTAATACAAAACAAAATAAAGAAATAGCCAAGCTAAGCTACTTAATTATTACAACAATCAATTAACTAATCTAAGATTATTAAATACATATTGCGCTAATTAATTAAACTAAATTAATTACGTACAAAACCAGCTCAAAAATAACAATAGGCATGCTGTTCCAACTAGTTAAACTTGAGACGCATCAAATGCACATGCGCGCTATTGTTTTTCACCCGAAATGCCATTGCTTGGCTGCTGACTGCCTCTGTTTGCACAGTTGAATTCTGGTATGCTGAAAGGGCACTATTCTAAGAGTACATCAGTGGCTGGCCGGCCACTAACGGAGGCTGTCGGCCATGTGCCTGCTACAAAAGCGCACTGCCAGTCATCAGTGAAAGGCTACCGGCCATCAGTGTATGGCCTGCCGGCCACTGATGAACAACTTCATTCTGCTGCAACAGAGCACAACACAGAGCAGAAAAGAAGTAGCTTCACAGGTTGTACATACTGTGTACCACTCCTTATCATCAAAACATCACCAAAGAGTGGTACTCTTGGCTCCAAGACCACAAACCAAGCATTTTTAATGCATGATGGCCAAAGAACCAAGGAGTACAATTTGATTGTATGCAAAACAACAAGACTCAAGACCATCACTCAATCATGTGTAATCAAGGGCAATGGAGACCAAGGAAAACGACACATTTCATTACTATTGAGTATGAAATGCCAATTGCCTTGTGTTCAAATTAACGTCCGATCTAAACACACGCAATGCAATACAAAGAATGCTTATCTTGCCTCTTTTACTTGTCGGTTTTGTTTACACATTTTAATTACCAAAACCATTCTTTAATTGATTTGTCCATTGGTGAGTGTCTTCTAAAGCGAAAGAAGTGTTGACCAAGGGGTAGTTCAAGGCATGAGGAAAGCTTCATGCCGTTGGTAATGAACCCTCAAAGGAGAATTAAACCATTAAGCATGAACCCCAACCTCAAGCTTAAACAACCCTAAGGTTGAAACAAGCCTCAAAACAAATGAAAAAGTGAAGAAATGAGGGAGGTTGCAGAGATTGTATATGCTGAAAATGAGTTATAAAAGCACTAAAAACATGCAACCAACTCATACCAATGCTAGTTAAAGCCTTAAAACACTAAGCTAGTGAAGGAATTAACACTACAACCATGCCATGCAAGGCTCAAACGAAACAAATGACCAAAATAAGAGGCAAAATAGCCCTAAACATAGTCTAAAGCATGCTGGAATTAAGCTAACAAAAGCTAGAAAAATAAACTAAAACATGGAGCATGTTAAGCTAGTAAACAAAACACAAGGAGAGGAGGTTACCCCCTTCATTTTTGAACTTCAAAACATGATTTTAGCCACTGAAATAGCTCTGAAAATCAGTGTTTAAAAGCTCTGAAAAAGATGATGTAAGGGTGGGAAACACAAGGGCAAAGGCCTTCAAAACAAGATACAAAGAAGGGCTATCAACCACTCAACCTCTAATGGCCTTAGGACCGAAGCTTTAGCCCAAAAAACACAGAGTTTTTATAGCCCAAAATCAGTTGGAAAACATGCTGGAGGTAAGCCATGAAAAGCTAAAACATTAAGCTAATGCATGGGGTTGCACTACAATTATGCAAAGCAAGACTCAAAAAAACTAACCAGCCTAAAACAGAGCAAAAACAGGTTATTTTAGAGGCTAAGACATGCTGGACTTAAGCTAAGTTAAGCTACAAAAACATGCTACCATGTAAAGCTAACTAGACATGCAAGCAAAACACAAGGAACGGAGGCTAACCCCTCCAATTTTGGACTTCAAAACAAGGTTTTTGTCACTAAAAACCTCTGAGTTTCAGTGGTAAAAAGGCCCAAAAAGTTTGATTTGAAGGTGATGAAAGATAACACAAAAAGCTTAACAAGCTAAAGAGCCAAAAAGGACGACAGCCCCCTAACTCACAAAGGCTCAAACCACCATTTTTAGGACTGAAAAACAAAGGTTTTTGTAGTTGAAAACTAGGCCAAAAATAGTACAAAAAGATGGTGAAACAAATTATGCAAAACAAGTTTAAAAGGTGAGTCTTATACCTCTTGAAGCACAACACAATTTTAGGCAACAAAACCAACCAAAATCACTTTCAAGAGCTCCAAGAAGACCTCCTAGAACCTCAACTCAAAGATAACCAACTTTGGTCAAGGATGGATAGGCAAAGGAGAAGTGTATCTCTACTTGTATGCACAAAGGGCAAGAGAGAGATAATTGTAGAGAGAGAGGCTCTCAAAATTTTTCCAACCTTTAAATGTTCTAACCTTTCAAACAATAGAGAAGGCCCTCTATATATAGAAAAATATGACTCCAGGTCGAAAATATCATCAAATGGACAGCTGGAAACAACTGGAGGTAAATATCTGCACAAAAACTGATTTTTGAAACCAATGGCCGGCAATGCATCATTGATGGCTGCAAGGATCATTTCTGGCCGGCAAGGATCACTCCTGGACGGCACATGGCCGGCAAGGCCATTCATGGCCGAAACATGGCCGACAAAGCCCATCCATGGCCAGCAACCTCCACCTCTAGTTGGATAGAAAAATCTGCTCTCCAGGCCCAACTTCAAATATCTCCTTCATTTGGACTCCTTTGCAGGTCATTCTTTAGTCTAAATTGAAACCCTGGAAGTCTTCTTTCCAATGGTGGCAGCGTCACATAAAACTTCAAAGTGTACAAGAAGATATGCTCATTTTAGTGAAGACTGCTTAGTTCGGTCCTAACCGGATTCATGCCCAACTTCTCCTCAGCTAGTTTTCTTCCTTCCTCTCCCATTTTCTTCAACTCTAAACCTCTAAATAAAGTGTTTTGAAATATTTTTCAAAGATTTCACCTCTCTTAAATAAATTTCCACTTTGTCCTTGCTCAGTTTAGCGAAAAAACACAACATTTAATGAAATGCGAGCATCGGAACATCATAGAAACTTTTTCCAAAAATATTTTGAAAGAAAGGGTTTTAAGGTCTAAAAACATTATGGTCAAAATTGTTTTGGTCCAAAAATGGGTTGTGAGGTTGGGATTTGACGTTCTCCTTGCCGAAGAAATTGAACCTTTGCACTACACAACTTTCATCCTGCCTTCATCCTCGAACAATCAACCTGAGGCCCCCAAGTCTTAAGGGCGGTCAAAAATGGGGTGTCTATAGTTGCCCCTCTTTGACAGAACTCAGAGTCATATTAGTGTGTGATTTATTAATTATTTTTTTAAATTGAAAAATCAAGAAAATTAGATTAAATACTTAGACCTCTCTTAATTCTTCTCACTAAAAATCTTTTTTATTTATATTTTATATATATATATATATATAGTGTGAGAGAGAGAGAGAGAGAGGTAGATAGATAGATAGATAGATAGATAGATAGATAGATAGATGGACGGGTGAGCAAAATAACACGCTCACCATAAACCACAACCATATATAAAAGCATGCAAAGGAAGGCGATGATGTGCCAAGTGTGAATGGATTTATATCGGTTTCTTCTATGAAGGCTTGGTTTGGGCGTATATTATTTAAATAATTTTTTTTTATTTTTTAGTTAAAATGTGAAGGAAAAAGATTAGTATGTTTGGAATGATATTTTGATTTTTACGAAAAGATATGCAAAAAATAAAGAGAAAATGAAATCTTTAACTTTTAGATATAAGTTATAGGTTTTTTGATTTTTTTAGTAATTTTTTAATTTTTAAATTAAAACTATTGCATGTCAAACGAAATCTAAGTTAACTTCAGTCTAATTTTATTAAGTTAATTCATACCTGGCAAATAAAGGAAAAGATAAATTTAAAAAATCGGTAACAACTGCAATCAATATATAATCAAATTGATATACGGTATTAACAACAGATAGAAGTAATAAGATCCGTTAAATTCGTTTAATTAAAATACTAATAATAAATAACATAATAAATTATTGTAAATATATAAATATAATAATTTTGATTTTGTACCTTCCCACATAGTCACCAAAATAGGGACGAGATAAAAATTATCATCAGAAGAGACAAAATTTGAATAAAAAAAATTCATCATATATACAAGCATACATGTACATATACAATAAGATATGTAAGTTATATATATACACACAAACAAACAAAAAAAATTAGAATTAATGACAAAAAAAACCTCAAGGTTTCACGCGTTTTTCACTTTAAATCGTAAAACGATTCTCAGTTACCTTACGCAGATAGAGATGGATTGGGGCACATTGAAATATGGATAGAACTCCAAAGTTTAATTTCCTTAAATTGAAAATTGGAATTTAAAGTGAAAAACGAGTGAAAACTTGAGGTTTTTTTTTTATAATTAATCCTATTATTTAATACAAAAATGATTGGTAACTCAAATTTGAGTTTATCTGAAATTTTGAATTTGTGCTTTTTGGTCGACCGCCCGGATGACCACTCAAACAAGCGGTGAAACACTTGTCTACCGCGGTTGTCACCCTTGTCAACTACGGCTTTCACCTTTGTTAGAATGGTTGAAAGAAAAGGAAAACTGTATATCTGTGTATATTGAATTAATTGAATACAATAGGAGAGCTTGTATTTATAGGCTGAACACAAACTTAGATAAGTATAGAAGGAGATAAAGATAGAGAAAGATAGAGATACAAGGAGATAGAGATAAATCTAAATCTAATATATACATTAACAGCCCCCTTCAAACTCAAGATAGGTAAGCATCAACCAACTTGAGTTTAGAAACTAGATCACTGAAATGACTAAGGGGATGAGCCATAGGGAAAATATCAGCAGGTTGATTAGCAGAAGAAATAGAAAGAAGATGAACAGTGTCACGTGTAAGATGCTGTCGAATGAAATGACAATCAATCTCAATATGTTTGGTGCAATCATGGAAGACATCATTGTGAGTAATCTGAATGGCACTCTAATTGTCACAATAGAGAGATGTGACATTAGGAGAAGAAACACCCATATCAGCAAGGAGCCAACAAAGCCATAAAAGTTCCTGTGTAATGTCAGCAAGAGCATGATACTCAACCTCAGTACTAGAATGAGCTATACGAGTTTGCTTCTTGCTATGCCAGGCAATAAGAGAGTCACCCAAGAAGAAACATAATCATGTAGTAGAACGGAAATCAGTAGGATTTCCTGCCCAATTTGCATAAGAAAATGCGTGTAACTGTAGAGATGAGTGTGCGGAGTAGTGAAGACCATGAAACACAGTTCCTTTGAGATAGCGCAAAATGCGAACCAGATGATCATAGTGCGAAGAGCGAGTAGCAGCCATGAACTGACTGACAATGTGAACAGCATAGGCAATGTATGGATGAGTTATTGTGAGATAAACAAGACTGCCACTAGCTGACGATATAAGGTAGCATCAAACAACAAGTGACCGTCAAGAGGTGTGAGATGAGTCTGAAGATCAACTGGGACAGGAGCAGTCTTGTAATCAGTAAGACCAGCACGAGCCAAGAGTTCAGTGGTATACTTGGCCTGGGTGAGCAAGTAACTAGAAAAATCATGCGAAATTTCCAAGCTGGGGAGTAACTAAGCAAACCTAAATCTTTCATCTCAAACTGGCGACTAAGAAACTGTTTGAGACTAGAAATACCCATTGTGTCATCCCTGGTGATGATCATATCATCAACATAGAGAAGAAGAAGAAGAAGAAGAAGAAGAAGAAGAAGAACACCACGCTTTGTCTTGCGTATAAATAGAGCAGAATCATAGGCACTGGAAGAGAATCCAAAGTCACTAATGGTTTAGCATGATCCCTTTAAACTGTCCCGACATTGATTCCGGTTAGCTTCTATATCGGTCCGGCATGACCCCCTTTAAACTACCCCGACTTTAATTCCGGTTAGCTCCTACATCGGTCCGGCATGACCCCTTTAAACTGTCCCGACATTGATTCCGATTAGCTCCCAAATTAGTCCCACATGACCCTTTTACACTGTCCCGACATTGATTCCAATTAGCTCCTACTACGGTCCAGCATGACCTTAAACTATCCCAGCATTAGTTCCAACCAGTTCCTACAACTGTCTAACAAAACGCCCTTGTGCTCCCATTCAGATTTTGCAATCTATTTGCCTTTTATTTTATGTAGTTTTATTTCGTATTTTAGTTTCTCTCTCTAAACTTAAGATATTTATCCTCCTTGAGTTTGAGAGGGGATGTTAATGTATATATGGTATATATTCCTACATATATTAGGTATTGATTTCCTAGATATATTAGGTATTGCCATAGTTAGGTCTCTTATAGGATAGCCTTTCTCATAGTTAGATTTCTAGTGGGATACTCTTTCTCAGCTTATTTATATAGGCCTTCTATTGTATAGGACAATTCATTCAATACAATTGATTCAATAATACAGTTTATATTATTTCCTCTCTCTCTCTCTCTCTCTCTCTCTCTCTCTCTCTACTATTATAACATATAAGCTCTTGGTGTTCTTCGTCTTACCGGCGGGTAGCAACCTTGCATTGGCTGCCCGCTGGACCTCAACCCATTCTGCTACCATGTTTTCCTTTCAATATTGCTTCGTGGTGATCTCTTCCTCTATCTACTAGTTTATTTCTACCCTAAATATCTGTATCATATATATATATATATATATGCAAGTTGACAAGATAGACAATCTACTTTATCATTTGGAACATCACCTAACTGACCACTTGAAATGAGAGAGCGTAAACGACCAAAAGACACATGACCTAACCGAGAATGCCATAAAGCAAGAGGAGAACTAATAGTAGCAGAAGCAGTAGTCTCAACATTGGAAGGACTAAAGAATGGAATGCGAAGGTGGATGAGCTCGTATAGACGTCTATATTGACGACCCATCCCAAGGGTTTATCCCGTCTTCGGATCCTGCACAACACAACCAGTTGGAGAAAATATAACAGTGAGGCCAAAATCACAGAGTTGACCAATAGAGATAAGATTAAGGATCAGATGAGTGTGAGTGAGAGAGACATTAGATGTAGAAATATGACTGACACAACTAACATGCATTTGAGAACCATCAGCAATATGAATGCTACGTAAATTAGAAGGACATGTAGTGGAAGAAAACAGTGTAGGGTCAAAGGTCATATGGTTGCAACAAGCAAAATCAAAATACCATGAAGAGGTACACAGGAGTAAGAGGAGGAGGCGAGAGGTGTACCAGAGGTAGAAATAACCTTTTTGACAATAGCTTTAATGTCTTGAAGAATGTAGGGTGGTGATGGGGCAACAACGGATGAGGTACAAGAGGCAACTGTAGTAGATGCAAAATGTGTTGAAGACTGATCTCAACTGTATATTGTAGAGGGTCTAGAATAGCGACCGTGCTAAGGATAATTGTCTGAATGAGCCATGAGGTGATTAAATAATGAATCACAAAGGAGAACCAATGATGGCAAAGTAGAACTGGATAAAATAGAGTGCACCAGTGAATCTGGAACGTCAAAAATACCCAAGAAAGTGGCGAAATCACCAAAAAAAATAGGGAAAATAAAAAGAAGGGCCAGAGATGATATCAATAGGGCGTGGATGACGTCAACAAAAGGCGTAGCACACGTTAGCAGAATGGAGGCGCGGCGTAAGATAGCAGATATAATGCGCGGCTCATAGTAACAAGACGGCACACGAAGGACACAAGAAAGGCTGACGTCAAACTGACATAAGCAGCAACTAAAAGGCGCGTGAGGGCACATGTGAGAGTAGCGGTAGAAGATTTGATGCGCCAATGATAAAAACGGCATATGAGGGCGCGTCTGGTGGTGTTTGGCCACGGGCCTGGTGGCGTTGTAACCAGGAGAGAATTTCGAGCACGAGGATGACAAATTTGTAAAAGTTTGGTCAACAACGATGACAAAACAGTGTTGATCAAATAATGGTGTAATCTGGAACCCTGTGCTCTGTGCTTTGATAATGCCAATGTGTAGGGCAATAAGCAAGAGAAAAGAGGAGCTATGATTTAAGACATGTGCTCTAATACCATGTTAGAATGGTTGAAAGAAAAGGAAAACTGTATATCTGTGTATATTGAATTAATTGAATACAATAGGAGAGCCGGTATTTATAGGCTGAACACAAACTTAGATAAGTATAGAAAGAGAGAGAGAGAGATGGAGATAGAGACAAATCTAAATATAATATATACATTAACAACCTTCCTGCTGGATGATCGACAAACCAAAATTCAAGTGATTTTAGACAAACTCATATTCAAGTTACCCATCAATACTCTATTTAATAATATTAACACAAAAACGTTGCCCATTGAGCCTAGAGAGTTTATCTCCCTTATCTCAAGTCGAAATAAAAAGACTTTCGCGCGTATTCACGAAAGTACTCGCATAGTTATTTTAATTTAAAATAGGAAGTAATAGAAATTAATTATAATAGCTAGGCTTCAAATAAAATTAAATAAATATTTAATATTTTTCTTATAATTACAGAAGATTCCACTGCTAGAGTTTCACAAATAGTAGAATTTGTAGTTGATTCGTGGGTTAAGACACCTAGTTGGCTCAAATCCATTTTCTCCAGATGGGATTTTCAAGGATCATGTAAACCCACAAACTTATAAAATTCTCTGATCAGAATTCTGTCTCTCTCTCTCTCTCTCTCTCTCTCTCTCTCTCTCACACACACACACACACACATACACACACACACACACACACTCTCATAGTCACACTTTGCATTAGGAGTGCAACTTGCGTAGTAAATTGGGTTGAGATGTTGCCGAGGCCCAATTTGAATTGTGCAGAGAAAGGAGATTTTATTTACCTTTAAAAATGTTTGAGTTCAATTTTTTAATATAGTTTATTAAATTATTTAAGATGACAATTTATTCTTAGTATATCTTTTTTTTTCCCCTCAAATTACCATTTTGAGGTACATCCAAATAAATGAAATTCAAAATTTTAAATTACTTTTAAAAAAATCTTTCTTTTGTTGACATACATACTTGGAATACAATCAGGAAATTCAACACTAGTGAAGGCAACACCGGCAAAGGAGGATGGCGAAGGAGAAAGAGAACAACGAAGGCGGATGACGAATATTCAGTCTGTTTTTCGTCATTTTTGTTCGAACTTTCAGAACCGAACAAAGTGAAATTGTTTGGTTCTGAAAGTCCAAACAATAATAACAAAAACACAAGCTAAATATTCACTTTAATATAATAAAAAAACATAGAAATCAATAACTATATTTTGATATTTATGTGAATACTTACCCCCTCTTTGATGAGTTATTTCAAAAAATTATTTTGATTATTACTCTTATCCATTGTTTGATTTTGTTCAAATTTTTTTTTTTTATTTGCAAGTAACAATATAATAAAAAAAATAATGATACTGATGATAATGGTGAGTTTTGGTGGGTGGATTGGAGTTTCGAACTGAAGAAGAAGAAGAAAGAGATAAAATACTTGAAACTTGGAGAAGAAGATGAAGAGATTTGAATAAGAAGAATACGTATAATTAATTACGATGTACCATAAGGGGAAAAAATATTTTATTTTAATGTTTAATATGTGTTGTCCCTATTAATAGAAATAAAAATTTTAAAATTTGAATTAGGCATACTAAGATAATTTTTGGGTTCGAATAGAATGGCCTTGCTGAGAGTTGTCCAAATCTGAATCAAAATCCGAATTATACGCCCAAGTCGGACCTAGCCCAATTACCAACCCTAACTTTTCTGCCCAATCCTTACCAACAATTTTTTGTAGAATCTTATTATTAAGTGGTTTGTTTTGTTTTTTTTTTTTTTTTTTTTTGTGTGTTTGTGCAATTAGGTTTGTTAGATTTTTGTAATTGACAATTTCATTTGAAAAAACTTCATTTAATTGTATTTTTAATTCGCTCTATTATATTTGTGAGTTATGAGAGTTTAGATACGAACCTAACTCGAGTTGTGCCTGTGTATAGGTGTTTGTGCTAACAGTTCATATCTTGACTTGAGCATTTGTTGTTTTCCATTTTGTTGACTAAGTATAGAGATCGAGCTAAAGTGGTTCATCCAGTATCCCTGTGTCACAACCCAAAACCGCCCCTATAAGTTTAGCGTCGTAATTGGCCAGTAATCCATTATTACCAAAGGCCAACTTAACAATAATGACAATAACACAATAAAAGAGGTTGGCGGAAGCCAATTCAATAATAGAAAATAACGTCCAATGAGCTGTGAGGACTTAAATATACAAACCCACTTTCAAATATTTTTGTATGCACAAACACTTAAGTCCATAAACACTTATATACAAAATGAAACACAAGTTAGGGATTTAAATCCTATAATCAAAACAGTACAAACAAAAGTCATAGACCACTCTTGCCACTAGAATGATTTCAAAAGGGTGAATCTAAACCATCCAAAAGCCTTCACACGTGTTGGCTTGGAACCTCACGGTGAGGCGCAATAGTTGGTTTGACAAAAAAAAGAGTTTAGGTCGGCGTCACTAACTTTGATCCAGTGCCCGATCACCTACATACATATATTAAACAGCAAGCTAGAGCCCAGTGAATAATCCCAATATAAAGATTCACAGCTTAAATAAGCAAAACAATGTTCAAAATATTTTCCGGATACTTGCACTGATGAATAAAGTTCCATAAACCTTTAGTAAACATTTCATAGATCAACACATAGCATAGTACATTGTCAAAAGCGTTACTAGACCTTTAGCAAAATACTATAGAAAACGTTCATGACGAAACGAAGTATTTATCAAACATATACATTCAGAAGTTATAAAGTTCTTCATACTATTCAGTGTCACTTTCATTTCGTGATATGATCCAATAGTACTAGTGTGGGGGCCGAATAAATTCTATTACGCACGGAGGCCGAATAGATTGAAGAGAGAAACCAAGTGAATTACACGGCTCCATCCCGGAGGGATAAAGGCCGAATAACCAGCTGTAGACTCGGCCGAGTACGAACAATTAGCCGAATGAGGGATTATGCATTGAAAGAAAAGTGGGCCCAACCGTCAACATCAAGGACGACTATAAATAAGGAGAGTGTCAGCTAACACGATGTATGTGAGAACAAGTATAACTTAAGATAGAAACAACCAAGAGAGTAGATACTGACTTATCCATTGGAGTGCTAATTCCGGCACCCCCAACCGAGGTGTTCATTCTTTTTCAAGTGACTAGCTAAGGATCATAAGCGCCCTCCCTGATCCAAAGAGTATTTCCGAACCACTTCTCCACAATTGGTGCCGTTTGTGGGAATACTCAAGCACATCCATGGCGAGAGTGACGGAAGATCCTCCGGTAGTCGCTGGCGATCCTACGCCACAAGATGAAACCACTCCAAGCAACATGCTTGGGCCAGAGAATATTACTGCAAGAAGGGCCTTGAACATCGATTCACCCTCGACATCAGCACATGAGACAATGCAAGCGATTATGGAGCAAGCGAAGCAAAATGAACAGAGGTTGGAAAACATGATGGCTGAGAAAGAGCGCCTTCAACAAGATTTGGCCTTGGAGGTGGCAAAATCCCAACAAGCCGTGCGCCAAGACCCGAGACAACCTCTGAGAAAGGGTGGTCGACAATCTCGAATTCGAAGACATGATAGTGGTAGTGGCTCTGACTCATCATCCCCAGAATCTACAAGGAATGGATGAGTTGACATCTCCATTTCTTCTGAGGGAAGTCTGCGTCCACGGAAAAAGCGAAGAAGAAATGATTCAAATGAAGATGATCAACATGACCCCTTTGTACGACGGATTGCAAGGGCAGTGCTACCCAAAAAGTTCAAAGCACCGTCATTCACCTTGTATGATGGAAAATTGGACCCCACCGATCACATTCATCATTAGAAGCAAGCCATGACGCTTCATGCAGATGACGAAGCCTTCATGTGTTGAATATTTCTGAGTAGTTTGGGACCACTAGCCGTCAGATGGTATTATAAACTGGAGCCAGCATTGATCAAGGGCTTCCACCAACTCCAAAAATCCTTCAGGGCAAGGTTCATCACTAATGAGGTCCAGCCGAAGCAAGCCGATTCTCTTTGGGCAATGCAAATTCAACCAGGGAAAACCCTTCATGCATATTCGGCGCTATTGGGAATGTTTTAATCTAGTCGATGATGCCAGCAATGACTCCATGGCCATTATAGCCTTCAAGATTGGGTTGCATCCTGACAGTGCCCTCCGTAGCTCTTTGACCAGACGGCCCCCAAAAGCAGTCTGGTCATTGATGAAAAAAATCGAGGAATACTGCAAAGTAGAAGATGATGCCCTACGGGTCAAAGCCGGGCACAAAGCCACTAAGTCGACCCCGCCTGAAATCGTGCAGCTGATAAACACTGTACCACCATGGAGCCCTGAATCACGGAATCGGGCTAAATGAGATAGAAGACACGATTCGCGCCGATCAAATGACCAATGTTTACATCGAGCTAATGAGTAGCTTCAAGTGGATAACAGGCACGCAAGGCGGGCCGACAAGAAATACACGGAGTTATCGGATCCGATTAGTACAGTTATGTCTAAGGTTCAACACTTGCTGTTCTTTAAATAGCTGTCTAAGATGGTAGGACCTCCCGACACGAGGAGACGGGATAAGCAGTGCGAATATCACAAGGACCACGGTCATGATACCGACAGTTGTTATGCGTTGAAGGATCACCTTGAGGAGTTGGTACAAGATGGTCGGCTTAAGCAATATGCCCGAAAGGACAACTCAACCAAAACAGTTGCTTTGCGGCAGGAGTCACCACCACTCGGCGTAATTCATATGATATACAACTTGCCGACGGCTTTCGCTGTGCATACAATTCAGTCACATCCTAACCTCCAAAAGCAAATCACACCGGCAAAACACCCCCATGAAGCTGCGAGTATTAATTTTGATGATTCTGATTTGGTCGGCGTAACGCTCCCCCACATTGATTCCTTGGTAATCGAACTATGCGTAAACAGATTTACCGTTGAACAGGTTCTCATTAACTAGGGGAGTACTTTGGAAGTTATGTACTACAAGACCTTCATCAAACTCGGCTTCACTGAGTCGGACCTGTCTCCGGCCCATTATCCGTTATTCGGCTTCAACGCCAATCCAAAATACCCGTTGGGCAAAATCACACTACCAGTTCGAGCAGGTTCCTGATCAGTGGATGTTGAGTTTTTGGTTGTCAAGCTTCATTCACCATATAATCTCATCATGGGACGAACTTGGTTGCATACCATGCAGGTCGTGCCAAGAACCTATCATCAACTGATCCGCTTCCCGACTGAACGTGGCATTGAACAAATCTGTGGTTCCTAGAAATCGGCACAAGCTTGTTATCTCCTTGCCGCGAAGACACCAAGAGAGCTGGAAGTGAATTCTATTGAGGTGCCGGATCGAGAGAGCCTCGACGATGTTGGGCGGCTCCCCAATGAAAAGGCCATGGAAGCCCTGGATCGAGTTGAAATTGATGGGAATCCTGACAGGTTCTTCATGGTCGGCGCCTCCCTAAATAAAGTCTACAGGCAACATCTAATTACCTTCTTACTCAGCAACCTTGACGTATTTGCGTGGTCCCGGTATGAGATGCCGGGGGTGGATCCATCTGTTTCTCAGCACCGTTTAAATGTTGACCCCAAATGTAAGCCGATTATTCAGAAAAGCCAGTGGTCAGCCCGCAGAACACACTGTTGCCGTTGTTAAAGAAGTTGATCAGTTGTTTGATGCCGGGGCAATCCGGGAAGTCACCTATCCAACATGGTTGTCGAATACTGTGGTTGTAAAGAAGAAAAATGGGACTTGGCGTGTTTGTGTGGATTTCATGGACTTAAATAAAGCTTGTCCCAAGTATTGTTTTCCCCTCCCCAGAATAAACCAACTCGTAGATGCCACGGCACGTCATCAACGTATGAGCTTCCTCGATGCCTACAGAGGCTATCATCAAATTGCCATGCATCCGGAAGACCAAGTCAAAATTGCATTCCTCACCCCAAGAGGAACCTATTGCTATAAGGTTATGCCTTTTGGACTGAAGAATGCGGGGGCAACTTACCAAAGACTAGTCACTGCCATGTTCAAGGAGCAACTCAAACGATGGAAAAGTACATTGACAATATGGTGGTCAAGTCTAAAGAAAAGCAAACTCATCTAGCCGATCTGGAAGAGACATTTGGAATTTTACGCAAGTACAAAATGAAATTGAGCGCTTCCAAATGTGCATTCGGCATCGGATCTGGCAAATTCCTTAGCTACATTGTTAACCACCGCAGAATCGAAGCCAACCCGAGGCAAATTACAGCAATTCTAGAACTCGACTCTCCTCGATTGACCAAAGCGGTTCAGAAACTGATGGGAATGACCGCCACGCTCAACAGATTCATCAGTCGTTCCACTGATCGCTGCGGGTAATTTTTTCACAAATTTTGGCAGGATAAAGCTTTTGAATGGTCCCTCAACTGCCAAGCCATTTTGGAAGGTTTGAAGACTTACCTCTGGTCAGTTCTGCTCTTGACAACACCTTCAGCGGGTGATCTGCTCATTTTATATCTGGCAATTTCCGTCCGGGCCGTCAGCGCCGTACTATTAAAAGAAGAACTTGAGGAGCAGCGGCTACTTTATTATGTGAGCAAAGTAATGGTTGATGCCGAAACACGCTACCTTTCGTTGGAAAAACTCATCATGGCCCTCGTCATGGAAGCAAGAAAGCTGATGCATTACTTTCAGGGGCATACCATTGGGGTACTAACAGACTACCCCCTTCGGTCAATACTCCGTAGTGCAGAAGCATCAGAACGCGTTTCAAAATGGGCTCTGGAACTTGGCCAGTATGATATCCAGTTCTTACCCAGAACCTCAATCAAGGGGCAAGTGCTCGCCGATTTTGTTGCCGAATTCATTGGGTGTCATGCCGACTTTAAGTCCGATCAAATTCAACCTATGCCAAATTAGATTATGTACGTTGGGGACATTTGGTAACTATACTGTGACAAGTCATCCAACCAATCTGGCAGTAGGGCCGGCGTTGTGATCATGGCTCCTGACGGGGCAATAATCAAGCAAGCAATCAAACTCAGCTTTGAAGCATCGAACAATGAGGCCGAATATGAAGCACTGCTAACCGGCTTACGGAATGCACATTTCTTGGGTGCTCGGCGTCTGCTTATTTTTTGCGACTCAAAGCTAGTCAGCAATCAGTTAAAGGGTGAATACGCGGCTGAAAACAACCGTATCACAGCTTACATGAAAACGGCGAGTTCCTTACTGGCAAAATTTGACCATCATGAATTGAACCAAATAACCCGAGATCAAAACACACATGCGGATGCCCTGACTTGCCTAGCCTCCGCCATCAACTCAGAGATTAAACGGACAATTGAAGTAGGATTCATCCCTAAGTCGAGCTTTGGCCCTTCAAAGTTGGTCCAGATCAGTGTCAAGTCCGAGTTGGATGGACCCTATTGCTTCATTCCTATCTTCCGAACAGCCCCCGACGGATAAGAAAGAAGCACACAAGCTGCGAAACAAAGCCCTGCGACATTACTTAGATCCACAAGGAAAGCTCTACAAGAAATCCCTTTTTGGTCCATACCTAGAATGCGTTCATCCAGATAAAATCGAGGAACTCCTGACTGAAATACATGAAGGTAGTTGTGGTGCCTATTCTGGCGGACACTCTTTGGCTCATCGAGCTGTGACATAGGGGTATTATTGGCCGACAATGAGAGCCGATGCCGAGTGTTACGTCAAGAAATGTGAACAGTGCCAAAAGTTCTCTCCTTTAACCCATTTGCCTGCTGAAGAGTTAAGCTCTATAACTAGTCCTTGGCCGTTCACCCAATGGGGACTTGATATCGTCAGACCATTACCTCGTGCCCTGGGCAACAAGCGATTTTTGATTGTCACGACAGATTACTTCACGAAATGGGTCGAAATGGAGGCACTAACGCACATTCGAGATACTGATGTGAAGCGTTTTATATGGAGAAATATCATAACACGATTCGGCCTGCCAAGAGCACTTATTTCAGACAACGACACCCAGTTTGATTGCGGCGACTATTAAGAATTGTGCAGCAAGTATGGTATTCGGCCCTATTTCACCACCCCGGCTTATCCACAGAGCAATGGTCAAGCTGAAGCCTCTAACAAAGCCATTTTGGACGGCATCAAGAAACGGTTGGAGAAAGCTAAAGGAAAGTGGGTTGAAGAGCTCCCTAGTGTATTGTGGGCTCATCGCACTACACCAAGGCGATCAACTGGAGAAACGCCGTTCGCCCTATGCTTTGGAACTCAAGCCATTATCCCACTAGAGATCGGCCTACCCACTCTGAAAATGAAGCTCTTTGACTTGGGCCGTAACGACATGATACTAGCTTTGGATCTAACTCTTATTGAAGAACAGCGAGACCGAGCCCTCACGTCTATGGCACGGTATCAGCAGCAGCTCGCTAAATCAAACAATCAACGTGTGCATCAACAACGTTATATACCCGAAGAACTGGTTCTGAAGAAAGTTCTTCCCGCTACTAAGAACCCTGCCGACGGAAAGCTAGGTCCCAACTGGGATGGCTCCTATCAAATTGAGGCAATCGCCAACACAGGGGCGTATCGGCTCAAAGACATGTCTGGGAGGAGTCTGCCACGCCTTTGGAATTCCACGCATGTGCGTAAATTCTATCATTAACCTGACTTGTGGGGTATGATCCTTGTTTCGAATGTTCACCATGTACAAATTTCATTTCTTGCAATACAAAGTCTCTTATTTCCTTACTGTGAAATTCAGTTCATCAAGTTATAAGCCTTCGGATTCGGAGCCCCATCAGTGAATGACACTTTTGGGCCGAATAAGCCTCTGGATTCGGAGCCCCATCAGTGTGACACTTTTGGGCCGAACAAGTCTCAGAATTCGGAGCACCCTTCATGGATGTCACGATTGGCCAAGATATAAGCCTCCGAATTCGGAGCCCCATTAGTGAATGACACTTTTGGGCCAAATAAGCCTCCGAATTCGGAGCTCCATCAGTGAATGACAGTTTTGGACAGAACAAGTCTCCAAATTCGAAGCGCCCTTCGTGGATGTAACAATTGGCCAAGATATAAGCTCCGGATTCAGAGCCCCATCAGTGAATGACACTTTTGGGCCGAATAAGCCTCCGGATTCGGAGCCCCATCAGTGAATGACACTTTTGGGCCGAACAAGTCTTTGAATTCGGAGCGCCCTTCGTGGATGTCACGATTGGCCAAGATATAAGCCTCCGGATTCGGAGCCCCATCAGTGAATGACACTTTTGGGCCAAATAAGCCTCCGGGTTCGGAGCGCCCTTCATGGAGATTACGATTGGCTAAGATGAGTCTCCAAACTCGAAGCCCCATCAGTGAATGACACTTTTGGGCCGAATAAGTCTCCGAATTCGGAGCGCCCTTCGTGGATATCACGATTGGCCAAGACATGTCTCCGAACTCGGAGCCCCATCAGTGAAAGACACTTTTGGGCTGAATAAGTCTCCGAATTCGGAGCCCCCTTCGTGGATGTCATGATTGGCTGAGATGTAAGTCTCCGAATTCGGAGCGCCCCTCCGTGCAAGACACGCTTGGGCCGAATAAGTCTTCGGATTCGTAGAAATCACGATTCGCTGAGACAAGATGCCTAGGAACTCGGCGTTTCTTTCATTTGTATTATAATTAACGAGCATAGACGCAATAGACAAAAAATGGTAAGTAGTAGAAACAACATTCTAGCATTTAAAACGATACGTTTTATTACATTGATCAAGATTACATAATTTACATTCAACTTGCGTTAAAAGCGCTACAATAGATTCATCTTTATTCGGCGTCACCTTCGTCGTCGCTCTTTTCAACTTCGTAAGCCGCAAAAGGAAAATCGTTACTCTGGTATAACGGCGACGCCGAGTCAATGCCTGCTACCTAGAGAGCCTCCGCGGCACGGAGGGCCTTAATCCACCCATGCCTGAATCCCCGATTCTCATATCAGCAAACTTCCTCGGCGAGCTTTTCCTTCGTCTTGTCTATCCCAACTTTTCGGCCGTCGTGGAAGCCTCGTTCATCGGCCGTGGCTATCGCAGCCTGTAATAACCCGACCCTCGAACGAGTTTTCTGATATATGTTTAGTTCTTCTTTTATGCTGTTGAATGCTTACTGTGAAACCCTATGCAGAATTAAAGTTAAGTAAGTGAATCATATGTCTAAAGATGTCTATCTGTCCAAACAAGAAAAGTATCTGTCATGTTAGAAGGTTTGAATTAGAAATTGGAAGCTTTAGTGGCTTAATTACCTGAAATTGATTTCATATATGCGATCAGCATGATTTTTAGGTAATATTAAGCAATGTTGTGAAATTTCAATTTGGGATGATTAAACGATCGATTTTTGTCTTATTAGCTATATATATATATATATAAGTGTATTCTTGAGCTTTAAGTCTTAGACTTAGTTCAAAGTTTTCCTGGGAAAAGGAAGGAGAAGAGAGGTTAGAAACAAGGGAGAATTGAGAGAGCTTGAAGCTAAGGTAAGGTTAAATTCCCTAATCCAACCCCCTTCCTTAATTTGGCATAAAAAGTTCTTGAACTTATGTGATCTAGAGGAGTATGTTGAAGCTTGTGATAACCCTATTATTGTGTATTTTGAATCCAAATCAAAGTATCTAGTAGGAGCTTACATCTTGTCTCTTACTTACCAATTGATATTCATGTTTAGGCCATGTTTTGTATGTCTATGTTATATGTATATAAGTTAAGTTATATGTAAGTTATGAGCCTCAAGAATGAAATCATGTTGTGAGCTTCAACCTTGTTCAAGTCAATTGAGTTGTATTCTTGGGTTTAATTCAAGTTAAATGATGGTATGATGCACCTTAATTATATGTTTTTTAACCATGATTTAGTCATGAAAAGATCCATTTTTGAGCTTTGAAAACATTCCCCAAAAGATAGAATTTTTGGTGCAATTTTCGAACCAAACTGGACAATCGCCGCATGTGCGGGAGTCACTGCCGCACGTGCGGCAAATGCTGAATTTTTGTGTTTTGCTTCTGCTTAAAAAGCACGTGCGGGACCTCGACGCCGTGCGAACTTTACCGCGACGGGGCTCACTGACCGCATGTGCGGCTCATGCTAAAAAACCCTGTTTGCTCCGTTTTGCGTGTAGAATCCTCTAATATTGTCGAAATATGTATTTGAGGTTGTTTTAATGTTGATACGCTCTTTCGAAGTGAAGTGAAATGAAAGATAAATGAAGGAGGTAATATGAACTAATGTATAAGTTTTGAATGTGTGCAGGACACACTCTAGAAGGAAGTAAAACGTCATCTCAACACTGTGAGTAGTAGTACCAATATATATACAAATGTAGCTTATGATTGTTATAAGTATTATGTTTAAACATGAAATGTAACCATGTTATGTTTCAACATATGTAATGAAAGAAATGGAAAATATGGAAATTGTTCGTTTAATAAGACTCTGAAACCAAGTTACACTGTTATCATGATATGAAACAAAGTGCTACACGGAACTAAGTGCTACGATGTGAGTCACCTCTAGAGTCCGTGTAAGACACCTCTTGAGTTCATACAAGCATGCTTCAAGGGCTTAATGCCAAGTTATGTAAGGGCCTTGTGCCACGATGCTCAAGGGCTTCAAGCCATCTATTTAAAGGCTCTTAGCCATCATGTTTCAAGGGCTTTGTGCCAATACACGCAAGGGATTATAGCCATTATGATTATGTTGCAAGGTTGGGCCTAAGGCCATTATGTACTTAGCACAGAAATAAACTACTATATGAACTCTGTACCTTCTCCATGTATTACTCTACTATGTGTCAAGTTGAGCCTCATTTTATTTAAGTATTACTATTCACTGAGGTTGGCTTACTCTGTGTTATGTTTATTTCTGTAGGTAATCTACCTGGTGGTCAACCCCAACCATGACACCCGTTACCTTTGTCAACCCTCACATGTGTTGGTGCCTTGCAAGGTCGTCTATTTTGTGATGTCTATCAAGTTGACTGGCCTATTTTGATTGCCCATCTAAGGATTAAATGTAAATAACCTGAATGGTTTCTTTTTGTTAACGCCCGACGTTAGGGCTGGAACTGTGTATGTATATGTATACGCGTATGTGTATGTCAGCTTTGTATTTTTGGGTCTTTATTTATTCTTTACGGTGCATATGATGTGCAAGATCCTGGCATATTAGAAGCAGCTCAATGGAGTTTGTTAGGTTTAGCATTCTTTTATAATTTTTGTTGCTTCCGATAAGGCCCCTACATGATATCTATACAGGGTTATATGTGTCCTTTCTGAATGGGTCATGCCCGGACTTTTAGGGGGCAAGTTTGGGTCTTGACACAGCCTCTATTACAAACATACTTGCCATAACTCGATCGGCAATAGCATGACTAATCAGCCGTTGGGTCACCCTTTCCTCCACAATTGGGTTAGCTAGGCCAGCCGAATTTGTCTCGGCAGTCTTGGCCTTCCTCAGTTCACTCTCGGCCTTCTCCGCACGAGCTTCTAAGTTCCGAATGCATTCATCTTTCTGCTCTATCTCCCACCGCACGGCACGCAGACGCATGCCGACCTCGTAGGCGGTATACAACCCTCTCACCACTCCATGGATGCCTTCCCGAAACACTTCGAAATCCCGTCGACCGACCATCAACTACTGGACTTCTGGTGGAAAAATCTGTTGAGCAAACTCGATTGCCACATTTGGGTCGTGCACAATTGAATCCGCTTCCGTCATCGGTTTGTTCCCCACAAAAACCATAAAATTCAACGGGCGCGGTGTCGCACCAGATTCTCCCTTCGACGTGGTTGAGGGGAGTTGCCCCATTGCTGTTTTTCCTTTCTGGGTGACCTACTTCGACGACGTGGGGACTAGCATTTCTCCCACTCCCTCGACGTCCTAATGCCCGTACGTAGAGGCTCGCTACTTCGATTCATCGCTGAGTCTAGCTCAACCAATGTCCTACCCTCTCCTCTACTGTTGAAGAATAGCCTACCTGACATTCACACTTAGCTAACCTTCTTCGACAGACTGGTTTGAGTTGAGTCTTAGCACACTAATGAAACCTACGCGCACGAAGCAACTCCCTTTTTATTAACCACAGATGCACCGCTTCCAAAGCGATCTCGTCAACGTTGTCCTAGCCAAATCATAAATGACTGATAATCGGCGGCAACAATCACTAATCCACTGGGACAAGGGCAGATTAATTAATCTATTCGGCCTTACGTAAGTCATTGTGCCGAACAGACAGGCTGACCCAGCCAATTCATGAACGGCCGATAATGGTTATCCACCACTAAGCCGCTGGGAAAAGAACAGATTCATCAATCTATTCAGCTTAAATATCAGAGCTCCTAGCCGAATATCCATGGTGCCCCAGCAGAGTTTTAAACTGTCGTTTTTAGGCGGTCTTGTTCAAACTTACTGGGGCAAGGGCAGATTCGTAAATATATTCAGCTTAAATATCAGAACTCCTAGCCGAATATCCATGGTGCCCCAGCAGAGTTTTAAACTGTCGTTTTTAGGCGGTCTTGTTCAAACTTGCTAGGGCAAGGGTAGATTCATCAATCTATTCGGCATAATTATCAGAGCTCCTAGCTGAATATCCACGGTACCCCAGCAGAGTTTTGACCTGCAATTTTTAGGTCTTATTCATTAATTAGGTGGTCTCGTTCAAACCTGCTGAGGCAAGGGTAGATTCATCAACCTATTCGGCTTAAATATCAGAGCTCCTAGTCGAATATCCATGGTGCCCCAGCAGACTTTTAAATTGTCATTTTTGGGCAGTCTTGTTCAAACTTGCAACGGCAAGGGCAGATTCGTCAATATATTCGGCTTAAATATCAGAGATCCTAGCCGAATATCCATGGTGCCCCAGCATAGTTTTGACTTGTCGTTTTTAAGTCTTATTCATTAATTCGGCGGTCTTGTTCATCGAATCGCTGGGGCAAGGGCAGACGCATCTTATCCATTCAGTGTTATTCATTAATATACATTGTGCCCCAACACATCCCTGAACTGCCGTCTTTTGTTGGTCCTCATCAAACTTGCTGGGACAAGTGCATATTCACTAATATATTTGGCTAAGTTGCCGTGTTATAGAGTTATTCGTGAGCTGGATTGATTCTGCAGTACGTTTTATTCATTTCTTAGCCGTTAACAAGCACATTCACAAGTCAGAAAGGCAAAAGTAATAAGTTGTAGTGCAATACAGTTTCTATTACGCTGGATTAATTTTACAGCTTACTTAGCCGTTAACAGACACATTCATCCGGCACAAAGGCAAAAGTAATTTTCATTCATAAACTAAATAAATAGAAGTCATTTTACAAATGAAAACTACCCTACGTCAGCTTCTTACAAAAGTGGATAGTCAAAAACCTAATAACTCTAACAAAACCTACACACAATACTAAAAAACAAAAAGAAAATACTTGACTCAAGATCAGTCTTCGGGGTCAGACTTCGAGGTCAGACTCCAACGACTCAAAATCTACCTGCTCGTACAGAATTGGCTGCTCTGACACCATGTTAGCGGCAGCCAAGGCTTTGAGCCAGTCGTGTTTGAACCCCCTGTTTTCGAACTTCGGCACTTCTTCTAAGTAGTCTGCCAAGGCCGCATCCTTGCCAACCTGGAATGACTTGGAAATATCAGACTCGGCGTTTGCCATCGCCCTCTTCGACCCTTCCAAGTCAGCCTCTAGCTTGGCAATCTTCTCGTTTGCCAATTTGAGCGCTTCTTCATTGGCATTCGCCCTCTCAAGCGCCACCTTCACGTCAGCCCCGCCTTATTCGCCTTGAATCGCCCTAGCTCTCCCTACCACCGCTTTCACGGCCTCAGACTCGGTGCGAAGAGAGGCCTGTGCCACCTTTCCCTTCTCATTTTCCAACTAGGCTGTAAGGAAGCTGATTTGTTCGATGGCGTCATGTTGGCGACAGCCAATTTCAGCTATCTTTCCCACCGCCTACAAAACAAGGGATCAATAAGTTAATATAAGAACTCCTTGTGGTTAGACTTGTAAAATTATAAATGATCACATACCAATACCGCCGATTGGGCGGCTAATGTGATGGCCAGCAGATCGGCCTCTGCCTTAAAAGCTGCTCTGTCAACGGGCAGGGAAATGGAGGAGGCCAAGCTCAAGGCCACAGCTGGGTCTCTTAAAGCCGATGAATCAGAGGCAACCGGCATGTTCCTTACCCTTGGTTGAATTATAAACGGCACAACCAAGTCCGATTCTTCCATGTGGGGTCGTTTATCCATTGGATTTTCCGAATCATGGGCTTTATACTCGGCTGGATGTTTTTCCCCCCTAGGCTCTGTCACTTGAGCCTCATGTTGATTGGCAACAGATTCCGTTTCGGCCACTTCAATCTGAACCTCCTCTTCAACGGGAGGAGGTGGATAAGTTTTTTCCCTAGCGTCGGGTGGAGGGGGTAGAGGTTCGTTTCGCTCGGCTTCGGCCCTCCTACGGGCAGCCATCCTCTCAGTATTTTTTCATCTGGCCAATTGAGTGAGTGACTCACCAGCCATGTTGTCAAAGTAGGAGCTGGGTAAGTCCCCTAAGTCGGTAAAAATGTCCTTGAAGGGCGCGTTCGCTCGCCCGAAAGTGGATGGTTGACTGAGGCCGGCTTCCTCAAAAGCCAAATTGAGTGCCGTGTCAACCTCTCCCTCTAGTTCGTCGGATCCGTCCAAAGGTGGTTGATTAAGCTCGGCCGCCGACTTTCGCCGCTTGTTAGCCCATCGCCTCGAGTCTGAAGCCTCAAAACTGACCTGCCTAAGATTCTTGAAGCTCGGAAAAACAAGCACCGTAAGGTGTTGTTCACCCATTGGAATCGGAATATTTTCTACGGCTAAGAAAGTAGTGTATGTCGGCTCGTATCTAAGAAGAATGTAGGCCGTCCTCCCTTGTTTCTGGAGATTCGGATAGCCAAAGAACTGGAGTACCGTTTTGATCTGTGCAAGTACGACGTCGTCGGCCGAAACTAGAATTTTCTTCAAATTGTTTCCTGCACAAATAAAACGGTAAACACTTGGAATTTGAACCAAATGTTTAATAAAATTCATTGGGGGGGTTAAACGGCCACCTGGTTCACCCCTTCGCCTGGGCACTGGATCTTGGCGATCTTCACCCTCACCGAATTCCCAATTTCCACGAACCACAACCATAACATCGTCAACTCACTTGCCAGAGCTGGCAAGCATAGTGACCAGGTGATGGTCGGTGTCCTTGGCCCTGAGAAAGTAGCGCCCCTGTCGTCTAGAGGATTTGGCCAAGGCATAATAGTGTCGAATGGCAGGGACTCCAAGGTTAAGCCAAAGGCATCGGTTTAGTTCTATAATACCCATTATTATTCGAAAAAAGTTTTTGTTTGGCTGAGAAGCGATTAAACCCCAATAACGAAGCACAGCCCTTAAAAGTGGATGAAGGGGGAAACAGACTCCGCCCTCCGCGATTGACAAGAGAGGAAAAATGATTGTACTCTCATTAGTCCTCTCCGTGTCAATCACGTTCTCCGCCAAAAGTGACAAATGAACATTGTCAGGAATAGAAAAATGGCGACGAAAATCAGAGACTCGCTCCACAGAAAGAAGGGCTCTCAGATGTTTGGCCATCACAACATGAAAAATAGACACTCTGCACAGCAAGCAAACAAAGAAAAAGGAGTCGAGGTAGAAGAAAGAGAAACTTACAAGAAATGAGGAAGACAATGAGGAGCAGAAAAAAGTTGCAGAAGGCGAGAAACGAGGAAGTTGAACTGACAGGCAACGAGAAATCTTGAGCATTCAAGAAAGAACATACAGACAAAAAGACAACACGGTTTCAAATTGTATTGAATGAATGAAATGTACGAAGGGACGGGAAACTGTAATGATGCTCAAAAGTAGTAGGAGCCCTGACGCTTGCATTGGGGTAAGGGATACCGCCGTATTTTCTGACTCTCTGCCGACTAACTAACGTTAATAGGATGTTTGGGGGGAAATTGTGGGGGCCGAATAAATTCAATTACACACAGAGGCCGAATAGATTGAAGAGAGAAGCCAAGTGAATTACACGGCTCCATCACGGAGAGATAAAGGCCGAATAACCAACTATAGACCTGGCCGAGTACGAACAGTTACTCAAATGAGGGATTATTCATTGGAAGAAAAGTGGGCCCAACCGTCAACATCAAGGATGACTATAAATAAGGAGAGTGTCAGCTAACATGATGTATGTGAGAATAAGTAAGTATAACTTAAGATAGAAGCAACCAAGAGAGTAGATACTGACTTATCCGTCGGAGTGCTAATTCCGACACCCTCGACTGGAGTGTTCATTCTTTTTTAGGTGACTAACTGAGGATCACGAGCGCCCTCCAAGATCCGAAGAGTATTTCCGAACCACTTCTCCACAACTGGTTAGCAAATTAGCAGAATGTCCACAATGGAAAGAGAACATAGGCATAACGATCGCAACGTATCGACATATACATAACGATTGCAACGTATATACATAACGATCACAATGTATCGACATATACATAACTATCGCAACGGATCGACATATACATAACGATCGCAATGGATTGACTTAGACATAACAACCGCAATAGGTCGACATAAACATAACGACCACTAGGGATCGACATAAACATGTGAAAATCAAGCACATGTTCATGGTGTCACCTTCGATGATCAATAGGGAATCTCATTCATTCATATCAAACATAATTTCTCAAAAAACTTGTCGTTTATAACAAAACGTTTACAATGGTCTAATAACTTATACAAAACGTCATTTACGGTTCATAGACAAAACAGTGGTTAGTAAATGATCAAAACGTATTTTCTTATTAGTTACTCAAGGGAATTCATTCACTCCTTAGCAAATTTCCTTTTGAGGAAATAGATCACATTGTACATAATTCGGTATTTCAAAGCATGACTTTTAGTTTCAAAGGACTTATTTGTAAACTGTGTCATAATTTATAACTCTTCGTCTAGCAAAACTAATTTCAAAGTAATTAATACAAAAATATCGTTACAAAGAGATTACTCACCTTGAGTAGGTTAGTGTCCTCGCACAACGTTCAAACCTACAAATCACATATACCAAACACATTGGAACACATTGTTCTAATCACATACTATATCTTCTCATTGTAAATCAATTATACATGTTGTTTCCTTACATATCAGTACCTTAATGAGTCATAATTCATGCTTAGAAATACTCAGAAGAAGACAGAAGCAAAGATGTAAACACAGAACAACATGTCAAAATATGCAGGAAAGGCTTGTCCACTCGAGCGATAGCCACAGCCGCTCGAGCATACAGTGTGCTTGTTGTACAGGGGAGCCGGCTGCTCAAGCGTTGGCCTAGGCCGCTCGAGCGGTCTAGGTTGGCATGGTGTTTGAAAATCTGTTCAAGTTTTGGAGCTTTTAATCTGCAAATCCAACTTCATTTTTTTTGTATGATTCAATCCCAAAATCCTCAATTTCATACAATACAAGACCCAAAACTTCTTTCAAGAAAACATTAATCTTTATAAACATGACTTTGAACAAAAACTTATCTTCAAATTAAAAACCAAATTTTCCATGCAAAACTCAAAGTCTTGAATTGAATTGAATTTTGATATTAAAATCATAAAAACTTATGCAAGGAAATAAGAATATGATCATATAACCCAAGAATGTATATCATGCATGGTGATTTTGAAAGTTGATTTAACTAATTCTTCCATTTTCGAACACAATTACATCAAACCTCCATTTTCATAAACATAACCCTTAATTTTATGTATGATCTCTCCTCAATCTCAATGCATCGTGTAGGAGAACAAGAATCAAAGTTTTCTTGAAAATATACCATGCATATAAAGATTAGGAGTTAATTTGAACAATTCTACCATTTTCTAACATGCATGTCCTAAGCTCTTTGTAACACCCCCAAAATAATACCATAGATGTAACCCATGAGCATATTTAAATAACAACATACATCAGAGTATAAAGTTATTTCATTACATCAAGTTAATGGATGGAAGAGTTTAACAAAAGTAGATGCCCTATTGGATTACACCTTTCCAAGCTTTAACTTGGTTACAACAAAAGTGAGCTTCGCTCGTTACATCTTAAGCCCTTGACTTTACAAAAATATACAATCAAAAGATGAAGCTCTTGCATCCAAAAATTTATCCAACGCTATTGCCTAGGTGGAGGCATGTCATCCTTACCTGAAAAGTTATTCCTTAAATAAGGTGAGCCACAGCCTAATAGAAATCATCTAACATAGTATATGGAACTTAGGAAAGGTATAAGTACAAGTGCATAGACAATGTGTGTGATAAAACTTTCCACGATTTTATATCTATTCATAAGATATCAATTTCAAGCATTAACACCATTTACTTCCAATCCACATTTCGATTACTTGTCTTTCTCAATTCATCAGTCAATTATCATCATTTCACAACAACCGAACCGAGACTACAACTCAATTATTTTCAATTTGCACAACACATATGCATAAACACATCAAACTTCCATTTCACAGATATTTCGTCCGCGGGCAGACATCAAACAAGACCCATGTAAACGTAGGTTATACAAGCACTACAATTGCCATTTTACGGATATTTCATCCGCAGGCTAGGCACCCATGTATACTTTCAGGACTTTCACCCAAGACACTCCGGCCAACTTAATTATAATGGAGTCCATCCCCTTTCTATTCCCAAACAAATATCCATACATATGCAATGTATTTAAACAAATAATCAAACGTGAAGCACACCCCCTTTCCACTTCCAAGCAAACAAACATACATATACAATATATATAAACACGGTTATACGCAATGACAACCATCACAAGATTAGTTTTAATCCACCTAATCCACATGTAATTTCTATAACAGTCAAAGCTATCCTCCACTGATAGCCCAATACAGTTATCTCTATACAAATATTTAAATCTCAATAGATAGTTTATTCAAAACTTCAAAAAGAATAAGTTAATACATAATCAATTCTACCATACATGTCAATACCCTCTCAACTCCATATTTCCAATGCCAATTGCAGATATTTATACCAAATAATCATGATAATCATTTTTGTGCAAAATTCTTCCTTTTCAAATATCGACCCAAATCTTGACCAAGTGCCAAAATCATCAAATTAAACATAGCACAACATTATTTTCTAACCCCACAAGCATTAATTTCACCTACATCCAAAACTCCTCTTTGTATTTTATGCTCCAAACCCTAGGTTCCGTTAAAACATCCCCAAATGTACCATTGTTACACAAAAGACAATAACTAAGCTAAATATCATATAAAAGTGTACAAAGATCCCTACCTCAAAGGAAGAAGATGAATCACACAAGAGAGAAACTTCAAAAGTGTCGAAACCTACTTCTATTCGGATCAAAATGTAGATCTTGACAAGCACTTCCATTTTCTCAAAGGCACTAGGGTCGAAAGGTCAATGGATCTAGATGAAATCTTATAGAGAAAATGAATTCTAGAGAGAGAGGCTCAAGAACAAGTTTTGGGAAGTTTTAGACAGAGGGATATGAAAAACTGATTCAAAATGGCTTCTTCTCGGATTGAAATACACGCAGCCCGCTCGAGCGTGGAAAGCCCCGCTCGAGCGTCAGACACAAGGTTCCGCTCAAGCGTGACAGTTGGCACTCGAGCGTAGAATGCACACATTCAGAAGTTTTATAGACGAAGGTCCCCGCTCGAGCGTGGGACTGGATGCTTGAGCATCCGATGCACACTTCCTGTATTTTAGATCTGTAAAAGAAATACTGAGAGTTGGCGAATCCCACTCGAGCGCGAGAAAGGCCGCTTGAACAGAGAAGTAAAAATGTGAAGACCGCTCGAGCGTGAGAATGCCCGCTCGAGCGGAAAGGCCAAAATCTGGGTAATACAGGTTTTGAAATAAAAACAACCAACCTGTTCCAAACGCGCAAGTGCAACCCGATAATCAAAAAGAAGGGAAAAACAAGGGAAAGAGATATGAATAACTATTCAAAACCAACCCAACCCGAGTTCAGAATACCACAAGTAATGGGTCAAAACTCAGAATCGCTATACTCTTAAATACATGAGCAAATCTTCTAATTAATTATAAATTACAATCAAGTAATCTTATGTTCTTCCTATTTGAACTTAGATTCTATGATTAAATAGTGTACCATTTCAATTTCATGAATTAGGAGGGAGAAGTTACCTTAGTTTGATGATTTAATGCAATATGAATCAAGCCCCTTCTTTCTTCTACCTTCAATTCTTCTTTGAGCTCAAACTCTCAAGATGACTATTTGTTTCCTCACTCTCCCTCTCTTCATGGATCTTGTTTGGTGTGTTAGATGAAAGACTCCATATAAGCAACCAAGTATTCTCTCTCCTACTATGTTTGTTGATTCAAAAATGAGTAGTATTCTTAATTATTATTATCATTAATTAATTTAACTTTAAACCATTAAATCATTCTAATTAAGTTAAATATAAAAAAATAAAAATCAAATCTATACAACTTAAATTAATCCTCATCACAATAAAATCTCAATTACACTAAATTTAATTTAATTATATTAGTGTGAGTGAATTAAGCTCTAATTCCTATCTAATTATTTAATTCTAACTTGTTAAAATTTACGAATCAGAGAGGTTTATTTCTCATTCTAACCTATTTGTTCTCAATAACACAATTCAATAAATCACATGACAATCAATAACACTTAACAATATATAATCGCATAATTAAAATTAGGCACATAATCAATATATAATTAATTTACTTAATTAAGGTAGTGGTTGTCACATTCTCCCCCATTAGGACGTTTGGTCCTCTAAACTTGGGCACCTAAGTCATCGGAGTCATACTATTCTGTTCACCAATAATTCGTCATACTTTTCAAAAGTTAACACATCTTATAGTATGCAAAACCCTTATTTCACTTATCAAAATACCATGCAAAACATTCCTACAGAATGACTTATGCAGAACACCCATATGGGTGGCTCGTACGAAACATTACACTTGATGACATATACAGAACATCACATTTATGACTTATACTTATTGAGTTTATTCAGAACGTCTTTTACGTGATCAAAATGATTGTTATCATAATCATACAAAATGTAAATCACACGTAACTTTATACAGGACAATTACTATCGAAATTATACAAAACAATCATCAACGATTGACATTATATGAAATGTTTATAACAGATCAACAGCTTACATGAAATATCATATTGATAGCTTATACAGAACATCATATTGATGGCTTACTAGAAATAGCGGTCTGAGTACTCTGTGTATTTTCTGAGACGAGTGTAAATACTCTCCCTTGTCTGACATTTTCTCTTGTCGTAGTAGGTCTTGTCATCGGCATAGAACCAACTAAGCTAACGACGGGTCTCTTAACATTTTGTTCAACTTAGGGACAGTCTTTTACCAAATATCCCACTTTTCCACATCCAAAACAAGCCCCAGAAGTTTGAGAATGGATTCCTCGGTGCCTTTTCCCACACTCTAAACAAATTGGTGCTGAACCATTTCTTTGGGCAAGTTCACTTTAACTAGGATCACTAGACATTTCTAAGTTTCGTTTCTTATTCATTGAAGGTGTTGATTCTCTATTCACATCAGAGCCTTGTTTCTTACATTTCCCATCAACTACTGGTGTCTTGGCCTGTTTTAGAGTTGCAATGTTTGCCTCAGCCATCAAAGCTCTATCAAGAACATCAATATACTTTATTAGTTTAAGAACATTAACCCGATCCAGCACTTCAATATTCAGTCCACCTTCAAACTTGTGAGCTTTGTATCTACCATATGTGGTGCACAACGTGCAAGCTCAAAGAATTTTGCTTCATATTCAGCCATGGACATAGTTCCCTACTTTAACTCCTTAAACTCAGATACTTTACGGTCATGAATACACTAAGAAAAAAATATTTTTCATAAAAAGCCTCTTCAAATTGTGCCCTAGCCATAGAACCATTGTTATCCCGACTAAGCATCCACCATCGCCTTGCATCTTCTTGTAACGTGAAAGTATCCAATAACACCTTTTGTGTCTCTGAACATGGAAACACTTCAAATAATTTTTCTGTCTCCAAAATCCATGCTTCGGCTTTCAGTGGCTCAAGACCTCCCTAAAACGTTGGTGGCTTCATTTTGTTGAACTTTTGTGTTAGGGTTATGATATCATCATTGTTGGTTGGTTCAACTTGTACCCGTGGTGAAGGAGGAGGTGGAGCCTGTTGATTCTGCTGTTGTTGTCTTAGAGATTCAGTCAATAATTCAACCATTCTTTCCAACCGTGCAATTCTCGCATCTGATGATTTAGTTGCATCTACATTTCTTGTATTCTCCATTGAACTATATAAAATATAGTAATAATAAACATAGGCAAATAATTCTCACTTTCACATTCTTTTATCACATATATACATAATAATTCCAAACACACTCACACATACAATTATAATGTCCTAATTTCTTCTCTAAGATACCCTATATCTCATTTGGACGTGTGTGTGCAGTAGAACTTATGCTCTGATACCACGTTGTCATGACCCAAACCCGCTCCTATAGGTTTAGCGTCGTAACCGGCCAGTAATCCATGATTACCAAAGGCCTACTTAACAATAATGACAATAACACAATAAAAGGGGCTGGCGGAAGCCAATTCAATAATAGAAAATAACGTCCAACGAGCTATAAGAACTTAAACGTACAAACCCACTTTCAAATATTTATGTATGCACAAACACTTAAGTCCATAAACACTTATATACAAAATGAAACACAAGTTAGGGAATTAAATCCCATAATCAAAACAATACAAACAAAAGTCATACACCACTCTTGCCACTAGACTGATTTCAAAAGGGTGAATATGAACCATCCAAAAGCCTTCACACATATTGGCTTGGAACCTTACGGTGAGACACAATAGTTGGCTTGACAAAAAGAGAGTTCAGGTCGGCGCCACTAACTTTGATCCAGTCCCCGATCACCTACATACATATAGTAAACAATGAGTTAGAGCCCAATGAATAATCCCAATGTAAAGATTCACAGCTTATATAATCAAAATAATGTTCAAAATATTTTTTTGGATACTTGTACTAATGAATAAAGTTCCATAAACCTTCAGTAAACTTTCCACAGATCAACACATAACGCAGTACATTGTCTAAAGCATTACTAGACCTTTAGCAAAATACTATACAAAATGTTCATGACGAAACAAACTATTTATCAAACATATACATTCAGAAGTCATAAAGTGTGACGTCCCGATTCTACACCATTGGTTACAGTCAGGGGAGAGTCACTAATGAGTCCTATGGTCAATAACCAAGTAAGATCCTAGATCGCCGGAGAAGTCAAAATAGCCTCCCTTCTAAGTCCAGCTTTCTTAGGCAGCGCACTACCCTTTTGACAGATCTTAAGAGGTATTGACACAAGGTCTCATAAGCAACGATAAGGTTCATACATGGATTACCAATACATAACAATCACAATTATACTTAATTCAAAAGATTGTTCCATTACATTACATCCCAAAAGAAGGTTTAAAACTTCACATGAGTTCTTACAAAATAACAAAAGGAATTTCTAGCTTTCCTAAGATAGCCAAAAGTCTTCGAAGGTTTCGGGCTCGTCATCTCCAGCTATAAATTCCGCTTCGTCACCTGGCATGGTACGCTGTGAGCTTTAAATGCCCAATAAACACAATCATACCCCACCTTTTTTTCCCAGTCCAATACACAATCACAATTATAGCACCAAGTAGTAAAGCATGTTACTCAAATAAATGGATAAATAAATAAATGGTTAGGTTAGATGTCAGTAATCTAGAAATCTGCCAAAGAGATTTCGTCTTCCCAACCACAAGAATCGGACGCGGATTATTCGGTATGCCCCTTCTTTTGCTGCTTTGTTGTAGAACTAACCTCGGATGCCTACCAACGGTTATATACCGCGTAGTGCCAACCGCAGGGCCTCAAAAGAGATGGTAAAATAGGGCCTTGCCCGAATCCCTCCTCACACCAAACCACCTAGGGTCCGAATACAACCGCTCCGTTCAAGGGTTCCGAAAACCACTTGCGCAAGACTTTAACTTCAAAATAGGGAACGCATCCCAACAATCCATATATCACATATTCTTATTTTTCATACTCAAGCGATCGAAAATCCAATACCCTCCCCATTAGGTTTCCCGTTGAATTAAATGTCTTAAATCAAGGTTAGTCCAACTTATAAGACAATAACATCCATATAAGCATGCATTCTTAAGATGAGAAAGGTGAATAACATAATCACAACACATATAATATCATGCCAAGATATGATCATAAGCTAATAAGCAATCTCATGAACTCAAGGGTATGAAACATCCACACATAACAAAATTTCCAGATTTAATATCACATAAAAATTTAAAATGAAAGGGCTATTTTAGATCCTTTACCGGACTTGGCCTTCCTATGGTTCGTAGAGGATTTAATCTAGTTTCTAGAATATCTTTTGTAAATGGGATCGCTTTTCCAGATTTTGAGTTATTTAGAAAATATTCCAGCGCTGTCCAGGTTCTGTCTAGATCCATCGACCGTTATGAAAAATTGATTTTCTTGCAAATCGCTTAATGTTTTTCGATGAAACCAATTTTAGTTGAAAGCTAAAACTTTAAGGAAGATTTTGACATAAAATAGAGGTCCAGAATAATTTTGTACATTTTTCTAGAATTTCTGGAAGTGGGCTGCAAAAACAAATTCTGGGGTATTTTGCCCAAAACAAGAAGATTTATGAAAAGGGGATTCCACCAAAGGAAAGTTTCATTTCTTTTGTGAAGAAAATATGCTAACTATCATATATTTAACTCAGAAAATTTGTTTGAAGGAGTGCCTTTGCAAAGTTGAGAGATTGGTACAAAAAAATGGTTTGGGACCAAAATGGGAAAAATACAAGAGAGATGGAACCAATACTCAAATCTTAGCATTTTTAACATAAGAACTCTTTAATAACAGATCTGAAACACATTATTTAGAAACATGTATTGAAAGAAGGAAAATAAAAGAGAAGGTTGTGTTTGTGACTTACTTGCTATTTTGCACAAGAATGCTCTCTTCTCCCTCCCTCTTCTTCTCTAGACCCCTCTCTCTCTTGCTCTCCTCCCTCTCTCTAACCGAATGTGTGTGTGGGTGAGTGTGTTATGTGTCTTTGCAAGCTAGGGGGTGTGTTGGTATTTATAGACAAACTTTGGAGGCAAAAAGTCCTAAAAGCCCCTTAGTTGGAAATGGATGGAAAGGTTAGGATTTGTTTGAATTCTAAGGAAATAGAAGGGTTTTGGGAGGCTTGTTCATTGATTTAGGCCACACATAGTTAAAATGGAACTAGTTTTGAAATTAGCAACCTAAGTACTAGGTTGGTGGTTTTTCCTAGAAGTTCATGATGATGTTTCTTGGAAATTGATTTATCACTTTCTTCTAGGAAGGCTAGGCATAGGGAAGGTTGGAGGGAAATTTTTTAATTATTTTATGTCCTAGGCACATTCCTCAAGGTGTATACATATATATATTACAAGATTGATGGTACTTCAAGGTACAAGGTACAAGTACTAGTTTGCGGTAAATTTAGAATTGAAATAAAGTGTGACGGCTTGGAGTTAATTTCTTGTATTGGGACCCTACTTAGGTGGAATTAAATTAAATTAGGTTAGGAAACCTAATCCGGCTAGTGCAATTCCTGTTTTGATAAAAATAAATAAAATAAAATAGTAATGCTAACCGACAATATTCGAATTTATTCCAGTAACCGAGGGGCTTTAAGAAAATAATTTATCATTAGGGTCTTAAAAGTAAATACATATTTCGGGGGCTTCACAACCTATCCCCCTTAAAACAATTTCGTCCCCGAAATTCAACTATATACTGCCTTCAAAAAGCTCGGGGTAGTTTGCCTTCACCCAGTCCTGTCGTTCCCAAGTAGATTCCTCAATTCCCCGATGACGCCATAGCACTTTCACCAATTGAACCGTTTTGCCTCTAAGGTTCTTCTCTCGATGATCTTGTATTGCTACCGGTCCTTCTTTAAACGTAACATCTTTATCAAGACTGATCTCTTCCCATTTGAGGACGTGTATCGGGTCGGCGATGTATTTTCTCAACATAGATACATGGAAGATGTTGTGTATCCCTGCTAATTGCGGGGGTAGTGCTAGTCTATATGCTACTTTGCCCACTCTTTCCAATACCTCAAAAGGCCCGATATATCGTGGTGACAGCTTTCCCTTTTTCCCAAAACGTATGACTCCACACCTAGGTTGCACCTTTAGGAACACGTGGCTGCCTACTTCAAACATCAATGGTCTTTTCCTCCTATCTGCATAATTCTTTTGACGGTCTTGGGCAGTCTTTAACTGTTGTCGAATCAATTTGACCTTCTCAGTAGTCTCTAGAACAAGTTCGGGTCCTATCAGATTTGCATCACCCACTTCCGTCCAACAAATCGGCGATCTACAAGGTCGTCCATGTAATGCTTCAAAAGGCGCCATACCGATGCTAGCTTGAAAGTTGTTGTTGTAGGCAAATTCAATTAGGGGCAGGTGTCGTTCCCAACTTCCTTGAAAATCCATCGCGCAAGCTCTCAACATGTCTTCGAGTGTCTGGACTGTGCGTTCAAATTGTCCATCCGTCTGCAGGTGGACGGCGGTGCTAAAACATAACTCAATACAAAGAGCTTCCTGTAGGTTCCCAAAATCGAGAGGTGAATCGTGGATCTCGATCTGACACAATAGATACCGAAATTCCATGTAGTCAAATGATCTCCCCAATGTAGAGTCTACACATAGACTCTAGAGTGTCGGTCATCTTATAGGGTAATAAATGTGCTGACTTGGTGAGGCGGTCCACTATTACCCATATAGCATCGCACCCTCTAGGTGACTTAGGCAACCCTGTCACAAAATCCATCGTCACTTATTCTCACTTCCATTTGGCTATTGGTAGAGGTTGCAATATTCCTCTTGGTTTTTGATGTTCCGCCTTTATTTGTTGGCTTGTCAGACATCATGCTACAAATTTAGCCATTTCCATCTTCATCCATTCCACCAATATTGCCTCTTCAAATCTTGGTACATTTTAGTCCCTTTTGGATGTACCGTAAATGTAGAATGATGACATTCTTTCAGTACCTTTTCTCTAAGTAACTCGTCACTTGATACAAACAATCTGCCTTGGTATCTTAAACTCCCATCGGAGTGAATTACCCAACTGGGCATGGGTTCTCCTGACTCTAGACGTCCCTTGATGTAGGCTACCTGTTGATCATGCTTCTGGGCCTCCACGACCTCATTCGTCAACTTAGGCATCACCTTCTGCGTACTAAGACATGCTTTTGTAATTTGGGATTCCACTTGGATCCTAAACTCATTGAGTGTCTTAACTATATCTCATTCCTTGACGAAGATCTTAGCCAACATCCCTCTGCTCTTACGACTTAGAGCATCTGCTACTACATTGGCCTTACCGGGGTGATATGAGAGAGTGAACTGGAAATCCTCAAGATACTTCATCCATCGTCTCTGTCTCAAGTTAAGGTCCTTCTGTGTGAATAGATACTTCAGACTCTTGTGATCGGTGAAAATCTCACATTGTTCCCCATACAGGTAATGTCGCCATTGCTTTAGGGCAAAACTACGGCTGCTAGCTCCAAGTTGTGTGTGGGGTAGTTGCGCTCGTGAGGTTTTAACTGCCTGGATCCATACGCGACCACCTTTCCATTTTGTATGAGCACGCAACCTAATCCTTCTTTAGACGTATCGCAATACACAGTGTACCCCTCTTCTCGTTCTGGGATGGTCAAAATTGGTGTACTAGTTAACCTCTTCTTTAGTTCTTAGAAGGATTTTTCGTCCCACTCATACTTTACTCCTTTTTGCGTCAAACGAGTCATTGGTTTAGCTAGTTTGGAGAAATCTTGGTTGAACCTCCGGTAATAATTGGCCAATCCTAAGAAGCTGCGGATTTCTGACGCGGTTTTTAGTTGTCTCCAATCTAATACTGCCTCCACCTTGGTTGGATCTACCGCAATCCCATTCTCTGATACCACGTGTCCTAAGAATTTTACTTCATTTAACCAGGATTCACATTTACTCGCCTCAGCATATAGTCAAATATCCCTAAGAACTTGGAGGACAGTCCTTAAATGTTGCTCATACTCTTCTTTAGACCTTGAATATACCAAGATGTCATCAATGAATACTACTACAAACTGGTCAAGGTATGGTCTAAAGATCTTATTCATCAAACTCATGAATACTGCCGGTGCATTAGTTAGTCCGAAGGGCATTACTACAAACTCATAGTGGCCATATCTAGTACGAAAGGCAGTCTTTGGTATATCCTCCTCCTTCACTCGTGGTTGATGGTAACCTGACCTGAGATCGATCTTTGAATAGCACCTTAAGCCTCTAAGTTGGTCAAAAGATCATCAATCCTCAGGAACGGTGTCACGACCCAAACTACCCCTATGGGTTTAGCACCATAACCGGCCAGTAATTCGAGATTACCGAAGCCTTGTTTAACAGTAGAACAGTAAAACAGAGTACAGGGGCATGGCGGAAGCCAAAACAGTAAATAAATAATGTCCAATGAGCTGTGACAGTCTATATGCAAAAAGAATTTCATACACATATATAAACTCAGTACAGAATAGTATGCACAATATATACAACATCGAAACGAGGACCAAATCCCTATTAAGCGATGCAGACTGTGTTATCGGTCTATCTGATTATACAAAATGGACACAGAGTCAGACAGGGGAAATAAAAACACCCATAAGCCAAAACTTGACAGGCTCGAAACCTCGCAGTGAGGCACATAGGTTGGCTTGACAAAACTGGAGTTACCCCGACGCTTCTAGCCGCGGTCTGGTGCCTGTACACCTACATATATATATGAGCAGTGAGCTAAAACCCAGTGAATAACATAATGCATAAACAGGTTTAGAATGAATGTCCTTACAGTAATGAAAACAGTTCATTAAATCAAGATTGATCTTTTAGTCGAATAATCGTCACGGTCATATGTGGTACATCCATTAGCATAGCGAAGATAAAATGTAGGTCTTAAAAGACCGAACAGGTCAATAATGGCCATCAATCAAGAAATGAGTGGTTCCAACGAGGAACCGACAGAGATCTCTATGTGATAGCAGTCGATAATGATGGTTGCTAAGGATGCCACAATGATCCGAATATAGGACATACATTCATTGATTAACGATATGATTCCGTAAAATAAATGCAGTTCAGTATTCAAAAGATAATTATTTTGAACATATCTTTACACAATTGTTACTCACAGAGTTCTGGGCTACGGTAAGTTAGAGCGTCTCCTCCCTACACAGTTTATAGATTGAACACACACTAAGCTACACAGTTGGGAAAGTAATAACTTAATCCCTAAATTGCCTCGGTGTGGTTCTACATCTATATTCTCATTAAGATGCGTTAAACTAGGCCTAAGAATGCCTAGGATGGGATGAGAATGCAAAGATGCACTTAGAAAACATTTTCAGAATTTCTTAGAAAATAAGGGTCTCGTTCGAGCGAGCTTGTCAAAAAAGTAGGGTCGCTCAAGCGTGGACTTCCTCGTTCGAGCGGTCTGCAAAAATGCAAAAAGTGCTGGATGTTGGAAAACTCCGCTCAATGCTTCGCCGACGCCGCTCGGCGTGAAGACCGATCCTCGCCGGCGAGGTTCTCTCGCCGGCGTGCGTCTGCGTGCACCAAGATTCTGAGAGCTTGAAATTTATGCTCGAGCCACCATTCCTTCGCTCGAGCGGAGCTCAGAATAAACGATGGTCGCTCGAGCGCGGAATCCTTCGCTCGAGCGAAGAAGGCAAATTCTGGAATTTCCAGATTTGCCTCCCAAGCTCAAACCAAGCATTTCTTAGCTCAAAACTCGACCTCTTGGGCCCAATTTTTGGAAAACACATCAAAACTCAATATACAACAAGTTTCAAAGCTTAATTTGTGAAATCAAAGCCTAAGGGTGAGTCAATTAAATCCAATTTCCACCTAAATTCATGAACAAGATAAACATGCAAACATGCATGAATTAAATTCAATTCAAAGCTTCAATCTCATGCTCTAGTGAGCCAAATCTTTCAAAAACATGGTAAGTTCATGGTCTATTGTAAAAATATGAGCATGCATGTACAATTTCATGAAGAACAACATCAAAACTCAAGGATGTAAACAAGCATGCATGAATTAAGCTATAATTCAACAATCTAAGACTAAATCATGTCTTAGTTCTTCAATTTGACATGAATCATGCAAGAATCACTTAAATTTATGAACAAAAGGGTAGTTACTCTACCTTAGGTCTTGAAGTAAAGGTAAGGAGGCTCAATTATGCAATTCTCTAACAATTTCTTCAAGTCTCCAAGCATTAATCAAAATGACACTCAATTTCTCTCCCTCTCCCTCTCTTGGACAGCAAGAACAAGGAAAAGAGGCTGATGAAATGTTTGTTCAAGTGTAATATGAAGATCAAAGTGTTTGAGATAGTGGGCCACTAGTGTGGCATTTCAGTAAATAAGTCCAACAATGCAATTTAACTTATTTTAATCTAATTTAATCATACCAAATCAATTTTCAGATAATTATACCATAAAATCACATAAATTATGACGATCATAAAACACTAATCGATTTCTGGTTCGGCCGCCGATAAGGCCTTCAATTTGTAGTTCAAACATAAAGATATGAACAAATAATTTGGCAAGCAAACAAATAGAATGCAATTTAACTAACATATACTCAATCAATCAGTTTCAGATTTCAGTTAGTCAGTTCAGTATTTCGATTACTTCAGTTATCAATCAAAATCAGTCTCGATTTAACAGTAATCAGTGGTCATTCGGTAAATAGTGGTGAGGGTTATTACAGTCTCCCCTCCTTAAAAAGAGTTTAGTCTTCTAAACTCGAGTTACCTTCATTCTGGAAGAAAACAGGATTCAGAGAAAACAGTTCAGGATATCTCTTGGCCATGTCGTCTTTTCTTTCCCAAGTGGCATACACGCCACCATGGTTTTGCCAGTCAACCTTCACTAACGGGATCTCTTTGTTTCTCAATTTCTTTATCCGTCTGTTTACAACCTGAATAGGTCATTCCTCGTAAGTGTAGTCATCACTTAGCACTACACGGGTCGGCTCAATCACATGGAAGGGATCCCGAAGGTAATCTCTCAACATCGAAATGTGGAAGACGTTATGCATATGCTCCATTTCATAAGGAAGCGCAACTTGATACGCCACCGGATTGATTTTCTCAATAATCTCATACGGTTCGACATATCTTGGCGCTAACTTGCCTTTGACTCCAAAACGAGTCTGGCCTTTCATCGGTATCATTTTCACAAAAACGTGATCACCTACTTTATATTCTCTATCCCGCCTTCTAATATCAGCATAACTTTTCTGCCTACTCTGTGCGGTTTTCAGTCTCTGTTGTATCAGTTTTACTTTCTCAGTCGTTTCGCATACAATCTCAGGCCCAAGCAAAGGCCCATCTCCAACTTCTGCCTAGCAGATCGGAGATCTACATTTTCTGCCATACAATGCCGCGAAAGGCGCCATACCAATACTTGAATGATAGCTGTTGTTGTAGGCGAATTCGGCTAAGGGCAAATGACTTTCCCAGTTTCCCTGAAAATCAAGGACACACATTCTCAATAAATCCTCCAGAGTTTGAATGGTCCTTTCTGACTAACCATCTGTCTGAGGATGATAGGCACTACTCAGTCTCAGTTCAGTACCCAATGCAGTCTGTAAGCTTTGCCAAAATCTCGATGTAAACTTCGAATCCCTGTCAGAAACAATGGACACAGGCACTCCGTGCAGTCTAACAATTTCATCAACATAGAGTACAGCCAATTTGTCCGCATTATAAATTGTCTTGACAGGTAAGAAGTGAGCAGATTTAGTCATTCTATCAACAATAACCCAAATCGAGTCTATACCTTTACTGGAGCGAGGCAATCCCACAATAAAATCCATAGTAATATGTTCCCATTTCCACTCCGGTATCGGTAAGGGCTGCAATAAGCCTACGAGTCGTTGATGTTCAGCTTTGACTTGTTGGCAATGAAGACATTTCGATACAAAGGCAATAATTTCTTTCTTCATTCCCGGCCACCAGAAATTCAGTTTCAGATCTTGGTACATTTTCGTATTCCCCGGATGGATAGAAAATTTTGAATTGTGGCCCTCTTGTAGAACTCTTCTTTTCAATTCAGAATCATTCGGTACACACAGTCTTTCTTGAAATTTCAGTACATTGTTTTCAAATTTGAATCCCGGTCTCGGTTTAGATTCCCTTTCTTTGATGATCTTCTTCAAAAAGTCATCCAGTTACTGTTTCTCTTTAATTTTCTCAATCAGTGCCAGTTGAGCAGAAATAGCAGCTATTGTTCCACCTTGTTCTCGCAAAACAATTTCAATTTTAAATTTTTCAAGGTCACAAAGTAACTCTTTCTGTCCAGTAAGTAAACAAGCTAAGTTACCAATCGATTTCCGGCTCAGTGCATCGGCAACGGTGTTGGCTTTTCCCGGATGGTACAAAATCTGTAAGTCATAATCTTTAATCAGTTCTAGCCATCTCCGCTGTCTCATGTTCAGTTCTTTCTCAGTGAAGAAGTATTTCAGACTCTTGTGGTCAGTGTATACTTCACATGTCGCCCCATAGAGGTAGTGACGCCAGATTTTCAATGCAAACACTACTGCAGCAAGTTCCAAATCATGGTTCGGGTAGTTCTTTTCATGCGGTCTCAGTTGTCGAGAAGCATAAGCAATTACTCTCCCATTTTGCATTAAAACACATCCCAAACCCTTGTAACAAGCATCACTAAAAATGGTAAAACCATCCATACCTGAAGGTAGGGTAAGAACTGGTGCGGTCACGAGTCGAGTTTTCAACTCTTGAAATGCTGATTCCCTTTGGTCAGTCCAGTCAAATGATGTCCCCTTCTGAGTTAACTGAGTCAATGGTAAGACAATTTTGGAGAAATCTTTGACAAATCTTCTGTAATACCCGGCTAATCCCAAAAAGCTTCGAACTTCTGTCACATTTGTTGGTCTAGGCCAGTTCACTACAGCTTTAATTTTCTGTGGATCAACAGAAATTCCATCTTTGCTAACAACATGACCCAAAAACATAACATGATCAAGCCAAAACTCACACTTAGACAGTTTAGCATAAAGTTTCTGTTCTCTTAGGGTCTGTAGGGCAAGTCTCAGATGATGTTCATGTTCTTCTATACTTTTGGAGTAAATCAGTATGTCATCTATGAATACAACAATAAAGTCGTCAAGGTATGGTTTAAAGATTCTGTTCATGAGGTCCATAAATGCAGCAGGTGCATTGGTAACTCCGAAAGGCATAACTAAAAATTCATAATGTCCATACCTCGTTCGAAAAGCAGTTTTGTCTATGTCTTCTGGTTTAACTTTCTACTGATGGTATCCTGATCTGAGATCAATCTTATAAAACACTTGAGCACCCAGTAACTGATCAAATAAGTCATCAATACGAGGCAATGGGTATTTATTTTTCACAGTTACCTTGTTCAGTTCATGGTAATCAATACACAGTCTCAGTGAGTCGTCTTTCTTTTTCACAAACAAGACAGGTGCGCCCCACGGTGATGTACTAGGCCTGATGAACTTTTTGTCTAGCAGTTCTTGCAGTTGCACTTTCAATTCTTTCAGTTTAGTCAGAGCCATTCTGTAAGGAGCTTTCGATATAGGCTGTGTACCCGGAATCACATCAACGGTGAACTCAGTCTCCCTGCCAATCAAATCCCCTGGCAGATCATCTGGAAATACATCTGGGAATTCTCTGACTATAGAAATACAGTTCACATCAGTTTTAATATTATTATCAGTAGATACAGTCAATACAGAACACAGATATCCTTTACATCCCTTTCTAATCAATTTAACGGCTTTCACAAATGAAATCAAATACGGAGGAGGTACTACTCCAACCCCATTAAACACAAATTCGGGTAAACCAGGTGGATGGAAAACAACTTGCTTTGTCACACAGTCAATGGTAGCATGATATTTTTGTAACCAGTCCATCCCCAATATTACATCAAAATGATCAATGTTCAAGGGCAGTAAATCAATAAACAGATGCATATTCCCAACAACGATTTCACATACAAGGTACTTATAAGCACATGTCATGGATCCCCCAACAGGTGATGATACAGCTAACAGATAGTTCATAGGTTCTAAAGGTCTATTCAATTTTTGTGAAAAGGCATGCAATACATATGAATGTGTAGACCTCGAATCAATCAGTACATATGCATTTTGAGTACAAATAGAGAGGATACCTGACACAATGGTCTCAGTATTTTGTACGTCTCCCGGTACTAGGGCGAACACTCGGCCCTGCCTCATAGGCTCTTTCCCGGTAGCTTTGGGGTTCAGTTTTGGTGCTACTGATTGATCTTTGGTGTCGCTGCACTTTACTATTACTGAACAGTGGAAGGGCAATCTTTCACCATGTGGCCCACCTTGCCACACCTGTAACAGCACCAGAGATTTTATAACAAACTCCCTTGTGATTCTTACCACATTCGGAGCAGGGCGGAATGGAACGGTTCCCCTGGCTAGAAGTAGTCGTTGACCCTATATTTTGCTTTTTGTTCAGCGGGTTGTTCTTGCCTTTCTTGAACTTAAAACCCTGCCTCCTACCACGCCATTCAGATGCTGGTGTTTCAGATTGTTTCACTGCTTCGATGTTCGACTCAGCCATCAATGCTCGGTCAAGAACACCTACATAGTTTGGTAGCTTTAAAACACTTATTTTGTCGAGTAATACAACATTAAGGCCGCCTTCAAACTTTCTGGCCTTCTTGTAATCAGTGTCCACCATGTGTGGTGCATAACGGGCAAGCTCTGTGAACTTTGTTTCATATTCAGCAACGGACATAGTGCCCTGTCTCAGTTTTTCAAATTCAGTTACTTTTCTGTCCCTGACACACTGGGGGAAATACTTTTCAAAGAAGGACTCCTTAAACTGAGCCCAAGTCACTACAGTGTTGGTGTCACGGATTAGCATCCACCACTTTCTAGCCTCTTCTTGCAAGGTGAAGGTAGCTAACAGTACTTTATGTGCCTCCGAGCATGGAAACACTTCAAACAATTTTTTAGTCTCCAAAACCCATGTTTCAGCCTTTAGTGGTTCAAGACCTCCCTGAAAGGATGGCGGTTTCATCTTGCTGAGCTTATGGGTGAGAGCAATTATGTCCCCATCATTAACATTGACATTCTGTACATTCACATTCTGTTCTGGCTGTACCGGAGGAGGAGGTGGGGGCTGTTGGTTCTGTTGTTGATCTAGTCTTTCAGTTATCAGTTCCATCATTCTTTCCAGTCTTGCCATTCTTGCCTCAGAGGATGAGGATTCAGATTCATTTGTAGTTCTTGCATTATCCATTTCACTATAAGTAGTCATAGCAATTATCAACATATACAGTTGCATACTTAAACAGTTTATCACATTAGCACATATTCAGTCATGTCATAACCACACACTTATCATGCTCATGTAATGCCCTAATCACTTCTCTAGGACACCCTATAGCTCATTTGGACACGTGTGTGCGGTATAACTCGTGGTAAGTATCGCTCTGATACCACTCTGTCACGACCCAAACCCGCCCCTATGGGTTTAGCACCGTAACCGGCCAGTAATCCGAGATTACCGAAGGCCTGCTTAACAGTAGAACAATAAAACAGAGTACAGGGGCATGGCGGAAGCCAAAACAGTAAATAAACAATGTCCAATGAGCTGTGACAGTCTGTATGCAAAAAGACTTTTTATACACATATATAAACTTCGATGCAAGATGTAAAGATGCATAATATATACAACCCGATCGAGCGAGGACCAAATCCCTATTAAACAAGATGACAAGTGTTATCATCTATCTGATTATACAAAACGGACATAGAGTCAGACAGGGGAAATAAAAACACCCCTAAGCCAAAGCTTGACAAGCTCGGAACCTCGCAGTGACGCACATAGGTTGGCTTGACAAAACTGGAGTTACCCCGACGCTTCTAGCCGCGGTCTGGTGCTTGTACACCTACATATATATATGAGCAGTGAGCTAAAATCTAGTGAATAACATAATGCGTAAAGAGGTTTAGAATGAATGTCCTTACAGTAATGAAAACAGTTCATTAAATCAGTATTTTAGTCTTTCAGTCAGAACAGTCGTTCAATCATATGTGGTACATTTATTAGCATAGCAGTACAGTAAACAGTAGGTCTTAAAAGACCGAACAGTCAATAATGGCCATCAATCAAGAAATGAGTGGTTCTAACGAGGAACCGAGAGATCTCTAGAATTGATATGATCGATGTGATGAGTTGCTAAGGATGCCTGTCTGATTCGAATATAGGACATACATTCATTGATTAACGATAGCAGTTCAAAAACAAGATGCGATTCGATTCAAAAGATAATTATTTTGAACATATCTTTACACAATTGTTACTCACAGAGTTCTGGGCTACAGTAACCTAGAGCGTCTCCTCGGAAAGCCAACCCTACACAGTTTACAGATTGAACACACACTAAGCTACACAGTTGGGAAAGTAATAACTTAATCCCTAAATTGCCTCGGTGTGGTTCTATATCTATATCCTCATTAAGATGCCTTATACAAGGCCTAAGAATGCATAGGATGGGATGAGGATGCAAAGATGCACTTAAAAAACATTTTCAGAATTTCTCAGAAAATAATGGTCTCGCTCGAGTGTGGCTTTCTTCGCTCGAGCGAGCTTGTCAAAACAGTAGGGTCGCTCAAGCGTGGACTTCCTCGCTCGAGCGGTCTGCAAAAATGCAAAAAGTACTGGATGTTGGAAAACTCCGTTCGATGCTCGCTCGACGCTCGCTCGAGCGTAAGACACAGTCCTCGCTCGAGCGTAGGTTCTCTCTCTCGAGCGTGCGTCTGCGTGCACCAAGATTCTGAGAGCTTGAAATTTACGCTCGAGCCACCATTCCTTCGCTCGAGCGGAGCTCAGAATAAACGATGGTCGCTCGAGCGTGGAATCCTTCACTCGAGCGAAGAAGCCAAATTCTAGAATTTCTAGATTTGCCTCCCAAGCTCAAACCAAGCATTCCTTAGCTCAAAACTCGACCTCTTGGGCCCAATTTCTGGAAAACACATCAAAACTCAATATACAACAAGTTTCAAAACTTAATTTGTGAAATCAAAGCCCAAGGGTGAGTCAATTAAATCCAATTTCCTCCCAAATTCATGAACAAGATGAACATGCAAACATGCATGAATTAAATTCAATTCAAAGCTTCAATCTCATGCTCTAGTGAGCCAAATCTTTCAAAAACATGGTAAGTTCATGGTCTATTGTAAAAATATGAGCATGCATGTACAATTTCATGAAGAACAACATCAAAACTCAAGGATGTAAACAAGTATGCATGAATTAAGCTATAATTCAACAATCTAAGACTAAATCATGTCTTAGTTCTTCAATTTGACATGAATCATGCAAGAATCACTTAAATTTATGAACAAAAGGGTAGTTACTCTACCTTAGGTCTTGAATTAAAGGTAAGGAGGCTCAATTATGCAATTCTCTAACAATTTCTTCAAGTCTCCAAGCATTAATCAAAATGACACTCAATTTCTCTCCCTCTCCTTCTCTTGGACAGCAAGAACAAGGAAAAGAGGCTGATGAAATGTTTGTTCAAGTGTAATATGAAGATCAAAGTGTTTGAGGTAGTGGGCCACTAGTGTGGCATTTCAATAAATAAGTCCAACAATGCAATTTAACTTATTTTAATCTAATTTAATCATACCAAATCAATTTTCAGATAATTACACCATAAAATCACATAAATTATGACGATCATAAAACACTAATCGATTTTCAGTTCGGCCGCCGATAAGGCCTTCAATTTGCAGTTCAAACATAAAGACATGAACAGATAATTTGGCAAGCAAACAGATAGAATGCAATTTAACTAACATATACTCAATCAATCGGTTTCAAATTTCAGTCAGTCAGTTGAGTATTTCGATTACTTCAGTTATCAATCATAATCAGTCTCGGTTTAACAGTAATCAGTGGTCATTCGGTAAATAGTGGTGAGGGTTATTACAAACGGGTATCGGTTTTTAATTGTGACTCGATTGAGTTGACGATAATTGATGCATAACCTCAACGACCCATCTTTCTTTTTAGCAAACAACACGGGTGCTCCCTATGGCGAAGTACTTGGCCTAACGAATCCTTTCTTGAGCAATTCCTGTAGTTGTGTCTTCAATTCTCGTAGTTCTGCTCGTGCCATGCGATATGGAGCCATGGATATTGGGGTAGTTCCAGGTTGTAGCTCGATGCCAATGTCTACTTCCCAGGTTGGTGGCAATCCTGGTAACTCTATAGAAAATACATCTGCATAATCGCATACTATGCGCGGGAGTTCTGTTTCCCCTTGGCCTTCCTCATTTAAAATCAGACTTGCTATTCTACCTGCAAGTTGATCGTGCCACTGCGTCTGACGTTTTATTGAAACGATGGGGTCTTGTCTATCCCCCTTAAACTGGAAACGCATCCCTTCTTGCGTGTGAGCTACCACTTTCTTCTGACGACAGTCGATCGCCGCTAAGTGGGCGGTCAACCAGTCCATGCCCAAGATGATATCGAAGTCCGACATTTCCATGACACGCAGGTCGCAAGTTAAGCGTAGGTTCGACATTCCTATTTTACAATCTTTACAAATCAATCCTACCCGAACGCATCCTCCCATAGGTGACATTACTCTTAAGGCAGTTTCTAAAGGTTCACATACAAGTTCTAATGACTTAGCACAAGCAGAGGATATGAAAGAATGTGATGCACCCATATCAAATAAAACATGCACCCAAGAATTGTATAGCACTAAATTACCCTCATTTACAGACGGGTCTGCTTTTTCCTCTTGCAAGGCAAAGACTCTGCCGGTTGCCTTCTGGTTGTTCCTTTCTGGTCCCTCATGAAGTTGGGTTTTCTTTCCATAAGCTCCAAATCCTCTTGGATTCTACCTCCTTTCATTCTGAAGTCAATGTTGTGCTGATTATTTCCACAAGGATGGTAAGACTCCTCCAAAATTTGATTCTTGATAGGGTTCGGGATTTAGCCACGGTTACTAGTCCATTCTTAAGGTTTCGATTTCCTGGTACCGCATTTCTATTATTGCTTGCAAGCTCATGTTATTACTTGTCTCGAAGTATGGTCCACTATTTGTTGTCCTTTGAATGGGGTGAGGCGTAAGACAAATTCTAACTACAGAGGCAATTCCTTATAGGTAAGCAACTAATCTTAAGTTAGAGTTTAATTACACAGCACAACTTCATATATTCTTAATAATAATTACAAGATTCCTAAAATTGGATTGAAGTAGAGACAAGGAATACGAAGCAGTTATGGTGATAACATCAGGATTAACTGAAATATGGATGAATGGTATGATGTTATGGTTTCAAACTTCAATGTGATCAAGGTTATAGATGTAGTGACTAAACTAGATATTTAACTTGAAACTGCGTTGGCCATCCACGTTTCAAACTAAATATCCAAGATTCATCACCGAGTAAAGAAAATGAAATTATTTACAAGAAGTCTTGGGCTAAATAAAATAATCAAGGGTCAAAGGAGGTCGAATTTACAAATAGTAGTATATAAAACAGGACCAGATGGACAAGACTTAATCTTGGAAAAGGACAACATTGAATAAAGGTTATGAATACAAGATGAGGGTACGACAATCGATAGAAGACGCGTAGAACTAATAGTACCCCTTACTGCGCGATGTGAGGCCTCACTCAAAGTTAAAACCATTTCACGATCCAGAAGTAGGCCCTCACGAGTTGATGTTGGTGTGCCTGAAATTCGAAGAAATTCCCTAAGATAGGTCAAGAAAGATTCTAACATAATCAGGGCAAGGTAGTCTCTAACCGCAGGTCGAAACGCGTGGGTAAGGGTTGAACCTAGGCTCTGATACCATATTGTGACGCCCCGATTCTACACCATTGGTTGCAGTCAAGGGAGAGTCACTAATGAGTCCTATGGTCAATAACCAAGTAAGATCCCAGATCGCCGAAGGAGTCAAAATAACCTCCCTTCTAAGTCCAGCTTTCTTAGGCAGCGCACTACCCTTTTGACAGATCTTAAGAGGTATTGACACAAGGTCTCATAAGCAACGATAAGGTTCATACATGGATTATAAATACATAACAACCACAATTATACTTAATTCAAAAGATTGTTCCATTACATTACATCCCAAAAGAAGGTTTAAAACTTCACATGAGTTCTTACAAAATAACAAAAGGAATTTCTAGCTTTCCTAAGATAGCCAAAAGTCTTCAAAGGTTTCGGGCTCGTCGTCTCCAGCTATAAATTCCGCTTCGTCACCTGGCATGATACGCCGTGAGCTTTATATGCCCAATAAACACACACACACCCCACCCCTTTTTCCCAGTCCAATACACAATCACAATTATAGCACCAAGTAGTAAAGCATCTTACTCAAATAAATGGATAAATAAATAAATAAGTGGTTAGGTTAGATGTCAGTAATCTAGAAGTCCCCCAAAGAGATTTCGTCCTCCCAACCACATGAATCGGAAGCGGATTATTCGGTATTCCCCCTCTTTTGCTGCTTTGCTGCAGAACTAACCTCGGATGCCTACCAACGGTTATATACCGTGTAGCGCCAACCGCAGGGCCTCAAAAGAGACGGTAAAATAGGGCCTTGCCCGAATCCCTCCTCACACCAAACCACCTAGGGTCCGAATATAACCGCTCCGTTCAAGGGTTCCGAAAACCACTTGCGCAAGACTTTAACTTCAAAATAGGGAACGCATCCCAACAATCCATATATCATATATTCTCATTTTTCATACTCAAGCGATCGAAAACCCAATACCCTCCCCATTAGGTTTCCCGTTGAATTAAATGTCTTAAATCAAGGTTAGTCCAACTTATAAGACAATAACATCCATATAAGCATGCATTCTTAAGATGAGAAAGGTGAATAACATAATCACAACACATATAATATCATGCCAAGATATGATCATAAGCTAATAAGCAATCTCATGAACTCAAGGGTATGAAACATCCACACATAACAAAATTTCCAGATTTAATATCACATAAAAATTTTAAAATGAAAAGGCTATTTTAAATCCTTCACCGGACTTGGCCTTCCTATGGTTCGTAGAGGATTTAATCTAGTTTCTAGAATATCTTTTGTAAATGGGATCGCTTTTCCAGATTTTGAGTTATTTAGAAAAAATTCCAGCGCTGTCCAGGTTTTGTCCAGATCCGTCAACCGTTACGAAAAATTGATTTTCTTGCAAACCGCTTAATGTTTTTCGATGAAACCAATTTTAGTTGAAAGCTAAAACTTTAAGGAAGATTTTGACATAAAATAGAGGTCCAGAATAATTTTGTACATTTTTCTAGAATTTCTGGAAGTGGGCTGCAAAAACAGATTCTGGGGTATTTTGCCCAAAACAAGAAGATTTATGAAAGGGGATTCCACCAAAGGAAAGTTTCATTTCTTTTGTGAAGAAAATATGCTAACTATCATATATTTAACTCAGAAAATTTGTTTGAAGGAGTGCCTTTGCAAAGTTGAGAGATTGGTACAAAAAAATGGTTTTGGACCAAAATGGGAAAAATACAAGAGAGATGGAACCAATACTCAAATCTTATCATTTTTAACATAAGAACTCTTTATAATAGATCTGAAACACATTATTTAGAAACATGTATTGAAAGAAGGAAAATAAAAGAGAAGGTTGTGTTTGTGGCTTACTTGCTATTTTGCACAAGAATGCTGTCTTCTCCCTCCCTCTTCTTCTCTAGACTCCTTTCTCTCTTCCTCTCCTCCCTCTCTCTAACCGAATGTGTGTGTGGGTGAGTGTGTTATGTGTCTTTGCAAGCTAGGAGGTGTGTTGGTATTTATAGACAAACTTTGGAGGCAAAAAGTCCTAAAAGCCCCTTAGTTGGAAATGGATGGAAAGGTTAGAATTTGTTTGAATTCTAAGGAAATAGAAGGGTTTTGGGAGGCTTGTTCATTGATTTAGGCCACACATAGTTAAAATGGAACTAGTTTTGAAATTAGCAACCTAGGTCTAGGTACTAGGTTGGTGGTTTTTCCTAGAAGTTCATGATGATGTTTCTTGGAAATTGATTTCTCACTTTCTTCTAGGAAGGCTAGGCATAGGGAAGGGTGGAGGAAAAATTTTTAATTATTTTATGTCCTAGGCACATTCCTCAAGGTGTATACATATATATATATTACAAGATTGATGGTACTTCAAGGTACAAGGTACAAGTACTAGTTTGGGGTAAATTTAGAATTTAAATAAAGTGTGAGGGCTTGGAGTTAATTTCTTGTATTGGGACCCTACTTAGGTAGAATTAAATTAAATTAGGTTAGGGAACCTAATCCGGCTATTGTAATTCCTGTTTTGATAAAAATAAATAAATAAATAAAATAAAATAAAATAGTAATGCTAACCGACAAGATTCGAATTTATTCCAGTAACCGAGGGGCTTTAAGAAAATAATTCATCATTAGGGTCTTAAAACTAAATACATATTTCGGGGGCTTCACATAAAGTTCTTCATACCATTCAGTTTCACTTTCATTTCGTGATATGATCCAATAGTACTAGTTAGCAAATTAGCAGAATGTCCACAATGGAACGAGAACATAGGCATAACGATCTCAACGGATCGACATATACATAACGATCACAACAGATCGACATACACATAACGATCGCAACAAATTGACTTAGAATAACAACCGCAACGGGTCAACATAAACATAACAACCACTAGGGATCGACATAAACATAACGGAAGTTTCTGAAGATCAAGCACATGTTCATGGTGTCACGTTCGATGATCAATAGGGAATCTCATTCATTCATATCAAACATAATTTCTCAGAAAACTTGTCATTTATAACAAAACGTTTACAACGATCCAATAACTTATACAAAACATCATTTACGGTTCATAGACAAAACAATGGTTACTGAATGGTCAAAACATATTTTCTTATTGTAGACACCCCATTTTTGACCGTCCTCAAGACTTTGATGTTCTTGCAGGCATATCCAGTGATGAGTTTCATTGCTCGTCGAGCACTCAAAATCCACGGCGGAACGCCACAGGTTTGAGTTTTTCCAAACCTTGCATCAATTCTGTGTCATTTTTTGACCATGTTTAGGTCCTTTCCACTTGTTTTTGATGCACTGCCGGCCATTTTTGGGCACTACCGGCCATGGATTTTGTCCTGCCAACCATTGATGTGTCCTACCGACCATCAATGAGCCCCTGCTGGCCATCACTGGTGGCTGGCCAGCCACCAGTGTATCAGTAGATATTTTGTGCCAGCTATTTGCACAGATTGAGCCATCTGCTTACACATGTATGGCTAGATCTCTTTGAGGGGCTTTTGTATCTTCTATATATAGAGGTCCCCTCTTGCATATAAGGGGGTTGGAAATTTTGAAGATAAAAAAATCTCTCTCTCTCTCTCTCTCTCTCTCTCTCTCTCTCTAAATATTTTGTGCCTTATAGCTTAAATTCTCTACACTCTTGCATATAGGCCCTTGATCAAACTTGATCACTGTTGAGTTGAGGTTGCTTGAGGTCCTATTTGAGCTCTAGAAGAGGATTTTGGCTTGGTTTTGATGCCTAAATTGTATCTTGTCTTCAAGAGGTAGAACACTTGTGTTTTGAGCTTATTTTAAACACTTGTTTTACCATCTTTGCATATTGTTTTGAGGCTGGTTTTGACTTCTGAAATCTCTATTTTTATGGTCTAAAATGGTGGTTTGAGGTTTGATTGGAGTTAGGGGTTGTCCACTCTTCTTGTTGCTTGATTATTAAGTTGTTGTGCCATCTTTCAAAGCTTTCTAAAACAACTTTTTTGGCTCTTTTAACCACTAAATTTCAGGGGATTTTTAGTGGTAAAAACTATGTTTTGAGGTCCAAAATAGGAGGAGGTAGCCTCCCCTCCTTGTGTCCTGTTTGCATAAGTAGTTAGCGTAACATGTGACCATGGTTTTCTAGCATTTTGTACCTTGATATCAGCGTGTTTTTGCTACTATTTTGACTAGCTTTGGCTCTTTTTTGAGCTGGTTTGGCCACTTGAAGCTTGCTTTGTATGTTTGTAGTGCAATTGTGCTTAATAGTCTAGTTTGTGCCATGTTTTGGCCTCTTATTCTAACTCTTTTTGGCTTACTTCAAGTATACTGTAGGACTCCTTTCAAGCTCTTTTAGGACTATTTTGAAGTGTTTGTACCTTTTGAGCTTTGTATTGCATGCCTATAGTGTAGTGATCTTCACTAGTTTGGTGTTTTTGGTTTTTAAACATGTTTTGCATGAGTTACTTGCATGTTGTAATATCATTTTGCATGTAATTCCAGCACTAAAATATCTGCAACCTTCCTCGTTTCTTCACTTTTTCATTTTCTTTGAGGGTTGGTTAGCCTTAGGGTTGTGTTTAAGCTTGAGATTGAGACTTGTGCTTAATGGTTTTAATCCTCTTTTGAAGGTTTCTACTAACCAACGGCATGATCTCTCTCATGCCTTAAATCATTCCTTGGTTGACCCCTCTCTCAGTAGAGGACACTCACCTTGGACAAATTGACTAAAGAATGGTTTGGTAACTTAAAAGGTGTAAACAAAATTTGACAAGTAAAACTTGAGCAAGATAAGCATGTTGTGTTTGCATTGCATGTGTTCAATCGGACGTTATATTGAACACAAGGTAGATTGGAGCATTTCATACTCAAAGTAATGAAATGAGTCAATCTCCTTTGTCTCAATTGCCTTTGATCATTCATGATAAGGTGGTGGTCTTGAGTCTTGTTTTGTGCATTTATTGAAATTGTACTCCTTGGATCTTTGGCCATCATGCAAAAAATTGTTTGGTTGGTGATTTTGGATCCAAGAGTGCCACTCCTTTGATGTTTTGAGATGATAAGGAGGGGTATAGTACAAACATATCCTTAGAAAACCCTCTATTTTCCTCTGTTTGTGCTCTGTTGCAGTGTGGTGACTCAAAGCACCAGTGGCCGGCAGTGGCTCATTCTTGGCCAACAGGGCACACTTTTGGCCGGCAGCAACCTTTCATGGTCGGCAGGCCACTTGTGCAATCCTCAGCATTGATTTGGTAAGGTGGAGCAGAAAGGTTCTGGAGTATGGTCAACCGCACAAACAAAGCCTCTCAAGAGCAAACCGGAGGACTTTTCGGGGTGAAAACCGAGTGAATGCATCCTTCATTTCCCGAGGCAGAGCTGAGGTAGTGTAGTTTAAATATCTTGCATGATTAGTTAGTATACATTTGCTTTAATTAACTAGTTTGCTAATTAGTTAAGTGTTGTAATAATTAGTAGTTTGCTAGTTATTCATTGGTTTGTAATAATTAGTTTGATTAGATTAGTTTGATTAGCTTAGCTCTTATTCATTCGAACCCTCCTTCGCGAGGGCACAATGTTGTAACAAGTGTGCGTGTATGTGTGCATGTCTTCCAACCCCGCGTCTTTCTCCCTTTTATTTATCCGCTTTCGATGGTTAGATTAGGGACACGTTTCAATTAGCATACCTTATGCTTGTATGTTTGCATTCATTCATTTGTCTTGCATGCACCGAGGCTCGGCGCATCATTCAAACTGCATCGCAATTTCAATACTTCTTTGAATACGTGTTTCAAAGCATGTTATCAAATTGAATCATATGTCATATTAGTAGACAAGTCTATTAATTGCATATTGCATGTGTTGCATTACGCACCTTAACATAGTTAGATCATGCATTGTTTCTAACTAGCTTTTGTGGTGGCTTGGAGTACTCAGTGAACTTTTACGCTTTAGCATATTGCACGAGTGTAATTACCATAAATGCCATGATTCGCATGCTTGCCATGAGGCTATGTGCTTACTTGCTTAACTGCATGAATGCCTGTGGATGAATGCTTGATTGTTTGAATTAGAACAATTCAACGAATGTGAGTTTTAAGGCCACTTTGCGAAGTGGCAAATCATGTTTTAAGCCCATCATGTTTGGTGGCAAATCCGCATTTTAGCCCACTTAAGAGTGGCAAATTCAAACTATTTTCAAAAAAAAACATAAGTTGAATTTGTTCCAAGCCTTGTGATCTTAGTCTATACTTTCTTGTGTGCGTCACATAGTAAAGTTAGCTAATAATTGGAATAAGAACACATGAGGTTTATAAAAGAACATATCATGATTAGTAGAGGCCAATCTTTGATCGGGCGAGTGGGGGTGCTCATTTCAGGACCTTCCCCTCTCGTACCCAAGTTCTCGAGCTGAGGCAACTTTGGTGATGACAGACACGTAGCCTTTGGCACGAGTTAGGGTTTCCTAAATTTTTCCAAAATAAAATATTTAGGTAGCGACTCTGTAATCTGGCAAAGTAGTCTAGTTTTGGCATTATTTGATTCAAAATCTAATTTTCCAAAATAATTTGTCGGATTGGACTCTTTGGTGTTTATCAGTTTCACATTGCACTCTGTGCGATTAGATTCAAAACCGTGACAGGAGTCCGAACTGTAGGACCAATTCGAGCTCTCCGAAAGGGGGCACAAAGAAAGTCGAGCTACACTTATTACTTGTTCAAAGGCAATTCATTCACTCCTTAGCGAATTTCCTTTTGAGGAAATAGATCACATTGTACACAATTCAGTATTTCAAAACATAACTTTTAGTTTTAAAGGACTTATTTGTAAACTTTGTCATATTTCATAACTCTTCGTCTAGCAAAACTAATTTCAAAGTAATTCATACAAAAATACTGTTACAAAGAGATTATTCACCTCGAGTAGGTTGGTGTCCTTGCACAACGTTCAAACCTACATATCACGTATACCAAACACATTGGAACACATTATTCTAATCACATACTGTATCTTCTCATTCTAAATCAATCATAAATGTTGTTTCCTTACATATCAGTACCTTAATGAGTCATAATTCATGCTTAGAAATACTCAGAAGAAGACAGACGCAAAGATGTAAACACAGAACAACATGTCAAAATATGCTGAAAATGCTTGGCTGCTCGAGCGATGGCCACAGCCGCTCGAGCATGCAGTGTGCTTGTTGTACAGGGGAGCTGGCCGCTCGAGCAGTCTAGGTTGGCATGGTGTTCGAAAATCTATTCAAGTTTTGGAGCTCTCAATCTGCAAATCCAACTTCACTTTTTTGTATAATTTAATTCCAAAATCCTTAATTTCATACGACACAAGACCCAAAACTTCTTTCAAGAAAACATTAATCTTTATAGACATGACTTTGAACAAAAACATATCTTCAAATTAAAAACCAATTTTTCCATGAAAAACTCAAAGTCTTGAATTGAATTGAATTTTGATAAAAACTTATAATTTAAGCTTCAATTTCTCAACTTCTACGTTACCTCCTTAAAATCATAAAATCTAATGCAAGGAAATAAGAATATGATCACATAACCCAAGAATGTATATCATGCATGGTGATTTTGAAAGTTGATTTAACTAATTCTTCCATTTTGGAACACAATTGCATTAAACCTCCATTTTCATAAACATAACCCTTAATTTTATGTGTGATCTCTCCTCAATCTCTATGAATCGTGTAGGAGAACAAGTATAGAATCAAATTTTTCTTGAAAATATACCATGCATGTAAAGATTAGGAGTTAATTGAACAATTCTACCATTTTCTAACATGCATGTCCTAAGCTCTTAATTACATGAGCAAATCTTCTAATTAATTATAAATTCAACTCAAGTAAGCTTATGTTCTTCCTATTTGAACTTAGATTCTATGAATTAACAGTGTACCGTTTCAATTTCATGAATTAGAATGGAGAATTACCTTAGTTTGATGATTTAATGCAATATGAATCAAGTCCCTTCTTTCTTCTTGCTTCAATTCTTCTTTGAGCTCAAACTTTCAAGATGACTATTTCTTTCCTCGGTCCCCCTCTCTTCGTGGGTCTTGTTTGGTGTGTTAGATGAAAGACTCCATATAAGCAACCAAGTACTCTCTCTCTTACTATGTTTATTGATTCAAAAATGAGTAGTATTCTAAATTATTATTATCATTAATTAATTTAACTTTAAACCATTAAATCATTCAAATTAAGTTAAGTAAAATCAAATCTACGCAAATTAAATTAATTCTCATCCCAATAAAATCTCAATTACACTAAATTTAACTTAATTATATTAGTGTGAGTGAATTAGGCTATAATTCCTATCCAATTATTTAATTCTAACTTGTCAAAATTTGCGAATGAGACAGGTTTATTTCTCATTCTAACCTATCTGTTCTCAATAACATAATTCAATAAATCACATAACAATCAATAACACTTAACAATACATAATCGCATAATTAAAATTAAGCACGTAATCAATATATAATTAATTTACTTAATTAAGGTGGTGGTTGTCACACTCTGCTTGCATTATGAACTTCTAGGAAGAATGTTTTACCGCTCAAGCAGTAGATGTTGTGCTCGAACGGTTGGCCTATATGTGAGCACCGTTTTTGGTCACACCGCTCGAGTTATAAAGTGAGCGCTCAAGCGGTCTTCGCGGCTTTGGTTAGTATAAAGTGTGTTGTTCACTATTTTTAGAAGGAAAGCCCATCTAGATTCTTAGAGAGAAGTAAAAAAAAAAAAAAAAAAAATTGTTCTATATTAGAGGGTGTTTATGTATTGTTTTCCAAGATAATTTGAGGGTGATCAATTGATCAACGAGCTTCATATAGACTATCATTAAGGGTTGTTTTGTTCTTTAATTCATTAAAAAAAACAAAAAAAAAATAAGAGAGAGGTGTTCATTAATGGATTTTGGAAAACTTGGACCTCAAGCTTTGGTGTATTTCGGAGTGGCTCATCATCGTGGATTCAATATCGGTGTTGTGGATTCAACGCTGGGCAAAGTAATTCCAAGGTGAAGACAGTGGTGGAAGAGACACATCGAGTTTGGGTCAATTCAGGCGTGGATTCGCTAAGTAATTAAGGGATCACATGTATAATTCTTTTTGGTCTTCTTAGTGGATTGTTTTGTGACTTTAGCTCGTGATTTTTTTATCACAATTGGAGGTCTCCAATTGTGATTTATTTTCCACATTAAATCATTGTATCGATTTGTTTTTGATTGTTTAATTGTAATTGCTATTTAGTGTTTAAAATTGAATCATAATCACAAATCAATATCTCTGGAGTCTTTAGAATTTCCAAGCTTGTTAATTTTTTAAAATTGGGCCATATCAATATTTTTGGGGGATTATTACTGTTCAGTCCCATTAATTGAACTTAAATACCCATAAGTCCTATACATATTTTGTATGCACCAATAATATTCTTATTTTGCTCTCATCTTCTCTCTCTCTCTCTCTCTCTCTCTCTCTCTCTCTCTCTCTCTCTCTCTTGCTCTTCAACATTTGGACTATCTCTATGTCTTTGTCTCTCTCTTGAATGTTTGGAGTCTCTCTCTCTCTCTCTCTCTATAACATTTCTTCAAGACCCTCACACTACCATCACTATTGCTACTGTGGCTGACCACTGCCATCATCATCATCTATCGGCCACTACCATCGTTGCCGTCAACCTACCACCGCCACCATCATCTTCCATTGTGACCGTCGTCGTCCATTCGCTACCACCATCAATCTGTACTCCATCGTTGACAATTTACCACAACTGTTCACCAACCACCTTCACCATGACTGATCTCAATTTCACCGCCGCTAATTTACACTCTACATCCTTGATCTCCATTCTACCGTCACTAATCCACCGATCTAGTTTTAGATCTACATTGATCTAATTGCTTCAATGGTAAAATCAGCTCCAAATGACTCCAATCAACAGTATTTTTTGAAATCCTACCCCCCTCTCTCTCTAAACTTAAAAACAAATCTATTATAAATTTATTTTTTAGTGATGAGTTTATCAGTCTATAGATGTGCATATGTATGTAGGATGAGAGTGTCTTGTGAGTAAGTGTGTAGAAGTATGAATGTGAATGAGTGAATGACTTCTTCTTTTTTATTTTTTTATTTACAAATCACTCAGTGATAAATTTATCACTAATATTGTTGATTTTGTATTGATTTATGATTGATTCATATTTTTTTTCTCAATAATAAATTTATCAGTCTTTATTATTCCCTATGTGTGTTTGTGAAGAGGGTGGATTCTTGCAAATAAGTGACTGAACATGTGTAATACCCCTGTTCCGTAATATGTTAATTGGTCCTTAATATGAGTATGATTATGTGTTTAATATGATTTTGTGTGCCATTATGTGGTCTTGGATTTCTATCTATTCACCATAGGAATATCTGTTTGATTTACCTGCTTTGGAAATTTAATTGGAGGCCTTATCGACCACAGAACCCGAAATTGATTATGCCATTGTGATTGGCATAATTTTTGGAACCTATGGTGAAATTTAATTGAAAATTGATTCAGGTCAGATTAAATCGATTAAATCGGTGAATTAGAGCCCAATTATCTTATTAATATTATGTTGGCCTTAGTGGGTTTTGTTGTGAAGTCACTACACTCTTTATCCTCTCTTTTTCATTTCATTTTGGCTGAATTTGGGACTCAAAATAGAGAGAACCGGCTGTAGAGAGAGAGAAGGAGACAATTGTGTGATTTTTGGCTCAAGCTTGGGAATTTGAAGATTAAGCTCAAGATTTGGCTAGAACTTGAGTGTTTAAGGCTCCTAGGTAAGTAATTAACCCTTGAATCATGGGTTTTTGTTTGCTATTTGTAAATTCAGAGTTGAATAAGAATAAAGAACATGAATTTAATTGAGTATGATGAAATTGAATTGGCTTTGTTGAATTGAAAGCTAAATTGTGCATGCATGTAAGAAATTGTCTTAAATTTGCATGTTTGAGCTTGAAATGCATGATTCATGTAGAGTTTTGGTTAAAGCTCATGATGTAATCACCAATTGTATTATCTAAGTTGAGAATCATCACATGCATGTACAAATTATAAGGTTGAATGCATGAAATTGTTATGTTGGTAATGAGTTTGGTGGAAAATGAGCCATGCATGTGTTTGATTCATGAGATTAAGCTCCATGTTGATGTATTCTAGTGTTAGTACCATGTTAGTACAAATATATGTGAGATTGGAGCCATTGTATGCAAGAAAAATTGGTTAAAAGTCGATTTGGAGCTCAAGAACTCAATCTGGGAAACCTAGAATTTTGATGTCCGCTCAAGCGGAAGAAGTGCCGCTCGAGCGGGAAATACGTGCTCCCAGTACTTTTTGCAGACTTGGTGTCCGCTTGAGCGGGGTATTTCACGCTCGAGCGGGGGAGCTTTGTAGACAGGCCTTCCGCTCGAGTTCTATATTTAACGCTCGAGCGTATTTTTCATGCAACTAGTACTTTTGCAGGCCTTAAGGGTCCGCTCAAGCGGGGTATTTCACGCTTGAGCGGGGACCCTGTTTTCTGAAATTTTGAAAATGCATTCTGTGTTCTGTTTTTCCGTTCCCTTTCACTTCTAAGCACTCTTAGGCATACACTGAGCATTGTAATTGAGTTAAGGAAATAAAAATGAAGCCTAAAGAGGAATCTGTGAATTAAAGAATGGATTGAATTATTTGTGACCCATATGTGTTATGTGCTATGTAGGGTCAAGCTCCAGGGCAATTCAACCAACCGATCACTGTGAGTAATATCTGACATATGTTATTGTCCAATGGCTACTTCAATGTAAGTTTTGTAAAGTTCATTAATTTGAATGGTGGACACAATTTGACATGAAAGGCCTATGAGCCAGTTTGATATAAATGAATGGACCGAAGCTCGTTTTGGCATAAATGAATGGACCGAAGCTCGTTTTGGCATAAATGAATGGACCGAAGCTCGTTTTGACATGAATGAATGAACCGAAGGTCGTTTTGGCATAAATGAATGGACCGAAGGTCGTTTTGGCATAAATGAATTGACCGAAGGTCGTTTTGGCATAAATGAATGGACCGAAGGTCGTTGTGACATAAATGAATGGACCGAAGGTCATTTTGGCATAAACAAATGGACTGAAGGTCGTTTTGACATAAACGAATGGACCGAAGGTCGTTTTGACATGAATAAATGGATCGAAGGTCATTTCGACATGAATGAGTGGGCCGAAGGCCGTTTTGACACAAACGAATGGGCTAAAGGCCATTTTGACATGAATGAATGGGCCAGAGGCCGTTCTGTCATGAATGAAAGTCCGAATGAGCCAAAAGCCAATTTGTCATTTAGATGGGCCAAAGGCCAGTCTGTCACTTGAGTGGACCAAAGGCCAGTTTGACACGAATGATAGTTTGACATAAATAATAGTTTGACACGAATGATAGTTTGATATAAGTAATAGTTTGACACGAATAACAGTTCGATCTGAATAATAGAATGAATGGGCCAGAGGCCGTTTTGACATGAATGAATGGGTCAGAGGCCGTTTTGACATGAACGAAAGTCTGAATGGACCAAGGGCCAGTTTGTTATGGAAAGATAAATGGGCCAAAGACCAGTATATTTGGAACCACAGTCACTTGACTTAAATTGTATATATATGTTAAATAGAAATATGAATTGGGCCCAAGGCCGTTCGGAATATGTTGTTCTACATATTGTTGTATCTTCTTATTTGATATTATTCACTGGGTTTTCACTCACGCTCATTCATGTGTTTGTAGGTGAGCTAAGAGAGGTCCAAACCCAGCCTCAGTGAAGCTATTGTGGAACAACCAAGTTTTTTAGAATCAGCCCCTACGTCTCACGCACGAGACTCGTCTTCGCCCTTTTGTTTGGTATTTATATTTTGTCATGTTGGCGAGGACTCTGTATCTGTTGTGTACAGTTTTGATGGGGTGACTTAGACTAATGATCCTGTCTATACAAAACTTTTTGTTACTGTATTTTCTGATGTGAGTTGTTAACATATTTGTGTCTGGAATGTTATGACGTGCACGTAAGCACAGCTCTATGGACAAAGTTTTAAATTGCTTCCGTTTGGCCCCCATTAACTCTGTTAAAATACGTTTGGTTTGGTTTGAGACCGTAAGTAATCTTATGATTACTGGCCGGTTACGTCCTTAACCCATGAGGGCGGGTTCGGGTCGTGACAACATGAGTAAGAGTGAGTGAATCAAATTTATTTGTAATTTTTTTAGAAATCGATCAGTGATAAATTTATATATCACTGAAAGTGTTTCTAATAAATTTATTAGATTAGTTTGTGTTATATATGTCTATGTGGTTGTATTTCTGTGAGTGAATAAGTATATAAATAAATGACAATGTGTGTGTGTGTGTATGTAAATATGAATAAGTGATGACAGTAATGATATAGTGGTGATAGATATTATTTTTGTTGAAGCAATTCAAAAAAAATTTGCTGGAAACTATCGTCGGAGGTGGTCGCTGGAGGTGATCATTGGCGACTGGTAGGGGTAGGCGCGGGTCTACTGCGGCCACAGAACCTCCAATTCGTCATCTGTCCACCAGATTAGTGGATTAGAGAAAATCAATCCGCATCCGTCCACCAATCCAATGGATGTGGATTGAGCGGATTGGCAGATGAATGTGAATCGGTTTGGCAGTTTAAAATTTTATAAATTTTCAATATAATTCAACTTGTGCACTTCCTCAAAAAAAAATAAAAATAAAAATAAAAAATAGTATTACAGTCGATCACTTAAAAAAGTATTACAATCATTGCATGTCTCATCCAAAGAAAGAAAGTTTAAAACTTTAGAATATTAAAATCACTACATGCATCATCCACATATTACAATCACAACATGCCTCATCCACATAAAACCACCAAAACCATGAAGAGAGCAGTAGTAGAAATTGTATACCTCTGTATTGTTACGTTTATATCTGTTTTTGAAAACAAAAATCAACCAGTATATATCATCTTTTTTATTTATTATTTTTAGAGTTAGATTCAAAAACCAAAAAATATAGATAAATAATATATTTATTTTTTTCATTTTAAAAAATATATTCAAGTTGAAAACTCTTTTTCAATAGAATGTATTCAACAGAATATTTAAACTCTTTTTCAATTGAAAACACAAACAGAATATCTAAACAAATTGAAAATACAAAGTCTTACAAATTACTAGGGTGCTCGAGGTTTGGCGGTTCAGTTGCGGTCAAAGGAGCCTCAAATTCTCCATCTGTCCAAAACTAGGCGGATTGGAAAAAAATCAATCCGCAACCGTCCGCTCATCATCACACATCCGTCCAAAATACAGCGGATCGGTTCGGTTCGGTTCGGTCGATCTGGGAAAATCGATATATCCGCTGTTCACCCCTAGCGACTGGAGGTAGTTGATAGGAGAAGAGGAGAGAGTCATAGTAACATTGATAATAGGGATGAATAAAGTGAAGTAAAGTTATTTTAAAGATATTGATAGATGAAAAAAAGGAGCATGACTTAAGTAAATAAGTCTCCTCCATAGGATGGACCCATAAGTACCCCTATTTGGATAAATTACGGGCCAGTTCTATGTGGCGGACTTAAATACCTATAGATATTGTACACTTTTTTAATGCACCAATAAGTCTTAAAGTATTTATTTTGTTCCAATATGTTTTGAAAATTGAGAGGGAAGATTTCCATCTGATTGTACGGCCGAGCAAAAGTAACGTTCGGCGTTACAAACTACGCGGCGCCGAACAGATTGGGCGGTTGCAACGACCGAGCGGTCTGTCTTGCTCGGTCGGCGAGGTCAACCGGAAACCTTTTGAGTACCGAGCTGAAGGACTGACCGGATTACGCGGATGACGCACCCTGGCCGGTACGCCTCCGGCCGTCCAGCCGAGGCGAGGCGGTTGCACGTGACCGAGACCGGAGATAAAACGGTTGGAGGCCGGCATGCCTCGCAGCCGATCGATCACGACAAACCGATCAGGAATGGCTCGCCATAGGCGGTTAAGTTCTCGCCTGGTCCCAAGTCACAGGCCGGCGGTACGTAGCGCGGTTAAGTGATTTCAAATCTCCCAAGGGTTAGGCCGGTCATGGTACCCCAGTTAAGGGTGCCACCTGGGCCAATGGTGTGAGGGAGAGGACATCTGCTCCATGAACGCCTCAATACCGTTAGGCAGTTCTGCATGTACTAGAAGGAGGACAAAACCTTTACACGTGTATGATGGTGAGAGGCGAAACCGCCACTGTCCGGGAGGGCAGAGGTAGTCTTGGCGCACAATCTCGGAGCTGCGTGGGCAGCCTAGATATAGAGAGGGAAGGCGAACGTTACTGGTATGCGAACTCACTCTCACAAGCACTCTCTCTCTCTTCTCATTGTCTTCTTCCTCAGTGAACTGACCTGAGCGTCGGAGGGTTTTTCCGGCACACCACCGCCGGGCAGCTCACCGTTTTTGTGTTGCAGAGACAGACGCCGTTATCAGAAGCTTGACGTTCAAGGCGTACGGAGAGCTAAGGATATTTCACCCCCGTACAATTGGCGCCATCTGTGGGAATTCTTTGACTTTTAACCCTTGTTCTGGAAGCTTCTTCGACCATTTCCATGGCCAACAACGATGAAGTTCCGCTGTCCGTCGTCGATGGTGTCACTCCAGAGTACGTGCGAAGGAGAGAAGGCCCCCCTAATGTTCCAACCATGGCGGGACTGGAAACCACTTCGCGAGGAGCACGCGATAAGCGCGGAAGGAGTTCAGATCGTTCGCGTAGTCCAGAGGGTCGCCGGCGCCGGGGCGAGTCCCGTGAGGAGCGCCTGGAGCACAAACTCAAAGACCAAGAAGCCCTCATTCGTAGGATGGCGGCAGAGATGGAGCGTCTGAAGCGCCAAGTGAGGGGGAAGGGTGTTGCTGGAGAGGGCAACCTCAGTGAGCGCACCCCCTCCCCTCGTTCTAGTAGTCGCCGCCAGAGGAGGACTCATTCAATCTCCATCACCAGAAACTATGGAGTTGGAGACTCTGACCAGCGGGAGGGCAGATCCACCACTCGCGACAGTACCTATCGCCCATCGCGCGTCATCGCGTCGCGATACTCGGCCTCCGCCTGTTCGAGGATCTCAGGACGTCTTTGGAGAAGAGGCGCGCCGGAGGTTCGAGAGGGTGCGGCGCTCGAGACCGAGTGCCCGGTTCGTTCGATGAAGAGGTGATGATGCCGGCACCCAGAAATGTAGCCCCAGCACTAGTGGACAAAGAGCTGGCGAGGCTTACAGCCACGCCGTTGTCCCCGGAGATCGAGAGCACCCCGCTCCCCGCCGGATTCCACCAGCCAAAGTTTACTTTGTACGACGGAAAGACGGATCCGTACATGCATGTGAGTCATTACCGGCAAGTAATGGCTGGCCACCGTCGGAACGACGCCTTGATGTGTCTTATATTCCCAGCAAGCTTGGGAGAGCTGGGCCCGAAGTGGTTCGAAAGGCTCCCGGAGGGGAGTATCGAAGGGTGGCAGCAACTAGCGGAAGCCTTCGTCACCAGATTCAAGACAAACACCCGAACGCCGAAGGAGGTAGACCATCTCCTGGGCGTCAAGATGGAGTCTGGGAGTTCACTGAAGGCATACAATGCGAAGTATTGGGAGACTTACAATGAGATCCTCGACTGTCCTACCAATCTGGCGATCACTCAATACAAGAGGGGTCTCCCAGTCGGACATAGGCTGCGAGACTCACTCACGATGCATCAGCCCACCACCATGGAATCTTTGATGCAGCGGATCAACGAACACATTCGTGTGGAAGATGATGCTGCCTCTGCGCCCGAGAAGGACAATCCGGTCGCGGTGGACAGAAGGGTAGCGGGGAAAGTTCATTCGGTCGGGCGGGAGGAAAACCGCCCTGGTGACCGACCAAAAGATCAGCATAGAGGAACCGGCCAAAATGACAGAAACAAAGGTCGCAGAAATGACCGGGCTGATGCACCTCGCGACGCGGCGGAGGATGCTAAGAGAAAACTAAAGGCGCGGACAGGGATCACCACGGTCTTCAAGATCCCCATTTACCGCATTTTGAGCGAGATCCGAGGGGAACCTTTTGTCCGCTGGCCGGCCAAGCTGGGGAGCGCGCAGCGGGGCTTCAATCCAAAGTATCGCTGCACCTTCCATGAAGAACGGGGGCACCGGACAGAAGATTGCTTACCGCTCAAACAGCATCTGGAGGAGTTGGTGGCGGCGGGACATCTTGACCAATATATTGATGGGGGAGTCAAGGCCGCGCCAACCGGTCAAACCGAGCCAAACGGAATGGCCGCCCTAGAAGCGCCCCCACAGGGTGTGATCAACGTTATCCACGGCATCATTGAACCAGCGAGGGTCTGTGAACTGAGGGGGATGATCAAGAAGGCCGAGCACATGAGGGAAGTGCTCTCAGTCCAGCCAGCGGTAAAGAAGGGAAAGACCGAGGAGAAAGACATCCTTTCGTTCTCAACCAAAGACTTGGAGAGGGTTCAGATGCCGCACAATGATGCTCTCGTAGTAACGCTACGCGTCAAGGACTTTGAAATCAGGAGAATTTTGATCGACCAGGGAAGTTCGGTCGAAATCATGTATTATGACGCATTCAAACAAATGAAGTTGGAAGACAAGGATTTAGCTCCTGCAACATCTCCTTTAGTCGGCTTCAACTCGCAGCCAGAATGGCCGATTGGAAAAATTATCTTGCCGGTCAAGGCGGGGTCGGTTGTGAAGCAGGTAGAGTTCTGGGTGCTCAAAGTTCCATCGACTTACAATCTGATTCTGGGCAGAGGTTGGCTGCACGCTATGCAAGCAGTTGCTTCAACTTTCCATCAAGTCATGCGCTTTCCAGCGCCCAACGGGCAAATAGAGGAAGTCTGGGGAGACCAGGTAATGGCCAAACAATGCTTCGTTGCGGTAAATGGCAGCCGAGCGGCCAAAGGGTTTGTTCAGATGATCGAGGGGCCCGAGGGAAAGGAAGTCCTTGAAGACGTGGGCAGAAAGGCCGAGGAAAAGTCAGTCGAAGATTTGGTAGAAGTTCGCATCGACGAGAAAGATCCAACTAAGTTCTTCCTCCTGGGATCGTCTTTGTCCAGCGCCGAACGGTCAGATTATGTCGATTTCTTGGTTGCTAACTTGGAGGCTTTCGCATGGACGCCTTACGATATGCCCGGCGTTGACCCAAGCTTCATCTGCCACCAATTGAATGTCTTCCCCAATGCGCGCCCAGTCATACAAAGGACGCGCTGTTCAGCCTTGCACCATGCTGAAGTGGTGGCAGAAGAAGTGAAGAATTTGTTGGAAGCCGGTGCGATAGAGGAGGTGCAATACCCTCGGTGGATATCTAATACGGTGGTGGTTCCTAAGAAGAACGGCAAGTGGCGAGTCTGCGTGGATTACAAGACTGTCAACCGCGCATGCCCAAAAGATAGCTTCCCTCTCCCTCGAATTGACCAGTTGGTGGATCTGACCGCTGGCCATCAGAGGTTTAGCTTCCTGGATGCATATCGCGGTTATCATCAAATAGCCATGTACAAGCCGGACAGAGAGATCACGTCCTTCACAGCCCCCAGAGGCTTATATTGTTACAAGGTCATGCCGTTCGGATTAAAGAACGCTGGGGCAACTTTCCAGCGAATGGTGACAAAAATGTTCGCTCCTCTCCTGGGCCGAACTATGGAGGCCTATATTGATGATATGGTGGTGAAGAGTACGGAGAAGTCCAAGCACCTCGCCGACCTGGCAGAAATGTTTGCCATACTCAAGCACCACAAACTTCGCCTTAATGCTTCTAAGTGCGCCTTTGGGGTTGGCACTGGAAAATTCCTAGGTTTTCTGGTCACAAACCGGGGAATTGAAGCCGACCCATCCCAAATCCGGGCTATACAAGAGTTGGAGCGCCCAAACTCCACAAAGGACGTGCAACATCTTGCCGGGATGGCAGCCGCGCTGAATAGATTCATCAGCCGGTCTTCGGATCGTTGCAGGCCCTTCTTTAAGACCTTAAAGTCCAAATTCTTCTGGGATGATGAGTGCGATCGTGCGCTGGCCGACCTGAAGATTTATCTTTCCTCGGCTCCTATTCTGGTCACTCCTCAGCCGGGCGAAGAGTTGTTCCTTTATTTGGCTGTTTCTCAACACGCAGTGAGCGCGGTATTGGTTCGTGCTGAGGGCATCCAGCACCTACCAATCTTTTATGTTAGCAAGACCCTGCTTCCAGCTGAGACTAGGTATCTCCCCTTGGAGAAATTGGCGTTGGCCCTGATGATGGCATCAAGAAAGCTGGCGCACTATTTTCATGCCCATACAATCATAGTGTTGACCGAATTCCCGCTCAAGGTGCTCTTTGAGAAGGCCGACTTCACGGGGAGAATCCTGAAGTGGGCCGTGGAATTAGGGCAGTATGACATTAAGTTCCAACCGCACGCGACAAAGCTCAAGCCCTTGCGATTTTGTGGCGGAATTTGCCCAGAACACATCACTCTGTCCGGTTGATTTGGTTGATGCGGATGTAGCACAACCCGGGGTTCTGGCAACAGAGATATGTGATGGCCCGCGAGTTGGAGAAGAGCACCGCTTAACCGAAATAGCAAAGGCCGACGACTCGTTGATAAAAGAACCCAGCAAAGACGTGTAAGGAGACCAGATTGAGCCTACCAAAGACTTAGAATTGCGAAGCTCTCAGAATCCATCTGATTGCTGGAAGCTGTTCATTGGCGAGATGTGGAAGTTGTTCGTCGATGGGGCATCCAACAGGCATGGGGCCGGGCTAGGAATTGTGCTGACTTCACCGGATGGGCTCGTTATAGAGCAAGCAATTACGCTCGGCTTCCCAGCTTCCAACAATGAAGCGGAGTATGAGGCCCTCCTTGCCGGGCTAAGAAGCGCATTGAGAATGAAAGCAACAGCCCTTATGGTCTTCAGCGACTCCAAGCTGGTGGTCAATCAGGTCTCAGGGGAGTATGAGGCAAGAGATGAAAGAATGGCCAAGTATCAAGCGTTGGTCCGAGAAGAGATCAAGAAGTTCTCTGCGATAAGGGTAGAACAGATCAACCGCGAAGAAAACAACACGGCTGACGAATTGGCTGGTCTCGCTTCCACTCAGACAGCCTTTCCCAATCCCTTGATGGTTGAATTTTTACCTCGGCCAAGCATTGAGGAACCAGAACCAACCGAGGTACTCTGCACCGACTTAGGACCTTCCTGGATGGACCCCATCGTCGCCTTTTTGAAAGATCGAACTCTTCCAGAAGAAAAGAAGGCGGCCCACAAGATCCGGGCAAAGTCAGAGCGGTTTTGGCTCTCACCTTCTGGCGCCTTGTACAAGAAATCTTTCACGGGGCCGTATTTAAAGTGTGTCCACCCCTCCAAGGTGGAAGCTTTCCTCTATGAGATCCATGAAGGCATCTGCGGCAGCCATACTGGGGGTAGATCTCTAGCCTACCGAGCAATCTCGCAAGGCTACTGGTGGCCATGCATGCAAAGGCAGCAAAAAAATATGTCCGCCAATGTGAAAAGTGTCAGAAGTTTGCTCACCAGATCCACCAGCCAGCAAGGGAGTTACTCTCACTCACAAGTCCTTGGCTGTTCGCACTCTGGGGATTGGATATTGTTGGGCCCCTTCCAGTTGCATCGGGCAATCGCAAATTTTTCATCGCAGCCACCGATTATTTCACCAAGTGGGTGGAGGCTGAGCCACTGGCCACCATTAAAGAGAAGGACGTTAAGAAATTCGTCTGGCAAAATGTGATCACTCGCTTTGGCATTCCCAGGGCGCTCATCTCAGATAATGGCACTCAATTCGATGGGAAACTCTTTCGCGGATTTTGCGAAGAATTGAAGATCGAATTCTACAATTCAACGCCGGCCTATCCTCAGTCTAATGGCCAAGCAGAGGCCTCAAACAAGACCATTCTGGACGGGTTGAAGAAGTGGCTTGAGAAGGCAAAGGGAAAGTGGGTTGAAGAGCTTCCTAGCGTGCTGTGGGCATACCGCACTACACCAAGACGATCGACCGGGGAAACACCGTTCGCTTTGGCCTATGGTATGGAGGCCATCATCCCACTAGAAATTGGCATGCCAACCATCCACTCAGAAAGTTTCCAGCCAAATCTGAACAATGAAGCCGTGGCACTGGAGTTGGACCTTGCTGAGGAAAGACGAGAGCGTGCACTGATCCATATAGCGGCCTATCAGCAGGAACTCTCTAAAAAATACAACAAGGCAGTGCATCCCAGGTTATTCAAGATTGGGGATTGGGTCCTAAGGAAGGTGCTGGGCAACACAGTGGTCCCTGGCGAGGGCAAACTCGGTGCAAATTGGGAAGGACCATACAAAGTGGTTGGTCTTGCTGGCAAGGGGGCATACCATCTGGAAGATTTAGATGGCAAGGCCGTCCCCAGACCGTGGAACGCAGCAAACCTTAAGGTCTTTTACTTTTAAGATGTAATTTGCTTTTGTTTAGCTTTCCTAGACCTTTAGCCTTCTGGCGCTACATGTAAGAGAACGGCATTGCCTTTACAATGTTTATGTAATGAAAGCTAGCCATATTGTTGTTGCTATATTACATTGTTGTTTTTTGTATTACATCTTTGTACATGGCATTGCACGGTCGCAAGGCATGCCAGGGGCAAGAACCGACCTGAAGAGAACCGAACTGTTTTCCTCGGAATGGGAGCGGACCGCGCAAACTAGGGCCGAGCTGGTTCTGCTCACCCAGTGGAAATGTTGGCGGCATGACCAACCTGACTGAGACATTGGCGAATTGCCCAATGTAGAGCCGAGCTGATTTTGCTCGGCCCATCAAACATATTGGTGAATTGCCCAATATGGGAAACGAGCTGATTTTGCTCAGAGGAATTAGCAATGTTGGTGTTTTGTCCAGCAATTGTGAGGCCGAGCTGAGTTTGCTCGGCCGAAAGGAAATACTTGAATATTGAGCAAACTTCAAAATGACGTGCAAGTTTTTGCTCGACCAACTAATCATTGCCGACCAAACAAGGCCGAGCGGATTTTGCTCGCCCAAATACAAAAATGTCATCTTACTTGGAGATGCAAGGGATTGCAAGGTTGCTTGAAGACCTATTGTTTGCGCGGTTCAGCCAACCAAAAAGTTGAAACAAAATTTGGAACAAGAAATTCAAAAATGCAGAAGCCGAACAAAGACAACAGTTGTACGAGCAAAAAGTTTATATTTCATTGATAGAGAAAGTTTAATACATATGGAGGGGCCTTGCCCGGTTACATGCAAAAGAAAGAAAAGAAAGCAAGCAAAAATAAAGCAAAAAACAGGAAGGACTTCAGTCTATCTGAAGGTCAGTTTGCTCGGCCACATTTCCAGTCTGCTCGGCAGTGCCCTCGATTTGCTCGGACACATCTGCGGTTTGCTCGGAGACGTCGGCAGGGAGCTCGGGCAAGGGTAGGTCCGCCTCATCGTCAGTGCCCGCCACCGCAACAACTTCCCGATCAGTCCCTTCACCTTCCACTTCTGGAGTTGAAGTCTGCTCGGCTGACTCCGCGGCGGCGGCTTCTGCCTCGGCTTCCTTTTTGGCTTCTTCAATCAGTCTCTTTTGCTCGGCGCTCGCATAGGCCCTCATGTAGTCCGGCATGAAGGCGGCGGGTGGATTCAAAAACATTTCCGCATCACGGCCGAGGCCAACCTTCTCCACGGCCGCCTTCCAGCCGCACTGGAAGTATATATCCTTGGTGGCCTGCACCTGCCGTTCATAAGTTTTCTCGCCTTGGGCATAACCCCTGTCCTCGGCGTCATCAACAGCTTTGTCGAGAGCCGCCTTGTGCGCGTCGCGCAATTTGCGGAGCTCGGCCAGGTACCGCGCCTTGGCCTTCTTCTCGGCCTTCTTCTTGTCCTCCTCAGCACGGTCGAGCTTCTGGCGCAGTTCGTCGCGCTCGTCTTTGACGACCACCTGCTCGGCCTTGAGCATGTCTATCTCGGCCCTGAGCACTTTGTTTTCGGTGATGGCGTCTCGGAGGCTCTGCCGAACAGCAACCATCCGCTCATGTGCGAGATAGTTCTTTTGTGCGGCCTGCAAAAACAACAGACTATTAGTATCTTGAAGCCGAGCAGAAAACCGAGCACACTGTTGAAGAAAAAAATGTAGAACTCACGGACAATGGATTCTGCGGTAGGCGGAGGACCACGAGGTCTGGTAGCTCGTCGTCGTCTTTGCATGTCCCGGCGGGATCAATCCTTGGTCGAGTTGAAACCAAGCGAGCAACCCTTGTCCTCGGAGACAGAATCTGCGGAGCTGCTCGGCCCTTAGACGAACTCGGGCGCCCGGGCCAAAGGAGGGCCTTGCCCTTGGTTCTTGGGAAGATGTTGCTCGATGCAGTCGCCGAGATCGGTGGAGGCGACTTTAGTGGAGTCTTCATCCACAAGGCCTTGCCCGCCGCCTCCCTCCTTTGTTTCTTCTTTGGCGGCCACTGGTGTTCACGGCAGGCGAGCACCGCCCATCTTCTGTCCGTGAGGGTGGAAGATGTTCCCCAGTTATACGGGGTTGGGAGTCGCCTTCGTCCCCAGTAATCATGGACTTAATGGCTCGAATTTTAGCCATTTCTTGCTCGGTGGTAGTTGGCACGAGTCTGACCGGTGGCAAAGTTGGATCTAGTTTGGGGGTTGGCTCATGTGAAAGTCGGTGACTACTGCCTTTCTTGGCGGTGCTTAGTAGTTGCACGTTTGCTCAAAAGCGAGCAAGGTTGAGGACTCCTCTCTGTTGTAGGAATCTTGACAAGACTCTGATTGCTTCCTGGTTAGCACGGTAGTAACGCGCAGCCAAATTCTTATCTGCAAAAAGAGACAAGTGTTAGACCGGATTCCACCAATAATAGTAAAGAGCAGAAAGATAGTAGTACGGTCAGCCGGGCTCCTTACCAGCACTACCGAAGTTTTTCTTAATTCGCCAGCCCGGTATTGGCGCCTCGGTGTCCTCATAAGGACCGGACACCCAGAGGAAGTCGTCATCATTGGACTCTTTGTCCGGATTGCCTTCAATGAGTTTTGCTCGGCCCTTCTTTACTTTGAGGTAATAGCAAAACCCACCCTTATTTGAACTAAGGCTGTATTGGTGAAAAATCTCTGCGAGGCCGAGATTGAGACCGAGCCTTCGGTTCAACTCGGCGACGCCATTTATTATTTTATATGTGTTGTTGGAAACCTGGGTTGGGCAAAGCCCTGTCTGCCTCAAAAATTCGCAGATCAGGGGCTGGACCGGGAAGCGAAGTCCGCCCTCTACTATCGATACCACGGTAAAGGGGCACCGTTCTAGATCGCCCCATGGAGTTTCTCCCTTCTTGCCAAGCTCTAAGATGACGTCGTCAGGAATATGGTACTCCTCGCGGAACTCCGCCATTGCCCCGGGCGAGCTAACCCTAAAGCGGTATTTGCCCATCTATCTCGGTTTTATTTGCTCTATGGTATCTCGGTCAAAATTGTGTAGTGGTCGCTCGGACTTTGAGCTCCACGAATGATGATGCTGGAACGGTTGGTCCTATTTGTTCTGCACGTTGAAAAATAATTCCAAGGGTTAGCACAGCATATATTGCTCGGCCCTTAATGGAAATAGCTCGGAAAGGTTCTAGGTGTTTGGCCGGCCTCCACCTACCTCGGCCCATCAGGATGGCTGATTTAGCCCTCCCCTTTTTGGTGCTGGTTTCTACTCGGTCTAGGAGTTTTGACCGGTTGGGTTCTAATGGAGGTTTTTGCTCGGTCAAGCCCAGATCAATATTGGCTTATGATTCCAGGTCTTTAGCCCGGTTAAACCTATCTGCCGATCTAAGGTGTATATAGTTCGATTGCGACCTCAATACAAAGCCACAAACAGTTTTTTGCTCGGTTACAGCCCTAAATAAGGATCTAAGTGAGCATTTTTGCTCGGCTCAGCCCAGATTCGAACTGTTCATACAGTTCATACAAAGTTCTAAGGGTTTGTTCAGAGGTTTTGTGGCTCGAGGGGCGCGGAAACCCCCACCACTCCTCCAGTTTCAATTTCCCTAGTGTGTGAAGTCGTCGAGGCCACGTGAGAACAACCAAAAACAAGAAATGCCAAGCACAGTGGCGTAGAAACGAAGAACAATAACGAAAAAAACCAAAAAGCATGAAAACAGTGGGTGAAAAGCAAGGAGAAGGGGTTTAGGGAGCTTACCAGAAACGAATGGAGAACGAGGTGGAGCCTTCGAGCTTGGGTGAAGTGCTGGAAACGGCAACAATGGGCAAGGACCACAGCAGATTCTCAGAGACTTTGGAGGCTAGGGCTTAGGGTTTGGCAGAGAGAGAAGATGAATAAGTGAAGGGTCTAAACCCTTCGTTTGGGGTTTAACGATGGAGGGAAGAGACCAAACGGCGCAGCCGTTTGAAATTCGTGCGTGGGAAACAGCTGGATGCACGATCCAATGAGGAGGTGCCACGTGGCACTGAGAAACGCGGCTGTCAGTACGGCTGAAAGACCTTTGACATGACTATGGAGGCAATGGCCGGCCAATCGAGTTTGCTCGGCGAGAGAAGTGTCTCTGATTCAACTGTTGCTCAGTGACAGAAACTTCGACAATTAAGCTCAGCCTAGCAGGATCGCAACATAACTTTGGCTCGGACAAGGTAAACCCAATCACGATAGCTCGGATGGGTTTAAGGGGCAATTGAGAGGGAAGATTTCCATCTGATTGTACGGCCGAGCAAAAGTAACGTTCGGCGTTACAAACTACGCGGCGCCGAACAGATTGGGCGGCTGCAACGACCGAGCGGTCTGTCTTGCTCGGTCGGTGAGGTCAACCGGAAACCTTTTGAGTACCGAGCTGAAGGACTGACCGGATTACGCGGATGACGCACCCTGGCGATGCGCCGGCCGCCCGAGGCGAGGCGGTTGCACGTGACCGAGACCGGAGATAAAACGGTTGGAGGCCGGCATGCCTCGCAGCCGGTCGATCACGACGAACCGATCAGGAATGGCTCGCCATAGGCGGTTAAGTTCTCGCCTGGTCCCAAGTCACAGGCCGGCGATACGTAGCGCGGTTAAGTGATTTCAAATCTCCCAAGGGTTAGGCCGGTCATGGTACCCCGGTTAAGGGTGCCACCTGGGCCAATGGTGTGAGGGAGAGGACATCTGCTCCATGAACGCCTCAATACCGTTAGGCAGTTCTGCATGTACTAGAAGGAGGACAAAACCTTTACACGTGTATGATGGTGAGAGGCGAGCACTACCACCTGTCCAGGGGAGGACAGCAGAGGTAGTGCGCGCACAATCTCGGAGCTGCGTGGCCAGCCCAGATATAGAGAGGGAAGGCGAACGTTACTGGTAGGCGAACTCACTCTCACAAGCACTCTCTCTCTCTTCTCATTGTCTTCTTCCTCAGTGAACTGACTTGAGCGTCGGAGGGTTTTTTCGGCACACCACCGCCGGGCAGCTCACCGTTTTTGTGTTGCAGAGACAGACGCCGTTATCAGAAGCTTGACGTTCAAGGCGTACGGAGAGCTAAGGATATTTCACCCCCGTACAAAAATATTAATAGATAAAAATAAATAAATAAATAAGCAGAACTTATAAGTAAGTTTGATCAATAAAATCAACCCGTAAGTGATTCAATATTTTTGCACAATATGACAAGAAATAACACGTAGCAATAACATAACAATGGATGTGAGATATGATACATATATATGTATATCTCTTGAAGTTAATTCAACAACTAATATTTTACGTTTATATTTAATATTTTTATATGTACACATATAATTCAAAAATTTCAGTTTCCTTGGTATATGTGCTCACATTCGACCTAAATTCAATTCATGCTTTTGATTTGCCATCCAAACCCACATTGAGTTTAAAATTATTTTGTTTAAATTTAAAAAAAAATTGAGTTAAACTTGATTTTTTCGGTTGAATTCGTCATAATTGCACCCCTTAGTTTGCATGGATATCAACTTGTGGAGAGAATATTCGGTTACACAATGTGAACAATCCATACTATACAAATATGTTAATATTTAAGCCAAATAAAAAAAATATTAATATTGAAAGCATACACTACACAAATATACTTTTTTTTGATCAGCAAAAGAAGAAACTTTATTGATGTAAAATTAGAACAAGGTACAGAAAAAATTACACCAATAAAGAAAAGCGGAGTGCAGAAGCATCACAATGAGCTAAATGATCCCAACTAGGTTGGCACCAAACAGCTCATCCTATCATTTGCTAGCACCTCCAAATTGGTGAGAAACCAACGAGAAAGAAGAAGGAAACCAAAACAAATAGAGAAAAAGAAAACCAAAAAGCCAACACTATGTACTGCTAGACACCCACAACAAAGATGAGCAGATTTTCCTATAAGCCCTTTATCCAAACCAGAAAGAGTAACAATCAGTCACCACTAAACCATCCGTCTCTGTAGTGTAAATTCTGAAGAACATGCCAAACCTAAAAATTCAACTAGACCAGAGAAGCCAACACAGACCACCAGATAGGACAATCAGACCTTAGGATAGCAAACAAACAGACCCAAACAGACCCAGATGAAGCTCTGCCACAGACCCAAACATTGATGTCTGAAATTGCAACTTGAGTGAAACACCAAATATCTCTACTCTTTCAAATTCCAAAGCTAACGGACTCACCAAAACATTCAGCTGTAAAGCACAATATACCATTTCTTGAATCTCAGTCGCTGAACCTGATCTTCATGCTTAGTCTTCAGTAGCTCAACCAACATCACAGAATCTCCAGCTCAGAAGAACATGGTCAACTCAGGCCAACTAAATACGTTATGTTCCTCATCGTCCAACACAGGATAGGCAGCCACAAGTGCATCTCAAGCGCCAACAGCTCCAAAATCCGATAGCAACTCTGAAACATACGCAGAGTTTTGCTAGGCAGACCTGAGCACAGATAGATGGGCATAGAAGTCACAGACAAAAACAAAGCAGCAAGAGCACAACTAGCGAGCGGCATCAAGCACCGACCAACTGAACTAGCAGACCTACTCTAGCTGATACCAGCAGCAGACCCGCACAAAACTAGTAGACCAACTGAACTAACAGTCCATACTCTACCAGACCAACGAGCATCCCAGAATTGAGTAGCAGCAATGCCTCAGTTCAAATGCCCTCAGATCAAAAGTGCTGCCCTCAGGTTTACCCCCCAAGGATGAACTCACAAAAGCACAGGACAAATATAACAAAAATAGATCAAACATAGACATCAAGTCATTCCCCTAAAACACCCAAGCACCAGACCTGAGATCAAGACCAATATTAGCAGACCATAAGCAGCAGCAGATCAACAACAGGACAAACAACACCACAGCAGATCAGAAGCATTAGACCTCAGGGCCAGAAATACACTTGAAGCATGTTGGACAGACCAGCAGCATGGATTCTCAATGACCAAACTGAGTTAGTGCAAAATCACAGCAGATCAACCAGCCAAAACTAAGCAGCCACACCCAACAGATATCATACCAGCAGAGCACACCTGGGGACATCGCAGCATCAACCGGGCTCAGTCCACCCCCAGCCCCCCAACATCTGATGCAGGGCACACCATAGCAGCATGGCAGCCTCAAAACTGTATTGGAACATAGCAGCCTAACAGATCAGCAGAATAAGCCTCAAGGCACCAGAATTCCATACTTTGAATCAACCTCAGGATCAGACAGGCCAAAAACAACCTCTAAATCAAGCAGGCCATATACACAGACCCCGGAGACAACTTACATAAACCCCATAGCAGCATAGAAGCCTCAAGGCTGTATTTAAACATGGCAGCCTCATACCAGAGACAACTTCACACCTGAGTAACTTAACCCACAGCAGTCCACAACAGCAGAATACAGAGCAGCCTCATACAAATCAAATACATAGAGGAACCACCACAGCTGAGCAAAGCAGACCACAGTTGGGTAAGGCAGACCAACAAGATGTACCCAGAACCAGAATACAGCAGACCCAACACACTAAACACAGCTTCTAACTTGAGGGAGATTAAACACAAACTCATCCACTGTATACCCTTGTCCAACTGAGTGAGTTTTCAGCCAAAGGGCCACTCTAACTTTAATAAGCACACATAGATCTTCCCAAGTAGGTTGCAGCCCATTGAAAAGAAGGTCATTCCTACACTTCCAAAGGGACCATAGACCAGCAATCAAGATTGCTCTCCAAATTTGTTTTTCCTTTTTCCTAACCTTGCAGCCCAACCACCAATGTATTAGCATAACCACTGAGCTAGGGGAAACCCAAAGTAAACCCCACCACTTAATCAAACTGGACCACACTTTCCAAGCAAATGGGCACAGCAGCAGAACATGGTTAAGAGATTCAATCTCAGTCTGGCAGAACACACAATCAGAGCTAACTGCTGCACTTAGGATACCAAGACTATGTAAGTGGTCAGAGGACTTTATTCTCCCTTTCCAAGCCAACCAAGAAAAGAATTGGGCTTTAGGAGGGGAGGGGTTGTGCCATAGCAGATCAGGAATTACCAGATTAGGGCCATTCAAAGACTCACACCATTTAGCAGCACTTTTGACAGTGAACATACCTGTAGGGTCAGATTTCCACCAAAATGTATCTATTGATTCCAAACTCAGTGCAGGGCCCTCACCTAAAACAACCCTTAATCTCTGGAGTTCATCTTCCTCCCATGCTAATAAGGGCCGTCTGAAGCTAAAGCTAAAAACCCAATTGTTGTGCTGTCTAATCCTAGACCACTGCAATTTCAAAGTGATACCTCTATCCTCTGATAAAGAGTAAAGTCTAGGGAATTGGGACTTCAAGCACACGGATCCCATCCAATTATCAACCCAGAAACTGATTCTTTCCCCATTACCAATCTTGATTTCAACATTTCCAATAAAGTAATTAAACAAGCTGCTATTAGAATCCCCAACAAATATAATGTCACTCCATACTCTTGAAAGATTTGTTGCCTCCATATGGAATGGAAACCATCTACCCCCTTCTGGCTTATACTTGCTGCATATGACCTGCTTCCATAATGAACTGTCTTCCTTCCCAAACCTCCACCACCACTTAGCCAGGAGGCAGTTATTCAATGAACTTAGGTTTCTTATTCCCAGCCCACCTTGCTTCTTATCCATGGTTAACTCCTTCCATTTTACTAAATGAACTTTCCTCCTCACATCTGAATCACCCCACAAAAAAGCTGCTTGTATCTTGTCCAGTTCTTTTGCCACACCTCTAGGCAGCCTAAAGAGAGACATGTAGTACACAGGTAGGGAGGAAAGGACAGATTTGATTAGTGTTACTCTACCAGCAAAGGACAGCAGCCTCCTCTTCCACCCTGCCAGTTTCTTTTTGAAATTGTCCACCACAGGCTTCCATGTGACCCTCCTAGATGGGTTTGCCCCTAGTGGCAGACCAAGGTACTTCAAAGGGAGCTTCTGATATGTACAATTCAGCCCTAAGGCAAAATTTTTCACACACTCCTCTGACAACCCTACTCCACAGACCCCACTCTTATGAAAGTTGATCTTCAACCCAAAAATGATCTCAAAGCATCTAAGAATTCTCTTGACAGTTAGCACTTCAGACCACTCAGCTTCACAGAAAATAATTGTGTCATCCGCGAATTGGAGATGGGAGATGTTGATGGCATTAGACCCAATGAATACTCCTTTGATCAAACCCAACTCTTTCGCTCTTGCAAGGAGTAGGTTCAAACCCTCAGCCACCACATTAAAAAGAAAATGTGATAATGGATCACCTTGCCTAAGCCCTTTTTGGGGACAGAATTCAGGGGTAGGTGAACCATTAACCAACACAGAGATTCTTGCTGAGGAGATACAAGTGTGAATCCACTTCACCCACTTATCACCGAAACCAAAATTTGATAACATTTGGAGAAGATAGTTCCAATTGACTGTGTCATATGCTTTTTGGAAATCCAACTTCAAAATCAAGCCCTTTCTTCTTGATTTTTTCCACCAATCCACCACCTCATTTGCTATGAGTACACCATCCAGGATGTTCCTACCCCCTAGGAATGCAGATTGAGCAACATCTATAACAACAGGGAGCACTTTTTTCAACCTATTAGCAAGCACCTTGGAAAGAATTTTGTAAGTGGAATTTATAAGGCTAATAGGCCTGTAGTCTTGAATTCCTAGGGGATTGTCTTTTTTAGGGACCAATGTAATAATGGAGCTATTTAAGCCCCCCACCAAACTACTGTTAGCAAAAAACTCCTTCATAAACATGATGATATCATTCTTCATAAATTTCCACCCTTTTTGAAAGCAAGTCATGTTAAACCCATCCGGGCCCGGAGCCTTATTACCATCACAGTCTACCACTGCTGCCCAAATTTCATGTTCAGAAAATTCCACATCCAAGCTTCTGAAATGCTGGCACTGTGTAATCACCTTAAAAGGGCCCAAAAGCTTAGGTCTATGCGTCCATTGCTCAGAGAAGATTAAACTGAAGTGATCATACACAGCTTGTTTAACCTCCAAAGGTTCCTTCACTAATTCCCCATTCACTGACATGGAATCAATGGCATTGGTGTTCTGCCTATTAGAAGCTATGATGTGGAAAAACTTTGTATTTTATCACCCTTAAGATTCGGTTCAACCTTGACTTCGCAACCAAATTCTTTCCATTATCTTTAGACTTCCACTTCCCCACCTCTCTACGCCTTTTACCTTCAACCTCATCCAGATCTCTCCTCTCAGCAATTAGATCTATGGCATGCAAATTGTCTTCAGCTTGCTTTAGTTTAGAATCCATATTCCCAAACACTTCAAAATTCCACTGCCGTAGAGATTGTTTAAGTGCTGCAACTTAATCTTCGGTTGTAGCACCTTGACCAACCACAAAGTGCCCTCCCATACTTTCTTCACACCGCTAAAAAGAGGGCTGAGCTGCCCATGCATTTATAAATCTAAATGGCCTTGGGCCCCAGTTTCTGTCATCTTCCATGAGAATAATTGGACAATGGTCTGAGATGGATCTAGGGAGACCCTAAAGTTTGAACCTAAACCAAACCAACCATTCTGGCCCAACAAGAAACCTGTCCAACCTACTCCATCTCTCCCCTTCCAAAGAATTACACCAAGTGAATTTCCTTCCCAACATCGGGAAATCAATCAGTTCCAAACAACTTATGAAATTACAAAAATCTGCCATTCTCCTGTCCCTTCTTACACAACCCTTCCTTTCATCTATTGATTTGATTTCATTGAAGTCCCCCCCTATACACCACGGATTGGGAAAAACAACCTTAAGATTTATCAAGGATACCCATAAGCTTCTCCTAGCACACACATCATTAGGGGAATACACATTCACAATCACACAATCCAAGCTATTAAATAAAGAACCTGATAGAATGATGAAGCTCCTATTGCAACAGCAATCAGCTAGATAGAAGACTTCAGGCTTCCAAACACATAACAGGCCCCCAGCACTTCCATCCGCATCCACATTCATGTAAGCAACTTGGTCGTAAGGCCAAATTGACTTCACCCACTGATCTGAAATGTTTGCCTTTTTTGTTTCTTGCAACAACACCATATCCACCTTTCTTTCTTTGATAACTGCTTTGATTCTCCTCTTCTTCTCAGGCCGACCAAGCCCTCTAATATTCCAAGAAAGAAGCTTCATGAGAATATGCTATTTACTCTTGAGCAGCTCTTGATGTTGATCTAAACCCTTGCACCATCGCTCCTATCAGCAACCTGTTCCATGTCATTCTCCTCCATTTCAATTATTCTCCTCATAACTTCATCATCTTTGCCTTCAAAATCAATGCCTAGACTTTGCCCAACTCGAATCGTAGCTTGAGCCTCCTTGACTAGCATATCATGTTTACTTAATCTGCTAATCTTAGATAGTGAAGAGGAAATTGCAGCTGCAGCTGCTCTAAAGATGGCCCCCCTTTGAAACCCCCTTGTCATCACTATTTTCCTCTGATTTCTCCGACCCTTTCCTTTACTCTCCTTGCCTTCTAGTCACTTAGTACATGTAGTATCTTGAGTGCTTTGACTAACTTCTTCAACACTGTCTACAGCAATGCCTTTGCCATTCTCCAGCTGGGCTTGAACCTGTGTTGGATCCAGATGCTCAGCAAATCTGCTACAGCTAGGGCCCAACCCATTTGACTTAGTTTTGTCCCTGTCTTGTTCATTCAGCAGGCCATTAAACTGGGCTTGATCAAGAACTACTTCTAGATTAATACTGGGTTTTGAAGGCCCATTTCCACTAACACTTCTCATAAGCCCATCAGGATCCAAGCCACTTTCAATTTTTTCACTTTCTATAGTTGCTCTCTTCTCTTTCTTAGTGATTGCTGCCAACAGTCCACAATGGTCCATAGTGACCTCATCATTTTGACTTTTACTAGCAATACACTCAACTGAGGTGTTACTCATGTCTCCCTTGAGCCTCGAGCACTGACCTTCACCTACTCTAGGTCCCATACTGCTGCAGGTCTCATTTACTACAGAGGTAGCAAAAAGGCTATTATCTGCTCCCTCAGGTTCCTCCTCCATTCTGACATTACCATTTGCAGCTTGTGGTACACCCTTGTCATAGGCCACCCCATCCTCTTGTTGCATCCCATCATTCACCTCTCCCTCTCGTCCTCTGCAGCAATTTGAAATTTGATCACCGCCGGTGATGCCATGAACAGAAATATCCCTCACCTGGTTGCTATGACCTGGGGCATTACCCAATTGAGACCCAAGCTCTTCACTCACTCTGATTGAGTAAATCTGACCTCTACATTCCAGGTTAACTGCACTGTTGATCATCTCCATATGTGTTGTAAGAATCCTGAGTTGACCACATGCCATGGATGACATCTTGAGGGTGCCCTCATTAATATTCATGACCTTACCCCAGATCTCCCCAATCTTGATGAAATTAGCCGTGTTCCAAAGGTTAGGAGGCAGACCATAGCAGTTCAAATCCACATATCTTTCTTGCTCAAGTTTCAATCCCCTCCTCCATTCCTCCATCGATTCACACCATTCGTGGATCCAAGCTTTAAGATTCATCATACCTCTGTTTTTGACCTCTGGTGAAGGAAACACTAAGTATGCAACTCTCCCACCACCATCCATCACTTGCACATCAGACATACCTCTGGTATGCAGTTCCTTTTTAAGATCAGAGCATTGATAGTGAGACCAGAGTTTTAGTATCACACTGTCATACAACCAGCCATTTCCATACTCCACAGCGTTCACTAAGATAGGTTTCCCATTTGTTACTGTACCTCCCATTACAGCTTCTGCATAAGACTTTCCTTTTGTGCTGATTCCTTCCACCCTCATCCACCTTTTACCTGTTTCCACTGGTTGTGGATGATGAGTATCAACTTGTGGTTGGACTTGGCTTATATTCTTCTTTTTGAAATCAGCTCGCTTAACCTTCAAAGCTCTGTCATCACACCAGGTATCGTGTGCTTTTTGGATTGCCATTTCAGCTGCTACCAGGCAGTCATACCGAACAAAGCCAAACCTGGTTCCTGTTGAGTGCCTCCGTTTGCTGGGTATGTAGACATCGATAACTACCCCAAAGTTTGTAAACAAATCGTATAACCATTTTGGGTGCATTGAGTCCGGTAGATTGTCGACAAAAACATTGTGAACTTCACCCGTTGAGTTTGATCTGCCACCAAAGTGCCTCTTCCGAAAAACTGGTCTCCATCCTCCCAATTTTACCCCACGCTCCGCATTCGCCATTTTTCCCCTTTACCCTAGCTCATAAATTATTAACTTTCAACTTAAAATAAATTGCAATAATCATACTTGTAATAATTACAAACCTCTCTCCAACCAAGCTAAACATCCTAGCTATGAGCATTTCCTCATCTTCAGAGAATTCTGGCTGAGAATTTTGAGTTGTTACATCTTTTTTCTCCTCAGTACCCTTATCAGAGATGTGTTTACTACACAAATATACTTTCCTTATAGAAGGGCGTTATTTTTATTAATTTTTCCTAACATTATTTTTTTATGAATAAAATAGTATAGAGGCACGCACACCGCCATTATGACTTTGAATTGAGGAAAATGTGAGGTGGGGATAGTGAGAGTGAAAAAGAGGACCTAAATGAAACGAGGTGGGATTTTTTTCATTTAAAAGTCGGAAAACGAAGTGGGGACTTGACTTGGAGAATATGCATGCCTCCCTGATTTCTGGGAATCCCACTGTCTGAACTCATCTTTTCCTTCGCCGCCCCCCACAAATGACATCACATTTTCACCTTTTATTTAATTGCACTTCAACCCCCCTTATCTCCTCTATCTCTCTCTCCAAACGACAATGAATGCGATGATATCCTCCAAGGAATTCTTAAGAGTGATTATTTGCTGGTCTCAAGAGGTGTTGTTTAGTTCATTGAGCTCACTTTTAAGTCTCGTTTTAATAATTCGAATCATTTATATTTTAGAGTTCGTCAAATACATCATTCATATAAAAAATAAAACCGATCGGATAACGGCAATGTTAGATTTGCATAAAAGAAAGAAAAGAAACATATTATTCACACACCTAAACATATTAGGGTTTACACATACTTATAATAAAAGACTAAAGGAACAAAAGACATAACTACCCTTATACACTAATACTTAGCACTCCCCCTCAAGTTGGTGCAAAGATATCTCTCATGCCCAACTTGAAGCAAATAGGATGGAAAACCTTACTACTAACACCCTTAGTAAAGACATCAGCCAATTGATCTGCAGATTTTACAAAAGGCATACATATGAAACCCTTATTCAATTTCTCCTTGATGAAATGTCCGTCGATCTCAATATGCTTTGTTCTATCATGCTGAACAGGATTGTGAGCAATACTAATGGCAGCTTTGTTGTCACAGTACAATGTCAATGGTTCACTACAAACAAACCCAATATCATTCAACAAGGACTGGAGCCACATCAATTCACATGTACCATGCGTCATAGCCCTGTATTATGCCTCTGCACTAGATCTGGACACTACCGTTTGTTTCTTACTATGCCATGTCACTAAATTTCCCCCCACAAATGCACAGTAACTGGAGATAGATCGCCTGTCATCTATAGAACCAGTCCAATCAGCATCTGTGAATGCCTCCAACCTCAAGTGACCATGATTGGAAAATAAAATCCCTTTTCCAGGAGCAGATTTAAGATACCTCAAAATACAATACACTACATCCAAATGAGGGGCACGAGGCTCATGCATAAATTGACTCACTATCCCAACCGCATAGACAATATCTGGACGAGTGTGGGATAAATATATAAGTCTTCCCACAAGTCGCTGATACCTTTCCTTCTCCACAAGATCACCAACACCACTACAAAGATGGTGATTAGCCTCCATTGGCGAATCAGCAGGTCGGCAGCCTAACATGCCAGTTTCCTCAAGAAGGTCTAGAATATACTTCCGTTGAGAAAGAAAGATGCCTTTGTTAGATCTGGCAACTTCAATCCCAAGAAAGTACCGCAATGAACCAAGGTCTTCGATCTCAAATTCCTTGGCCAACAGCATCTTAAGATGTGTCACTTCTTCCTCATCATTACTTGTCACAACTATGTCATCCACATATACTATAAGCACAGTTACCTTATTTGCGTGACGTTTGACAAACATTGTGTGATCTGCATTGCTTTGCTTATACCCAAACCTCAACATAGCCTTTAGGAATCTGTCAAACTAAGCTCGAGGAGATTGTTTTAAACCATATAACGCATTTTTCAACCTACAAACTTTCCTAACTGTAGACTGAGATGAGAATCCTGGTAGTATATCCATATATACCTCCTCCTCCAAATCACCATGGAGAAATGCATTCTTCATGTCTAACTGCTGTAAAGGCCATCCCAAATTAGCTGCACATGAGAGAATAGCTCGAATGGAATTCATCTTTGCCACAGAAGCAAAGGTTTCTTGGTAATCAATTCCATATGTCTGAGTAAATCCCTTGGCCACTAATCGTGCTTTGTATCGTTCAATTGTTCCATCTACTTTCTACTTGATGGTGAACACCCATTTACACCCTACAGGCTTTTTTCTACTACGAAGAGAAACCAACTCCCAAGTGTTATTTTGGCTTAGAGCTTGCATCTCTTCTACCATAGCTACTTTCCATTTAGGATCATTGATAGTTTCTGTCTAACCCTAGGGAATACATGCAGAAGACAAAGACGAAACAAAAGCACGATATGTAGAAGACAATGAATCATATGACACAAATTTAGAAATGAGGTGTTGAGTACAGGCCCTAACCCCCTTTCTAAGAGCAATAGGAATACTCGAATCATTGACAACAGGACTCTCAACTACAGGTAGAGGGATAGACTGAGATGCATTACCTGGAACTGGCATGAGGAATGATGATGGGTTTGGTGGTACAAGAGATGCTTGCTCTTTCGGACGCCGAGAATAAGTCTTAAAATCAGCCCTGTCCAAACGACCACTAATGTCAGGCTTCACATCAAGAGAACTATTAGGCTCCCCCTCACCACAAATAATAGTCCGCTAACTAGGAAGGAAAAAAGACAACTCATGTTGATAGGCCATCTCCTCATCCGCAATCTCATCTATACCACTACTACTCTCCCCTAGAGGAGATGACGGAGGAAAAGGAAAGAAGGACACAGATTCACGGAAAGTGACATCCATACTTACATGCACTCTGCGAGTGTGAGGATCATAGCATTTGTAACCCTTCTGAGTAGCAGAATAACCAATAAAGACACAACGCACAGCCTTAGGATCGAGTTTTCCACGAGTACGAGGTTGCAAATGTACAAAACAGACACACCCAAACACCTAAGGAGGAAGAGAAGAGGTGGGATATGCGACAGGAAGCAGTTGAAAAGGAATCTGGAATTGGAGGACACTAAAAGGCATACGGTTGATAAGGTAAGCAGCGGTAAGAACAGCATCACCCCAAAATGACTTAGGGACATTCATGGTAAACAAGAGAGTGCGAGCAACTTCAAGAAGATGGCCATTCTTGCGTTCGGCAACCCCATTTTGTTGAGGGGTACCAATACAATTAGTCTAATAAAGAATGACATGCTCCTCTAGGTATGCCCGAAAAACTCCATCAACATACTCAGTGCCTGAAAAACTCCATCAACATACTCAGTCCCATTATCACTATGAAGAATTTTGATTTGAGCATTAAAAAGATTGGTCACCATTTTATGAAAAGTTTGGAAACAAGAAAAAACTTCAGTCTTAGTTCGAAGCAAGTAAATCCAAGTCACACGGGAAAAACAATCAATAAAAGTAACAAACCATCGATACCCAGAAGTAGAAACCACAGGGGAAGGGCCCCACACATCGGTATGAATAAACATAAAAGGAAAAATACTTCTTTTATTAATTGAAGGGTAACAAGTACGTTTATGCTTTGCAAGTTCACAAGCATCACAACCAAAAATACTCCTAGGACAATCACGAACTAAAGAAGGAAAAAGTTTCTCTATAACATTAAAGGAAGGATGACCCAAACAGCGATGCCACTGATAAAAGAGAAAAAGAGAAGAGCCAGTAGTGCACTTGAGAGCTTGAGATGGGACGACAGGAGGAACAACATCCAGAAAGTACAGCCCACTTTGTGCTCTACCATTGCCAATCATTTTCCCCATAACCAGGTCCTGAAAGACACGATGAGTAAGAAAAAATGTCACTGAGCAATTTAGAGAAGTAGTAAGACTACTAACAGAAAGCAGGTTAGTAGAAAAAATAGGAACATGAAACACAGATGAAAGAGAAAGCAAAGATGAACAATGAACCGAACCCTTGCCAGAGACAGAGGATAAAGTGCCATCAGCCACTCGAACCTTGTCTCGGCCGGAACAAGGAGAATAAGAATAGAAAAGACTAGAGGCACCTGTTATGTGATCGGTGGCACTGGAATCAATAATCCAAGAAAGCGATGATAAGGTACTAAGAGCACTAGTAGGAATACCTATGTTAGCAAAATTGAAAGAAGCAGAAGTAGAAGAAACTGTGGTAGAAGGAAAGTCAAGTCGAGCCATCAAACGTCTGAGAGTGTGTAACTCATCCTGGGAAAAAGTGCTAGGCTCAGAAGAAGGACTCACAGCAATCTCGGACACATGTGTTTGGGATCGAGCTGTACTACCACGACCTCGACCCCGAGTAGGGCGACCATTCAGTTTCCAACAATGCTCTCGATTATGTCTGTCTTTCCCACAATAATCACATTTCAAACAATCTCGATCAACCAGTGTACCCTGACTCCCACACTGAACCGAACTACGCCGAGGAGCCCGAGTAGGAGGAGCAATAGCTAAAGCAGAACGATCCTAAATAGAGAAATGTACCATAGCACTACGACGACTCTCCTCTTACTGGACAAGGGCATAAGCCTCGCGTAGGGTGGGAAAAGGTGAATGACCCAACACTTGGACGTGAATCTGATCATACTCCAAGTTCAAGCCAGCAAGGAAGTCATACACACGCTCTTTCTCAACGATTTGCTGAAACAACGTGGCATCCCGAGAACAAACAGCCTGGAAGCTTTGGTAATAGTCTAGTTCCTGCCACAAACTACTCAACTCAGCATAGTAGACTGCGAGTGATCTATCTTTCTGATCTAAGTTCTTAAGCTTCTTCCTCAACTCATACGCATGTGCATCATTACCTTGTTGGGAGTACATTTGGCTGCAGCTGTCCAAATCTTATGAGCAGTATCTAATAAAAGGAAACTCCGACTAATAGTGGGCTACATAGAGTTGATTAACCAAGTCATAACAAGAGCATTTTCAGAAATCCATTGAGCATGGAGTGAGTCATCACCATCCGGTAAGGGAAGAGAACCAGTAATGTACACTACAACAAATTTGGGATTTAAAGACGAAACAAATTTGTCCCAAAATGTATATATTTCGTCACCCAAACTAATTATGACGAAAATTTTTCGTCACCCGTTTTGTCGCCAAAGCCTCGTCGCTAAAGGGTCTTAGAGACGAAAAAACAATTTCGTCATTGAAAATGATAAATTTGTGACGAATTTTTTTGTCTCCAATACACTATTGGGAGCATACTTGTAAGCAATTAGCGACAAAATATTTTGTCATTAAAGGAAGAAATTAGAGACAAAAGTATTTTGTCATAAATATAAAAAATAGAGACGAAATAATTTTGTCACGTTTAATATAAACGAAGACAAAAAAATTTTGTCAAAGAAGCTACCAATAGAGACAAAAACAAATTCATCATTAAAAATGATAAATTTGTGACGAATTTTTTTTGTCTCCAATACTCTTTTGGGAACATACTTATAAGTAATCAGCGACAAAATATTTTGTCATTAAAGGAAGAAATTAGAGACAAGTATTTTGTCATAAATATAAGAAATAGAGACGAAATAATTTTATCACGTTTAATATAAACGAAGACGAAAATTTTTTGTCAAAGAAACTACCAATAGAGACAAACAAATTCATCATTAAAAATGATGAAACAATGTCAAAAAAAATTCGTCACACATTGAGGGTAATAGTGACAAAATGTGACAATATTTTTTGTCATGACAAATTCATTTAACGACGAAATAAAGAATTCATGACAAAATTAATCATCCACCTAAGCCAAATAAGAGACAAAAAAACCTTCTTTAGGGATGGAAAATTTTGTCAATAATTCCATAATATTTTTTTCTACATTATATACCTATTTTATCAAAATCTGAATTTTAATTCAACAAATATAACCCTGTTCATGTTGAAACCTGTTGAATATGACAACTCCATTCACAACTTAACTTTGTCATCAACACATTTACAAATTAACAAAATGAAAATATCCATTCATCATTACAAATAATTTCATCCTAATACAATAAAATAGTGCAACATTCACAAAATATCCAAAAGTTATAACTTGTACAATTCCACCAAACATCTAACAATAACTAGTGCAAGTCCACAAAGTATGTGTATCTTTATCAAACAAAATGAACATTCAAGCAAATTACATCATTGTTGCACGTCAAAAATGCCACCCCAATCCAATCTGCAAAAAAATAAATTAAAAGCTTTAGTAATTAATTAATTATACAAAAAATTAAAAACATTAGTAACTCATCAATTTACAATTAGATCAATTATATAATTTATCCCTCTAACAGACTTTTTGCGAGATTATGAGAACAAAAATTAATTTTAAGGCTAATTCACAAATGGTGCATCCCATTAATGTGCCACGTATCTTGTGTTTTCATGGTCATGAGTAGTGAGTTGCTAGCGCCATTTATTTCATACACATAGCTTAAATTTGTATATTTCACTATTTGGTGGTTCTTTCCTTCGTCAAAGTAAAATAAAAATTTAAAAAAAATTTGTTCTCTTTTGAGAAGAGTTCTTCCATTTAATTTCTATAAAACTTATGTTGATGTAGAAAATTTTAATTAGTAAACACTCAATTCAAGTTTTGTAATGTTTATCAATTAGCCTGTCAGATACCAAAGCAAATTTGCATGCCTCAAATTATGTAGGAAGATCAGTTGCACAAATGCAAGGTAGAAAATTTCAAAGCCTTTTGACATTAATCCAAAGCGAAGCCAAATTTTACCCCAAAAATCAAAGATAAGAAATTAACGTGCTATATATTTGTTTTGATCAATTGCTATCAAATCCACTTTAGTTGTTGGTAGGGGAGAATTACCCAAATGAAAATTTTAAGCAAATCAAACCAAAATTAAACTTTGTCACAATTAGATCAGGCTATATGTATCTTTTTTTCATAATTTCACTACCTAAAGAATTATGCAGTTAATTAAATTAAAAAAATTATAGAAAAAAATTATATTTAGCAATAATACCAATCTGATGCCACTAACAAGGAGTCTAGTACTTACCTAAAAAAATAGGAGCCTAGTGAGTGGCCCTTTAATTTGAAGGACACTGCAAGTGTTCATTGCTTGCATCTTGATTTGGCTTTTTCTTTGGGAATGGCCCATTTCATTACCTTCATGTCATAATCATTGGCTTTATTAAAGTTAAAGAAGACAGGAACAAAAATAAAATAAAAGCAATGCAAATCCCAAATCTTCCCAAAAGAGTTTAGTTCCTTTGAGAGAATTCAATTGAATCGTATAACTGAAATGATTATTATACTAAATGCTAAGGGAGGGAGATTATGTGGAATTCCTAATTCATCACAAAGAGCATGAGATTAATATATAATGTATAATTTTATTAATAAATTATAACAACAAAATATTTAAATCTTTCCACATAAATATATGTATCCATGCATATGAAATTAAATTTGTCCTACAAACCCCTTTAAATGTGCCATTGGCATGAAATCTAAATTTGTTGTTAGATAGTGACCGCATGTCATGCAATGCATTATGCATGTAATTAAATAATGTATCCTCCAATTATGTGTCAAGATGCAGCAAATCTATCATACTTATATCAATTTCATGTCTTATCATCAATCTTGTAAGCTCACAAGAAAACACTTTCACACCTTTGCTCCATACATGTTCATATGCTCACATACTAGTTAATTATGTTCATGTACTTTTGACATACATTTGGTGTAAACATCGACCAATTTCTTGCAACCCAAGTGCTTTACCAATGGTTGTGGTTGTCAAATCACCGCCACCCTACTCAATGTAGTCCTTGCACAAGATCTCTAGCCCTGCAATTATAATGGTTAAAGAATATCATTGCAATCAATCCTCAAATGGACAAGTCTCACACAGATAATGACTCCTTCAAAGTAGAAAACTATAATGGAATTGGAGGCAGGAGGATCTTTCCAAGGTAGCCGGTAACAATAAGAATTGCAGGATCACTAATCCAATCACTGTAACCTCTTTGCAACGTTGGATAAGTTGCTTCCAGAATGTTCGTATTTGTGAAGTCATCTGTTGTTATGAAACCAATATCAAATGCATCATCGCAAAATGATAGTGTCATAATTAGTCATGATCATAGAAATCATTAACAAGGCACTTAAAAGTATAAGACATTTTAACCAAGGAAAAGCAATAGAACAATTTCAATATTATATGTGTTAAATAATCTGAGATTATTTAACCAATTATCTGAAAGTTTAGCGAGAAGGAAGTAACCCGAAATGACAAAGCGGGCTTCCAATAGAGTTTGTTATACCAAAAAACGACTTTCGAGGATGGTTCATTATAGACGTTTCATTGAGGTAAGACTATTGCCTTTCTTTGCCAATATGGCTTTCATTAAACAACCAAGAAGTATTCATCAAGATCTTGCTTTTGTTGCTTACCAAAAAGCATAGCAAGCAGATAATTAATCACGGAAGATTTAGGTATTCTTCATGTTGAAAGATTGAATGCAGCAGCTTTAGATGTAACACACTACAACAAAATTGAATTTTTACGACTTGCGATGCATGCCGTAAAAACTCTTTCACGGCATGCAGACAAATGCCGTTATATGACATGCTGTGGAAAGTTGAGTATCATTTACGGCATGCAAGTAAAGTTGTAAAAAATCATAAATTAAACATTAATGACATACTTTGTATGTCGTATATAACTTTTTACGACATTTTTGTCATGCCATAAATCATCATACTTTCCGTGGCATAATTTTGCATGCCGTAGAAGGTTATTTTTAAAAAATTAATGGCATACTTTGCATGCCGTATATAATATTTTACGGCATTTTCTTGCATGTCATAAATCATCACACTTTTCACGACATAATTTTGTATGCCGTAGAAGGTCATTTTAATATATTTATGACATACTTTGTATGCCGTATATAGTCTTTTACGACATTTTCTTACATGCCATAAATCATTACACTTTTCACGGCATAATTTTGCATGCCGTAGAAAGTTATTTTTAATATAATATATATATATATATATATGAATATGACTTTGCCTAACCGTATGTAGACCGTTGTTTATAAAATGTAACCTGTTACAAACCAAGCAAAGGCAGCAACTATGAAGTAAGCAAAAAAAATCTAATATCTATACACCAAACAACCTGCATACTAACTTTTATTCTCAACTTCTATCATATCAAGTTGATAACAACCTCAAACATACAAATCAAAAAAAGTATCCAAATCATAAAACTCATTTATCAACATGATCTACACTATGAAAGATGGCAAACTTTTCCCATATGATTATGCATTTATCCAGAGTTTTAAATCACATGATCTACACTATGAAAGAACTGTCCAAGTACAAGTTTTGGGATCCAATAGTGCCCAGAGATGATCATGATCACCATTCACATTGTATACGGGCCCAATATCTATTTTAACTGGACACTTCTCGTAGATTAAAATGAAGTATGTGAAGTAGCAAAGGGATACATTTAAAGTTATTGATCATCTACACTTAACCTAGGAACCTTATAAACAGTATTAAAATCAGCTGACAAACTGAATTAAGCTTTAGCTGTGCAAAAATGAAGTATACAAATCTTACATCCACATTGTATACGGGCCCAATATCTATTTTAACTGGACACTTCTCGTTGATGGAATTTTCCAGTTCAGATGCACTGTTGAAATACTGAAATCACAGATATATGTCATTATCCAATGTGAAAGAGAACTCTCTCCGTCCAAAGTATGACCGGTCACATGCATGATGCTTTCCATCTATAGACATATGGTTATAAAACATAATAATATCAACAAAACATAAGTAAAAGAGAGGGAGGGAGAGAAGGGCTGAACAGAATTTGGATTGCCATTTCCATAAGACATCCACTTAAATATATCATGATGTGGAAAAAGCTTCCCTGCCATAAATAAAAATTAAACCTTTTACAAGAGATGACAATAAGGGTTGGTTTGGGGTGTCCTAAAAAAGTGCACTTTTTGTCTTTTTACGAAAAGATGTGCAGAAAAATAGAGAGGTGATGTGATTGAAAAAAGATAAAAAAATAAAAAGATGGATTATATAGTAGATGCCAAACAAGGCTTAAATTAGCAAACATTTAACATCAAGCCCGTCATGAGTAATCATCAGTATATTAATCATAGACTCACACAAATAGAATTAGGTGTTAAGAAATAACCAAACACACAAACAATAGCAAGAAGAAAATGAAAAATCTCACACAAGAAATGATACAGATTTATGTGGTTCGACAAGATTGCTTATATCCACAGCTTACACCAGTTTCACTATATCAAAGAGAATGAAACGAGAGTACAATCAACTACTACAAAAAGCAACACCTTATATAGCGCTAGGGTTACATCAACAATTACCAAGCTACCCTTAGTACTCATTTTCTAATCAGACCTATATTTGGTTTGGAAAACTTGACACTTACTCTTTTTTTATTTAATTCTCGTTCACAACTTTCTTGCATGTGCTCACAAGTGGGATTCGAACCCGCACTTCAGGGATTACCATCAAATATATGAAAAATAGGAAAAAAAAGAAAAAAAAACATAGGTTTTAAATCTCGGCCAATTGGGTTAACCCACGAGTCGATCTGGTCCAAACTAGTAAAAAAGCCCACTAAACATAGCTCATGGACCTAGCCCAATGCCGACTCTTGCTAGTACTAACAAACAAAACATGAAAAGAAATTTTAAAAAAACAGGAAAAAAAAAAAAAAACAAACAAACAAACAAACAAAGAAAGTAGAGGAGAGCATGAGAAGAATGTGAGAAAAGGGGGACCTGAAAACAGGGTAGATGGTTTCCATGCAAGAAGCTTCCGAGGTGGCAGAGAACAATCCACACAAATGTGCCAAGATTGCGTATACACTAAATAGCGTTACAAAACAACCTGTGAACAACCCTGCAAAAACCAACAACAAACAAACAAGGACAAAACTTAGAAGAATTTCCATAATTCGCATGTTTTTCACACTACAGTTTCAATTTAAAATTTATCAAGACAAGGGAAAATAAAATTATTTATATATAATTTTTAATTTTTTTTTTTTATAGGTAACAAAATTAAAACCAATTTTGTAACAAATGGTTGGCTCAGTAGTATATGATGTGCTATTTTTACTAGTGTAATGCAATTAATGGATTTTTCACCAAATTTTCTCATTACTAGACATAAAGGTAGTGAAGTCCACATTAATAAATATACATGAGATTCATATCTTCTGTCTACCGTGGTGAGAAAATTAAGCAAGAAATTCATTTATGTATAATATTTTTATTTTTACATTTTCCTAATCCAAAAAAATGTAAATTTAGCCTTGTTCACTTCATTTTCTCATCATATATATATAATTTTTTTTTCCCTACAAATGTAATTAACATCCTATCATGGCGTAATTGTCATACAACTAATGGGCAGCGACTATAGATAATCAAATCACAACACTAAATGAGCACTAAAGCCATCATCATCACACTTATTAGTGGTTATTTCTAATAAGCAATATTGTGTGAAAAAGTTACACTCAATTCTCAAATGCATGTATTTGTTTAGGCATTTTGGACTACTAGTGGTGGAAGTGATGTACACGTATATAACATAATATAGTATAATATGCCACAATGGAAATTCATCTTGAATTCCCACTAGAAAGATACAGTTTTATTAAGACCTTACTGTGATCTTAGAGCCAATTAATTAAGTAATTATCATTATTATATATCTAACTACTGAAATGACCATAGGTCTAGTTAAAACAATCTGAACTGATAATGCTAGCCCGAAGGGTTGAGGTACAAACTCTATGAGACTATAAGTTGACTGATTGTTTTCTCCGTATAGTAGGTTGGTTTGCTATGTTCTCACTTTTGTGCGGCTGGCTGCATTATTAGTGGTAGGTTAGAATTTTCAAGCATGGTTCAAGCTAGTACTACCAAACCAACTATGCGTGAGACCAGTGACGGTTCAAGAAACTTTTAAAGTTCAAAATCATCGCTAAAGTGAAGTTTGAACTCCATAGAGATGTAACCACAAGATAAAGAAAAGATACAAAAGAAAGGATAACATGAAATTAATATAAAAATTCAGAACAATCTTATCTTATGATTAATAGTCATAGATTACTTTTAGAATCAACGATTCTCAACCTAGTAATAAAAGAGACTCCATTTAACAAGTTTCATCAACAGATAACCATAACTTTGTTTTGTTAATTGATCAATTATAGAAATGAGACACAACTTACACACGGTATCAATTGATCATTCTAAATGGAGTTTTTCTCGTAGGCTCCTTGATTTTTTCTTATAAGTTTCATCAACATTTTATCTAATTTATGAGAAGTGTAAGTCCTTCTTTGGGATTTGAAAACTAAAATTGGTTATCCAAAACAAGAGGCGCTCAAAAGTGTTAATCGGCTTCTTGTATTCAGGAAATTGCACATTCAATTGTGCACCAATCATATAGTGTAAATTACAAATGAGACAATTAATTTTCATACTCTCAAATAGAGGAGAGATGGAAACAGAACACTGAAACAACAAAGTAGACAGAATCGAGCTTAGCTTGGATAACAGTTTTGGTAAATCCGAGCTTATCAACGAGCCAAAGCTCATGTCCAAAGAAGTCGCTAGTTTAGAGTAATTGGTCCCACCGCTTTTGCGAGATTCCCACCACCTCTCTTGCCTAAAATCAACAAAGAATGCCCTCAAATTGAGAGACAATTAACCAATGAAAAGACCCAGATTCTATTTCTATTCACATGACTATAAAAAGTAATAATAATTGTAGATTGAAATGAAAGGGAAAGAAGTAAAGAATGAAGCTCACAAGGATGCGGTGACACCACCACGATAATTAATTGCAGATTGAAATTAATTAAGTTGGCGATTAAATACGAGAGAGAGAGAGAGAGAGAGAGAGAGATTAGCGATTAAATATGAAACTAACTATTTACGACAAAACTAACTATTTATGGCATCATGTACCTCATAGACCCATAGCCACGAAGATGATATACTTAAGCTAGAGGAGTAAGCTCGATGAGCCTCTTTCAAAGAGCGATAGTTTGTTCACTATTACTTTGGAGTTCACAAGCAATTCAATGGTTGGAGGAAAAGAAATATCATCATTAGTGGCTATTGTTAATATTTGAGCTAAACGAGAATCACACAATTTATGATAATCTTTTTACAGGCAATAAGCTACTTGGTGCCTATATGACTTTATCTAATCAATTTTAATCGACCTATAACAGATTCTCGGTTGCTTTCGTATATATAATATAAAACAAATAAATAAAAGAAGAAGAAATATTGTTAACCAGATGTAAGTATACCCCCCCAAAAAAAAGATCAATATTTTTTAAGTTTCCAATCAACTTAACTCTAGAGCACCTCATACCCCCACAACAAGTATTGTTGTAAAACTCAGACATTATCCTCTTAAATCATACATTTCTTTCTTTAAGAGGGAAAAAAATCATATAACAGATGAAGTCCACTAAATGGGTAATAAACCTGCAGATGGACCTAACATCGCAGATATTTGTTACGGCAGACAAAACCAAGGGTCATCAAAAAACATATAGATTGCTAGAAGAAAAAGGAGATTTGAAAACATTACAAAGTTAGTCACAGACTTTACTCTGAATTGGAAAATGGTTTTGTAATTAATAAATAACATAGTCTGTAGCAACACATAACAACTCAAAATACTTGGATTAAAAAGAATAATTCAAGTTGATATAGCGCGACAATTTGGACACAATGTTCATTATTAAATTTTCATATGATTCAACATTACACCATCAGAAAACAGTTTACATCAAATCCAATAATTGATCGAAGTTTAAGAACACGTACACGTAAACAGCTCACATTACAAAACCTTACCATCAAGTTAGGAAAATAATTTAGTGAATCAATAGAAGCGGATCCTCAATGTTATTACCTCACGGACAATGTGACGAGAAAAGAACTAATTATAAACACTAAATAGGACTGCCCAAATCAAGAATTGTGGTACTTGTATAAGGAGACTTGATATTTACCGAGAAGAAGGCAGTGTAAATTTTGGAAAGGCATATAACTGTTCTCAACTGATTCACAACCGTTAAGGGGGTCAAGTATTGTATCAAAAAGGCATGGATTTTTTTTTCTTTCTGAGTTGTGTGCTTTTAATATAGAATAGATGTGTCCCCTAGTTACTTGATCATACCTCCTCAAAGTAATTTAAAAAAGCGATAGCAAATAACAACACACACCTCACCTTGAGCTCCCTATTGTTGTTGCCATGCTCTGGAGTCCTCAAGGCGTGATTTTCCTTATCCTTACATGGCAATCCATCTTTATCTTCAATTTAACAATAAAAAAATTAAAATTAAAATCAAAATAAATACTAGTTAGAATTAGGAAATAAATGACTATTTCATATACATATAATATAACATATAAACACATAAAAATAAAAAAATTCTCCCCAAATGGTGAAATTGTCCATTTAAAGTTTGAAAAAACTCAATATATACTACAATTCTTTGGAATGAAACAAGATCTAAGAGAATCGAATTAACATTGAATCAACATACAATAAAAACGAATTACCATCGGCAAGTAGTAGAGATGACAGAGGATTCCGAGATACAACAGTTCTGATTTAGAAGCAGAAAAATGAACAACAAAACTCACAATTGAACAAGAAAAGCGGAGAATTTAACACACACACACACACACAGAGGAGTACTCACGAGCTTGAAGGAGTGGTTACGAGACGAGATGAGTCAGGGATGGCGATGATCGTCTCGATTCGAAGCGACCAAAGAAACAACCCATCGCTCGATTCGGTTTGCCAATCATCTCCGATGAAATGAGTGACTATGGTGAAGTCTCGACGAATCCGAATCCATGATTTTTCTTCTCTTACTAAATCCTAACTAGAGCTCTAAACATTGAAGTGATGGAATCAAATTCAACATATCTGAAACTGTATGCTTTAAGACAAGCATTTCGATCGGTTGAGAGAGATTAGGGTTTAGAGAGGGCTGAGAGAGAGAGAGAGAGAGAGAGACCTAGAGAGTGAGTGAGAGAGTAATGGGCAATGTTGCTATGAGTAAGTTTTTAAGTATTTTAAATAAATTTTTTTTTTTACTTTTTAACTTCAAATAATTTATCACTAAATTCAAAAAATATATATATAATTTAATACATTTCATATATATTATATTATATTATATTTTTTACTTGTATTCAGATTAGGCACATCTAAAAAGTAAAAAATAAATAAATTATTAAAAGAAGGAAAAATATCAAATCAAGGTAATCTAGAGAAAATAATTACAAATTAATGAGAAACCATATAAATATTAATTATTAAAATTATAAAATTTTTCATGAATATGTAATTTTTTTCAAAATCCCATTGGGTGCAATTATCCCTTAACAGAGATACTAAATTATAAAATAACGTTTTTTACGTTATCCTCAATTAGGAAAATGTAAGGTGAGAAGCTTGGTTGGAAATTGTTAATTTTTTTAAATCAAAAAAAAAATTTCGGATTGAAATTTTTTTTAATAAAAGTTTTCACGACATGCTAATACATGCCGTATAAAGTTATAATATTTTACAACATGAAATATATGTCGTCTTAAGTACAAATATTTTATGACATATTTTTATATGCCATGAAAATATACATTTTTTACAGCATGCTTTTGCATGCCATAAAAAAATTTTGAATTGATTTTTTTTTTTTTTTGCAAAAGTTTTCACGGCATGTTAATAAGAGAGATAGAGAGAGAGAGAGAGAGAGAGAGAGACAAAGATAGAGTGATGAGCGAGATAGAGAGACAAAGTGGTTGCTAAAAGTGTATTTTCTTATAGTGGATCGATAAATCGATAAGGAGCTCGATAAATAGAGAAGATGGGAGTAAGAGAGTGAGCAAGGCGAACATAGTGAGGGAGAAATAGACAAATAGACAAGTAGACAGAGAGAGAGAAAAGAGTGATGAGTGAGAGAGAGACAGGAGAGAGATAGATGAAGCGAGAAAAAGAGACAGAGAGAGAAAGAGAGAGAGATGAAGGAGAGAGAAACAAGAGATGAGCGAGAGATAGACAAAAAGAGAGAGAAATAGGGTGAAAATAGATGAGCAAGAGAGAGACACAGAAAAGAGAGAGACAGAAAGAGAAGAGAAATGGGCAAGAGAGATAGAGAGAGATAGAAAGATAAGAGAGAGAGAGAGAAAAGAAATGAGATAGAGAAAAAGAGATGAGCGAGAGAGAAAGAAAAGCAGATGGGAGAGATAGAGAGGAGAGAGATGAGCGAGAGACAGAGAGAAAACAAATGAGAGAGATAGAGATAAGAGAGATAAGCGAGAGATCTGAGAGAAAATGAGAGAAAAGCAGAATGACAGAGAGAAAGAAGAGTGATGAGTGAAAGAGATAAAGAGAAGAGAGAGAGAAATAGAGAGACAGAGAGACAGGAAGATGAAAAAATGAATGAAAAGAGAAATGTTATATCAAAGGAGTAAGACGACAAATTATTTTTTTTACGATTTTTTTATAAAAATAATTTAACAATCTCATCACTAGCCATAATGTATGAGAAAAGTTGAAAAGGGTGTAGGAGTAGATATGGAAGAAGTCAAAAAGTAGGTTGAGAGAAGTCAATAAATACTGAGTTTTTTTTTAAATAAAAAATTTAGAAAATTAAAATTGAGATATTGGAGCTCCCACAAAGTTTGTAAGTTAAAAAACCTCCATTTTCCTTATATAATATAGATAGATAGATAGATAGATAGATATAGATATAGATATAGATAGATTGACAAAAATGTTCGTCTCCAATGAGCTAAAATAATTGGCGCCAACAAGAAAAAAAAAATTGGTGCCTCTTTTTTTTCTGATGAATTTATTTTTTCGTCTCCTATAATTTTGAGAAGAATTAAAAGAAACGACAAAAGTAATATTTGGTCATGTTTGGGTTACGTTCTAAAACGAAAATAAATTTTATCATCAAATTTTAAAAATTAATTATTGAAAACTCCATACTAAACAAGGTAATGTTTTCTATTAATTTTGAAAATTACAAAGTTTTTATTCTTTGTTTCTCTGTATTTTTTCTCACAAAAAAAAAAAAAAAAGCTACATTAATTATCTTTTTTTTTGTGGAGAGAGGTTTTGACCTTCAATTTTTTTGAAATGGGTGTTCTAGACGGAAATGGTAGAGTTGGTTCAGACAATGAGAAAAACTGCTTGCGTGCAAGAGGGGCCTTCACTGTGAGAAAGAATAGTAGGTTTGCATAGGGTGCCTTCTTAGATAATAGCTTCAATGCTGGCATGCACGAAGGGCTTAAGTGTGAGACAGAGGAGAGGGGCTTTAGCGAAATAGAAGAAATGGTTTCTGAGTGTCTTCTTGAGTCACGACTTCAATACTTGAGAGAGGAGTATACTCAAGTGCGAGAGAGAAATGAGGGTTTGTAGAAAGTGTCATCTTGGGTCACGACTTCAAGGCCGTGGTTCAGGTACATGAAAATGAGTGATATCGTCGAGTGTATCTCTTGGGGTCACAGTTTCAATGCTTGAAACACAAAACCACGGCATTTTAATAAAGAGAAATGATTAGTGATAAAATATTTTGTATCCTTAAATACCGAATAAAGAATTTATCATTGGTGATGAAATATTTTTGCCTTCCACATTTTAACCTTATGAGATGAAAAATATATTAAATCGCAATCAATTAGAATTTATTAGTGACGAAATATTTCGCTCTTCCACAACTTATTCTTCCGAGACAAAAATATATTTGTCGCCTATTTAATAGAAAGATGAAATGACATTGTCTGCATGATGGAGTGTTTATTGGTGTCGAAATATTTTCGTCTTCCTTAACTTATCCTTCGAGGCCAAAAATAAATTTGTCGCCTAATAAATGGAAATATGCAACGACATCGTTTAATAGGTATGGAATTTATTGGCAACGAATTACGTTCGTCACAAAAAAAAATATATTTTGTGACAAAAATGTTTGTCTCCAATGAGCTAAAATAATTCGCGCCAATGCAAACGAAATTGGCGCCTCATTTTTGCACATGAAATTTTATTTTCGTCTCCTATACTTTTGAGAAAAATTAAAACAAACGACAAAATTAATATTTCATCATCTTTGGGTTAAATTTTAAAACAAATTTTTTTTGTCACAATAGCCTGATTTCTTGTATTTTTATTGATTTTAAGCATTTGGTGACGAAATTTGGTTTTCCTCTCTAAAATAATACATTTGGAGACACAAATTATTTCCTCTCTAAAATTTTTTACAATGGTGACGACAAATTTGTCTCCAAAATGACGCCAAATCTTCCACCAAATTTTCCAAGGGCTGGAAATTGTTTTGTGTCGAAAAATAAAATTTAGTGTCTAATAAAATTTTCGTCACCTATTGTTTTATTTGATTTTAAGCATTTGGTGAAATTTGGTTTTCCTCTCTGAAAATAATACATTTGGAGACGAAATTATTTCCTCTCTAAAATATTTTACAATGGTGACGACAAATTTCGTCTCCAAAATGGCGCCAAATCTTCCACCAAATTTTCCAAGGGCGGAAAATTGTTTTGTGACGAAAAATAAAATTTAGAGACGAATAAAATTTTCGTCACCTATTGTTTTATTTGATTTTAAGCATTTGGTGACGAAATTTGGTTTTCCTCTTTGAAAATAATACATTTGGAGACGAAATTATTTCCTCTCTAAAATATTTTACAATGGTGACGACAAATTTTCTCCAAAATGGCGTAAATCTTCCACCAAATTTTCCAAGGAAATTGTTTTGTGATTAAAAATAAAATTTAGAGCGAATAAAATTTTCGTCACTTATTATTTTATTTGATTTTAAGCATTTGGTGACGAAATTTGATTTTCCTCTCTGAAAATAATACATTTGGAGACGAAATTATTTTCTCTCTAAATTTTTTTACAATGGTGACGACAAATTCGTCTCCAAAATGGCGTAAATCTTCTACCAAATTTTCCAAGGCGGAAATTGTTTTGTGACGAAAAATAAAATTTAGAGACGAATAAAATTTTCGTCACCTATTATTTTATTTGATTTTAAGCATTTGGTGACGAAATTTGGTTTTCCTCTCTGAAAATAATACATTTGGAGACGAAATTATTTCCTCTCTAAATTTTTTTACAATGGTGACGACAAATTTCGTCTCCAAAATGGCGCCAAATCTTCCACCAAATTTTTCAAGGGCGGGAAATTGTTTTGTGACGAAAAATAAAATTTAGAGACGAATAAAATTTTCGTCACCTATTGTTTTATTTGATTTTAAGCATTTTCGTGACGAAATTTGGTTTTCGTCTCTAAAAATAATATAATTGGAGGCGAAATCTTATTTTCATCACTAAAACATGCATATTTGGAAACTAAATATTTTTTCGTCACGCGTTTTCGTCACCATAGACCTTTTTTGTTGTAGTGGTAGCCAGTCAAACGGCGAGTAACAACAGCAAGACCACAGGAGCGTGACCAAATCAAATAGTTGGAACCATCTAATTTAACGGGACTAATTTGAATAGAGGGATTGTCGGTAAGAGTCATAACACGACAGAGGCCACCCTCATCACTAATTGTATCCTTAGTCTCACCCTCAGCCATTGAAGATTAAATGCCCACAATAGGAAAAAAGCAAATACCAGTCCAAAACAGCAAAAACCAACAGATGAGAATCTACAAACTCAACTTACGGACAAAAGTTACCTCTAGAGACAAAAACAGAGCTGAAACAGGGGCTGGAGAGGCCAAAACCAGTCAAAAACTGAGAAAAAAACGTGCTGAAACTGAGAAAAATTGAAAAAAATAGAGTGAAACCTTGCCAAATCATCAAAACTAGTCCTCCCAACCCTAGAACAGTCCCAGTCGGCTCCCAAGGTAGAGGGAGGAAGGGAAAAAACAACCAAAAACAACCCTGAGCAGGAACTTCCAAAAAAATCAATCAGTTTTTTCAAAAATCAACAAAAATTGGAAAAACACTCAAAAACTCATCAAAAAATAAAAAAAAAAAAAAATCTAGGGTGAAAATCCATCAAATTTTAATCATAAAGGAAATTTTTTTTTTTTTTTTTTTTGGATTTTTTTTCTGATTTTTTTCTGTGTATAGGGAAGAACGAAAGAAACAAGAAAAAGAAAGAAATCTTCAAGGAGGAAGATGAGGCTCTGATACCATGTTAGATTTGCATAAAAGAAAGAAAAGAAAAGAGAGAGCTGTTGCTGTATATTATTCACACACCTAAATATATTAGGGTTTACACATACTTATAATAAAAAACTAAAGGAGCAAAAGACATAACTACCCTTATACACTAATACTTAACAGGCAACCACGCGTTTGGATCAATTTTGTATAAAAAAAATAGACAATGAAAAAATAAATGGTTCATACAAAATTAATCCGAACATATGATTTCTGTTCTCCGATCGATTTGATTTTTACAGGAATGACGTACTCGATAAATGCTAAAATGTGAATAGATTGAATTAACAAAACGGGACTCAAAAGTAGGCCCAATAGGCTAGACTGGACTGTCCAGTTGGATTTGGAACGGGAGACAATCCAGGTCATTTTAAAAACTCAACAAAAAGTGTTTATCCAGTAAATACCAAGTTGGGCCAATACATGGAATTGCCTCAGTAGTAAGAAATAAATTCTCAATCCTTAAACACATTGGAAGATGGCTTGTCTTCAGGTGGATATTGTTGTTATTCAGAGTTGATATTCTCTCCCAAAGGATTTATATGCCCTCCTTTTTCTTTTCTTTTTTCACGTGAGCTTATGTATTAAAATAAAAAAATAAAAAAAAACACTTTTTTTGAAATATTTTTTTTTTTTTTGTTTTATTTATAAAATATCAATTTAATCAATTTAGATTTTGAAATTTTTTTAATTCAACACGTCATCCAATTGACAATGATTTTCCTAATAAATAATCATTGAATTTCTAATTGATGCGCAAAAAATTATTTTAAGATTTAAATGACACAGGTGAATGTAGGAAAAGGGTGAGGATGAGGGAGGGGAGGGCCGTTAGTTGTAGGATGTTAGCACCCTTGGTGATACTGAAGCTTCCCACACTATAATTATGTACAAAATCCGATCACATGACATGAGGTGAGACCTATGTGAGACTGGTGTGCATGCGATTGGATTTTGTACACTGTTTTAATATATATATATATATATATATATTTGTACCTCTTGTGAATACATAAATCACTATGCAAGGATAAGAAAATATAAGAGGGAAAAAAAGTGTAATTATGACTTTTGTTTCAAATTATCTAGGCAAGTATATATATGAAACTAGCAAAATATGCTTAGCTTATATAGTTTTTGCGGGAGGCGAGTAAAATTGTGGGCCAAATCGAGTCGAAACCCGTTTAAAATGGGTTGAATAAGTCAAATCCAACAAATTGTGTCTTTGCCGAATAAATATCCGATTCAGCTTGATGAAAGTCGTGAAGCGCCGAATAGAGGATACTTATACCGAATATAAGAGTCAGGTATATCAGGTGAGTCGGCATGAACCCATCGAGTGGAACAAGAATGTCCCTTACGAGGGAGTACAGCAGAGAGATGGGCACTGATAGGAAGATGATGATGAAAAGCTAAGCTGCGTGGAATAGAAATTGAGGAAAGCGACTCTATAAAAGGAGGAGAAAGGTTGAAGAAAAAAGTATACACTAAAAAAATTGAACCCCAAGAAATCTAAAAAGACAACCTTTCTACAAAGACTAATTTATTCGTCGGAGTACTAATTCCGGCACCACCGTCCAAAATTTTATTTCTATTTTGAGTGACAAGTGAAAGATCAAAAACTTGTTTGGATCAAAGAGGTGTTCCATTCCCACCTCCACACAGTTTTGTATTCGTATAAAAATTAACTTGTTATCTACGCCAAGGTTTAGTTGGCTGGACATGTGCTTCATTTGGAATTTTATACGTTATCGCTGTGATTTTCTTTCTATATACTTTGTTTTTTTATTAACTTAAAAAATGGGGGTTTGTGGTATATAAGTAATATTCATTTTATTATGACAAATTTTGGGTACTAAAGTTTTGATGTCATCAAATGCGTCACTAATTAATTAATATAATGGGAGCTTCAATTCTCACACATTATTTTTACTCTGCATAATGAAATATATTTTTATTATAATTTTAACCTTAAACAAAATAACTAATATAGATATTGGTGTACACAATCGACTTGAGATTCAAGTTTTCTCAGTACACATCCATTATAGTACACATCCATTATAAGAAAAACACAAGACCCTATTTCTATTGTTACCTTCAAAAATGTTTTTTTCTCGCTCACCCTATTGTTATTTTTAAAAGGTTCTCATATTTTTAATCCATTATCATCCTATATATTGTAGTTTACATTATAACTAGGGTCGGCCCTAAGCATAGGCCCACCAAGCTATAACTTGGAGTCCCTCAAAATAGACCCAAAAAAAGGATTCCTCCTATAATAGTTTAGTGCAATATATTAAATATGTTTTAAGTCCAAAAAAATTAAAAAATGCCCAAACCAACTTAATATAAATTAACTTATTAAAAAATTAAAAGGCCCATGCAAAATTAAAAGGCCCAAACTGACTTAGAGTTCGTTACTTCTTCTATTTTGTTGATCAAGCCCTTTGTTCACTCAAAAATAGGTTCGAACAATTCAAAATATATGAGACAAACTTTGGCTTTTTGTTTGACTTGAAAAAGTGCAGCGTTGAATCGTTGAAAGCGAGGTGTGTAAACCTTGAAGAATTTTTAAAACATGGTGATATTTCCGATATTGATGGAAGAGATTTATTGACGGAGCTAAAAGTCTTGAAAAAGAGATTGCCAAAAGAAGTTAATATATCAATTGAAGTGCTCAATCAACTGTAGTTGATGGCAAATTATTTTCCAAATTCATGAGTTGCTTATAGGATACTTTTGACTATTCCGGTTACAATTGCATTGGGAGAAAAAAGCTTTTCAAAGTTGAAAATGATCAAAAATTACCTTCGATCAATCATGTCACAAGAAAGATTGAATATATTAGTATTGTTATCCATTGAAAATGATTTTGCAAAAAAAAAAAAAAAAGACTATGCAAATGATTGATTTATTTGCTTCTAAAAATGTAAGAAGAGCGAAGATTATGTGATACTTATTAATTGTTGTAATGAAATGCTAAGTAGTTTTTTTTTTTTATTTTGACACAAATCTTTTGTCTTCTACCCTCAATTTTTTTTTTTTTTCTTTTTTTGTTGAATGAAAAAAAAATATATATATATGTGAAGAGCCCACAATCTAATGATATTTGTTAGTTGATTATCGATTTTGGGTCCCGAGAATCTCATGGCCAAGCATGATTATCACCTTCCAAAAATACTCATATTTGCCAATCCATTATCAAATCCCCGCATTATTTTAGATTGAGTTCCTCCTTCTCATTCAAATCTCACCACCATTATTTAGTTATGAAATATTTAGGCCCGGCCCTAGCCATAGGCCCACAAGGCCATGGCTTAGGGCTCATCAACATAGGCTCAAAATAGGACCCCTCCTATTATAAATTAGTATCATATATTGGGTATGTTTTAAGTTCAAAAAAAAATTTAAAAATACCAAAATTAACTTAATTTTTTTGACCCATTAAAAGGCTAATAGTTAAGCCCAGCCCAACCATTTGAAAGACCCATTTTTTCTAATTCCTAACCTATCTTCTATTAATCCAACATTCCCTACATTTGTTTGATATAGCACACACCAGCAGCATAGGGACGGAGCAGCAGCAAACAGGTAAATTTTTTTTTTTTTTTTTTTTTATTCAATTAATTAAATATTTGTCTTGTCTTTTGCACAATTAATTGTTATTATAATATTGGTATTTTTATCATTAAGAAGAATTTATTTAAGTTTAATAGTTCATATCATATAATTTAAAAGTTTTGTGTTTTGTTAAGTGATGGTGCTCTTATTTTGAATTTTGATTTAAAAAAATATTTTGATCTCAGCACAGCAAGCACACGTTAAAAAAAAAAATCTATTCAATTAATTAAAAAAAATTTCTAAGTATTTTTTGTGATTTTAATACAAATATTTTGTCATTTACCTTAATTTTCTTTTTTATTCAAAAAAAAAATGTGAAAGACTCCAGAAATTTAGTAGTTAATTATCGATTTTGGGTCTCAAAAATCTAAGGACCGGGCTTGGAAATATTTGCACAATGAAAGTTTCGATTTTGAGAAGGATATCGTCATTTATGACAAAGATATTTACGAAACTGTGAGTTTGAATATTAAAATTATCTTCTTCTTTTATTTTTTTTCCTCAGCATTATTCGGTAAACTAGAGTCGGAAATTACTAAGTTTTTCGATAATCAAGTTCCAAACTAAATATTTTTTTTTTTTTTCAGAAAGTCAAGTTTTTCAGAATTTTGATTTTTTAGGCAACCAAGTTACGAACAAAGTTTTTTTTTTTTTTTTAAATAAATGCATTTTTTGTGGCTATCAAGTTTGGAACAATTATTTTTTCCAATACTGCAATTCCGAACTCTTTCTATAATTTCGATTCTAAATTCCTGATCCCACATGTTTTCTTATATGTTCCAATAAATTATATAGATGACATAATTATCAAAATATCTCTAATAATAATATTCACATTAATAATGTGAACGTTCATATTATCAAATTGTTAAATGTTTAAAAAATATTTGTAAGGATAAAATTGTCTACAGAATACCTTAAATATGATAATTAAGATTTTGTGGATCAAATGTCCATACAATAGGATGAAAAATTATACAATAAGGCTTATTGAAATATAAAAATATGTTATGAACTAATTGAAACACAAATACTTGACAAAATATTTCCCAATAAATCCCCCTTAATTTTTCCACCAATAAATTTATTGCACGATTAATTTTCTTTAATTTCAAATTTCTTTCAACAAAAAAATAGAAAGAAAATTTAAATCATATATGGAACAATGTTGATCCATTTAATCTTAAGAGTTTTTTCATGAACCAATTAGACCTTTTCGTTTTGAAACGTTGTATTTATTAGATTTGGTGCTATTTGAGTTTAAGTGAATGTCCTTTTCTGATTTATTTTTCTAATTTTGTGATTCGTTTTGGGATGGGAATGAAAATATGAGGTGTGAAAGATTCTTTTTTACGGGATTGGTGGCTAAAGTGTTGGTTGTCAAACATGAAAATCTATATTTCTGTTAGTGTGATTTTCTGGTATTACATTAGAGTATTAAATTAAAGTGACACGTTTAAAAAAAGTATATTATGAAATTTTTGTGAGTTACATTAATTGGAGTATTACGTTTGGAAAAAAATACAGGATTTTTTTTTAATGTTATGTTGTTACGTTTGAGAAAAATATACTAAGCAATTTTTTTAATATGTTATATTGGAATGTTACGTTGGGAAAAGTACATAAAAAAAAATTGTATGCTACATTGATTGGAGTGTTATGTTTGAAAATAATACAATAAAGAGTTTTCTAATATGTTACATTGGAATATTGCGCTTGAGAAAAGCACGCTATGGAGTTTTTATGTTATATTGAAGTGTTACGTTTGAGGAAAGTATACTTATGAGGGTTTTTTTTTTTTTTTTTTCTTTTTGAATGCTACGTCGTTGCATCTGCGAAAAGCACACTAAGAAATTTTTTAGAGTGTTACGTTTTTTTAGTGTTACATTAGATGTTTCATTTGGAAAAAATATAAGGATTTTTTTTTTTTTTTTTTGAAGGTTTATGTTTTGTAATTTCAACATTATGGAAATACTCGCGTTTGTCCCTCAATAGAGAACACACGAACGTTTATGCTTGGCATTTTATGTAATTTACATTAACATGAGACTTTGGATCTATAAGATAAAATGGAAGACCAAACAGTTCATAAAATTATTATTTGAGATTTATTGGTACTTCAACCAAAATATATATATGTATATAACTGTAGACATATACTGACATCAAATAATTCCGGCCTTGGAATTCCTGTGTCCCAAGCACAGTGACACTATTCATTTGTAATTAGTTTTTAATTTTTTTTATTTATGTTTTGTTTAGGAGATAATTAGCCTACATCTCTGATAATAAATGGTTGTTTTAATTTTTTAGGAAGGTAATGGGGTAGGACCTTATTTAGTTTTTTTTTTTTTTTTAAATAAAAATTTAAATGGCCAATCACAGATGGTCACTAAACGCATTTTATTTCTAATTTGATGTAGAATTTTGCTAGATTTGAAGTACAAATATGTTAATATTTGAGCCAAATACAGACCAAAAAGAAAAGAAAGAGAGAGTTAATATTGAAAGGAAAATACTATACAAATAAACTTTAATTATAGACAGATGTGTCATGGATATTATTTTTTGAAAGAAGACAAATATAATACATACTCTTTTGATTTTTTTTTTAATTTAAACCATTTATCTATATTTTTAAATAAAAATTACAGGAAAATAACATTTTAGTCATTGCACTTAATATTTTAGATAGTTTATGTACATTATATATTAAGTTTAATAACTAAAATATTATTTTTGGTCAATTTTATTTAACCAAAATAAATAACTGGTTTAGATTGAAAATAAAAAAAAAATTAAAGTTTAAATTAGTAAAATTAAAATTTCCATAATTATTTTGTTATAAGAGACAAATCTTAGGTTTTTATTTAGAATAAATTACACTTTGTCCCTTTTATATTTGACCACTTTTTTACTTTAGCCCTTAAAGTTTAATTTTTTTTGGTTTTCACTTTGGCCCTTTATATTTCAAGTTTTTCTCAATTTACTCCTAAAACTAATTTCTGTTCAAAATTACACAGAAAAAGCCACTATAACTATCACATTACATGAAAAATATATTATTATTATTTTGGGATTTGAGTTTGTGTCAGATGTGTAAATTTCGTATAATAAGATATTTTTATACCATGTAACTGTCAATGTGTCTTTTTCTGTCTAATTTTACATAAAAATTAACTTTAAGAGTAGATTTATTATTATTTAAAAAAAAAATCAAAGTCAAAAAAAATAAATTTTAAAAGTTAAAATGAGAAAGTGACCAAATATAAAGAGAGCGAAGTATAATTCACTATTTTATTTATTATTTATATTTTTTATAATTTCTTTAAAAAAATTGTTTACATAACATTACTTTTTAAAAAAATAAAACAACATACATGCACACACACCGCCGTTATGCATTTGAAGTGAGGAAAATGTGAGGTGGGAGCTGTGAGAGGCAAAGGACCAAAATGGAATGAGGTGGGGACTTGACTTGGGGATCTCCACGCACAAAGGAGCCAAAATTTGCCTGATTTTTGGGAATTCTACTGTGTGAACTTATCTTGATTTACCTTCGTGGCCCCACAAATGACATCATAAGTTAAAAAATTTGACTCGTTTTTGACATTTAGGCCTCGTTTAGCAATTAATTTTTCAATTAAAAAGTCAAAAAAGTTACTAAAAAATCAAAAAGCCAATAACTCATATCAAAAAATTAAAGATTTTCTTTTTTTTTTACTTTTTGCACATCTTTTTGTAAAAAATTAAAAAGTCATCCCAAACATACTAGTTTTTTTTAGCTCATATTTTAACCAAATAGCCAAAAAATTACTAAATAGTCTGTTCCTAAATGATGTGATATTTTATTAAAATATAAAAAAAATAATTAGTGTTCTTAATTTTGTTTTCTCAATTCCACCTCTAATGACATGATACATGCTCACATAAAGTGATCTCACACCCATCTCTTGCTTATATTAATCTCCTTAATTCAAATGGGAATGAGACACGTCATTAGAAGTGGAATTAAACGGACAAAATTAGGAGATATAGCACCATTCATAAGATATTTAATTAAACTTTCTTTTTCATTTATTCTCTAATCATTAACTAATCATTTTGTTAACATATCAATAAATTTAGAAAATGAGTCTATAAAATGGTTTGTATATCATTTTTTCTATTTAATTGCATTTCAACCCCTATCTCCTCTCTCTTTCTTCTCTCTAACATTGAATGTAATGATATCATCTGAGCAATCCTTATAAACTCTTACATCTTGTTTGGAAACATATTATTTTAATAATATTTTATTTTTTTAATTGAAGTATAAGATAAAAAAAAAAATAGTAATATATTTGAGATAATTTTTTATATTTTCCAAAAAAAATATTTAAAAAAAGTTAAAAAAATAATAAAATAATAAAAAATTTGACATTTTCATATAATTTGTTAATTCTTTGACTTTTTAATATTTTTTTGACTTTTAGACTAACATGAAGAGTTGCCAAACAAACCCTTGAAGATGGCTTCTCTTCAGTTTGTGCTGATTTTTGGGTTTATTTTAGGCTTATTGTGATGATTCAAATTTGTAGGAATCGTTGAGAAAATAATTCAGGCAAAAAATTAAGTTAGTTAGATATAGATAACTATATGTTTAGATTATATTTGTTATATAAAATTGGACCACAAATATAATTTTAAAAATCATTCAAAATTTTATCCAAAATTAAATGTGTGGATAAAATTTATTTAAAATATAACCCGCAATATATTAGTTTTAAATATAAGCCATATATTCCATGTTTTGAAATTTTTTTTATTAAATTCTCTGAATAACTAAGATAATTATTGCTATATACGCTTTCCCAAGTGATTTATATGCCCTCCCTTTTTTTTTCACGTGAGCTTGTGTATAATAAAAAAATTATTTTTTAAATATTAATATTTTTTCTATTTCATTTATAAAATATTAATTTATACCTAATTAGTTTTTTTATTCCTTTTTAATTCTGCACGTGCATCCGATTGAAAATGATTGTCCTAATTAAGAATCGTTGAATTTTTAATTGATGTGCAAAAAAATCATTTTAAGATTTAAATAACATAAGTGAAGATAGGAAAAAGGGGGAGGATGAAGGAGGATAGGGCTGTAGAGGAAGATGTTTAGTTGTATGGTGAAAGTTATCTAATAAAGTATAAGAGCATCTTTAATGGTCTGTTATATGACTTGTTATTGCTATATTTTGTCTTGAAAGTTTTCAAATTTTCAATTCAATGGTAAGGCATATGACTTGCTATTATCTATGAATAAACATTGTATCAAATATAAATCTTTGTCTCTCTTTCCTATAAAGATCCATATATAGCATTTTAATTTGATATTTTGCGTGAAAAGTTAAAATTTTTTACATTGTATCATTGGAGCAAAATTGTTAAAATTAAATATTTTGTATTCATTGCTAAATTGTAACAATAATTAGCTCTTAACCTATCCAACAATTGGAGGTGCTCTAAGTAAGAAGATGAGTATAGTCTTTATTGATGGTAAACTTCTTTGCAATCTCAACCAATCTAATGGTGGGAATGGTGGGTGGAGGGGGTCGGTGGATGGTGGTGTAGGGTGATAGGTGGGGGTGACACCTGGATGGTGAGTTGTCGATAGGAGATGCAAAGAGAGGGGAAACGGATGAACGGTGGAGGAGGAAAGGGATTTGATACGACAAGGTATATAGTAAATATATAAAGAGTGGTTTTGATTTACTAGAAGAGTTATTTCTCGTTTGAAAATCTAACCTCCATAAATAATTGTCCTTATTTTACCTAAAAAACTAAATTGAGGAAAATTTTGTTATAATTAAAAGAGAACATCTTCTCGTCAGTTGGGTTTCTCAATTAGGACATGTTGTTGGACCTCTATGGGTCCACCATGAAATCCAACTCAATAATTTGAATTATTCAATGCGTAGAGCTCATCGAGAATCGGATATAAATAGCCACTTAATTATATCACATTTGTGTCAATAATTTATTTTTAAAATTATAGTTACCTAACACAAACCTAACCTGATCAAGTAGTTATCATTATCTGATCAAGATGACTTTTTGCAAGGATAAAATACTCGACGACCTCTACACATTAAACGGTTCAAATTATCGATCACAACTTCATGATAGGCCCACGGAGCTCAACAACACTCTCCAATCCGATTTCCAACTAGAGAGAAGCCTAAGCTAATTAAAATGATAGAGATCAAATTGACACTCAAGTGAAATTACAAGGGCTATTTATAAAAAGTAAAATATATTTTTAGGTCGCAAAATATGAGTCTTATGTTATTTTAGTCTTTAATGTTCAAAGGGTAAATTACAAATACACCCCCTGAGGTTTTGGTTAAAATACGAATCACCCATATAGTTTTGAAAATTACATTTCACCCCCTGAGATTTCTAATTTCATAACAAATCACCTCTTTTATTAGTCAATTAACAGTTTTTAATGATGTTAAAAATATGTTTCAATTAATATTTTAGGTAATTTTATTATTGTATAGGAGAGCAATTATGAATTTCATTTTTTTAGTTAATTCTATTAAATAAAAAATTCTAATAAGGGGGTATTTTTAATTTTTCAAACCACATGAGACAATCTATATTTTAAGAAATCCTTATGGTGTGTATTTGTAATTTACCCATGCTTAAATTATGTCAATTTAGTTCCCAATATATAAATGTGTTTTAATTTGATCCTCAATATTTAAATTTTATCAATTTGATTTCCAATGCATAAAAAATATTTCAATTTAGTAGCCCAATTTCCCTTTTCTAATTTTGTTAATAGACACAATTTAAACATTAAGAGATTAAATTGAAATATTTAATATATATTGGTGACCAAATTGATATAATTTAAACATTGAGAATCAAACACCTTTACACATTAGAGACCAAATTAACACAATTTAAATATTAGGATCAAAATTACCTAAAACTCAGACTTGGAGAACTAAAAATAAGAAAAAATTACTCATAAGCCCCTATTAGAAAATATTACTCTATCTAGTCCTGAGTGTTTTTTTATAAACCATTTAGTTCTTTTTTTACATCACAACATTATCATCAAAACAACATCAAACATCATCATCAAAACAACTTCACAACATCATCATCCCTTTCTCTACCTTAGAAAGATGATCACAACAATAATCAATCCATAGATACCCAACACACCAGCCATAACCACTGGAACAATCGACTTCATCACAAGCTCTGGCCTCATCACACCCATTGACGCCACTCCAACGCCACTCTTCGTTGTCCTATATGCAGCCCCCCTACCTAAAAAACACATCCATATATAAGAATTGCATATCCAAAAACAAGAAGAAGAAGAAGAAGAAGAAGAAGAAGAAGATCAAGTTCAAATTGAAATCGAACAAGGGAGATTGAGAGTTGGTGGTGTTACAGGAGAAGACTAGGGCAGATGCAGCGCCGAGGAAGCTGAAGAACGGTGTCGTTTCATCGCCGCTGAAGGTTGAAGCCATTGTTGTTGTTTTGTGGTTTCGAGGGTTTGGAATTTGCAGAGAAATCGATCGGATCTGAGTGAGGGAACTGCAGATTGGAGAGGCCGATTTTTTTTTGGGGACTGAGATTGGGCTTAGGGATGGGTGGAGATGGACAAGACTGATCTTGAAGAAGGGGAGGCTTATCCTCCTTACTCGGATGATGATCGAAACATCGATCCTGATGAAGCTTTCTCTTACATTGGAAGGGTTTTCTCAAGATCCTGATGGTGTTGTTGAAGATGGCAGAGCTGCCATTGTTGGTTGTCGGATATATATACACATTGCAGAGAAGAGAAGAGAAAAAACAGGGAAGAGATAGTAGGGATTGATTATATATATACATAATGTTGATGGATGGATAAAATAGAGGCGATGGTGTTGGTGTTCGATTGATGAATCTGATGTTCTAATGAATTTGATGATAGATCTCGAGCAATAGTTTCAATTTTTTTAAAAATAAATCTGATGTTTGATGAATAAGGTTTGATCTTTGATGAATAATCCTAACATTTAATGGTTGTGTTTGATGTTTGATGAATAATATTTGATATTTTATAAATAATCTTAATGTTTAATGGTTGATGTTTGATAAACAATCCTGACGTTAATAATGTTTGATGTTTGATGAATAATTCTGACGTTGCTAATGTTTTCACCCACATTATACGAATAATCCTGACGTTGCTAATGTTTGATATTTGATAAATAATTCTGACGTTGCTAATGTTTGATGTTTGATGAATAATGTTTGACATAAAAAGGCCTATAGTAAGTTTTTACAGAAATAGACCTATTAGTCCAACAAAAAACCTTCCAGACTAAATGGGTTAATATTTTCAAATTTGAGATTTATTGGTGCTTTTTCCTAAAATTAATCAACCCAAATATATATATATATATATATAGTTTAATAACAGATGAAAAATAGTGAAAAATTATGTGGGGCCATTGGGCAAATACACATGATGGTCCTACTCGATATTTTATTGGTTAAATTTGTGAGACTTAATAGTTTTTGTTATGATTTTAAAAAATAATATAAAGAATATTAAATTATAAATAGTGTGAAATAATGTTTTAATACCACAAAAATAATCATTCAAAAAAAGGGTGTAAATGAGGAAAAACAGTAAGCTTCACCATTGACACGGTTAAAGAAGGTGGTCTTGCCAAGTATGATGAGGCAAAACCCTTCAACAGACACGTATCAGCAACCCTGATTTATTAGCTACCTCCATTGAACCTGCCCTCCCTCCTCTCTTATCCTCTCTCATCTCCTGCTTCTTTGGTCTCACTATATAAATACTCATATCTACACACAAAACTTAGTCTCATCACCAATCCTCCTCCCTTTCCAAAGCTTATCTGCTATACTATACCCCCAAAAAATACAAAAACATTTCAAAAATGTTGAAATCTGTGGTGAATTTGAGAGAGAAAAAACAACAACAGCAACAGGGAAACAAGGTGGTGAAGAAACCTGATCGGGCAACTTCAAGAAAGGGGTGCATGAGAGGGAAAGGAGGTCCAGAGAACGCTTCCTGCACTTACAAAGGGGTCCGGCAGCGGACTTGGGGCAAATGGGTTGCCGAAATCCGTGAGCCCAACCGCGGATCCCGCGTCTGGCTTGGCACCTTCGGCACCTCCGTTGAAGCCGCCATGGCTTACGACTCGGCTGCCCGTAGACTCTACGGTCCAGGCGCCAACCTCAACTTGCCGGAACTCTATGCCGCTACGACTCGGTTTTCAATTTCTGGCACCAATATCCCAATCAACCTCCATCAGGAAAGCTCGGGCTTGGACAGTGCAGGTTCATCGGAGAGTCCTTTGTCAGGGCTCACCAATGAATCTGTGTATGCTGCTGCTGCTACGAGCTTTCCTGGTGGGGATATGGGTGTTGAGTCTCGGAATAAGGAGAGAGTTGGCCGAGAGGAAAGGGGAGATGATGGATTCTGGAGGAATCTGAATGCTGAGTTGCCGGAGTTTGATGACTCGGCTATGTGGGCAGAGGCGACAGCGACGATGGATTTTCAGGTGATGGCAAGGCCGGGGAATTTTGTCGAAGACTTTGAGGATGGGAAGGGATGGGAAGCCATACAGTACCCTTGGTGGCACTGAAGCTTCTCACCCTCACTTATATATGTACAAAATTTGATCACATCACATTCACGTGAGGTCGGACTTATGTGAAAGAGTTGTGGTTAGATTCTGTGTACTATTTTAATATATATATATATATATTAATCACTATATAAGATTAAGAAAATATAAGAGAAATAAATAGTGTAACGACAATGCTATGTAGCTTAAATTTTGTGGCTCAAAAGTGGCTCAAATGACCAAAACGACGTCGTTTTGAGTACAGAACAACATAAAAATGGCCAAAACGACGTCGTTTTGGCCATTTGAGCCACTTTTGAGCTACAAAATTTGAGCTACGAGACATTTTCCATAGTGTAAATGTGACTTTTGTTTCAAATTATGTACGCAACTATGTGAATTAGCAAAAATATGCTTAGCTTGTACAGTTTTGGATGCATTTATAAAAATCAACTTGTTATCTATGCCAAGGTTTGGTTGGTTGGAAATGTGCCTCACCTGCAATTTTAAATGTTTTTTTCTCTCATTTTCTTTTTATATAGTTTTTTTTTTTTTTTTGGATGAATAATATATAGTTTTTTTGATAACCAAGAAAATGGAGCTTAATGGTATACAAGTATTATCTATTTTATTATGATAAAATTTGGGTAATAATTTTTTGATATCACCAACCATGTCAAAAAAATTACGTCACCAATGAATTCATGTAAAAAAAATGATATATAAATTCATTTTATAAACCCAATCATATATAAGTTTATATATAATTAGTTAATAATTAAATAATATACAAAAGAGAGCATTACATTTAATATCTTAATTGATTAATACATTTGAAAATCGAGTCTACTTTTTTGTCTTAAATAACAATGTTCTTGGTGTAATGGATTCTATATTTGTGAAAAATTAATACTCAAATTTAATCATTATAATATTATTACATTATTCCAGGCGAATGCAGCAATTAAGGGTAAATCACAAATAAATTCTTTGAGGTTTGATTAAAATATAAATTGTTCCATGTAGTTTTAAAAATTGCATTTCACCTCTCGAGTTTTTTTTTTTTTTTTTTGATTCAAAACCTCTCGAGTTTTTTAATTTCATAAAAAATCGCTCTTTTTATTAATAAATCATCAAGTCAATTAACAGTTTTTAGCCTCCGTTTGGGAAGTGAGTTGGCTCTTTGACTTTTTGGCTCTTTTGGCTATATGAGCCTGAGCTCAAAAGCTTGGTTTGGGAAGGTCTTTTTAATTTTTTGGTTTTTTTGTCTTTTTTTTTATGAGAGAAGAGTGTAATGATTATGGGTTAGATGTGATTTTTTGTCTTTTGTGACTCAGGTCTCGTTTGGGAACAGGCTAATTTAGTAACTTTTTGGCTATTTGGCTAAAATAGTCACTCAAAAAAACTAGTATGTTTGGGATGACTTTTTGATTTTTTTACGAAAAGATGTGCAAAAAGTAGAGAGAAAAGAGAATCTTTGACTTTTTGGTATGGGTTGATGGCTTTTTGACTAATTTAGTAACTTTTTAGCTTTTTGGCTAAAAAAGATAGTTGCCAAACGAGGCCTCAATGAGCCTATTTTGTCTTTTGTGGCTCATTGAGCCAAAAAAGCCCAATGAGCCACTTCCCCAACCATGCCTAATGATGCTAAAAATATGTTTTAATTAAAAGTTTAGGTAATTTTATTATTGTATAGGAAAACAATTATGAATTTTATTTTTTTAGTTAATTCTGTTAAATAAATTTTTTTAACAATGGGGTATTTGTAATTTTTCAAACCATATAGGATTATCTATACTTTAAATAAATCTCAAGAAGTGTATTTCTAATTTATCTAGAATTTAATTAGTTTGGAGATAAAGAGGCATCTCTCCCATTCAAGTTTTATTTTCTTTTTGTTTTTGTTTTTGTTTTTTGTTTGTTTGTTTTGTTTTGTTCTTTTTTTTTGTTTTTTTTTTATGGTGCAAATTCAAGTTTTGGACAAGTTTTCATAGTTGTGGGCAAGCCATTTAAATTGTAAGTCTCGTCTATCATACCAATAAAAATATATATTAAAAATTATTTGATCGGATTATATTCATAAATAAAAAAAAATCAAATCAAATAAAAATCAAAATCAAACAAAATTTTAAAAATGGATTATCTATTTTTTATACAAATATAACTGATCACGTGATTAGTAATATTCGATCTTAATTTTCCATATAGGTAATCAGCTTGACTAATTTTTCCTAAGCCAACAGTCATATAAACTTGACCCTCTTGATTGTTTTGAAAATAGTCCCCCTTTGGCCTCTCCATTTTTGGATGTTGATTGAAGTTAACGACTAAAAATAGAATAATAAATCACAAACAACTAATAACTAACTTTTGTGATTAAAAAAAATAAAATAAAAAATTATTAATAATGAGCCACTAAAAAAATTCTCCTGAAGAGCAGGAGGCCAACTAATCCAAATAAGAGAGAAATTTCAATGAGGGAGGGATCAACACTAGATCACTAGTGTTTTATTTATTTATTTATTTTAATTATTAATAATAAGTACACTTACGTATCTGTCATTTTTCCAAGCAGGAATCAACCTATCATCACTTTGATAAGAATTCCTAAATGCCATATATGTATATATATATATATACACGAGTGTATGTCTTTATCTAAAAGTACAGTATGAATAAAAATAAATGAACAAAAAGGAGAAAAAAAAAACAAATAGAGAGAAAAATAAAAATGGGAAAAAATAAAAAAATAATAAAAAAAAAAAAGAGGAAGGAAGGTGGGATCATGGGATCATAGAAAAATAGGTGAAAAAAAGAAAAAGTAAGAGAGAGGAGCGAGAAAGTAGAAAATGTACATGTAAGACATTTTTTGAAAAGTATATATCTCAGCCATTATTTTATAATTTGAACAGATCTAAGCCATCTAAATGTCCTAATAAGACAAAAATATGTTGATTCGAAAACCGTTCCTGTTGGCTACATATTTTGTAAAAGCCAATTACAATTCGACACATAGCAAAATAAGGGTATTATGGGAAGATGATTTTAATCTTCGATCTCAATCGTACACGTGGCAATAAATCTTGGTTCTCAAGTGATCTGAGTAGCACTAGATCAGTAATGAGATACAAGGTGACGTGGCTTCAACGGTTACCTATATTCAAATTCAAATACAGGAGGAAAGCTCAATTGCAAGTGATGGCGTAGTGGAACTATTTCTAAGGCAACATGATCAACGATCGTGGAGGAGCAGTTCGACGGTTCGAAGTACAGTTCGAAGGTCATCCTTGACAAGTATAAATAGCAAGGAAGTCCCCAGAAAAGACCCCCAGACTCAGATCATACAAACCAGTCTTTACTTCATATTTTCTTTCCCAGTTTTACATTTCCTGTACTTTAAATTCCTGCACTTTAAATACATGTACTTTAAATATCCGCACTGCACTTCGATTCATAGGAGTAGTTTCAAGTAGATTCAAGTAGACTGTTGCTGTAAACCTCCTCGAGGCTGAGTTTGGACTATTGTAAGTGTTCATTCTAATGAAATACTTCGATTGTTCTTCATATTAACTGTTATTTCTCTTAATTTCTCCTAAGTCAAGCCACCAATAAAAGTCCTCTTCATTGAAATTTGAAGAACTAAAACAATCTTGATAATTGATTGGCAATTATAATTTCTGAAGGCGATTGATCCTTGCTGGCACGCTCGCATTTACAAATATATCCTTCGAAAAGCCAAAAAGCCAACATATATTTTTGGCACGCCCGGTGGGACTTGTTAAAATGGCTAGACGAAGACGACAAGGAGAAAATGAACGCTTGGAAGAAGGCATAGAAGGAGAGGTAGAAATACCTAATCTAGAGGAGAATGTGGTAACACATCCTGTGGAGACTCCTATGTCATCAGAACCTTTGGTCGAACAGACCAGTACTTCTGGACAAGAACCATATGTTCATAATATTGGACGAAACCAAGGAATTGGACCATCCACCGTTCCATCTACTCAGCCAACAAATCCATAGGATGGCTTGGTAGATGCTATGGGACAATAATTAATGAACACAATGGAAATGTGGGCAACATCCTTTTTGGATCGAATGAATAACTACCAACCAACAAATACAAGACATACAGAGGAAATTTTAAATGTCCCTCAGCAAAGATTGGCTAGAGAAAAACAGCCTATGCAAGTTAATGGACAAATTAATGGTCAGACTAGTACTCAGAACTATGAAAGACCATCGCCTCAGTCTTGGTATGAACCCATTTCAAGGCCTGTAGTAGGCCAAAATGCCTCAGTACTTAACAATGAAGCCACACAAGTTGGTGGATCTGGCCAAGTACAAGAAACTGGCATAAGAATGACGGCAAATCCCATGTTCGAAGCCATACCTGGCACTAGGGGGTATAATAACCCCTTATTCGAATTTACACCCGGGGGGTTGGAAGGTTTTCCCATAAATGGAAGGGACACAATACATTCGGCACCTTTCACAGTCCTTTCGCAGACGAGCTCAAAGGGGTTACCCATACCCTCAACAGCAACCTGCACCACAGGGGCAACCAGTCCCAAATATACCACCTTTTGGACCAAGAGGACCACAGGCACAAGTTTGTCCACCAAACCCTTTGTTTGTCCCTCTAGTAGTGGTTCAGCAAGCCCAAAATATGGTTCCTAGGGACCAAATTGCTGATATTGTTAGGGAGATGTGTGGACCGATGGCTCGGGGGGTCCAAACTCTTGTATACAGAAAGCCATACCCAGAGTAGGTAGATAGGGTACATGAATACCCAAGAGGATTCAGAATACCAGATTTTACCCTATTTTATGGAACTGGAAATCAATCAACAGTAGAGCATATTGCCAGATTCGCTGCTCAATATGGTGAATTCACTAATCATGACTATATAAAATTGAGATTATTTCCAAACTCTTTAACTGGGGAAGCATTTGTATGGTATATCAACCTTACACCTGGCTCCATTCAAACTTGGCAACAAATGAAAGAGGCATTTCATGCCCAATTCTTCCAATCGGAGCCAGAGGTGTCCATGGCAGACTTGGCAAGATTGAGTCAAAGGCCTGAAGAAAAGGCTACTCAGTTCATTGCCAGATTTAAAAGGGCTCGAAATAAATGTAGAGTCATCCTTCCAGAGCCAGAATTTGTAAGATTGGCTCAAAACGGTTTAGAGTTTAGGCTTCGAAAGAAGTTTGACTCAACTGAATTTAGGGATTTGGTCGAATTAACCTATAAAGTGTCTCGATATGAAGCATTACTAGAGGAAGAACAAGATCGAAACAATGCTTCGTATAAGACATACTATAGAGATCCCAATTATGAGATCGATGCCGAGAGATTGTGGGTAAAGAACACATGTCTGTGAAGCATTAATTCATAAGGATACAACCATCGACCAGTAATTTGAAAAGAAAGACTTTCACAGAAAGTATTCTTTCGATTTAACAAAAGCAGATGACATTTTTGATCATTTGCTTGCAGCCAATTTCCTTAAGTTACCAAAAGGGGTAAAACTGCCGTCTCTTGATGAACTTAAAGGAAAAGTATACTGTAAATGGCATAATTCTTGGTCTCACTCAACTAAAAACTGCATTGTTTTTCGAGACAGGATCCAAGAGCAAATCCGGAAAGGAAGTGAAGTTCGGCCAAAAGCGAAAAAAGCCATAGGAATTGACAGTAACCCTTTTCCAGAAGTTGGAGAAAGCGCGGCTAATGTGGTTGTACCAAACTTTCAAAATCTATCTCTGCAGGAATTGGAAGAGGTCAATGTGCAAATGCATATTGCCAACCAGACAACTGCCAAGAAGAAAACTAGAAATCCGCCAGTTATTGGACAGGATCTCTCACATCAGAAGGAACACTCTGATGAAGAAATACTGGATGACGATTCCTTGGAAGCAGTTGTAATGCAAAGGATGTGTCCCAGATGTAGACTAAGCTACAAATGGTTGAAGGGGCTTCCAATTGATGGAAAGCAATATTATAAGGATGTTCAGAGACGTCCTAAATCAACCAACGCTTACAACAAAAGGCTGTACCCGGCTAGTGATAGGCAGCAACCAGTGGTGGTTAAGCCTGCAATTGACAGAATAAATGCTAAAGGCAAAAGGCCCTTGTATGAGTCTAGGCCACTTAACTACTACAGATTGGAGAGCAAACATTCTGAAAGAAGATTAGAGAGGAGTTCAGGTTATGGGACTAAAGCCAGAGATTGGCCCCCCAGACCAACCTCACACAGAACAGAAAATGGCCACCTCCATCAAAGGCCAGAATCAAGCTCGAAGCATGAGACCAGAACCAAGCACTTACCTCCACGGCCAGTTTCGAAGATGGCTTCGAAGATGGAAAAGGGTGATTCAACATCTGAATCAGTAAGCTCTTGGGTACCTAGAGTTCCAGATTGGTTTGTAATGCAAAACAAACCTAGGGAATTGCCTGCCATGAGAGATGTTGGAATCACAGGCAGAATGGTCAAGCCTCCTTTGGTGGTTCCCAACAATTGGGTATTGCTAAAGCACCCAAAGACAAAGGAACCAAATATGGTTCCAGTTATTTCCAGATTACAAAGGAGGAAAATTCAGCGTAGGTACACCCAGTACTAGCAAGATCTAAAAGAAAGTGGAGAGAGTTCTTCACAGGTCAAGACAAAAGGGAAGAAAACTTCGAAGTCAGACCATGCTCCAAAACTAACTCTACAAAGTAAAGTGGTTTGTAGCAGAGAACAATTGGCCCAAGTTCATTCTGAACTAAAGGCCAGGGAGAAGTCTAGTTTGGCAGGGCTGGAGAAGGCTCTGATGGAAAGTGATAGTGAAACGGAAGAAGAGATTGGCATGAGCCAAAAGAAGGAAATGGCAGAAGAAGAAATGTTTGAAGCTTTCATGGCTGAACAAACATTTCTGACTGAAGAACCAGTTGAGAAGGATCCTTCGAAGGGATCAATTATCAATGAAATACCAGAATGCAGCATGGAGGATGCTGCTGAAGACACTGAGCAAGGTAGCCAAGAGGGGAAGAAGGTCTGACACCATCCATCGGTTTGGCTCATTTCCCCAACATGTCGATCAACATACTACCTCATGAATTCCAGGCTGAAAATGAGGACCAGGGTGACCAAGACATGGATCCAATTCCTGTCTCTAGCGAGGAGTCATAAGTGAGTATGGTACAAGATGCTCCTGAAACGGCTACTCCAATGGAAACTGAGTGTGAAAGCGAGGAAGAGGTGAGCATCAACCTCTCGTATCCTTTTGAATACCCCTCGAATTCCATGACCCAACATGTCAAGCCTTTGTACATTAAGGCTTTCTTTGATGGGATACAGTTAAACCGAGTCCTAGTAGACAATGGGGCAGCGGTAAATTTATTACCGAAATCTTCTTTGAAGAAATTAGGGAAGAAGAATCCCAGGTTGATCCCAACCAGTACAACCATTGTTGGCTTTGCTGGAGATAAGCAGATGGCCCGGAGGATTCTGCCTATTAATTTGAGTGTGGGAACCAGGGACTGTATGACAGCATTCTTCGTGATCGACAGCAATGCTAAATATAATGCCTTACTTGGGAGAGATTGGATTCACACCAACAAATGTGTGCCTTCCTCTTTGCATCAGAAGATCATGATGGCCCTGGGCAATGGAGAGACAGAGGAGATTGATGCAGATCATCAACCCTTCATAGCCTGTGCAGACTTTGCAGAGGCCAAGTTGTATATTGAGGGAGTGACACCACTCAAGATTATCGAGGAAAAGTGATGGCTCGGCCGAAGTGGTGATGAGGAAGTAACACACCTGAAGCACTTAGTACAAGAAAGTGCTGATGAGGAGGTTGTCATGAAAGATGACAATGATGCCTGGTTATAGGCAAAGAAGTGAAAAACGAGAAGCCAAGTCCTTGGCTTTGATTAAATTCTCATCATTGGACGTAAAAGCAATAGTCCATGATAATTGGCTGTAAACAAGAGCAGCAACAGGTCAGAAGTTTGACCCTTGGGAAATATTGTGCATTGGACATTGAAACAAAAGTCCAGGAGATACAGGAAGAAGACGCCTTATGGACAGATTTTGTCTATGAGGAAGAGGGCAAAGATGTCGAATTAAAGAACTTAGGAGCAGAACAAGGCGAAAAGGTTGCTTCGAAGGTTGAAGAAACCAAAGAAGAAGCTTCAATGAATTCTCAGACGCAAGACCTCTTAGAAGAAGTGAATTTAGGGGAAGGTTACGTGCGTGACCCACCTATATAAGTACTTGCTTGAATGTTACGGGCCGAAGACCCGATTATTGGTTGTTCTAAAGAAATACAAAGATTGCTTTGCATGGTCTTATAATAAACTACCGAGTTGGATAGATCATTGGTGGAACATAGGCTCCCTATGAAGCCTAATTTCAAGCCATACAAGCGAAACCAAGAAGGATGAGTCGAAGTAATTGAAGGTTAAGGAAGAAATTCTTAGACTACTCAAAGGCGAGACTTTATTAGAATGACGGGTATGTTGAATGGCTATCTAATATTGTGCTGTAGTTAAGAAGAATGGCAAAATGAGGTATGCATCGATTTCATAAACTTAAATCTAGCAACTCCTAAAGATGAGTACCCTATGCCTATAGTGGATCTGCGGTAGAGCGATTCGAGGGACATCAAGTTTTATCAATGATGGATGGCCATTCTGGTTATAACCAAATATGCATTGCAGAGGAAGATATCCACAAGACAGCATTCAGATGTCCTGGGAATATTGGCACCTTCGAATGGGTTAAAATGCCATTTGGTCTGAAGAATGCTAGGGCTACATATCAGAGGGCTATGAACACTATCTTTCATGACCTTATTGGAGGGTATCTGGAATGTTATATTGATGACATTGTGGTGAAATCCCAGTCCATGGAGGAGCATTTGTTTCATTTAGAAGCAGCTTTCGAAAGAATGAGGAAGTTCAAGTTGAAACTCAACCCTCTTAAATGTGCTTTTGATGTATCATCTGGAAATTTCTTGGGTTACGTAGTGCACAAGAAAGAAATACAGATTGATCAGAATAAAGCCAAAGCCATCATCGAAGCTAGGCCTCCATCAAGTAAGAAAGAATTACAAAGGTTCTTGGGACAGGTTAACTTTCTTCGAAGGTTTATTTCTAACACTGCAGGGAAAACTAAAGTATTTTCTTCCTTGTTAAAATTTGAAAGATGAAGAGGAATTTGTGTGAATGAGCATCAAAGTGCTTTCGAAGGTATCAAAGCCTACTTGGCCAAACCTCCAGTGCTGATGCCACCAAAGGGGAACAAGCCTTTGAAGTTGTACATAGCTGCAGCAGAAGATTCATTGGGAGCTTTCTTAGCCCAAGACAACGAAGAAGGCAAAGAGCAAGCTATTTATTACCTTAGTAGGTTTTTAAATCCTTGTGAATGTAAATATTCAGCTGTTGAAAAGCTGTGTCTTGCTTTGTATTTTGCTGCAATGAAATTAAGATATTATCTTTTACCTACAACTGTCTTGGTAATTGCAACCACCGATTTGGTTAAATATATGTTGTCTAGACCTATGTTAAGGGGAAGAATTGGCAAGTGGATACTAGCCTTATCGGAATTTCATTTGGAATATATCCCTCAAAGAGCAGTGAAAGGGCAAGTTTTAGCCAATTTTTTGGCCGATCATCCATCTCAAACCGAAAGCCAAGAGATAATGGAGCTTGGTATGGCTAATGTTGAGCCATGGCAGATGTGGTTTGATGGATCGAAAGCCAATGGCTTAGTTGGAATTGGTGTTGTGATTAAATCTCCACAAGGGGTAGAAACCACACATGGTTTCAGAGTGGATGAAGCCACTTGTTCCAATAATCAGGCCGAATATGAAGCCTTAATAGTAGGGCTAGAAATCCTCATTGGATTACAAGTACATGCAGTTGACATATTTGGGGATTCTCAATTGGTGGTTAATCAAGTGAAAGGGATTTTCAAGTGTCAAAGCATGAGCATCCTACCATATTATGTTGTTGCATTACATCTGCTTTCTCAGTTTCAAATAGCAAATGTAACCCATGTTCCAAGATTCTTGAATAATAGAGCTAACGATGTGGCTCAAAAGGCTTCGAACTTCAAGAGAAGGGATAATACCCAAAGGGACATAAGCCAAACAACATATCAGAGATTAATACAACCTTTGAATAAAAGGAATGTGATCTTGGAAGTCAATCATAATCACTTACAAGAACAAGATTGGAGACATCCAATAATGCAGTATTTGGCTGGTCCATCTTCGAAGGCCAGCAGAAGGGTTAAATTACAATCCATGCAATATATGGTATATGGTAATGCTCTCTATAAAAGGGGGGGAGATGGCTTATTGCTGGAATGTTTAGGCCCAAAAGAAGCATTAACAGCTATGGCTGAAGTTCATGAAGGCATTTGTGGTGCTCATCAACCTGGTGTGAAGATGAGATGGCTGCTTCGAAGGCATTCCTACTATTGGCCAACTATCCTTAAAGACTGCATAGAATATGCAAAGGGTTGCCAGGCATGTCAAAAGCATGGTACAATAAGGCATGTGCCCATAACTGACCTTCATGCAGTAGTGAAGCCTTGGCCATTCAGAGGATGGGCCATGGATATGATGGGAAAAATACATCCACCTTCTTCGAAGCATCATTGTTTCATTTTAGTGGCCACTGACTACTTCACTAAATGGGTCGAAGCTAAGCCATACAAGGTCAGAGACCAAGCAGGTCAGGGTTCATTAAAGATCTGATCCATAGATTTGGCATCCCACAAACCATAACAGTTGATAATGGAACTGTGTTCGATGGGAAAATGGTAAAATCCTTTGTGGCAGAAGTTGGAATTAGCCTTATTAATTCCACACCCTATTATGCACAAGCCAATGGTCAAGCTGAATCATCCAATAAGTCCTTAAAAAAGGAAATACAAAAGGTGGTGGAAGATAATCCTAGGGATTGGCATAACCTATTGTTGGATGTTTTATGGGCTTACAGAACTTCCCCAAGGTCAAGCACAGGAGTCACCCCTTGTGCTTTAGTATACGGGCATGATGCAGTGTTACCTGTGGAGATTAATGTTAAATCTCTGAAGGTAAGATGCCAAGATCAATTAGATCCTGAGCAATATCATCAAAGCATGTGCTTGGAATTAGAAGGCATAGATGAAGCCAGAATTTTGGCATTAAATAGCATTCTTTTCCAAAAAAAGAAAGCAGCCAAGAATTATAATAAGAGAGTTAAGCATATTGGCTTTGATGAAGGTGACTTGGTATGGAAAACAATACTCCCAATAGGAATTAAAAGCCGTAAGTTTGGCAAATGGTCACCTAACTGGGAAGGACCATATCAAATTCATAGAGTTCTTCCTTTTGGAGCATACTATTTAAGAAATTTGAATGACTATGTACATCCCAAAAAGATTAATGGCAGATATTTGAAACCTTATTTTTCAACCATTTGGGAAACACAAGAAATAAAATAAACATTATGTACAAAAACACAAGATACTCAGATAATAGATAAGAATTTGATTTTTTATAAAGAATCAAGTACATGATGCCACAAATTGGCCCAAAAATCATTACAATGTTTCAATTGTTTTTGTACAGTTGATCTCCTACTACTAAGTGATGGAAACAGGTGAATAGTTGCAGCCATGTCTTCTTTTCGTTCAGCCAGTTCTTGGTTGGTGATTTGTAATTTGGTGTCAGTTCGAACCAAGGCCTGGTTTACTGCAACTAACTCTTCCTCAAGTTGAGCTTTCTTCTCCAGTAGCTGAATTCGAAATTGGGAGGAAGAAGAGTATTGTTCCTTGAGATCTGATATTTCGGTATGCACTTGAGAAATAAAACGCTGATCCCTAGCCAATTTCTCATTGGCAGTATTGGTAGCATGACAAATGTTGATATAGAAGTCAATAGTAGCTGCAGCCTGGGATAGACGACTTGAGACATTCATACTGGACTGCTCAACAAAATTACAACACTGAAGAAACCCATTCCTGATAATAGGCCTTTGTAGAGCCTCGAAGGGGATCCTCGAAAAGGAAGTCAGCAGTTCCAAACATGTGTCCAAATCCACTGAAGATGCAGGAGGCTTGCTGCTAGAAGAAGGAAGACTCTCAAAAATTTCCAGCAATGAGTCAGCCAAGACTAATGGCTCAGCTTCAGCACTAAATGTTGGAGAGGTAGAAGGTATGTCGAAAAGACTAGCAAGTCTTCCTTCGAAGATGTCTACCTCATCCCTAAACATGAAGGGCATGGAAAGTTTTGTGGTGGAAGACACATAGGGTTACATGTGGATAGGAGAAATAGATGGAGCATCTCTGGCAGCCTCTATGGTCTTAGCCACCAACGAATCAAGTGAAAAGGGGCTGGAAGTAGGCACAGGTGATGAACCATGAATTGGGGAACTACCAGCACCCTCTGTGGAAGGATCAACTGCCATTGGGAATGAAGTAGCAGTTGGAATTTCTGAGAAGGAAGGAGGAAGAGCAAGGCTCGAAGAAGAAGTAAACTGAGACATATCAAAAGTCAAAAAAGGGAGATATGGTTCTAAACCAAGGAGAAGAGATGCGAGGATGCTTGGACTCAAAGAAGGCATATCAAATATAGGCTTGGAAAGTGGGAGCGTGATTTGGATGGTTTTCACACGTTGCATCTGGTCAACTTCAGCTGAAATCGAGGGAGGCCTCGCTGGAAAGATAAATGTAGTTGCTGTTGCTGCGAGAGGAAGAAATACAAAGGATTGTCAAAATTCAGTATTAAAAACTGACGAAGGAAAAACAGCAGAAATATGAAAGAAATTACTTGTTTCAGAAGTGGTGGTATTGATGGGAGAACTGCGAAGGGTATAGTGCTCGATAGTTTGGTGTCTTCGTGCAGCTTCTTTTTGTAATGCATCAGTAGTAGCAGCTTCATCCCTCAGAAATTGTTGATGCCGTCTCTTCTCGACCCTCTCAAAGACAATTATTGCCTTGGGATGTTCCTGCTCTACTGTCTTGGTAGCTGCTTCGTGAATAGGATCCTCAACCAAGACAATAGTTGAAACCGTTACCTTCCTTTTTCTCTCTATTGCTTGGGCAATTGTTTCGGAATCAGAGTCCTCAGTAAAGTCAGAAGGAGAGACAGTAATCTTTCTTCTCCTCTTCCTTTTCGGTGGGGATACTACTGGTTCTTTTTCGATCTCCCTCTCTTCAATTTGGGTTCCAGATTTTTCAGAGGTTAGTTCTTCCTTCATTACTATAATGTTTGCCTCGAGATCAGAAGGAGAGGCAGTCACCTTTTGTCTCTTTGCTCTTTGTAAGGGCACTTCCTACTCTTGTTCAACTGCTTCTTCTCCCAAAGTTTCAGATTCCTCAGTGGGGAGGATCAGCTTCCTTTTTTGTTTCTGTTGATGTTTCTTTTTGAGAATAGCTGAAGTTTCAGCTCTCTTAGGAGATTCTTCTTGCGGGGACCCTGTACCAAAGAACATAAGTATAAAGGAAACAAACAAAAGATTCAAAAGAAAAAAAAGAGAAGTTGGAAGTATATACCTTTCTTTGAAGCAGCCCGAGTGGCTTTCAAAGGAGTTGAGGTAGCAGGAATGGACTGAGTTGTAGAAGGCATAGTAGAGGAAGGGACAGTTTCAACTCCTTTGGTCTTGGATACATCTAATACCTCCAATAGGTTTTGAGGTGAAATGGCTAAATAAAGTTCCATATTATTTTTCCACCAGTTTTGGTATCTCTTCAATGCGGTACCTTCAGGAATGAAAGGAGTATACTCAAACATAGCCAAGTCATCCAGGAATTTGAAGGTTGCCTCCTCCAGTCTTGATTTCCTAACCTTCAGATCTCTTTTGGTAAGGCTCAGATTGGTGTTGCTGCAGAGAGGTATTGGGACCCCTTGTGTGAAACCAAATTGTCTAGCAAATTGAGCAGGACAATAAGGTTCAGCTATACATTTATAAGCCCTGGGGTTTGTGGTCCCAATAAACAGCTCCCTAGGAAGTAGAAGGGAAGCCCATATATCTTTGTGAATAGGTGAAGTACAGAGCCTGTCACTTAAAAAGTGACTCAACCAAGTTGGACCTATGTTGGTCTCGAAGGGACGAAAGCGGTGAATAGGAAGGACGGCTGGTAGTTGATGGAAGAAAGAGAAATAAAAAGCAAAAGAGGAAGGATAGAGGGAAGCATTGGCTAGTCTTATGCCATGGGTGAGAGTGTGTAACCCAGAAAATTTAAGGCATTTGGATTGTAGTTCAGTGAAATAGGCAAAAAGCCAAAGCTGAAGGATCCAGAATGGCCCCCGGTTAGTTAGCATCTAAAGGCTTCTCACAAAAAAGGAACAAACTCAGTATACATGACCTAGAATGTATGGGGCTAAGGCTACCCTTTTTTGCAAAACAAAACTTTGGCAAGTTGAGCAAATTCGAGGCATAATTCTTTGTGAAGAGGTGCGAAGAGAATTTGCAAAAGATATAACAAGAAGGAAAAGAATTCCTGGATTCTTGGGCCCTCTTTTTTATTTTCACTTTAACAAAATCATTTGTAAGATAAGTTAAGAGAGGAGAGAGAAAAGACCTGTCGAATCAGGAAGTCGGTATAATAATGGTACCAATGGGGATACTCTAGTAGATGGCAAATATCAAAACAAGAGAGCCATCATCCCACATCTAAATTGAAAGAAATTAAAGATAGGGTTCCAAAAGCATAAAGCGGCAGGACTAAGAAAGGGTCTTCGGGATAGTTACCTAGATAGCGAAGAGCATCGAGAATGCAGAGCTCTTGAAGGTCCGGTGTCCTCGCAGGATGACCGATCATACCACTCTTGCCACTCCGGTCTCATTGGGCCAACATCGGTGGGGGCGATTGATTCTCCAGTTCCTCCAATCAAGACCACCTTCATAAAGGAGACATTGGTTTTCAGGACGAGTCAGCAATTTGGGAGCTCAATAGGGATCTCCTTGAAGATTGGCCCAAGCACGTAGTCTTGTCGCTTATGACGACGAGGGACAAAGACACGCCCGTCAATGGCGCTTTTCCCCCCAGCCTTATACTTCTCACACTCCACATCAATGAGCCTTTTCAAGGCTAAGGATGAGCTCACACGTTCTACGATTGGCACTTTCTGATGAAGAAGAGGCCATTGATGATACGCTTTTCGAAAAGGAAAGGGAGAAGTAGAGAGAAATGAAAGATATGAGGGTTTGAACGTTAAAAGAGCAAGTGATTTCAGAAACACGAAGTAAGAGGGTTTTAAAAGAAAAGCTTTTTTATGTCTGGAAATATATTGCATAAGTCGTTAAGTACTAAAAGTACGAATACGAGGAGTCTCTTCTAATGTCGACAGTTTTGGACGGAAAAAGCACATTTCGGATGTTGACGTCAGCTTCGAAGTAAGATATTTGGCTTCGAAATGAGATTTTGGCGCCAAAAAATCAAATAACAACGGCTTCGAAATACATAAGTCGGCTTCGAAACGTACTACACGCTTAAAAAATTGTTAGAACGCTCGAATATTGGTCCACTTCAAAGGGTTTAAAGACCTGTTTGAGGGTTATTAATCAAAGTAACGACCTTTGGAGTAACTCCTTGAATCCTTTAAGGATGGGGAGCACTGTTCGAAGCATTAAAACCAATCGTTGGTTTTTATAAGAAGGAATTGCTTTTTGAACCAAAAACAGTATGGATTACTCTTCGAAGCAAAATGGTCAATTTGAAATTGATTGGCTATATTAACCATGACCACATATTGGTTATAGTTAGTTTTGAGGAGTAACGTTGTTAAAATTCAAAGCATTAATTCCAGATAATATCAGCCAGAATTGTCAACTTTATTCCATAAATTGGAAAAAAGACATGTTGATTCTTCGAAAGATGAGATTGTTCAATTCGAAGCTATGAGTTGGCTTTTAAAAGCAAAAAGAAATAGAGTCAAACAATGTCAAGTACAGAAGGATTTTGTTTATATTGAAGCCAAGACAATTACATTAAGTAACCTTATTTGGGTACAAATTCAAGCTCATAAAAATAAGGAATAGAATAAATAACAAGATCATGGAATTTTGTCCAACAATGATCAATGAATATTTGTTCTTTCTTTATTATATCTTCTATCTCCTCTAATGTTGGCTGCATAAGTTGGTGTGCTCTCACTTCATAGTAGAGCTCCTCAGCCTTTGTTTCGAAAGCCTCTTCCCTCAATTTTTGTTCCAACTCATCTATAACTAAATCATCCCAATACGCAGAATCTTTATTATTGAAGTCATCGAAGTCTTCGATGAAGTTTTCTGCTTCGTACTTGTGGTGAATGTGGTTTGGAAATACTCTTCAAATCCTGGAAGACGCCAATGATCCTCTGCTAGTCACCTGCAAAAATACAAACTCGATTAAGTGCGGAATTAGCACTCAAGACCGGACAAGTCGGTTCCTCCTCGAGCTTGCTCACTAAGTTTATAGAAGTGTTTCTTACATACCTTTATTAGTCTGAAGCTCTTATATTTATAGTCATTTTGACCTCGGGACGGGTCTACTTTTCCTTCATGCATGTATTCTTCCATTTATCCTAACACGCTTCTTCCAGTATATTCGGCCCAAATATCCTACTCGGCATCTTGGCAGAACAGAAGGGAGCCGTTCAACACCCGGCTCCCTGTGCGCATCAGGCTTCGGCCCCTTAGTTACTTGGCCCCCACAATTGCCCCCCAAGCATCTTGTTAGCAGCGGTTGAGCGAGGTGCTTGGCTCTGTTTCAAATTCTACATCTTGAAGTTCTTGGGGCTTCGACTTATTACGTGATTTGTTTAATTACTCCCCTTGAATCGTCGCCTCAGACTCCGAATCCTTCGCACGCCTATTCATTATGACTTTGAGCCCGGTGTCCCTTGAATTCATGATTTATGACGCCGCATGACCGCTCTCGCTAACTATTCTTGCACCCCCTCCATCTGCGATACTCTTCACTTCTGTAAGTTTTTCCCTTCTCAACTCTGAAGCTTTTCCCAATTTGTTTACTCCGTCGCGTATTCTTACAATCAATAGATTATGGCAAAATATTTAAGGGACCTTCTTTCCCCGAGTCCAGTTCTAGATTTTAGACGTCATTTCTGCATTCCTGAGGATGTCCACCTATCGTTAGTGGTGACCGCTCTCGACATGGAGTGTGAGGAAGAAACCTCGATTGTCTTTCCTCTTCTGCCGATCGCAGAGGGGGGAGTTCGCTTTCCCCTTCACCCGCTACTGAGGGCTGTTCTTCGCCATTGGGATTTGATTCCTTCCCAGCCCAATGTAAATTTCTTTAGAATTATAATGGGGTAGTTCGTTGAACCGTCGCCTTGGTATAAATCTTGGCGTCCTTGCCATTCGGCCTTTATTACGCTCTGGCGGATCCTCTGGTCGCAGTTAACAGACGTTACCTCGGGGCTAAGGACACAGATCATCGGTTGATCACTATGCTTTCGGCTCGGAAAACGAGTCGATGACGTTATGGTCGTTGTCCGTGGCAATTCGGCGGGGAGGATCGCGTCGATCCTATTCCTAGACGTGAGGCGAACCAGTCGCCGAATGTCCTTTTGGCGATATTGAACATTTGTATACGCCATACCCTATTTTCTTGACCCTCACGGCTTATCTTATGCAGGGAACGAGTTGAAAAAAGTCCTAGCTTCAACCGACGACGTCGTTCTTTCGGACATCAGAATTGCTCTTAATTATTTCGGCCGTCGCAGTCTTTATAAGCAGGGTAGGGCGGCTCACGTTCTGCTTTGCTACGAGCCTACGTATACGACCTTTTCGGCTGCAGAAAATATACCGATTCCGAAAGGGGAAGATTTTCTCGTCGCTCGTATTTTGTCCGACTTCAAAATTTGAGGCGGATAGGATTTGAAGATGCGATTTGGAGAATACTGGTGGCGAAACCGCCGCACGAGATCACCGGAGGCGAATCGAGGAGGTATTGGATTAACGATTCTCCTGCTTTGGTGCGGGGATCGTTCTGTTGGCAGCTCTTCAACGTACAGATAACCCTTCCGTCTCAGATTCTGTTGGCATGGCTGGGTTAAGCCTGACAAAGCTTGCTAAGAAGGCGAATGCGGAGAGGTTGGCCGCAAGGAGAAGAGCGGAGGGCCTTTCAACCGAACCGCCCACTGCTGAATCTCAGCGTTCCCTCCTAGTTACTGAATCGAAATCCTTGCAAATTGTTGGGGAAGTGGTTCAGGAAGTTGAGGGAACGTCGGAGAAACGCTCTAGAGATCATGAGGTCGGTTGAAGATCGGCCGGCAAGCGTCCTCGAGCGGTGGGATCGGTGAGGTCGTGCCCTTTGTGATTCGACCGATGGTGAAATGTGCGGTTCCATCGGATGCCTCGGCACTTAATGACCTAGAGGTCGCGTTCGCGTAACGCGTCTTTGTCCTTACCGTCGTCACGGAGGCTTTCCGGCTCGGCGGATCGAATCGACAATGTTAGCCGCGCAGTCGGCCCTTTTGGTGTGTATTCTGATTTTCCTTCATTCAAACGTTGTTCGCGTTATGCTTGTTTTGATTCGTTCTTTTGCGGGCCGTTGGTAGGATAGCCGATGTGGGCCGCCGCCATCTCGACGCCGTCAAGGAGATCGATCGCTTAGAGCGAAGCGGGCGGAGAAAAGGGCGAGGACGAGTTTTAAGAGCGAGGAAGCTTCTCGGGCGAGGCTGCGGTGGAAAGCTCATGATGCGGATAGGTTGAGAGCGGAGGCGATAAGAAGGCCAACGACTTGGAAGCTGCACTTTGCTTATCCAAACAAGCCGTTGCTGGCCTAGAGGCCGAGTTATTTGAGGTGAAAGCGAAAAAGAGCGCCGAGTCAAAATTTTTCAGCCGGGAAAGAAATTTGGGCTCGCCGAGTCTGTTGAGCAGTAACGGTTTGAGAATCGGGATTCAAACATGGTTGGCACAAGGCCCTTTCTGCGGTGGCGTTTATTTGAATGTTATATCAGTATGAGCAAGTGGACATCGATCCATTGGACCGATTCGGAGGATTGATGTTTATGATCTGATATTTTCGTCGTGTGGTTTTGGTATTTTGTGTTTATGATCTGACAATGGACGTTGATACCTTTTGTAATTATAAGATGTTAGCAATTTACGCAATGTGATGATGTTTCCGTAGTTTTATGGTGACGATGTATTTTTGTAATTTATACAATGTTAAATCAATTCAAAACAAATAATATAAACAATGTTAAATCAATTCAAAACAAATATGCCGGTTCCCTCCGTTGGTTCGACTCGTTCGTGGAAGGTTTAGTTCTCACGGACTAGATACGCCCTTGCGTTAGCTAGCGGCGTGTTAAGCGAATAGCTCACGCTCGAGGGCTGGCCGAGGCATCATTAAGTATTCGGCCGAATAGATTAATAAATCTGCCCTTGCGTTGAGTGCTCGAGCGTTAAAAGCCGAATAGTTCACGCTCGAGGGCTGGCCGAGGCATCATTAAGTATTAGGCCGAATAGATTAATAAATCTGCCCTTGCGTTGGAGTGCTCGAGCGTTAAAAGCCGAATAGTTCACGCTCGAGGGCTGGCCGAGGCATCATTAAGTATTAGGCCGAATAGATTAATAAATCTGGAGTGCTCGAGCGTTAAAAGCCGAATAGTTCACGCTCGAGGGCTGGCCGAGGCATCATTAAGTATTAGGCCGAATAGATTAATAAATCTGCCCTTGCGTTGGACAGTGCTCGAGCGTGTCGATACATTTTATTCTAATGTTTAGGCACTTATTACAATATTTTGCATCACGTGGCGTAGTCGTTCAGAAATGCCCCAAAGCGCGATGCCGTCACAAAGTGTCATGCACCTAAGGGGGCTCGGATGCCGTCACAAAGTGTCATGCCGTCACAAACGGCGTTCCGAATCCGGAGACTTATTCGGCCCTGAGGTTTCATGCGCCAAAGGGGCTCCGAATCCGGAGACTTGTTCGGCCCTGAGGTTTCATGCACCAAAGGGGCTCCGAATCCGGAGACTTATTCTGGCCAATCGTGACATCCACGAAGGGCGCTCCGAATCCGGAGACTTGTTCGGCCCTGAGGTTTCATGCACCAAAGGGGCTCCGAATCCGGAGACTTATTCGGCCCTGAGGTTTCATGCACCAAAGGGGCTCCGAATCCGGAGACTTATTCTGGCCAATCGTGACATCCACGAAGGGCGCTCCGAATCCGGAGACTTGTTCTACTGAGGTTTCATGCACCAAAGGGGCTCGAATCCGGAGACTTGTTACTGAGGTTTCATGCACCAAAGGGCTCGAATCCGGAGACTTATTCGCCCCGAGGTTTCATGCACCAAAGGGCTCGAATCCGGAGACTTATTGCCCCGAGGTTTCATGCACCAAAGGGCTCGAATCCGGAGACTTATTCGCCAATCGTGACATCCACGAAGGCGCCCGAATCCGGAGACTTGTTCGGCCCTGAGGTTTCATGCACCAAAGGGGCTCCGAATCCGGAGACTTATTCTGGCCAATCGTGACATCCACGAAGGGCACTCCGAATCCGGAGACTTATTCTGGCCAATCGTGACATCCACGAAGGGCGCTCCGAATCCGGAGACTTGTTCGGCCCTGAGGTTTCATGCACCAAAGGGGCTCCGAATCCGGAGACTTATTGGACTTCGAAATGTTGAGATTAAACATGTGAAAACGCGACATCTTGGATTTACGAGGATATTGTGTACAAATATCAAGCCCACAGGTCGGGTCATTGATAAAATTTTCGTAGATGTGTTGAATTCCACGGTAGTGGCGGTTTCTCCACGACATGTCGACAACCGATATGCCCTGTTCTCGCGGAATCTATTTGATAGGGGCCGTCCCAGTTCGGACCAAGCTTTCCCTCGGTCGGCCTCCGATCGGCCGGGAGCACCTTCTTCAGCACCAGTTCTCCTGGATTGTAGCGGCGCAGCTGGACTCGCCGATTGTATGACTTGGCGAGCTGCTGCTGATAGCGAGCCATGGACGCCAAGGCACGATCTCTTCGTTCTTCAATCAGAACCAGGTCCAAAGCAAGCATCATGTCATTTCGACCCGTGTCGAAGGCTTGCGATCGAGGTTGGTAGGCCGATCTCGGGGGTAAGATTGCACGGGTTCAAGCACAAGGCAAAGCGGTGTTTCTCCGTGGATCGTCTTGGTGTTGTTCGAGGGGCCCATAGTACACTTGGCAACCCTTCGACCCATCTGCCCTTGGCACTTTCCAGCCTCTTTTTGATGCCGTCCAAGATGGATTTGTTCGAAGCTTCCGCCTGACCGTTACTTTGGGGGTAAGCCGGCGTAGAAAAGTAAGGTACAATCAGATTTGCCGCATAGCTCTCGGTACACGCCATACCATCGAAAGTGCCATTATCCGAGATCAATGCTCTTGGAATGCCGAATCGTGTAATGATGTTCCTCCACACAAAACGCTTAATGTCGATCTCGTATATGGGTTAGAGCCTCGCTTGACCCACTTTGTGAAATAATCTGTTGCTACGATTAGAAATCGCTTGTTCCACAGGACCTGGGCAAGGCCTACAATATCAAGTCCCCATCGAGCAAGCGGCCAGGGCTAGTGATTGAATTCAAAGCTTCACGGTGATGGGTTAGTGGGGAAAACTTTTGGCATTGTTCGCATTTCTTGACATAATTTTGTCGTCGGCTCTCATAGTCGGCCAGTAATATCCCTCTGTTATCGCCCGATGCGCAAGGGAGGGCCCCCCTGAGTGTGCACCACAGCTGCCTTCATGTATCTCAGTGAGGAGCTCCTCTACTCTGTCCGGTGCACGACTCGGTATGGGCGAGAGGATTTTTGTAAAGTCCCCTCGTGGATCAAGGTAGTATCGCGAGCCTTGTTTATGACTTGTGTGCTTCTTTTTATCCTCCGGGAGTTGCTCGGAAGAAAGGAATGCAATGGGGTCCTTCCAACTTGGAGGATTCTATGATATTGATGGGGTCTCCTCCGGAGGGCCGATACTTGGTTCGGGGACGAAGCCCACGCCGATAATGCGCTTGAGCTCGGAGTTGATGGCGGAGGCCAAGCAAGCGAGCATCCGCGTGTGTATTTTGATCGCGTGTTATTTGGTCTAGTTTGTGGTGGTCGAATTTACTTGACAGAGTTAGCCGTTTTCATATAGGCCGCCATACGCTCATCTCGCCGCATACTCCCCTTGGTGGTTGATAACCAATTTTGAGTCACAAAACACCAGCGATGCGCGTCTTGAGAACATGTCGTTCGCGATCCGGCTAAAAGGGCTTCATATTCGGCCTCGTTATTTGATGCTTCGAAGCCGAGCTTGACGGCCTGTTCAATGACTGCGCCGTCTGGGGACATAATTACGACGCCTGCGCCGCTGCCCCGTTGGTTAGACGATCCATCGCAGTATAATTGCCAGATGTCCCCAACGTAGACTCTCCAATCTGGTTTTGACCTAACTTCGGCCTTTGGCTGGAGGTCCCCAGGCTTGAGGTCGGCAAGCCCTCCTGTGAATTCGGCCACAAAGTCGGCGAGCACCTGCCCCTTGATTGCAGTTTTGGGTGAAAACTGAATGTCATATTGGCCGAGTTCGAGAGCCCATTTCGACACACGCCCTGATGCTTCTGCATTCCGGAGTACTGATCGAAGGGGGAAATCTGTTAGCACCTTGATGCTGTGTGCTTGGAAGTAGTGCATCAGTTTTCTTGCTGCCATGACCAGGGCTAGGACGAGTTTTTCTAGCGGTAGGTAGCGTGTTTCGGCGTCCACCATCGCCTTGCTCACATAGTATATTGGCTGTTGCTGCCCTTCCTCCTCTTTTAACAATACGGCGCTACTGTCGAGAAACGACGGATATAAATGAGGGGTCACCGTATGGCGGGTGTTATTAGAAGAGGTCTTGTCCGGAGGTATGTCTTGAGGTAGTTAAAGGCGCCTCGCATTCGACGGACCATTCAAAGCTCGCCTGGCGTAACGTCTGAAAGAATTGTCGCAACGATCGTGGATCGGTGATGAACTGTTGAGTCGTGACCATTCCCATCGACTTTTGGACTTCTTTGGTGAGCAGAGGAACCGAGTTCCAAAATTGCGTGACTTGCCTCGGGTTGGCTTCGATTCCTCGATGGTTGACGATGTAGCCCAGAATTTGCGAGCCGATTCGAATGCACATTTGGAAGCATTGACTTCATTACGTACTTGCGTGGGGTGTTGAATGTCTTTCCAGATCGGCTATATGGTTTTGTTCTTCTTTAGATTTGACCACCATGTCGTCGATGTATACTTCCATAGTGCGCCCGAGTTGTTCTTTGAACATCGTGGTGACCAGTCTTTGGTAAGTCGCCCCTGCATTCTTTAGTCCAAAAGGCATAACCCTGTAGCAGTAGGTTCCTCTTGGAGTGAGGAATGCAGTTTTGTCCTGATCATCTGGATGCATGGCGATCTGATGGTAGCCTCTATAGGCGTCGAGGAAACTCATGCGGCGGTGGCGTGCCGTCGCATCGACGAGTTGGTCAATTCTAGGCAAGGGAAAGCAGTCTTTGGGGCAAGCTTTGTTCAGATCCGTGAAATCGACACACACTCGCCAGGTGCCATTCTTCTTTTTCACCACCACTGTGTTGGAGAGCCACGTGGGATAGGTGACTTCTCTGATTGCCCCGGCGTCAAGCAGTTTGTCAACTTCCTCGACAACGGCGGCAGTGTGTTCTGCCGAGGATCGCCGGCCTTTCTGAATGACCGGCTTGTACTGAGGGTCGACATTGAGGTGATGCTGTGAGACCGCTGGGTCTATTCCCGGCATTTCATACGGGGTCCACGCAAAGACGTCGAGGTTGCCGAGTAAGAAAGTGATCAGTTGCTGCTTGTCGACCTGGCTTAGGGAGGCGCCGATCATAAAAAACTTTTCCGGGCTTCCATCGATGTCAACTCGGTCTAAACCTTCTGTGGCCTTTTCGTTTGGTTGACGCCCAACGTCTTCCAGGACTTCTCGACCGGGCACCTCGACGGAGTTTACTTGCAGTTCCTTCGGCGTCCTGGCGGCGAGAAGGTAACATGCTTGGGCTGACCGCTGGGAGCCACGGATCTGCTCAACGCCATGCTCTGTTGGGAAACGTAGAAGCTGGTGGTAGGTGCTTGGGACGGCCTGCAGGGTATGTAACCACGATCGCCCCATGATGAGATTGTATGGCGATGGTAGCCTGACAACCAAGAATTCCGCGACCACCGTTCTCGAGCAGTATGACGGGTAGTCGATTTTTCCCAACGGGTACTCCGGGTTGGCGTTGAAGCCGAATAGTGGACAGGGAGCTGGAGTTAGATCCGAATCGTTGAACCCGAGTTTGACGAAGGTTCGATAGTACATAATCTCTGAAGTACTTCCCTGATCGATAAGGACGCGTTCTACGATAAACCGATGTACGCGTAGCGTAACAACCAGAGGATCTACGTGAGGGAGTGTGACACCGCTCAAATCAGAGTCGTCGAAGGTGATACTTGCCGCTTCTCCGGCGGGTCGCTTCTTTGGTGGTACGCTTTTGAGGGCTTGAAGTGATTGGGTGTATGTGATCGGGGCCATCGGCAGGCTGTATATCATATGGACGGTGTCAAGCGGGATGCCTCTTGGACGACATGCGTCCTCTGTCACTTCCTCAACGTAGTCCTTTGAGGCGCGGCGGCCGCCGGTATTGCGCTGTTGGTCGCGAGGTCGTCGAGGACCCGCTTTGGGGGATCGCTCGTGAACCTTGAGTCTTGCCTGGTGGGACTTTGCTTTCTCTAAGGCCAGGTCGCGGCGAAGGCGTTCGTTCTCAGCGATGATGCTGTCCAAACTCTGTTTGGTCTGTCTGGCCTGTTCCATGGTCGCTTGCATCGTCTCCTGTGTTAGAATCGTTGGTGAGCTAGAGTGCGGGGCGTGTCGCTGCGCGACGGTTGCTTCTCCGAGTGTAAATACCGGGGTGAAATCGTCTCTCCGTCCGGTCTCGTCGGTGGCTATCGGGGGATCTTTAGTCACGTCTTTCATGGATATATTTGAGTATTCCCACAGACGGCGCCAGTTGTGGTGAATGTGGTTTGGAAATACTCTTCAAATCCTGGAAGACGCCAATGATCCTCTGCTAGTCACCTGCAAAAATACAAACTCCGGTCGGGGGTGCCGGAATTAGCACTCCGACGGACAAGTCAGTTCCCCTCCAGAAAGCTTGCTCACTAAGTTTATAGAAGTGTTTCTTACATACCTTTATTAGTCTGAAGCTCTTATATTTATAGTCATTTTTCAGCCTCGGGACCCGGGTCTACTTTTCCTTCTGTCTGTGTATTCTTCCATTTATCCTAACACGCTTCTTCCAGTATATTCGGCCCAAATATCCTACTCGGCATCTTGGCGAAACGAAGAACCGTTCAACACCGGCTCCAATGCGCATCGAGCTTGACCCTTAGTTACTTAGGCCCTACGATCTTGGGCATGAATTCGGAGAGATGAAAGTTGATCCAAAGATTGGATGGTGACCTTGGAATTTCGATGCCAGTGGAGGAGTACCGGAAGTTGATCCAGGAACATGTGAAGTTCTGCTTGGGCAATGAGATTAAGGACATGGCCCCTAGTCAGAATATCACAAGCCCATCGAAAGTTCTTGAGAGGGATGTCATCCTCAAGAACATTGAAGGGCAAGTGAGAAAAAGCCACAAGCAGAAGTTGAGCTTGTTTCCGCTCAAATGGAGTTGGGGATAATGGAGGTTTGTAAGGAGGAAAGATTTTGTCCATGGAAGGGCAAGCCTTAATTTCTCTGTCCAGGGAAGAGTAGGAGGAGGAGAAGGAGTAGATGGTTCTGCTTCAGAAGATAGAGAAAGTGTGGATGCTTCTATTCCAGAAGGTGGAGAAGAAGGTGGGGATGCTTCAATTTCAGAAGATGGAGAAGAAGAAGTGGATGCTTCTGTTATGGAAGATAGCACGGGAGTGGAAGGAACAAAGGCATTAATGTAGTCAAGCCAGTCAGAAGAGCAAATCTTCGCCTTCTTGGCTAAAAATGAAGGGCTGTATCCTTGTGATTCTTCCAGACGCCGGGTAGTGTGCATTATCCTTGTGGGCATAGAGGATGTGTACCAGGCCACAAGTAGATTCTCCTCCAAACTACGTCGAAGGTCAATGGGCACATAAGGATAGACCACCGAGCTTCGAGCGTAAGAAGGAAAATCTAAAGGATCAGTGAACTCAACAAAATGGTGATTGATTCGTTCCCTCAACTCCCAAGACTCAGGTGCTGACCAGTTTGTCCATCCGAAAAGCCCAGAAGATGAAGAAGTGGTAGCTTCGTCCCAAGTAGAGGTTTGTGAAGAAGAACTTCCCAAGTCCATATTTGCAACTTGTTGAAGCAGAGGCTTGAGAATAGTTCGTTCAAAATACAAGGGGAGTTTAGAGAAAGAACTTCTTGTATCTGTAAGTTTGTAAACCAAAGGATTAAGGGCAATGTGTTCGTAGTCCAAAGGTTGATAATCTGCAAAAGCTTCCATGACCTGAAGATAGAAGGGCGGATAAAGGCGGCTAATGAATGCGTGGAGATTCTTTCGAGGGGAAACAGCATTACTCAATGGCTCTTCGTATGCTTGATCAATAAAGTGAGAAGTTGATTGAGTCATAGTCCGTTCGAATGCTAAAGGTATTGGAATGTTCAACAAAGTTGAGAGTTAATGCAAATGATCACCAAATAGGTGACGGTTGTGTTTCCTGAAGATGGATTCTATGTACGTTCCAAAAGCACGGGAAAAGCTTTTAATCCACTAATATCTCCAAGTATTGGGAATATTAGTGCGGGGGGTAATGTTGGCTACATATTTTGTAAAAGCCAATTACAATTCGACACGTGGCAGAATAAGGGTATTATGGGAAGATGATTTTAATCTTCGATCTCAATCGTACACGTGGCAATAAATATTGGTTCTCAAGTGATCTGAGTAGCACTAGATCAGTAATGAGATACAAGGTGACGTGGCTTCAACGGTTACCTATATTCAAATTCAAATACAGGAGGGAAGCTCAATTGCAAGTGATGGCGTAGTGCAACTACTTCTAAGCGGCATGATCGTGATCGTGGAGGAAGCGATTCGACGGTTAATCTGATTCGAAGGTCATCCTTGACAAGTATAAATAGCAAGGAAGTCCCCAGAAAAGACCCCCAGACTCAGATCATACAAACAAGTCTTTATTTCATATTTTCTTTTCCAGTTTTACATTTCCTGTACTTTAAATTCCTGCACTTTAAATACCTGTACTTTAAATATCCGTACTGCACTTCGATTCATAGGAGTAGTTTCAAGTAGATTCAAGTAGACTGTTGCTGTAAACCTCCTCGAGGCTGAGTTTGGACTATTGTAAGTGTTCATTCTAATGAAATACTTCGATTGTTCTTCATATTAACTGTTATTTCTCTTAATTTCTCCTAAGTCAAGCCACCAGTAAAAGTCCTCTTCATTGAGGCTGAAAGAACTAAAACACAATCGCCTGATAATTGATTGGCAATTATAATTTCTGTAAGGACTGATTGATCCTTGTTGGCACGCTCGCATTTACAAATATATCCTTCGAAAAGCCAAAAAGCCAACAGTTCCGCTTTATTATATGGATATATTAGGGTAAAACTTACCTACGCTCTTTAATGAAATTACAAAATCTCCCCTAAAATTTTTTAAGTGACTTAAATCTCTGTTGAGGTTCAATTTTCAATCACATTGTCCTTCAATGAGGTTTAATGAAATTGAAATGTAAAAATCTCCCCTAAAGTTTTTAAAATAATAGAAACCTCCATTGAGATTTAGTTTTTAATTACACACTTCTCTTGAGATTTAATGAAATATTAGAAGCTTCCCTTAAAATTTCTAAAATCACAGAAACCTCTCTTGAGGTTAGTTTTTTATATTAAATTTTCTCTTTTGTTACTTTATCATAAAAAAATAACATAAAATATTAACATCATTAAATAATTTAATTATATTTTTAATTTACCCTTGAAAACTATGTCCATTACAAGTAAATAAAAAATGTAATTTTTATTTTCTTTTTTTATTATTCCTGCAATTATTATTGATTCTAAAAAAATAAAAAAATACTTATCTTGTTTTCTTTGTTATGCTTGTAGTTACTATTAATTATGTATGCCTCATTTATCCAAAACCCCAATAGGAATTTTTTTTATATATATATTTATAATTGGACACAATTTTAAATGGTAAAATTGAAAAAATACTTAAATTATTTGATGATTTCAACATTTTCTGTTATTTGTTTTACCATAAAGTAACAAAGAGGGAATTTGTAATAAAAATTTTAAAAAAAAAAAAGAAAAGAAAAGAGAAAAAAAGACCTTAGAGGAGGTTAGTGTAATTAAAAACTAACCTTAAGAGGGTTTTTGTCATTGGATGTGGCTTACCTTCTGTCCGAGATCAAACTGGACGATGTTGTTCAGCTCATGGGGACCCACCACAGGTGTTATTTTGATAATCTGAACCGTTGAATGTATAGAACTTGTTGACTGTTATATGTCTGTAAAAAATCACGTTGATCGGATATTGATAGCTATGTGATCAAATCAGTTTTGTTTAAACAAAATGGACGGTAAACAAATTAATGGTTGACAAAAAACTGATCCAATGAGATAGCTATCGATATCCGATCAACATGATTTTTTATAGTCATATTATACTCGACGAGTTCTACACATTGAACGATTCAAATTATAAAAAAGAAACCTGTAGTGGGCCTCCATGGGTCGAACAACACCGTCCAGTTTGATTTCAGACTGGAGGCAAGCTGCTCCCTTTGTCATTTTAGCAATTTCATTAAACCTTAGGATGGATCAATGTAATTGAAAATTGAACCACAAGGGAGATTTCAGTCATTTCAGTAACCTCAGGAGAAATTTTTGCAATTTTACCAAATCTCATGAGAGGCCAATGTAATTTATCCTATTTTTCATTACAGTGATGCTAGGGAGCTCAGCAGGCTCCCTAATCCAATTCCATTTTTTTTTTTTTTTTCTTGACGGAAGAAGAAGGAGAGGGAGGAGGAGGAGGGTGGAGGGCCTAGAAAATGGGCGGAGGCGGAGGTTGGAGGTCGTCGGCGATGGAAGAGGCGACGAGGCATGCTGCGACGGAGGCAGCCGTCGTGACGGAGGTGGGCGATGGCGATCGGCGACGGATCTGCGACGATCGGCGGCTGGCGTGGCGACGATCGGCGGCTGGCGTGGCGACGATCGGCAGCTCTCTCTCCCTCCCTCCCTCTACTTCTCTCTCTCTCTCTCTCTCTCTTCTCCCTCCCTCCCTCTGTTTCTCTCGCCGAAAATGGAAGAAAAAAGAAAAAAAAAAAATCCCCAAAACGACGTCGTTTTGGGGATTAGGGGGATTAGGGGGAGCCAAATTCGAGCTCTCAATCATTATTCTTTTCATTAATCTATTTTTAATAATCAAATGTTGGGACGATTTTTTCACTGTTAAATTCATTGCAGGATAGATTTTCCAATTAGTTTCATTCTAAAAAAAACTATCAAATTCTAAATATATGCTTTTTTTTTTTTTTTTTCTTCTTTTGTTGCTGTCAATAGTGAGGAGAGTGATTACAAATATAAAAAATATTTATATTATTAAACAAGCCACCAGCTCACATTAGTTAGAAAATTAATAAAGCCTAACAACAAATAAACAAAGGATAAATTACAAATATACCCCTTGAGATTTATTTAAATACAAATTGACCTTTATGATTTTGAAAATTACATTCCACCCTCAGAGTTTTTAGTTTAATAGCAAATCGTTCATTTTAGTAATAAATTATCAAGTCAATTAATAGTTTTTAATAATGTTAAAAATATATTTCAATTAATAATTTAAGTAATTTTATTATTAATTATAAATTTTATTTTTTTAATTAATTCTATTAAATAAAAAATTCTAATAAAAAGATATTTATAATTTTTTAAACTATAAAAAATAATTTATATTTTAAATGAACCTCAAAGATGTATTTATAATTTATTCATAAACAAACTAGCTCAAGCTCAGCACAGCCACTACTAGGTACATAAGTGCATAATGAGATAGAGACAACTTATTACAAAGAGTATTAAATTTTGACGTCACAAAATTTTTTACATAACCATCAAGTCAATTACCTGGTTCAATTCTAAATATGTACTGACGCGGAAGAATTTCAGTCTTCGAATTCCCATGTCCCAAGCACAATTGTTACTTGTCCATGACACATGCTTTACTTATACAATTGATTTGTAATAACCTTTTTTCTTTTTTCTTTTTTTTTTTTTTTTTTTTTTTTTTTTGGATTACATTGACCTCTCTTGAAGTTTAGTAAAATTACAAAAATCTTAGCTAAGGTTTCTAAAATGATTTAAATTTTCTTTGAAATTTAGTTTTCAGTTGCACTGACCTCCCTGAGATTTAATAAAATGTAGAAACTTGCCCTAAGATTTCTAAAATGATAAAAATCTCCTTTGATGTTTAATTTTCAATTACACTAACCTCATCTGAGGTTTTAATGAAATTGCAAAAATCTCTCCTAAGATTTATAAAGTAACAGGAACCTCTCTTGAGGCTTGACTTTTTTATTATAATTTTTTTTCTACTACCATATTGTAAAAAATAACAAAAAATACTGACATCATTAAATAATTTAATTATATTTTTAATTTAGCGACTGTGTCAGATTACAAATAAATAAAAATATAGATAATTTTATTTTCTTACTTTATTATGTTTTCGGTTATCATTGATTCTGTGTACCTCTTTTATTGAAAACTCCCTAGCATCATTAAAAAAAAATGTTACATCATTAAATAATTTAATTACATTTATAGTTTTACCCTCTAAAATTGTGTCGAATTACAAAAATAAATAAATTACGATTCCTATTGTTTCTCTTTGTTATTGGAATTACTGTTTATGTAAGCCTCCTTTATCCAAAACTCCAATATGAATTATATATATATATATTATGTCTTTGTAATCGAATATAGTTTTAAAGGGTAAATTAAAAATATAATTAAATTATTGAATGATATCAACATATTTTGTAAATTACACTTACCTTCCCTAAGGTTTATGACAAATATAGAGACCTCATTTGTAATTTTAATAATTATAGAAATTTCCTTTACTTTTGTTGATGTACGGGGGCGAAATATCCTCCGCTTTCCGTACTCCTTGGACGTCAAGCTTCTCGTGACGACGTCTGATCCTGCGACACAGAAACGGTGAGCTGCCTGACGGTGGTGTGCCGGATAGACCCTCCGACGATCAAGTCAGACCACTTGAGGAAGAAGAAGGCTATCAGAGAGAGAGTGTTTTTGGGGGAGCGAATTCACATACCTCTAACGTTCGTCTTCTTCCATATTTCTAGGCTGGCCATGCAGCCCCAAGATTGTGCGCGCACTACCTCTGCTGTCCTTCCCTGGACAGATGACAGTGCTCGCCTTCTCACCACCTTACGCGTGTAAAGGCTTAGTCCTCCCACCAGTACACACAGAACTGTCCAACGGTATTGAAGCATGCGTGGAGTAGATGTCCTCTCCCTCACGCCATTGGCCCAGGTGGCATCCTTAACCGGAGTACCACGACCGAGCTATCGCTTGTGGAGAACGGCCACCACAAGCACACAACCGAACTATGCGTCACTGGCTTGTACCTTGGCAAAAGAGCCAAAGGGTGATGCCCACGGCCGAGCTCTTCACGACCGGTCATTCCTAACTGATCGGCCGTGGAGCACGCTGAACCTCCATCGTTCTACATTCTTAATCACATGAAAGTTACCTATCTCGACTGACCGGTTAAACGTATGCCGGCGCTAACCGCGTCTCAAGTCTAATCCAAGCTGCTCTTAGTTTGGTCACTAGACACATTGTCTTGCGCCGCGTCATAGCTCGACGAGCACGGTTCGTGTATGGTCGGTCGTCCTCTCGTGCAAGAAGAGAAGTGCGCTTTCGGCGGTCTTGATTCGACACAATCGACGTTACCGTAGCTCGACCGTACTAACAGCGCAAATCTCCCCTCTCAGCTGACAATATCAAGATTCCCCCAATCCTTTAATTTAGCACAAACGCCATTACTTTTCTATCTAAAATGGCCATATTGTCCTTTGAACGAGTAAGCTATTTAAATGAAAATTTTCATTCCTGAGATTTTGCATATATATTATTAAAGATCAATACATATTTTAACTTAACACTCTAATAGTTTAATAGGTTACAAAAAAAATCCAAGGTTTTGTGCAGCTTTTACTTTAAACCCCAGTGTTTTAATTTCAACAAATTAAACCCTAGAGTTTCATCCGTGTTTCAATTTTTCCCGCCATCCATCTCCATGTATCTAAGGTAACGAAGGGGGTTTAAAGTGAAAACACGTAAAACTTTGGGATTTATTTTATAATTAATCTTTTTTTGTTTTTATTAATTTTAATTTCAAAAAAAAATATTAATTACACAAAAAATCCTAAGGTTTCATGCATTTTCACTTTAAGATAGTAAGTCCAAACGCTTTCTCAAAAATTTACAATAAGGTTTCACGCATTTTCACTTTAAACCTTAGTATTTTTCACTTTAAAGACTCTCCGTTACCTTACATAAACGGAGATAGACAGATAGGGCAAATTGAAATACGGATGAAACTCCATGGTTTAATTTGTCAAAATTAAAACACTAGGATTTAAAGTGAAAAATGCACAAAACCTTGGGATTTTTTTTTGTAACTAACCCTAGTTTAATAATTAATACAATACTTATGATACTTATTTCACATTATATAAACAATGAAATATTTATCAATTTAATTAATGCATTTATTATTTAAATTTCTTTCTCTTTTTTTTATTTTTATAAAGTTGAAACAAATGGATTAATTTTTTTTCTAGATTTGTCCTACTTATTTACTCATATGTGAGAAAATTATTTATCCCTAAATTGCTAAGATGTTATTAATTAACAAATTTTAATTTTTATCTTCAAATCATTAGATTTCTAGTCGATGCATATTTAAAAAATAAAAAATAAAAAATACTGCAAGTTATTCTTACATGATTAAAAAAATAAATATAAAAGTAAAAAAAAATCTAATCACATCACAATAAATTAAAATTAGTTAATAGGGAATGAAAGATTAAGAAATCATTTGAGAATAATAAACAATTCAAATAATTTCTCATTTCTTGCACCTAAAAATAAAATTAATCCTTACATGAATGGAAAATTATTTTAGAATACTAAAATACTAAATTAATTTGTTGTATGATACTTAAAATATATTTCTTCATCTTTATTTTTATCATTTAAACTATTTTTATTAAATTAAATATTAAAATTAATTTCTCACATTATTAATGGTTAAATTCATACTTTATTTTTTAATTTCTCTCATTTATTTTGTTCTATTATTATTTATAGCGAAGTGTTATTATTTAAATTATCTAATTTTACTTATTCTGTATATCTAATACTCATATAATTTTATTGAGAACACTGAGAAATCAAAATCTAATAACACACAATAAAATACTTTCGAAAGAAAAAAATATAAATGTAATTTAATTTTCCCTATTAAATATATATGAAATTATTATTTATTTTTCATAATTTTTTTAAAATATAAATTTATTTTCTTGACTTTATTTTTTTCCACAAGTTTTTGAACTTTTATAAACAAAAAATAAAATAAAATAATTCAATCATTAATGAAGGTAAGAAATAAATTTTAAGATTTAATTTAATAAAAATAGTTTAATTGCGATAAATAAAGATGGAGAAATAGGTTTTAAATATCATACATAACAAATTAATTGAGTATTTTATTATTCTCAAATAATTTCTCCATTCAAGTAAAGATAAATTTTAATTTTAGGTGTAAGAAATGACAAATTGTTTGAATTGTTTACTATTCTCAAATGATTTCTTGATATTTTATTCCCTATTAACCAATTTTAATTTAGGAGAAATTACTCATAAGTCCCATATGAAAAAATGTTACTCCATTTAGTCCTAAGTGTTTTTTTATAAACCATTTAGTCCTTTTTTTACATCACAACATCACCATCAAAACAACATCAAACATCATCATCAAAACAACATCAAACCTCACAACATCATCATCAAACAACAGTAAACATCATCATCAAAAAAAAACTAGACCTGAAGGATCTCAGGGAGCAAAGTGACGCCTCTGAAAATCTCCCAAACTGAAGCTCCCATTTTACGAGACTGTTTGTTGGTAGATTGGTAATTAGAGACCACTAGGATTTCGATACACAATTACTGAGACTATTTGTTGGTAGATTGGTAATTAGAGACCACCAGGATTTCAATACACAATTGAATCAAAAGCTCAGAGATTTCACTGGTAGTCTTGAAAGATGATTTCGACTTCGATATTCCCATTTCAAACAATGAATACACAGCGACGATTTCAATCTGATTTCCCCCATTTTACGATGCCAAACCTAGCCCTCCGTTTGGTCACCGAGAAAATAAACCAAAGTAAAAAGATTTTTCCTCATTTGTAGATTCATGGATGTAGATATATAGGTATAGAGAGATGTGAATGTGATTGAATTTCGGGGATTTTGGAGAGGTTGAAGATTCATTAATATAATATACGGTATTGATCGATTTCTCACTTTATCTTCTCGATTTCTCGACTACTGTGACTCTGAATCGATTGTTACTACTGTGAAGTTCTTTCCTTGCGGTTTATTTTTAGTTAGTTCAAGTATTAGCTTGATTGTAATGTTTAACCAGTCCGTGTAAATTATTCTGGGTTCTTTCCTTGCGGCTTATTATTTGTTAGATTTTTTATTTGCTTGATTGTAATGTTTAATTAGTTCGTGTAAATTATTCTGGGTTGTATTTAGAGAGTGGGAGTCTGTGGATTTGGAGGGTCTCTGGTGTCCTGATCACCGCCATGGCTAGGATTTGTAAGGTTTTTGGACAGTGTTTGGATTTCGGGGATTCTGGAGATGTGAATGATGATGATGTTTGATCAGGAAAAATTGTGTAGTCGTTATTTTTGATGTTTGATGTTATGTTAATTGTTACGTAAATAAATTTGATGTTTGATGTTTGACGAATAATATTTGATGTTTGATGAATAATCCTAATGTTTAATAGTTGTGTTTAATGTTTGATGAATAATGTTTGTTGTTTGATTAATAATCTTAATATTTAATGGTTGATGTTTGATGAATAATTCTGACGTTAATAATGTTTGATATTGGATGAATAATTCTATCGTTGCTAATGTTTGATGTTTGATAAATAATTGTGACGTTGTTATGTTTGATGAATGATGTTTGACATAAAAAGTCCTATAGTAAGCTTTTAGAGAAATAGGACCTATTAGTCCAACAAAAAACATTCGGGACTAAATAGACTAACATTGTCAAATTTGGGATTTATTGGTGCTTTCCCCTTTAATTTATTGTGAGGTGATTAGAAGTTTAATGTCTCAAAGATAAAAATTAAACTTTGAGAATAATATATGATTGAGAAAAAAATAAAATAATAATTTTTACATATGAATAAATAAGTAATGCAAATTGCTAGGGAAAAAAAAAATTAGTTGAACTTTAAGAAAATTCAAATAATAACTGATTACTTGAAATAATAAATTTAGGTTATTTATGTGGTGTGAAATAAGTCTTATATTAAATTATTAGGATGTTATCTAATATTAATTTTAGAGAGATTATTTATTTTAAAGTATTTTATTAATAAAAATTAAGTTTTTTTTTACATTAAATGATTTAATAATATCTTAACAATTTAAAGAATTTATTTAATATTGCGTGGAATTTAAGAATTTTATTAAATAATGGTAAAATATGTTTGGATTTTTGATAATATATATGCAAAACCTCAAGGGAGGTGAATGAAATTTCTCATTTGAATAGATAAAGTAATTAATAGGGAATTTCGTTATTTTTGGTATGACATCAGCAAATTCTATTAAATAGCCTAATAGTGGGGGAATATTGATAATAATTTCAAAAAAAAAAGAGATTAGTGTAATTATTGAAACCACGGGAGAGATCCCTGTAATTGTCAAAAATCTCAGGAGAGGTAAGTGTAATTTACCCCTTTTTTATTTTTTGTTTACGATAAAGTAGCAGAAAAAAAAAATTATTATAAAAAACTAAACCTGAAGGAAAGTTCATGTCACTTTATAAATCTTAGGGGAGGTTTCTACAATTTCATTAAACTTCAAGGGAGGTCTAATGAAATTGAAAACTAAACCTTCAAAGGAAGTTAATAGAGGTTTAAATCATTTCAGAAATCTCAGTGGAGGATTTTACAATTTCACCAAGTTTGAGGAGAGGTCAGTATAATTTATTTATTTATTTATTTTGGTAGGAGATAATTAGCCCCTTGGCATCTCTGTTAAGTAATGATTTTTTTTTAATTTCTTTGGAAGGTAAAATGATAGGACTATAGTTTTTTTTTTAAAAAAATTTATTTTTAACATCTCAAATGGTCGATCACAAATGGTGATAAGTAGAGTTTGAATCTCTTTGTTTTGTTTGGACAATCCTCTTGGAGCATTCTTCCGTTTAAAAATAAAATAAAATTACACGAACCATTTATTATTGATGCTTTGGGTTGTTTAAGATAATTAAAATAAGTATATTTTTTGACTTTTTATAAAATGATATGCAAAAAATAGAGAAGTGATATGATACACATAAATATACTTAAGGGTATTTTGGGAAGATGGTTAAAAGTTACTTTTTAATTTTTTTTTTTGACCTTTTTGTAAGAGAGAAAAGTAGATTAAAAGCTGGAAAGTGAATGAACAAAATTCAAATTTGTTTATCAACTTGTCTGGTGGATAAACAAAGCAACCATCAGTTTTTTATTTTTTATTTTTTATTTTTTTAGGGATAAATGCTGAAAATCTCATTAGAAGCTGACATGGATAGGCCCACAAAGACCACAACCCACAGTGAACAGACCCAAGCCCACCATTTAGACCCCATTGCATAACCCGGGTAGTAAAACCCAACACAGCTAGAGGCCAACTAAGCAAGGAAGGCCAATGATACTCGGACACATGGCAGGTGCAGAACGGGCCATGTCAGCAGACAAAGATCTGCAAAGTTATTGCCACAACACATCACCATTAATGCAGCCCATCACAGCATTTATTGCGATAACACCTCTTAGCCGGAATGGCACCCCCTCACCCTGAACAAGGTAAACCACGGCACAAGCTTTCGGCGGGAAGGTCAGAACGGCAGAGACAGTGAAATGATTACCAAAGGATATAAGTAAAGTTGGAAGACAAGAAGAAAGTTAAGTTTTCCTCTCTCTCTCTCTCTCTCTCTCTCTCTCTCTACGTTGTCTACTTCCCCTTCTAATTCACACACCGGAGGGTTCGCCGGGGGACTACCCCGTTCCCCGTTGGACTTGTTTGCAGGTCCTCCAATGGGCTTGAGGAGCTTGGATCGGTCTAGTCCATTCACTAGAGCGAAGGTCCAGTCCATTCACCAGAACGAACTGTATCATCAGTTGGCGCCGTCTGTGGAAACTGGTTGATCCGTGCGCCAGTTGTGTTCATTGCCGCCGGAAACCCTGTTCCAGTAATTTCTACACCTCACTCGTCGAGTGTATGGTCACGACTAGATTCATGGCCTCCCACCATAATGCCACCGATCACCAAACCGACCCTCCCAATCCAAACAACCCACCACAGTACTTCATGTCGAGCTCACCAACAGCATCAACTGCTTGGCCGAACAAAACCAAGCCTTAATCAATGCCCTGTTCCAAAGAAACCTCCCTATTCCTCCACCACCTCCGGATATTCCACCCCATCCAGAACAAACTCAGGGCCATACTGTCCTACAACCCAATCCTCTCAACTCGGGAGGTTTGCGACCCCCTCACCCACATATACATCCACCACCTCCACCCCTACGTCCATCGGTCGCAAGATCCCCCGAGGAGAAGCCCGGCCGTCAACACTGTCTCCCTTTGGTGGCGACAACATTCACCTTTGGGACGCTGAACTCCGAGCCATGAAGCTCCAACTCCAAAGGGTTATGCAGAATATCCAGCACAAGCCTCCCACCACAGCAAACTCCCCATTTGTCGCCACCATCCGAGACAAACCCCTGCCCGCCAAATTCAAAATGCCCACCATCGACTCTTGACCAGATCAGGCCGACCATCTGGAGACCTACCGCACCCTCATGATCCTCCACGCCTTCCCTGACGAAATCATGTGCCGAGCTTTTCCCGTGACACTGAAGGGGTCGGCTCGGCTATGGTTTAGCCAGTTACCACCAGACTCGGTATCCACTTTTCAGCATCTCAGCGACTCCTTCTTGAGCCACTTCATCGGAGCCCAGCGCCAGCGACGCCCGGCGACTCAACTCCTCAATATCTATCAGACCGAAAGAGAATCACTGCGCAGCTTTGTTACTCGTTTCAACACCGAAGCCCTGCAAGTTGTCGAAAATGACGATAAGGTCATCCTTACAGCCTTCATGGCCGGTCTGCGGTCATCCGATTTCCTTTTCTCCCTCTCTAAGAACCCCCCGACCTCCATGGCAGCCCTGCTCTCCAAAGCCCAAAAATACATGAATGCCGAGGATTCACTAGCCGCTCGACAGGACTCAACAGCAAAAAATCCAACCCCCAGAGAAAAGAGAAAAGACCAAGAACCCAAAGAACGCCAAAGATCATAACCAAACACCCCGCTATACCGACATTCGGTTAGCACCGATCCGATTATCCGTCGGTTCGAAGCGTATACACCTCTCAATTCTCCTATGGAACATGTCCTTAACCAGATCCAACAGGACTACCCCCTCAAATGGCCTTTCCCTCCACGGAACCCTTCCCTCCGGAAAGACCAGTCCAAATATTGTCGTTTCCACCAGGACCATGGTCATAACACTAACGATTGCATCAACCTCAAGGATCAGGTGGAGACCCTCATCCGCCAGGGGCGTCTAAGCCGATTCGCAGACACCCGCCCTCAGCAGAGGCAAAGAACTGAACCCCACAGAGACAATCGCCGACACACTCCACCACGGCGACCAGCTCAACCAAATCAAGGCCACGATCGACCTCCCCAACAACCCCGGCCACAAGGTAATCCACCTCCACCTGTTGGTGAAATCAGAGTTATCTCAGGCGGTTTCGCTTGCGGGGGGACCGTCACGCTCAGCTCAAAAGGCAAAACTTAGAAGAATACAGCAGGGCTCAGACAAGTCAGTCACCACGGTTGACCGCCCCTCCAAACAGCCTAAGTAATGAACAAAGCCTATCACCTTTACGAACGCCGACTGCACGGACATCCGCTACCCACATGATGATCCCCTCGTCATTTCGGCCATCCTCTCCAACTACAAGGTCAGACGGGTCCTCATCGACAACGGCAGTTCCTTAGACATTATCTTCCTCAACTGCTTCCGCGCAGCTCAAGATCGGGGAAGAAAGCCTTTCTCCGCTCCAAACCCCTCTTGTCGGCTTCACTGGCGACCGCGTGACCTCCATCGGTTCCATCGATCTTCCTATCACAATCGGTGAGTACCCACGGCAAACCATGAAGTTGCTCACCTTCCTGGTGGTTGATTACCCATCTGCCTACAACATCATCTTCGGCCACACCACCCTCAACGCCTTCCAAGCCATCACATTCACTTATCATCTTGCCCTCAAGTTTCTCACCGATCTCGGGGTCGGAACAGTCAGGGGAGAACAGACCGTGGCCAGGGAGTGTTATGTTGCCTCACTTAAAGAAGTCAAGTTGAAGGAGGCGATGATCATTGAAGGACTTGACGTTCGGGATGAGGACGACCTGATTAGAGGAGAACCGATGGAAGAGCTCGTTGAGGTTACTATTGACCCCACCAACCCATTGAAAACTGCCAAGATTGGCAACCAATTATCCCCCCAAGCAAAAGCCGACCTCACTGCCCTTTTGACCGAGTACAACGACGTCTTTGCTTGGACCCACTCAAACATGCCAGGCATTGACCCCTCCTTCATCACTCACCGCCTCAGCATCGAACCTCATTTCCGACCTTACTGCCAAAAACAGCGTATATTCCACCCGGAACACAATAATCCCATAGCTGCAGAGGTTGACAAACTCCTCGAGGCTTAGTTTATCCGAAATATGGATTATCCTAAGTGGCTGTCCAATGTGGTTCTAGTCCGCAAGAACAATGGCAAGTGGCGTCTCTGTGTCGACTACTCTGACCTGAACCGAGCTTGCCCCAAAGATAGCTATCCACTCCCCCGCATTGATCTGCTGGTCGACGCCACGGCCGGTCACCAAATGCTCAGCTTCATGGATGCTTTCTCCGAGTAAAACCAAATCATGATGCACTCATCTGACCAGGAACACACATCCTTCATCATCGATCGGGGCACCTACCACTACCGTGTCATGCCGTTCGGACTGAAGAACGCGGGGGCCACCTACCAACGGTTAGTCAATACAGTCTTCCAACACCAGATCGGTCGGAACACGGAGGTGTATGTGGATGACATGCTAGTCATGTCACGACCCAAACCCGGCCCTATGGGTTTAGCATCAGAATCGCCAAGAATCCGAGATTACCAAAGGCCTCTTGAGCGAATATCAAAACAGAGTCTGAGGCCTGGCGGAAGCCAATACGAGAAATAACTAGTGTCCATTGAGTGTAAATCAGTATGCCAAAAACATTTTATGCATTCATATCTGATTCAAAACAATTACAATCCATATGCGATCTATACAATCATTTACTGATCAAGACAGGACCAAGTCCCTAGACAACAATCTGATAAAGCGAAAAGCAGTCTATACAATCGGTACAAACAAGAAGGAGACAGTGGGGACAATAAAACGCCCAAGCCATAGCATGGCAACGGAACCTCGCAGTGAGGCACATAGGTGGCTTGACAAAGCGGGGACCAATCCCACGCTCCTAGCTCCTGGCCAGTTCGAGAACCTACATATATATATATAAACAGTGAGCTAAAGCCCAGTGAATAGCATACAGTGTAAAGAGGTTATGAATAAATGTCCTTACAGTAATGAAATCAATTCATTATACAGTATTTCAATCTTTCAGTATTTCAGTCAATCAGTATTTCAATCAATCAGTCATATGTGGTACATCCATTAGCCTATAGACAGTAGGTCCAAAAGGACCGGGCCTTAACAGACCCAACAATAATGATGGCCATCGAACAGTATGGTTCCACAAGGAAACCGAGCTCAGAATAAATCAATAACGATGGGTGCTAAGGATGCCTGTCTGATTCGAAATACAGGACATACATTCATTCAATAAACGATATCAGTTCAATAAACAGTTCAGTTCAGTATTCAAAATATAACCATTTGAACATATCTTTACACAATCTGTTACTCACAGAGATTGGGCTAATAGCAGCTAGAGCGCGTCCCCGAGAGCCAACCCTAAACAGTTAACAAATAGAACACACACTAAGTTTACAGTCGAAAGGATGTTAATTAAATCCCTAAATTTCCTCGGTGTGGTTCTATGTCTAAATCCTCATTAAGATGTCTTAAACTAGGCCTAAGAATGCCTAGGATGGGATAAGGATGCGAAAATACACTTAGAAAGCAATTCCAGAATTTTCAGAAAACAGAGCCTCCGCTCGAGCGCAGGTTTCCCCGCTCGAGCGGACAAGCAAACAAGGGTCCCCGCCGAAGGCCAACTTCCGGCCGAGTGATGCATGCAAGATCTTTGGATCGCGTTTTCCCGCCGGCGTGAAACTCTCCGCCGAGGATCAGAAACTAATTCAAGAAGATCTGGGATGAATTCCCAGCGGCACTTCGCTGAAGGACGGCCAAATTCTGGAAAATCCAGATTCGACCTCTGAGTTTCAAACCAAGTTTTGATGCCCCAAATTCGATCCTCTTGGGCCCATTTTCTGGAAAACTCTTTCAAACACATAGAATAACAAGTTTTAAAGCTCAATTTAAGAAATCAAGGCCCAAAGGTGTTTCAATTAAAACCATTTTTCAAACCCAATTTCAAGAACAATTTCAAACATGCAATGCATGGGTTTTAATCCAAAATCAACCTTCAAATCTTGCTCTAATGAGCTCAATAGTTGGAAAATGAAGTGAAAACATGGACTATAATATAAACATAGACATGCATGTAGCATTCTCAAGAATTCAACTTCAAAAGTCCACAAATTCAACATGCATGAATTCTAGCATGAATCAACCTATATGGACTCAAACATGGTTTAATCCTACAATTGAGCAAGAATCATGCAAAATGAAGCTCCAAGATGACAAGAAGACAATGGATTCCTTACCTAGAGTGTTGATTTCAAGTCTAGCAAGCTCAATTTAGCCAAGTTACACTTTAATTCCAAGCACTCCAAGCTAATTCACCAATATGAGCTCAAATCTCTTACTTCTCACTCTCTCCTTTCTCACTTGTTTGGTCGGTTAGAACATGAAGAAGAGCTGATCAAAAGCTTTGTTAAGTGATAAGGCTCTAATGATAACACTAAACAATAGGTCCATTAAGTGGTTTAAACGGTAAATAAGTCCAAGTTCCCAATTAACTCATTTTAATCTAATTTAATCATTCCTAATCAATTTTCAGATAAATATACCATAAAATCAGAAATATTCTACCGATTCTAAAACATCAAACGGTTTCTAAATCGGCCGCCGATAAGGCCTTCAATTAACAGTTTAAACACATGAATTCAAACAGATAATTAATCTATTTAAACAGATAGAAATGCAATATAACAGATAACTTTTCCAATTTCAATTTCGATTTCAGTCAGTTCGTTCAGTATTGAGGTTAACCCAATTATCAGTCATTATTGGTTCAGTTTAGCGATAATCAGTATATAATTCAGTGGTTATACGGTAATCAGTACGAGGGTTGTTACAAGTCAAAAGCAAACTCTCCGCCGACCATCTGACTGACCTACGGGAGACCTTTGCCACCCTTCGCAAGTACCAGATGAAGCTCAACCCAGAGAAGTGCGCCTTTGGTGTAGGATTCGGAAAGTTTTTGGGCTTTATGGTCAGTCAGCGCGGAATTGAGGCCAACCCCGAGAAGATCAAGGCCTTGATTGAGATGCAGTCACCCAAAACCGTTAAGGAAGTTCAAAGACTCACTGGTAGAGTGGCGGCCCTCAACCGGTTCATTTCCCGCGCAATAGATAAGTGCCTACCATTCTTCAAAGTCCTTCTACAGCGGACTTTGAATGGACGATGAATCCAAGAGGCCTTCCAGCAGTTAAAACAATGCATGGCCAACCCCCTCTTCTTTCGTAGGCAATCGCAGGCGAACCCCTCTTCCTCTATTTAGCAGTATCAAACACCGCCGTCAGTGCAGCTCTCATTAGGGAAGACGGTTTAGTTCAACGGCCGATCTATTACATCAGTCGAGCTCTCAGGGGAGCCGAGCAGAACTACCCACTGCTGGAAAAGTTGTCCCTGGCCCTGGTCACTGCCTCCAGACGACTTCGTCCTTACTTCCAGGCCCATTCTATAGTGGTCCTCACCGACCAACCCCTGAAGAAGGTCATGCAGCAACCAGAACTTTATGGCCGACTTATGCAGTGGTCAGTGGAACTTAGCCAGTTTGATATCTCCTACCGCCCCCGCACAGCAATCAAAGGATAGGCCATTGCTGACTTTATTTTAGAATTCACCAACCCTGCCCCAGCCACTACCTCTCCACCACCGCCAACTCCTGCTGAGCCAGAAGACCCCCATTCTTGGACTCTCAACGTCGACGAGTCATCCCGGAGGGAAGGTAGCGGGGCTGGTCTCATTCTCACCTCCTCCGAAGGTGGTTGTATCAAGTGTGGCCTCCGTCTCTTGTTTGAAGCCAACAACAATGAGGCCAAATATGAAGCACTGATCGCAGGACTCCGCCTCGCCAAAGACCTTGGTGTTAGCTACATCCGCGTGTTCAGTGACTCCCAGTTCATCGTCGGTCAGATCATGGGGGAATTCGATGCTAAGGATGACACGATGCGGGCTTACAGAAACATGGCACTCCCTCTTGTTCGCCTTTTCAATACCTTCCACAGCAAGCACATACCTCGGGCCGAAAACTCCAAAGTAGACGAGATGGCTCAGCTGGCCTCTGCAGACCAGTCCGACCTCAGCCATGGAGTTCGCCTCGAGTACCTTCCCCACTCGGCCATCTCAGCCGACCTACAAGAAGTACAATTCCTCCAGCATGAACCCATCCCTTGGACATCTGACATCCTCCTATTCTTGACCACAGGACAACTCCCAAATGACCAACAGCAGGCCGCCAAGGTCATCGGCTAACTACGTTTTGGTCGACGGCGTCCTTTACAAACGTGGTTTCTCACGGCCATATCTGCGATGCCTCAATCTGACCCAAGCAACATATGTGATGCAGGAGATCCATGAGGGCATTTGCGGCAACCATTCGGGCAGAGTCTCGCTCACAAGATACTCCGCACTGGTTACTTTTGGCCAACTTTTAACCAAGACGCGACTGATTTTGTCCTCAAATGCGATAAGTGTCAGCGTTTTGCCAACATCCCCCATGCTCTTCCTGCAGAGTTGATCACACTTTCCAGCCCCTATCTGTTCACCAAATGGGGAATCGACCTGATTGGCCCACTTCCCACCGGCCGAGGCCAGACCAAGTTCGCGGTCGTCGTCATTGACTACTTTACCAAGTGGATAGAGGCCGAACCCCTAGCTACCATTACCGAGCGGAACACAACCAGGTTCATCTGGCAATCGATCATCTGCCGGTTCGGCATCCCTCAGGCCATCGTGTCAGACAACGGCAAACAATTCGACAACGCCAAATACAGAAAGTTCTGTGCGGACCTCCAGATTCAACCATCTTTCTCATCTCCTGATCATCCCCAAGCCAATGGCCAGGTTGAGGTCACCAATCGGTCTCTTTTGAAGATCATCAAGGCTAAGCTGGAGGCTGTCAAGGGATTCTGGGCTGAGGAACTACCAAATGTACTCTGGGTCTATTTCTCTACTTCATAAAATGGACTCCTAATGGAAACCCCTTTTCGCCCTAACGTATGGCGCCGAGGCGTTATCCCAAAGAGAAGTCGGTTCGCTAACGCCAGGTTCTACATCCGGATTCAACACTGACTGAAGACCTCCGTCGAATGGACCTAGACCTGATTGAAGAACTCAGGACACCATCAAGGTCGACTAGCCTCATACCAAAGAAAAAATAGAACGACTACAACCGCAAAGTCCGACCGCTGGAATTCGCCGTAGGAGATCTTGTCTTAAGAGAGGCCACTCTTGCCACCAAAAATCCGACCGATGGAAAGCTGGCGGCCAAATGGGAGGGACCATACATTGTGAAAGCCCGTCCACGTCCGGGCACATACCGCCTCCAAGATATGGAGGGTCGAGACCTTCCCCACCCCTGGAACGCTAAACACCTGAAACGCTACTTTCAATAGGCTGTTACTTTTGTATTGCTCAATTGTTGTACTTTCATTTTGACGCATAATGTAATTCTTGATCATTGTACTATATTTCTCATAACAACAGTTTTGTCTCCCAGCTACCTTTGTCGTCCCAATCAAATTTTTGCTTGCAGCACTCATCAAAAGCCTCGGCCAGACTAAGCACTCCAAAGCCTCAGTCAGACTGAGCACTCAAAAGCCTCAGCCAGACCGAGCACTTCCAAAGCCTCAGCCAGACTGAGCACTCTAAAGCCTCGGCCAGACCGAGCACTCTCCGCTAAAAGCCTCACCAGATCGAAAGCACTCAAAGCCTCGCCAGACCGAAAGCACTTCCAAAGACTCAACCATACTGAGCACTCCAAAGCCCCAGGCAGACTGAGCACTCAAAAGCCTCGGCCAGACCGAAAGACTTCCAAAGCCTCACCAGGCCGAAGGCACTCCAAAGCCTCACCAGATCGAAAGACTCAAAAGCCTCGGCCAGACCGAGCACTTCCAAAGCCTCAGCCAGACCGAGCACTCAAAGCCTCAGCCAGACTGAGCACTCTAAAGCCTTGGCCAGTCCGAGCACTCGACGTCTCATCCAAACCGAGCACTCAAAGCCTCAGCCGCACTGAGCCCCCAAAGCATCAACTAGACTGACTGCCACCATTACTGGTCCAGAACAAGTTACTTGCAGCTCTAATTCCAGGTCCACACTGAGATCATTCTATCAATGAAATTTCAAAAGTAGGACACTCAGTCACAATCTGACGCTTAGTCACAATCCCTGGACCACGTTTTTACTTAGTCAAATTCCAAAGGTGTTCTCACTTACTTCATTTACTAACCAGATTACCTTCACCACCATCTAGCCTATTTCTCAAGTTTCTTCTCTACAGGCTTTCAGTTGAACATTTAATTATGATTTGAAACCTATGGAAGTATTAATCCCATTCAAACATCATGTCCTACAATTTCACACAATTTCTCAACAATCAACCATTCTCATTCTTTGAATATTTTGTATAAGTCCCATCTCACTCTGCATGAAGGAATTTTACCAGTTCACTTTCACTCTGCGTGAGGCAATTTTTTAACTTAACTCTGCATGAAGCTTTCGTCACAAATTGACCTCTGCTCAACATCATCACAAGTTTAAGTTGAATTTTTCATAAGTTCATCACCAGTTTTCATTACAAGCACTCGTCCATTCCAGACACACAAACGAACACAGTCAAATATAACACATAAAGGAAATTTTATTCATTCACAATGTGTACATCAGTCCACTATAAGTACAAAAAAAAAAAAAAAAACAAACAAACAAACAAACAAACAAACAAAAAACAACAAAACAAAACCATAAGGGTACAATGTGTACAGAAAAACAAAACAACAACTCTTAAAGTACAAAAACCTTCAATCACTCTTTTTCGGCGCTGGAGGCGAGATCTGCTTCTTCAACACCTTCATCCAGGGGGGTCTGGGCCACATCATCCTCCCCAATCGTCACACTACTAAGGTAGAGTTCTGGGAACAGCTCTTCAGCCCTCCGTTTGAACATTTTCCACCCATCGCCCCAAGATCTGTCATTTTGTGTTCAGAGAAGTCCGATCACGAAGCTTGCAATGACTTCAGACTTTCTTCCCAGTAGTCATCTTTGATGGGCCAGCCCCCCCAGATTCCTCCCTTGCTAAGTTCTTGCAACTGCGTCAACGACCATCGAAATTTCGAGATCCTTGAATCGCTTCCATCTCGGACGTACAGATCAGGGTACGCCGCCCTCTCCGATGCCGCCTTCGCCTTTTCGTCATCCAACTTCTTCATCAAGGTTGCTCTCTCAGTTGCAGCCCTAGCCCTCCCCTCCTCTAGCTCCCTCTTCAGGGCCTCTCCCTCAGCCATCAACTTCGCTCTCTCTGCTTCAAATCCCCTCTGCAAAGTCTCCCTTTCCACAGCCGCCCTACTCCTCTCTACATCCACCTCTTTCTGCAGCTTCTTTTTCTCCTCTTCTACCTTGGCGCGCTCAGCCTCCAACTCTTTTTACAGAGCCTCAACCTTGGCATCTGCCTCATCTTTCAGCCTGACCAGCTTTTCGTTGCTGCTCATGGCCTCTTCGTGCCGCTTGATCGCGATGGCGCAGGCTTTTTGGGACTCCTCCAACTTTTTCTGATCGCCAGCCAACTGGAACTCGAGTGACACAACCTTGCGGCGTGTGTCCTCCAGCTCCAATTTGACTGTTTGCAGTTCAGCGTGGGCAGTCTTCCACTCAGCACTCTCCTTCTTCAACTTGGCCAGCTCCGCCTTGGCCTCTTCAGTCTTCAGCTTGGCAGCCCCAGGCTTCCTCAGCAGGGCCCCTGCTAGGGTAGTTACCTCCATTTGGGTGGAGCATAACCCCCTGAACAGGTCGGCCTCGTTGAATCCAGATGCCGAGCGCAGGGTTGTCTCCTCCACGATCTTCGCTAGGCGGTCCGCCCCCGCCCTGGCTGGGCCTTCTTCTCCCTCTAGCCTTCTAGCCACAGCACGCGCGTGATAAATTGCTGCACCCCAACCAACTCCTTGTTCCTGGGGTGCAGGGCCCTTTTGGATCTGCTCCCCCCTACTTGGCCCAGTCCTAGTCGCCCCAACTCCTACTTGTACTGTGGGGGCCCTCTCCACAACCTCCACTGTTGGGCTGATCACCGCCACCTCTGAGGTATCCTTGGCCACAGGGGTCTCCACCCCAGTTGAGACGACTTCTATTTTTGGGGTCTCCCCCACCTCCCCACCCTCCGTCTGCTCGGCCAGACTGGCCTCTTCCACCCTCACCTCCTTTGTCCTCTTTTGGGCTGGCTCTCTCTCACTCCGCCTCAATCTCTTCTTTTTCTTCCCTACGCCCAAGGCCTCCATCTCCTTCAACGACCTCTCCTTTAAAGGGTCTTTTAGAAGCGGTCGTGGCACAAACTCGCCCAAGTTCTTCTCTCTTAAGGGTTTGGGACGAGGTCGAATCCTCTCCCTCGCGACTGGTGGGGGCAGTTGGTCGGCTTGCAACTCTTTGAACTTCTGGGCCCTCACCAAGATGGCTTGATCTTCTGCCTCTTGTGCTCTTCTTCTGGCCTCCAAATCCGACCGATCGAGGTCCCCCCCGATCGGTTGTGGACCTAGCCTCTTTGAAAGCACGGGGACGGTGAACAAGCTCGTCTCCACTTGACCTTCTCCTCTACTCTTTCACCTTCTTTACCCTCTCCTCCGCCAAGACCCAACTTTGGCTCCATAGATCCGGTTGGCACTTTCCATATCGCAAGACACCAAAGACCTCTCGAATTGGACACGTAGAACCATCGGGGTCTCGAACCTTTGATCGAAGTCGGCAACCCCGCCACCAAGCCCTTTCCCGCCGCGGCCTATAGGGTTACCCAAGTCTCCTGCTGCCCTGAAGCTTTGTAGCAGCAAAAGAACTCATCTACTGTCATGGCCTGCCATTCTGTTGCCTTCGGCCATGCACTTGCGCAAGATAACAAAGTTTTCCACGCATTGGGCATTAGCTGCCCTGGTGCTACCTCCAAGCGGTTGAGCACATCTACCACGATTTGCAGCAGTGGCAATCTCAGCCCACCCTTCAGCGCCTCCTCATAGAGGGAGAACTCCCCTGGCCTGGCATCAAACGGCCTCTCCGTTGATGTTGGCGGTATAACTCCACCTCCGCCGGAACTGCAGATGGCCTCCAACTCCGCCAAGAATAATGGACTGTCACCCTTGAATGCCGTTGATCCGTTCCATCGGCCGATTGGTTGTGGCGCAATTTATCACGGTGGAACCATGGGATCGCATGACTGTTTCCTCCACCGTCCGTGACCTGTACTGCGCCGCTAGCTCCTCTGCATCGTGATTTCCAAGTGGGTCCACTATGACAATCGCAGTCTCTTCCTGAGCCATGCCTATGGCGTGTCACAGATTGCTTCGAGGTGCAAAAAGTTACAAAAATGTTGTAAAGGGTATCACAAGAACGAAGGAACCGACATTCAAGGTTTTGAGTTTTTGTAAAGAAATAGGTGAATCGAATAATACCAAAAGTCCACGGTTTACCCGTATTCCAAGGATCCCAATTAATGTTCGCCAGTTTGAAAACTTTTCAAATCGTCTGCCAAAACTGCTTTTTCAATGCCCATAATAATGCCCTAACGTTTCACTTCTGATCCAACGCTTGACCTTTCCCCTCCCCCGAAATTCTGCCACATGTATGGTCCCGATGCACTGACTTCTGCCCTTACCTTGTCTTTTCCACTTCAAATCATCACGTGACACGCCGCGCCTTGTGGTCGGTCTTCCACTCGCCACCCTCGCGGTCTTCACGCCTTGTGGTCGGTCCTCCAGCTCGGCCACCTCGGCTACCCTCACGGTCGGCTCTGGCTCGCCGCCCTCATGGCCGGTCTCCTCGCGATCGGACTCATCTTTCTCATTACTATTCCCTTCGTTGGACTGAAGCTGCACTCGGGAATGGGGGACTATTGACATGGATAGGCTCACAAAGACTACAAATCACAAAGGAATGGACCCAAGCCCACCATTTAGACCCCATTGCATAACCCGGGTAGTAAAACCCAGCACAGCTGGAGGCCAACTGAGTAGGGAAGACCAATGATACTCGGACACATGGCAGGTGCAGAATGGACCATGTTAGCAGACAAAGATCTGCAAAGTTATTGCCACAACACATCACCATTAATGCCCATCACAAAGATTTATCATGACAACACCTCTCACCGAATAGCACCCTCACCGAACAAGGTAAACCACAAGACAAGCTTTTTCGGGAAGGTCGAACAGCAGAGACAAAGGAAATGATTACCAAAGGATATAAGCAAAGTTGGAAGACAAGAAGAAGGTTAAGTTTTCCTATCTCTCTCTCTCTTTCTCTCTCTACATTGTCTACTTCCCCTTCTAATTCACACACCGGCGGGTTCGCCGGGGGACTACCCCGTTCCCCGTTGGACTTGTTTGCAGGTCCTCCAATGGGCTTGAGGAGCTTGGATCGGTCTAGTCCATTCACCAGAGCGAAGGTCCAGTCCATTCACCAGAACAAACTGTATCATCAGAAGCAATGCCAAAATTCATACAGCAAAAAAAAAAGCAAAACAGAGCTAAGGACACTCAACCAATACTTCGAAGCAATTATGGCCGAATGGATTATATTCACCACCCATTAGTTCGAAGCAATTATGGCCGAATGGATTATATTCACCACCCATTAGGTTGGCGAACAAAATTTTTTTGGTTCAAATTCATATATTATTGTATTTTCTTACCTATAAAGGTAAGTTGGGATCGTAAATAAATATCTAATTGTATTCTCAAGTGTTAGTGTACCACACAAAATAATATTAAAAAAAAAAAAAAATTTGTGATAGAAAGAGTTCATCATCCAACTAGTATCTTACATAATATTTTTCACATATGTACCTATTAATTTTTAATAAATTTTACATTATAAATCTCTCTGACATTTATTTTTATTTTAATATTTTATTAAAGATTAAAAAGTATAAGTATTAACTATAATAAAACGGAGCGGTTTGATTTTGAAAACATGTTATAAATTTTAAAATTTAATCTATAATTAACAGTGCAAATTAATACAATTTAATATTATTTTAACAAGTTAGATAATATTTTATACAACCCCAATCATGAGCACTTTAGGTCAAACAAAACTATTACTTTGTGGCACAATTAATATTACTTGGTCTCGCAACTAAGTACTATGTAGGTGTTTGAAAAGTTGTTATTTTTGTAGATTATTTTAATTTTTAATTATTTTAGTAAGTTAAATTTTTTATATTTGAAAAGATGATTGAATTTTTTTGTAGTTAGATGTGATATTTGTAAAAAAAAATGAAATAATTATGAATTTAATATGACATTTACCTTATTAACCATTTTAGTTTATTTAATCTTTTTTATGAAAATTCTTCATGCCAAACACATATCCTTAGACTAAAGGGGCCCCATTTTAATTTAAACATACTTCGATTTAAACACGGCCCAAAAGTAAAGGCGTGCATTTCCTACTTAACATGATAACACGATTTGAATTATGCATAAATTTAATAAATTATGATTTATTATTTTTTGACATAAATATATATTATATATATTATTTTTTCCTACTCACAACACGAATAAGTTTTGTTTGGTTTTAAATTTTTGATTAAAAAAATACAAAAAGATAAAATTGACTACATGAGTCAATAAGACAAAATGTCACATTTAAATCATAATTATTATACTTTTTCTTTTACAAAAGTCAAAAAAGCCAAACTAAACAAGGCTAAATAAACCAGGCTAAAAAAGTTTCAACATAAAAAAGCCAGCTAAAAAAGTCAATGCCAAACGAAAATTAAATATGTTGGGTGTTGAATCTACATAATATGAAATTAATACAGATAACTCATGTTATAAAATTTAATTACACATTTTAATATTATTTTCACCAATGAATATCATGACATTTTTTAATCTATTCTCCATCTAACTTATTAATAAGTATGTAAAATAAGATTTTAAGACTATTATAGGTTTTGCTTTGTTTTTAATTAATGAATATATTTTTCGGGTGCTATTTGAGTTAATTTAGTGGTTGTTTTGGGTGTTTTAAATAAGTGTATTTTTTGTCTTTTTGGACTAAAAAATTGAAGAAAAAAATATGAATGTTTGGATTAATTTTTTGATTTTTTATAAAAAATTAGGTATTAAAAAATTGTATAAATTAATGTATAAGAGAAGATTACGATGGAAGTGATGGAATAGCTGTACGGTGAGGGCCAGTGTGCGCAGAGTGGGGGAGGGAAATGATTCCCTGCTTGTCGGGTAGTGAATTAAAGGTGTTGTTCAGCCTGTGAGGGTCTATCATGGGTCCCGTTTTCTAATCAAAACCGTTCGGTATGTAAAACTCAACGATTACTATATGCTTGTAGAAAATCACGTTGATTGAATATCGATAACTATCTAATCGGATTAATTTTTTTTCAATCGTTAACTATGATACCATCCATTTTATAAATTTTAACTGATTTGATTATATAGTTACCGATATCCAATCAATGTGATTTTTGGCAGGTATATAATACTCGACGAGTTCTACATATTGAACGGTTCGGATTATTAAAACGGGACCCGTGATGACCCCCATAGATCGAACAACACCATATTATGTGTACACCTAAATAAGTGCAATGTGATGGCCCTTACGATGCTCCGCCAGCTCTGCTTTTATGATTGTTTTAAAAGGGAGATTGTATAAAATTAATTTTTTAATATTTATTTAGGTGAATAATAATAATTTTTAAATTTTTTGAGTAATTTTTTGACTTTTTAACTTTTTCTGAAGTAGTCAAACCAGGCCTTAGAAAGAAGAAAAAAAAAGAATATAATTTTTGTATGTTAATAAAATTGAGTTGAAATCAAATATTCTTATGAATAATTTCACGCAATAAATTAATTTCATTAAATTTAACTTTTAGAAAATTACTTGAGCAAATCACCCTGGTAGTCACTATATTTTACACCGCGTATCATTTTCGCCCATATACTTTTAATTGACTCAATTTTGATCATTAATTTTAAATTTTTTGTCAATTTAGTTAAATTGATAATATTGTTAGTATGTTTTTGAGAAAAAAATCACTAAATTGGTTGACATTTAAGTCACTGTGTTGAGTAAGTTAACAACTTTTGCTTAAAAATATGTTACATGACACTTAAGTTCATATTTTCTATGGGGAAAAAAAAAATTAAGAATTGTAATCAATTAGACTAAATTTAGACAAAGTCATTAATTCATGGTCAAAATCAAATTAATTGAAATTACAGAAATTAAAAATCACAAGGACAAAGTACATGAACTGCTTTCAGAATTTTTCCAAATTAGTTTTTTTTTTTTAAAAACTTGATATTTTTAGTTAATGGTAAAAATTTTTAACATGATACATTAACACAATACGAACTAAACACACGCCGAAATGACATGAAATAATTAACAAGTTAAAGTTAGTATTGAAATAATTCTAACACGAATCTGAAATAACATGACACGAATATGACCCAATACTCACCTAGTGCAAATCATAATAAATACCACTTTATTAATAACCAAAGTTAATTTGCGCATTACCGATGTGAACGAAGAGCAAAACCAAGTGGTGTAGTATATGCATTAATTAGTATATTAACTAATATACTAATTGATGGTTTTATATATTTTAAGAAGTTTTTGGCATAATTCAAACATACAAAATTTGAATTAATTGCTAAAAGCTTATCACTATGCTTGGTTGCGTTTTTTTGAAAAAAAATTTGAAAAAATGATTTGAAAACTCTTTTTTTTAAAAAAATCATTGTTTGGTTTTCCAAAAAATACATCACTACAATTTCAAATTTCCCTCCAAATTAAGGAGAGAGACAATAAAAAATAAACACAAATTTCACATCAACAAATACTCTCATCTACATTATATATATATATATATATATATCTATGTACATGGTTGGTTTGATGAAAACATAATGTGGCATGTACCCATTTATGGATACATATCTTACCATTAACTATGTAATTCTATCATAAAATTTTCACTCATCGCAGCCATAGAAAACGTAATTTTTTTTTTCTAAATTGGCACTAAAAAATTTCTGTCATGTAATCAAATTTTCATGAATGTTATGCACAAAAGTAATTCAGAAATTTGCATTAAAAAAATCGTAATTTTGGCAAATTTATGTACACATTTTCGGAATAACCAAAATTAAAATACAAATTTGCGAAAAACGTAAATTTATACAAATTTCGAAAAAAAACGTTAATTTATACAAGTTTCCAATAAACGTAAATTTATGTACAAAATTTTGGAAACCGTAATTGAATAAAAACACCCAGTTATTTAAAATTGACATTAACAAAATATATGTGAATCGATGTTTAAATTTATTTAGAAAATCATAAATTTGTTTACAAATTTATTTACAAAATTGTATATTTATGTTTAAATTTATTTTCAAAATCGTTGAATTATGTTCAAATTTAAATAAATAGTCAAATTGATAAAAAAAAAAAAATTGGGTTGTTTGTGTGAATAATTAAAAAAAAAAAATTGTACCTATACGTACCATGGTCAACCCGTGACTGATAGAGGGAGAGAAATAAATTAGGAAAAAAAAGAAACAAGCGAAGGCTCTTCACATCACGTGAGGAGTACACAAGTACAGTGCACTAATGCTTAGGCTCTTAGAATCAAATCTGGAAAAAAATTTTTGAAATCGGGATTGATTTTTCAGAATAACCAAATAGGCTGTATAAAATTTTCAAAAAAACGTGTTCAAAAAACCACAACCAAACACATTTCGTAGAAATTTTTTTTTTTTTTTTTTTTTTTTTTTCTCTCTAAACCTTAGCTACAAACACAATGGTACGTGTGCCCTTCTTAGGATCCACCAACAATATACTTTATTTGAGCCAAAATGTTATACATTGAGACCCACTAACTTATGTTTTGAGTTCTTTAGCTACCAATACGTAATAAAATGTTTTTCCTTGCCCTTTAGGCTAACGGGGCACCAAAGTTGAAAAGTATGCTAAAGAGAAATTCTATTTCCACACATTCGATTAGTTTAGTGCACATTTTTTCTGTAAATTTTTTTATTACATTTCTATCCTTCAATCAAATTACCAACACACCCTTCCTTTATCTCTCCCTCCCTCACTCTGACCTCAAATCCACCCTTTCCACTCCCTCTTTCCACTCCATTCACTCTCCAACCACCTCACGACAACGCCTCAACTCCCTCCGCCCCGTTCGCACCTCCGTTACCGTCGAAACTTTCCCCCAAACCGACACTGCCCTCGTCGAGAAATCGATCAACACAATCTGCTTCCTCGTAATTGACGCCGTCGAGAAGGCCAATTCGGGCCACCCCAGTCTTCCCATGGGTTGTGCTCCGATGGGTCATATACGACACGATGAGTTGATGAAGTATAATCCGAAGAACCCTTACTGGTTCAATCGCGATCGCTTTGTTCTCTACGCTGGACATGGTTGTATGCTTCAGTACGCTTTGCTTCACCTCGTTGTCTATGACAGTGTCAAGGTCTATTTCTTTGCTTAATCTTCACTGGTTTGTTTTGGATTTGAGTATTCTTGTGAGAATCATATGAGTAAATGGTTTGGTTGAATCGAATTATGATCTAGGTATTTTTATCGAAGAAGAAAATTCACATTTCAGGCCTGTAATTGTTAACATTAGTCTCTAATTATATACAATATTTATTTATTGGCGAAGATGAGGGTAGTTTAGTATTATCTGAAAATTATTGATGTGTATTAAGACAAAATTAAAAGTTTTAATTTGTGTAGGATGTGGATTGAGTAAATGGTGTATACTAAGATAAATAATGGTGTGTAAATAGAATTACCCTATGCTAAATGAGCAAAAAAAATAAAAATAAATAAATAAACGCGGGACAATCCGTATGTGCGGATCATATGCACCGCATATGTAGATCAATTTGGCAAGATCTTACTTTGTCTCAATCCGCATGTGTGGACCGTTTAAGTGATGGAGTTTGCTAGGAGCTATGAATGCGGTTGTGAACTTGTTTTGAAGGATCGGAAAACTGAAACGATCGCTCGGAGCTAGAGAGGTACTCCCAATCATCAATTTATGATGGTTTCTTTGTTTGGGTCATTTGGATTGTTTGAGATGTGCTATAAAAGTATATTTTTTGATATTTTAATTAAAAAAGTAGAGAAAAAAATATGAATTTTTTTTTAAGGTCTCTAATAATAGTAATTTAAAGGATAGAGGATACCAAAAAAATAGATGATGCATTAGGTCCCTCAATTGAAACGCATGCATTTTTAATTCTTTCTTGGACCAAAATACCCTTTATAAATCAACTGAGAATACTCCACTGGATTCTGACAACTCAGTTCCATTCCAAAAATCCAACCATCTTCACGAGCAAGAGAATAGGAGAATTAGGGTTTCACAATCATCTTCACTATCGACATTACGATTTCATTACTTTCTACCAAAATCTTTTCCATTTCTTCCTCACAAATTTCTCTGACCCATTTTCACTGTTCATCGTCATCTCAGTTCATCTTCATCTCATTGCATCTTCATCTCAGGGCATATCAATTCGTAATTAGGGTTTCATCATCACTCTGGTAAGTTTTCTACAATCCAACGAGTTTTTTTTTCTGGAAACACAGTTAATTACATATTATATTAGCCTTCCATTTATTAGGGTTTCAATTTCGTAATAAAAAGCTACATGAATTTGAAAAATGTTATTTCTCTAAGTTTTGAACTTAATCTTGAAGATGTTTATGTGATTTTGTCTGTAAATTTCTCTATCATTTGAATTTCTCTAGTATTGGCTTGATCTATGTTTCTTCTTTGAACTTTCTCTGGCATGTTTATTCTCCCATTTTCTCTAGCATGGTTAATTTCTCTATATTTTTCTGTGTAATTTTCAAATACAATTCACTCAAATTTCTCTACTTTATAAATTTCTCTAGCTTGCCATGTTTAATTTTTTCTGGCATGTGTCATTTTCATTTTCTGTGCTTGCTAGATTTATGTTTCTTTCTTGAATTTTCTCTGACTATATTTTACATCTATATGTAATTTTACTCTCTTCTCTGTGTCTATGTTTATCTAGCATTTGTAATTTTCTCTGGCCACATCACTTTTCTCCCTTGTGTGTATCTATCATGTTTAATTTTCTCTGGTTGTCTGTAAATTTCTCTGGCACTTTATTATTATGGAATAGAAATTTTCTTTGGAATGTGTTTGAATTTTCTCTGGCTATATTTTACATCTATATGTAATATTACTCTCTTGTTCGTGTCTAAGTTTCTTTGACATTTATAATTTTCTCTAACCACATCACTTTTCTCCTTTGTGTGTCTCTGTTATGTTTAAATTTTTATGGTTGTGTATGTAAATTTCTCTAGCATTTTAATATTATGGAATGAAAATTTTCTATGGAATGAAAATTTTATCTAGAATGTATCATTTTCTCTGGAATGTGTTTGAATTTTCTCTGGCATTTTCATTTTCTGTGGTTGCTAGATTTATGCTTCTTTCTTGAATTTTCTTTAACTATATTTTACATCTATATGTAATTTTTATCAATTTTTTTAAAAAAATTATGTCATGTTTCTGTTGCTTTGTTTATTTTCTTTGGGAATGAAAATTATCTGTGGCAACATGTATTCCACATGAAAACATTTAGTATTATCTTGTCTATGTCTAAGTTTCTCTAGAATTTATAATTTTCTATGGCCACATTACTTTTATCCCATGTTGATTTTTCTGGCATGTTTGTGTTGCTTTTTTTATTTTCTCTGGGAATGGAAATTTTCTGTGGCTAGATGTATTCCACAAGAAAACAATTAGTACTCTAACATTTAATTTTCAGTGTATAATTTTATCTGACATTTATAATTTCTCTGGCCACCTTAGTTTTCTCCCTTATGTGTAATTTTCTGTAGCATGTTTAATTTTCTCTGGAATTTAATGTTGACATCTTTAAGTTTTCATTGTCTAGAAATGGCGAAACGCAAAAGCAACAAAACACTAGAAACATCACAAAAGAAACAAAAACTCTCTGAGTCTTCTTATGATCTTATATCAAAAAGCAACAAAACATCACAAACTCCTCGCCAAAAAACACAAGTCCAAGGTGATGAAGCAACAAGCATCAAGATGAATACCCCAACTTCAAAAGACTCAAGCTCAAGGGGGAAAAAATCTATTAAACTCCAAAGAAGGAGAGCTCATTACAGCATCTAATATCGATCCAACCTGTCATTGTCTCCTTTTTTCAAACCCTTAAATTCAATTCAAACCAATTTGAAGAGCTTCAAAAGACTCCATTCTGGTATTTGATCCAAGCTTTAACCACTGGAAGGATGGATCCAAGGAAGTTTAGGAAATCTGATGATGATGTAGTTGCAATAATCCAACGTTAAAATGAAAAAACGAAAGCATTCACAGTTGGTAAAAAGAATTTGACCTTTACAACCAATGACATGACCTTGATTTTTGGTTTGCAAGGTGGTAAAGAAGCCACGTCATTAAGATACTGAAAAAAGCCAAACACTGCATTCCTAAGGCAAAGATTTCCAAAGGACACAAGGCTCATTGATCCTGTTCTTAAGAATGCCTTGGTCAAAGCAATGAAAGACAAGCAACCAACTGACTTCAAAAATGTAGCAATCATTATTACCTTGTACTTGTGTCTCACCCTATTTTTTGTAACAAGTGGGAATTCAATAGGGTGGGTTTTTATCAAGTATGTGGAACCTCTAGAATCAATGAACCAGTATGATTGGCCAGAAGCAATCACAATAACATTGATCAATTCTATAACAGCATTGTACAAAACTCTAAAAAAAAGTTACGAGGTGTGTCATTGCATTGTTGGTAAGTAGAATTTCCATTCAAATTTACAGTTATAATACTTACAAATTTGTGTGTTTAGAAAAATTTAATTACTTCAATTTTCATTACAGTATTGGCTATGTGAACATGCGAATATCATTGACTGGGAAGACAATAATACAATTGACTTCCCAAGATGTACCAAGTGGAACTTGCAAAGCTTGACCAAACAGTTACAGAAGACACCAGTCTACTCTCTTGCACCACGACAGGTTAGATTTCTATCACCACTGCATTCTCAGTGAAATTCCAAAATTTCTCCGACCACTGGTTTGTTTCCCTCCTTATGCTTTGATTGATTGAGTTCAATTTTCTCTGCGATGCGATATCTTATATAGAATAACTTATGTGCCTTGACTGTTTGACATCAATTTGCTTTGAAGTTTCAATTTATGTTGCTTCTTTGATTACCACTGGTTTAATTATGCCCTTGTAATGAATTTTCTCTAGAATCCAAATTTCTCTGACCACAATTGTAACACATTAACTTATATACCTTGATAGATTTTCTCTGGTACCTAAATTATATTGTTTGTTTCATAATTTTCTCTGGCCCATAAAATTATTTCTCTGTGTGTGTAATTTTATCTACCCTATAACTTATGTGCCTTGATTGATTGAGATCAATTTTCTCTGAAATTTCAATTTATGTTGTTTCTTTAATTAACACTGTTTATTTTTGCCCTTGTAATGAATTTTCTCTTGAATCCAAATTTCTCTGACCACAATTATAGTGACATTGACTTATCTGCATTGATTGATTTTCTCTGATATCTAAATTATATTTCTTGTTTCATAATTTTCTATGACCCATAAAATTATGTCTCCTTGTGTGTAATTTTCTCTAGCCCATACAATTTTCTCTGAAGTTTGTTTCCCATTAGTATGATTTAGATGAATTTTATCTGCCTTTTTTGAATTTTTCTCTCAATGAATTTTTAACGTTTCTCTAATAAAAGAGCCTCATGTTACAAATAGATAATAATGAGCTAGTTAAAAACCCATCAGAGAAGTTTTGTCTTGGTAAAAATAAGAAGAAAAAATCAAAAAAGGCGTTGGTCAAATGCAATGAGACATTAGAAGATTCATCTGAAGAAGAAGGAGGGAATAAAGAAGAAGAAGGCAACACAGAAAAATAAGAAGCAAGCAATGGAGATGAAAATCAAGCAAGCAGTGGAGAAGCGGAAACTAGAGAAGAAAATGAAGAAGTAGAAGACAAAGAAGGAAATAAATAGAAAGAAGAAGACGACAATGAAGAAGAAGATGAAGGCACTGAATCTAAAGAGGAAGAAGAAAATAATGAAGAAATGAATGAAGAAGAACACGATGAGTCAATGGGCCAACATCATGATAGCATTTGTGGCTCAACAATACAGCAGCCTCAAGAATCTGAGGAATCAAAGGATGCTCAAATTGCTAATCTATATCAAAGATTAAAAGCACTTTCTAAATCCAAAATAGAATAAAAGAAAAATTAGAATAAATTACTTGCAGAAAAGGACATTGCAATAAGAACCTTGATATCATATAACTCACAACTTTAAGAAAGAGACAGTACAAACCAAATGAATCTAAGGATGTTGGAGGTTCAAAAAAAAGATGATACAAAAACAATTCAACAGTTGAGGTATTCAATTTTAGAGCTTGAAACTGAAAATGCTAGATTGCATGAACAAATTCAAGAACTATCTGTCTAACTAGCAACACAACCTTACCGAACACCAACACAAGTTCAACCCCAAGGTTAGTCAAAATCTTGAGCCACAAAAAGTTATGTTTTTGTGTCAACACAACTCAGAAAAATTTCTATTTATTACAATTTTCCCTATCAATGGTAATTTTCTCTGGAAGTTAAATTTCTTTGACCACATTAGTTTGGCCAATTTGATTTTTGCTGCTTATTTGATTTTTTCTGTCTATTTGCTTATTTGATTTTTGGGGCTTGTTTGATTTTCACTGTGTATAGTTGGAATAGAAGTTAAACAACAACCCAGCAAAAATAAGTGACACACAAACAACAATCAAAACAAAAGACAAATGTCTATGGTAACTGGAAAATATTGAATCAAATAAATTTACATATTGAAATATGATCTGTTACTTTAGAAAAATTTAACTTTTATTGATATTTTCACTGTCTACAGTGAAAAAAGATCTTACATCAATGATAAAGAATTTGAAGGCAAAAGAAAGGAAAGAAAAGCAGCAAGATCCAGAATTTCAATATTCCAAAGTTGTGAAGGTGACTAGAGATTCAAAGCAAGCTGCAAAGCAAACAGAGCAAACCACCAAAGACAAACAAGTACTAGATGCTGATGAGTACGTCTTGTCTTAACCAACAAGCATAAAAAAATCTTGGATTTTTCCACAGACTCTACCAGTTGCAAAATTGGTAAAAGAACATGTAAAATACATTTTGCAACACATACCAAATGTGTCAAAACTTGAGTAAGTACAACAAATAAAATAGAAGATAACAAACAACAATTTACTAACTTATATTGTATTAACAATTATTAAATCTCTTCTTTGTCATCTTGTAGGGCTTTAATTTGGACAAGTGAGTTAAATCTCATTACCTTTGAAGATATTGAAAACCTAATAAAGGAAAAAGAAATTGCCAACAATATAAGTCTTTCATCAAAATTTCTCTGCAATATTCCATCAGCCTTTATAAACCAATGTTACAATTATAAATGATATTTTTTAGGTCATTGATGATTATAGAGAGATCCTATTTGCTGACCAAAAGAGAAAATAACAACAATCAACTTCATTTTTTTTTTCCATATGCATGAGCTTGGTATGTTACTACTCTTTTATTTGATTTTCTCTGAAATTTATTTATTACTTTCTCTTGTTAAGATACTTCTTGAAGTCAGTTGTGTCACTAGTCTAATTTTCTCTGGCTAGTTATGTGCATTTAAAATTTCTTTGTGTATATTTCTGAAATTCCTGTCATTTCAACTTTTTCATAACCAATTTTTTATTTTCTCTGACCGCAGAACTTCATCAAGATGACGGAAAATCAAACTTTCCGAGTCTCATTATTTGACAAGCATCTTGAAACAGTATGGAGGAACTACAAATTCCTCTATTTCCCAATAAATACAGGGAGCAATGAGAAGTCAACAGATGAAAATCACTGGACCTTGCTAGCCTTGGACAAACAAGACAATTTATAGAGGTACTACAACTCACTAAGGCCAAGAAGGGATGATGCACAAGACAAATATATTAAAGATGCAAAACAATTGGTAACGAGTGTAAATTTCTTTAATCCATGATAATGTTTATGTAATGATAATTTTCATAGAATCCCATTAATTTAAATTTCTTTGTTATTTAAAAATTATTTTTTTGCAGTAAGATTATATGGAGAATTTTTTGAAAGTTTGCCTTGAAAGAGAGGCATAATCACAACTCTCTTTCAAATTGATAGATTCACAAAACACAAATTATGATTTTGAATATGTCAACGATGCTTCACAACAAGACAGTAATTCGTAAGTTTCATACAACATCTATAAATAAGATAATCTAATTTGAATGTTTCTTAAAACTAACCATACCTATAATTCGTATGCAGTGTGAATTGTGGCCTCTTTGTATGCTACATAATGAGACAATATAGCAACCATGAACCTATTAACTCGAAATTGTCGACACAAGATGTAAGGTTGATGAAGGCATAAATCATAGAGAGATTTGCGACCGAAATTGGCCAATCATGAACAGAACCAATTTAAATACCACCAAAAGAAGAACTAAAAGTATAATAGTGAAAGCATATCAGTGAAAAGAAGACAATGCACATAATGTAATTACGAATAACCCTTCAATTTGTTTTTTCATACATTGAAGGAATGATGATGTTTGACATATATGTATATATCTTTTTTTGACTAATGTAAATTTCATAGCTATCAATGGGTAAAAAAATATATATTTTTTTATAATGCATGCTAAGTGGTAATTGTCAACACAATCCACACAGAGAAAATTGTCTGCGAAAATTTCTCTGGTATGATGTTACCAAAAATTCATAGAGAAATTTAACTGGTATCATGCCAAGAGGGTGCGTATATGATCATGTAATCTGTAATGCAATGTATTGGTACAAAACAATCATCAAATTCAAAAAACACAAAGCGCACAGTAATTTTCTCTGCTATTGGCAAATTTCTCTAGATGAATTTGAAGCTTCAAAACACAATGCACAAAGAATTTTCTCTGCTAGTGGCAATTTCTCTAGATAAATTTGATTGGTATTATAATCACACTGCCTATAGTATGTTTCAACAAACACAATGTGCACTGTAATTTTCTATGCTATTGGCAAATCTCACTGGATGAATTTGACCTCACAAAACACAATGCATATTTTAACAAACACAATGCCCATAATAAAGTTTTCTTCTATTGGCAAATTTCTTTGGATGAATTTGACTGGTATGAAGTTACTGGAAATTTATAGAGAAATTTAACTCATATCGTGCCAAGAGAGTGCCTATATAATCATGTAATCTATAATGCACTGTGTTGGTACAAAACAATCATCAAATTCAAAAAACACAATGCACACAGTAATTTTCTCTGCTATTGGTAAATTTCTCTAGATGAATTTGACCTCACAAAACACAATGCACAAAGAATTGTCTTTGCTAGTAGCAAATTTCTCTAGATGAATTTGACTGGTATTATAAACACATTACATATAGTATGTTTCAACAAACACAATGCATACGGTAATTTTCTTTGCTATTGGCAAATTTCTCTAGATGAATTTGATCTTACAAAACACAATGCACATTTTAACAAAAATAATGCCCATAGTAAATTTCTTTACTATTGGAAAATTTCTCTAGATGAATTTGACTGGTATTATAAAGACACTCCCAAAGTATGTTTCTAAAAACACAATACAAAAAATAATTTTCATTGCTATTAAAAAATTTCTCTGGATGAATTTGATTGGTATTATATACACACTGTCCAAAAAATACATTTCACAAAACAAAATACATAAAGTAATCATCAAATGTATTATTCAATCAATAAAATGTATTATCTTCAACTATTTAACAAAGGTTCCTTGCATGTCCTCTTATTATGGCGACAAATACTCTCACATTGACTACATTTCATCACCATTTTCAACTCTCTAGTAGAAGCAATTTTGTTCTTCTTTGGCCTCCCAGCTGGTCTCTTACTCAATGGAGGTAAAATAATAGCATCATCAATGCTACACAGGTTTTTCAACAGTTGAAACTGGGCTAATTGAAAACAAGTATGCTTGACAATACATGTCAGCATGAAAAAATGGTTCAACAACTGAATTCAAATTCTTTCCACTCCTAAAAATTACAGCAACAGCATGTTGACATAGATACCCATTTATTTTCTATTTTCGACATGAACAAGTTATCAACCCAAGATCAACCATAACCGAAGGAAAACAATGCACTTCAAACACATTATCAGATGATAAACTCACATTCCATGTCCTCCCATCCATGAAAACCTTCTCCAATACACTATCCATACGAGGACAGAGAACTTTATTCCATTTACTAGAGAGCAGCCTCCTATCAAACCTCATATTCATGATTTGCAATCATATCATGTCCATCAAATTTGTTATTGGCAAGTGCTAAGCTTCTCGTATCGATGAATTAAATGACTCAACAACATTTGAATACATCTTACCATAATGTTTCCCCTCAAAATATGCATCACTTCAATTTTCATATGGTAAACTTCTCAAGAAAAAACTCACAATGTATCCTTCTTCACTTTTTAATTCATTTCACTTGAAATGGAATGATGTCTTTGTTCGCGCATATGCACATTTTGAAAACTTGGACACAATCGTCTCCCTAACCAAATTTGTGTTTCCACATGATAATATATCCCTCAAATTTTTCTTTACATATTCAAGACAAAATCCATGATAGCAATTAGGGAAAAATCAAGCAATTCCTTCCACAATAGCACAATGTCGATTTGATATGAAACTTATCACCCTCTCTGATCCCATTACTTCACATAAATGTTCAAGGAATCAACACCAATTGCCTTTATTCTCAGCATCAACAACGACAAAAGCTATAGAAAAAAAACCTACAAAACAAATAGGAACAAGCATATTAGATATACACATGCAGAGAAAATTAAAACAATAAACAACCAGAGAAATTTGACACTGCCAAGATCCAAAGAAACTTCACATAGTGGCCAAATCCAGAGAAAATTCATACAATGGCAACCTCCAGAAAAAATTCACTTAGTAACCAACTCCAGATAAAATTCACACATTGGCAACATTCAGAGAAAATTCACTTAGTGACCAACTACCGAGAAAATTCACACAATGACAATATCCAGAGAAAATTCACTTAGTGACTAACTACAGATAAAATTCACACAATGACAACATCTAGAGAAATTTCACACACTGACCAAAATTCAAAGAAAATTCATACAGTGGCCAAAACCACAGAAAATTCATACAGTGGCCAAAACCAAAGAAAATTCAAAGTGTCAAAGAAAAATCACAAAACATAACCATAAAAATAGAAAATTCACATACAAAGAGAAAATTAGATATATTTACAATTACCTTCATTCCCATCTTTCTCAGTCGTAGCAAGTATAACTCCTTTGTATCGTTTTTTCAAAAATGTTCCATCAAGAAACAGCAATGACTGACAATATTTGAAACCAGCAATGCATGCATGAAAAGCCACAAACACTCTTTTGAAACGCTTGTTATTTTCAAAATCTAACTCAAAATGACTACCTGGATTGTTCTTAATGCCTCATCAAAATACCACCGTAATTGATCGAATGATAAACAAGAATCCTCATATGTACTACATTTTGCTTTTTTAACCCCTAACCAACCACAATTATAACTGATTGAGACCCTATACTTGTCTTTCATTTCTTTGACAACATCCACTAGATGAGTTAAAGGTTTTGCATTTACCTCTTCAAGTATCAAACCAGAAACTAAGTTGGAAGTCATCCTAGCATGTTTACTAGTACGAACCGCCACACCATGCGTATGTTCATTGTTCAAAGTTTTTATGTAAAAAAACTCATTTGTTTTTTCAACTGAAGCATGTACATACCACATACATTCCCTTGATTCCTTATATGCACATTCTGTCGTAACCATCATCTTGTCATTTTTAACATACGTAAACTGAAAACCAACCTCAATAGCATACTTGCATAAAATAGTACGGAACTCAGCCACACCACCCTCAAACGTTTGTCCAACACTCGTAATATTATTTCACCAACTAGCTAACAATAACACTTTTTTTTGGTGAGAACAAAACTTAGAAAGTGAATTCCTCTCAATATCCATGAGCCTATCATATTCACCATGCACAACATCTGCCCAATTAGACCCCACTTCATCCTCTTAATCAGAGGTACTACACCTAATAACTAAAACATCAACTATATCAACACCACAAACACAAACAACCCTCAACATATTCAAAAAATCAATATTATTTTGAACCACACAATTCGGATGGCCCACAATATAATATAAAATACACATCGTCTCAGGTTTCAAATTCTCTCATCTTTTACACAAAATACCAACCAATTCCTCAAAATTCAATTCACATGAAACATTAATGACAATAGTATCATTCCCATATTTGCACAGCAACAACACTGCACTGTCCATCGAAACTGGAAAAAAAAAAAAAAAATTTGTTCAATATAAAAACACTTCACAAAAACAACATAAAAATCTAGAGAAATCTCTAATAATTATAATTTTCTCTAGATTATAATAATAAGCTTATAATTTTCTCTAAATTCAAATAAAAGTTCAGAGACATTTACAAACTTATATTCATCTTCAAGATAACAAAAACTAAATCACAAAAAACTTAATAAATCCAGAGAGAATCACAGAGAAATTTACTGCTAACTATTAAAAACAATCATAGACCAAAATCACAAAAAAGATCTGTTATGAAATTATAAGCTTCTCTGTGATTTTCACTGAACTACAAACTTACAATTTTTTCTGTGTGATTGTACAATATTGCACTAATATCAAGATCCAGAGAAATTTACAAACTTATATACACCTTCAAGATAACAAAAAAACAGTGCACTGTCCATCTAAACTGAAAGAAAAAACACAAAAAATAACTTTTACTCAGAGAAACAAAAACTAATATTCACTTTGAATTACAAACTTATAATTTTCTCTGAACTACATACTGAAAGTGAATAACAAACTTATAATTTTCTCTGAACTACAAATAAAAGTTCAGAGAAATTTAAGAACTTATATTCACTTTCAAGATCACAAAAACAAAAACACATTAACATCAAATTGATAAAAATTCTAACTTTTCCACACAAACACATAGAAACTCATAAAGAAGATCTGTTATGCTCACAAAACATTCAATTGAGAAAATAAAAATAAAAATAACAAACTTATAATAACATGTCCATAACAAATTATAATTTTTTTTTGTGATTTTCACTTGACTACAAACTTACAATTTTTTCTGTGATTTTCACTGAACTACAAACTTATAATTTTCTTAGTGATTCTATTTGCATTAGAAACTTATAATAATATGTCCATATGAACTTATAAATTTCTCTATGATTTTCGTTGGATTATAATAACAAACTTACAATTTTCTCTGGACTATACCAACAAAAGTGCAAAAAAAAAAAAAAAAATGCAGAGAACAAAACTTAGAGAACAAAAAATGATAAGAAATTTACACTTATCTCTGTTTTGAAAAAATAAAGAACAAAACTTATCATTGATAAGCATGTTGATAAAAAACAGAGCATGAAAAATGAACTCTAAAAATCAAAATCAACTCCACTATCAACTCTCTTTGAAATTGATAAAAAAACAGAGAATGAAAAATGAACTCCAAAAATCAAAATCAACTCTATCAAGCTAGCCTCTCTCTAAAATTGATCAATAACAGAGAATGAAAAATCAACTCCAAAAATCATAAACAACTTCCCTAAGCTAGCCTCTTTTTTAAATTGATCAAAATTGAAAACAAAAACCTAATGCAAAAATACACTTGAAAAACTAATAGGAAATCAGAATCCTTACATAAAATTCAAAACAAAAATCGAAATCCATGTGGAATATCTCCATCGAAAACATACATGATTCAACTCTACTGAAAAACTTACACGATCAACACCACTGTAACACCTATACGATCATAGCAATCTCCATCATCAAGTCTACTGCAACACTTGCAAAATCCTTAGGAAATCTCCACCGTGAAGTCCATTCCCATGAAATCTTCTACAAAACAGCAATAGAATATTTAGTTTGTCAAAATCCAAATAAACTTATGTTATAAAGAAGGGTAAATTAGGTATTTTATAACGTAAAATAAGGTGAGGGACCTTAGGAATCACAAAATATTATTGTGGACCTCTCCTCCTATCAAAAGTTGGGCAGGGATCTTAGATCAATTTTTTCAAAAAAAAAATATGTATGTTTGAAATAACTTCTTGACTTTTTAAGAAAATATGTGTAATAAAATATTGTAGTAAAATCAAAATGACTAAACTACCCTTGTTGACTTTTTGACTTTTGGGTAGTTGAATTTAATGGGCAAAATAATAATTTTTCCCTCTAGGCTTCCCTACAAGTTTCCCCCAAATAAGAAAAACTTTTTAACTTTTTTGACTTTTTGACATTTGTAAGTTATCCCAAACCAACCTTTCTCTCTTGCCCGATTGTGACTTGCAAATATAAATATATATATATATAGAAACAAAATCTATTTTAATGCCGATTTAACTCAACATTTCTCATATATATCCTAGGTAAAAATAACTTATCCAATATTATATATAACATTATTAATTTAAGGGTAAATTACAATTTACCCCCTTCAACTATTGTGTCGTATCAATTTACCTCCTTCAACTAAAAATTATAACAACTAACCCCCATCATCTACTAAGTTTTTTCAATTTGGACCTTTGTGACTAAAATATCCTTTCATTAATTGGATAAATGACATTTTGCCCCTTGAACCATCACCTAACTAATATCGCTTTCAATTTGGACTTTTTTTTTTTTTTTTTCATTCATCACTAAATTAATTTTTAGTTTGTTAGGTGAAACAAATTTAAAAATTTGACAACCAAACAGCGAAATAATTATGAAAAAATCTCAATGTTCACTAAATACAAGAAATTTAAAAATATACTAGCTTTTTATTTTTTCCATCTTTAGTGATTTTTTTTTTTAATTTCTTCACAAATATATAAATTTTAGATGTATCAAAAAAAATAAAAAGTTTTAACTAAAATATGAAAAAAAAATACTAAAAATAAAAAATAAAAAAATTATTAAAAAAAACTTTAAAATTGTATTTTAAGTTGAAAATCAAACATATTTTAGTTGAGAGGGTAGAGTGATATTGAGTGATAGTTTAAATGGGTAAAGTGTAATTTACTTTTATAGTTAAAAGGATATTTTCGTCATTAAAGTTTGAATTGAAAAGAATAAATAGATTAGGAGAGTTAAGTATTACAATTTTTAATTTAAGGAGATAAAGTGATATGAGACAATAGTTTAGCGAGTTAATATATAATTTGCCCTTATTTGGTGAAAAATCCAATCTGAATGAGGTATAAGGCATTTAGGTCCTATGAGTTTTTTTTTTTTTTTTTGGTGAGAAATACACTATTTGTAAAATATTGTGGTGAGAAGTACATTTTATTATTTTGTAAGACATTTTGTTTCCAATTTTGTCCTTGTAATTTTTATTAACACATATATGTTGAAATTTTTATTCTATCTGTTTAAAATATGTCTATGTGAAATTCTGTTGTTGAAATTCTTGTCCTAATTTTTCTTTGTCTGTTGAAATTAACCAATCCAATCTTTCTTATCTGTTAAATTTCAACAAAGCTTTGTTTTTTAACAGATATGAACCTTTTAAAGACAAAAGAGAGTGATCTATTCAAACTCTTATTTTTTTATCTGTTCAAATCAAACCCAAACAGATTTGTGTTGTATTGAGGCACTTCAAATAGATCAGTGTTGTAATTTGTTTAAACATAACAAATATTAAAAAGGGATTTCACTCAAAAACATTTGACTAGAATCAAACATTTCACTCAAAAGGATCAACTATATGTTAGGGATCTATGATCCTGCCCAATACCTTCTAGAAATCATAGCAAGTAGAAAAACAACACACACACATCCAAAAAGACAATATTTGACGTGGCTCGGCTTTAATGCCTACGTCCATGGAAGAGTAACCGAAGATTCACTATAAATGGAGATCACAAAGAGATTTATACAATGGAGAATGAGACTCTCTTACTCAACTTCTACTGAGCTCCCTCTTTCTCACATACAAAAAGAGCTCCCCTCTCTCACACAGAGGGACTCTGTCACGCCCCGAACCCGCCCCTAAAAGTTCGGTGACGAGACCGGCCAGTAATCCTAGATTACCACAGGCCTAACTCTACAAAACAAAAACAAAAGGGGCTCGCGGAAGCGAAATAAAGAAACTAATAGTCCAAGAGCTGTGCATTTATATGAACAAGTATTACATGCCAAAAAGATGAGTTAATTACCCACTATCTTTACATAACCTGATTATAAATTCAAATACAAACATACAAAACACATAGGCATCAGCCACCAATACAAAACAAAAACAAAACACATACGGCCTTCCAGGTCTAGCCCGACTCAGGGCACCAACTCGGGTAGGCTTTCAAAACGGCGGCTCGACACGAACTCCGCCTAGGCTTGACTCCCCGAAGGCTCACCTATAAATACATAAATACAAACAATGAGCTAAAGCTCAGCAAGTAACATAACAGTAAAGAGGTTAGTGAACGAAGTCCGACATTTTCATAAATCCTTAATAAATCATTCATAAACATATATCCGTCATCATATAAACATACGTAATGGCATACTCCACAGAGGCTTATCACAATATTTGTCTTCCGACTAGAGTAACCGGTCCGCATACCTTTGGTTAATCGAATCGACGAGATCTGTCGCGTCCACGTAGGACTATCTATGGATGCCATACTAGATTCGCAAACTAGGATCTTCGTTCACAGAAAACATTAATCATTTCAATCATATCATATCATATCATATCATATCATTGGAACATAAATCATAATAACGTATCTTTACGGAAACGTTACTTACAGTGGGTTTCCGAAACCGATGGCACGGTCTTCTCAATCTGACCTGCAAACATTCACATAATAACACATTTCTTATTATGCAATCATCATATAATTCATGTCATTTCCTTTCTTCTTTTACATTTTACCATGCTCATTCTCTTTCTTCATTACATTCATTCATGTCCATATCATGATCATAAGATGCGAAATGATGCAATTATCATATCAAGATCATATGAAACAACTTCCAAAATTCTTCCTGAAATAAGCCTTCCCGCTCGAGCGCCCACATGTCCGCTCGAGCGGACAGTACATTTTTCCCAAAAACTGCTGAGGCGATTTTCCGCCGGCGTGCTTACCTCCGGCGGACCTCGAATTTCAAAGTGCGATTGTCAAAGCTTAAATCTCTATTTTGCAAAACCCATTTCAAATACATGACTACCAAATCCAAAACACTTGAAATCCAACATGATTTAACCATTATATCTTCAATTCAAAACCCAAATGAATCACATAGAAAATCAATTCTTGATTTCAAAGGAAAACCATGAACTTGAACATAGAAGCTTCATATCATCACATCCATGGAGGTTTGGGAAAGAATCTCTTTAAAGCCAAATAAACATGAAACAAGCCATTCGAAACTTTGATCTTGAATTCAATATACAAGAATCACAATCCATTTCAAGAATTTAGAGAGAATCCTTACCAAATCACTTATTTGGAGATGTCCAACTTGATTTCCCCCTTTTCTCTTCCTCTTCTTCTCTTGGTCTCTCTCACGATTTCCTTCCCTCTCTCTTCTCTAGATTTTTCCTTTCTTTGGTTGAGTCAAATGGTCAAAAGAATAAGGCATTCTTATCTATATATCAATAAATAGATTGGTACCAAAACTCACAAGCCAAACAAGGCCCTTGTTCTTATAAATAAAATTGTGCCAAATCATGTGCCAAACGGGACTTAGCGAATCAGACGAAATTCAGTCTTCCATTTATCGTTTCAGATAGTTCTAAAAATTCCCGGTATCGCATAGGTATTTTCACTTCCATTTTCTAAACTCGTTAAGGTCATCAATTTTAGTCCCGAAATTGTCATTTTAACAAATCTTTTCTAGGTTCAACAGATAATCTCCAATTAAATCATACTAAAGCATAATTAATTACTGATAATTTCGATTTACGATTCCGGGTCGTTACAGACTCTCTGTCTCATTCTCTCTACATTTTTCTTGGTTGCATACTCTCACTCTATTCTCTCTTCCTCTATTTATACACTGAGGAGAAAAGAAACTAGTCGACCTTTTTCTGCAGATCACTCTTGATTTGCGGTTTCAAATTTAGCGCTCTCGCATATGCCGCACTCCGTCGAATTCGGTGTCGTTATTCCTGAATTTTTCATCCAAGCGCTAGCTTAGTTTCCCCTAAGCAAAAGAGAAAGAAGATCACCCCTCACATGGGGTGATATCACAACAATCACCCCCCCAACCCATGTGAGGTGATTCGCAACACATGCTGTTACTAATCTTGTCACGTCCAAAATCCAACCTGTATCTCCTCACTGAGATGCTTGCATACACTCGAGATACAAGAGAATGAGGGAATCCTACATTCTCAACTCAATTCACACCACTCTCTGATTTGGAAAGAGTCTCTACTTCTTTCTCCCACAGATCTCTTCCACGCTTCTTGTTCGAATGTCTTAATTTGCTATGTTTGAACTTGCATAATCAAGATATCTAGCACCCTTGATTGGATGCCCTACACCCCTTGCCCGGGATGCCATGCACTCCCTTAAGTGCTTAGTGACATTGCAGTTTCTTTATAGAATGCCACTAACCTGCCATGCATCACAATACACAACTGGAGTAACAGAAAACACTCTTTATTTTCCAAACAACACGCTTTGCCTGGTCAATTTCTTCTGTCTTCTTTGCTCGGAGCTTTTTCTCTGAACTATCAGTCTTTGCCCTCTGCACTTCTAAACAACCTCTTAGCGTTTCTATACGCTTGTTGTCTATACCTTTGCAATAGGGGTGGGCGCGGGTCGGTTGCGGTCACAAAACCTCCAATCCGCCATCCGTCCGCCAGATTGGCAGATTTGAGAAAATCAATCCGCATCCGTCTGCCAATCCGGCGGATGTGGATTGAGCGGATTGGTGGTTTGGCGGATGGATGCGAATCGGGTTGGCGGTTTGAAATTTTATAAATTTTCAACATAGTTCAACTTGTGCACTTCCTCAAAAAAAGAAAAAAAAAAAGAAAAAAAGAAGAAGAAAATATTACAGTCAATGATTTAAAAAATTATTACAATTACTGCATGCATCATCCAAAGAAAAAAAGTTTGAAACTTCAGAATATCATAATCACTGCATGCCTCATTCACATATTACAATCACAGCATGTCTCATCCACATAAAATATTACAATCTGTGATTCTTAAAATATAAAAACAATTCAAAACACCAAAACCTTTAACAGAGTAACAGTAGAGATTGTATGTCTCTGTATTGTTACATTTATATATGTTTTTTAAAACAAAAACCAACCAGCATATGTTATATTTTCTATTTATTACTTTTAGAGTTAGATTTAAAAACTAAAAAACATAGATAAATAATACGTTTATTTTTTTCAATTCAAAAAATATATTCAAGTTGAAAACTTTTTTTTAACAGAATATTTGAACTCTTTTTCAATTGAAAATACAAACAAAATATTTAAACAAATTGAAAACACAAAGTCTTATAAATTACTAAGGGTGCTTGCGGTTTGGCGGTTCGGTTGCGGCCAAAGGAACCTCAAATCCGCCATCCGTCCGCCAAATTGGCGGATTGAAGAAAATCAATCCGCTACCGTCCGCTCGTCATTACGCATCCGTCCAAAATGCGGCGGATCGGTTCGGTTCGGTCGGTTTTGGCGGATCGGTATATCCGCTGCTCACCCCTACTTTGCAATCGCTAATTTGCTATTCAGTAGATTGATGGTTGACAAATTTCTTGCATAGTGCTCGTACCCATGGCTTCTAGTCTCCCTACGTCGAGCTCGCCTGAAAGATCCACATCAACTTTATTCTCCGCTACCATGGAACTAAAGAAACCACCATAGAGAAAAGAGATTTGCCACTTCTTGGCACTCACTCTTGCGTTTTACCTGTCTCAATTTTTGTCTAGAAGTTCCTATGAACTTTCAACAACCTTTGTTGCATATTCTGCCCGAACCTTCTCTTCATTGTACATGCGGATCTAGCACGACACTCTCGCGTACCCATCTGTGCTCTTGTACCTCTATGCTTGCGCTCAATATGCTCTTCTGCAACTATTGTTCTACTCGTCTACATACCACCAGTACCCACTCGTATATAGTAACTCCAATTGCCACAGCATTTTCCTGAGCTTGTATTGGTTGCCAATCATCTGTCATGTCGATGATTGGACTTTTGATTGAACCAGATCTTCCGATCAACTTCGGAGATAATCATCTATAATCCTCTGATCGCCCTTAACCAATCCTGATCTCTCTTGATCTACCACTTGATCAAGCCTGATCTCCTTTGGTCTTAAATGATCTATCTCAATATGTATTTGGTTGTTTAATCTGGTCAGAATCTGCCCATTCTAACCTCTTTAGTGAATCTGCAACGTTCCACAATATTTGGTAACCCTTTCTAGTTAATGAAGATGACGAACTCTCATATTTTGGCTATCTTCAAAAACCATTCAGAATCCCACTATTCTAACCTCGCAGTTGCGTCATGAATGATCCATTTAGTTAGGACCAGCCTCCGTTACACTTCTCGGGGCTCATTGAAAAATATCTCCGAAAGTTGGGCCACACCATAATTTTTGGAAAAATCTGGACCTCATTGCAATTTTTCCAGAACTCCAGGAATATTTCGTTAACAGAGAGGATATTTTGTTTGACATTATTGCCCACGAACCCCTTATGGATCGGATCTGGATCGAGTTAGACCTATTTGCCTATTGCTAATGACGTCATCCATTGCGTCAAGGCTGTATTATCCTCCATTAAAAAAAAAATAATTTTTAAGGATGCAACCAAGTAGTACCATAACACTTTATCCACTCTGCCAGAGCTACACCTTGTGTTATATTTTCCTCAACTAATATTTAAACACTACGACTTTGGTGAACAGTGATCTTCTTCAACCTCTTGCTGCATGTGTGGCACGTGTCTAAGAGTGGTTTTCACTCGCCATTTTCAGAAGGCGCGTGAGGTACACCCCAGTCTCCGTTTGGGCTAATTTTTCTGGGTCCAGATTCCTCTCGTCGAGACCTTCCTCCTAGTATGCTCAAAACTTGATTTCGAGCAAGTTGATTTTTGGACCATTCGAGAAAAACACTATGTTTTCCTTACCTTGCTCTGATACTAATTATTGGGTATCTAGGATCTTGCCTAAGGCCTTCTAAAAATCATACCAAGTAGAAAAACAACACACACATACTCAAAGAGATAATATTTAACGTGGCTCGGCCTCAATGCCTATGTCCGTGGAAGAGTAACTGTAGATTCACTATAAATGGAGATTACAAAGAGAATTATACAATGGAGGAAGAGACTTTCCCACTCAACTCCCACTGAGCTCCCCCTCTCACACAAAGAGACTCTCTGTCTCACTCTCTTTATATTTTCCTTGGTTGCTCATTCTCACTCTACTCTTTTTTCCTCTATTTACACACCAAGGAGAAAAGAAGCTGGCCGGCTCTCTTTCGCAGATCACTCCTGATTTGCGATATCAAATTCAGCGCTCCCGCATACGTCGGACTCCGTCAAATTCGGTGTCGTCATTTCTAACTTCTTCATCCAAGCTCTAACTTGGTTTCACACGAGTAGAAGAGAAAGAAGATCACCCCTCACATGGGGTGATATCACAACACTATATATATATATATTCACCAGAATCAAATAGAGCAAACATTTCACTCAAAATATATATAGATATATATTCACTCTCAACAAATGATCAACCACTAAAATCAAAACCAATGAAATTTGATCCAAAACAACAACAGGAGCAGCCACCCTTAGATCCTCTAAGCAACAATGTTTTGATTGACGAATAAAAAAGAATCGAAGACTCCCTTGTGACTGAAGTCTTCGTCACCGATCTTTACATCCCCTGTGATTCCATTGTTGGTCCGTGCAGAGAAGGAATGAGCGTTGTCTTTAGGACTATATCTAAGGAGTGATGAGAGATAGACTATGCCAATATACAGACACGAGAGAGAGAGTTGATAATGAAGATGAAAGAGAGAGAGAGAGAGAGAGAGAACCCTAGGCCCCAAAATATGAAACTGAGTCTGTGTATGCAATATATATATATATGGATATTTTGATCATTTTGTCTAAGTATATCTTTATAAATAAAGTATTTTAACGTATGAATTTTTAACAAAATAAAATTTAAATATAAATTTATGGACCGAGCGTCCTATTTTAAATTATATTAATGGTTCTTGAAGTAATATATTATCCCTTCTGTTCTTAAAATTTGAAACCTGGAAAAACTAAAAGTGGCATATAGTTAGGGGTGGGCAACGGTTTATCTGATCGGCACAACCCGCCCAAACCGACCCTACCCGCATGCATAACTAGGGCAAGTGCGGGTCTATTTTTTCATATAAAATTGGGTTTGGGTCAAACTTGACCCTATCCTTGCAAATCGAAAACCCGCTCCCATAATCTGCAGATTATGTTGAAAATAAAAATATATATATCTTCACATGTTGAATTCATTTTTTGATCCTCCTTTCTCTCTCTCTACCTAGTTGTTTCTCTCTCTTTCTCTTATTTGGGTTTCCCCCCCTCTCTCTGTCTCTCTCTCACATCTCGCCTACCTCTCTCTTCCCTCCTCACCGTCGCTATCACCATCACTATCTCTCGCCTCTTGCTCATCGTCTCTTTCATCTACTCCCCGTCGCCATCTCTTTCTTTTTCTCTACTGTCGCCATCGTCTCTCACAGATCAATCTTACTCCATCGCCATCGTCTTTCATTCCCTCCTCTTCTCCTTGTCGCAGTGTCGCCATCACCCAATCACAAACCAAATCTGGAAGATCTATTGCAAAAAAAAAAAAAAAAGTTTCATTGCACGAATGAAGATACCTAGATCTAGAATCCTTCTCCGTTGCCTGCAAATTTCAGGTCAGCAAATTCATCTCAATGGTTGTCCTCTGCTTTGTTTAAAGGGAAATTCTATGTATTTGGGATTTGCTTATGCTTTGTTTCGTTTTTTGATTTGAACAAACACTTTTGGAGTGAGGTCCAGACAGTTAGGCCTCCTGGGGTTTTGTTTTCATTCTTGGTTTCTTGTCAAGATCAACTTGTATTAGCTGGATTGTGCAATGGCCCTCGTGGCCCCCGTTGTTTAATTTGTAGAAGATTGATGAGAAAACAATGGAGTTCAGTGAGATAGCAATCATGCCACAAGACTTGCTTTATTGTTTGTTTGATAATGATGGGTTTGTAACTTTTTACTTCTTTTATTTAATAAAAGAAAATGCTTTTGATTGTGTTGTGTTGTGGGCAAGATGATATGGATCCAAATAATATGACTTATAACCTCCAACTGCGGTTGAAGCACAAAAATAAAATTAAAAAAAAAAATTTTAATCCACAAATTGCTCGCATCCACTCGTACAACCACATGACTCACCCATTCGATCCGCAACCCACATTGCGAGTGGATGTGGTTCTGTTTTTTCCCAACTCGCACCCCATCAGACGAGTCCAACCCATCATCCAAACTGCACGGAATCGATTCGTGAAGACCCCTACATGTAGTTGGTTCTCCCATTCACATCATTAAAAAGAAAATGAAAAAGAAAAAAAAGCAAAGAGCATAATATAAAAATAAATGTCTTTAAGAAAAAAAAAGTGTATTAATCATGGAACCTAAATGATTGTTTCTCTTTAATGATGCCATCTTGGGATCTGTTAAATCTAACCTTAAACCTTACCTAATTTTGCAACTTGATTAGATATACATCTCATAACGTTTACTTTTGAATTTTGGCATGCGAGGGGAATCGATGGTTGGTGGATCATCATATTTTATCAATGAATTAAGAAAAAAATTAGGGTAAATTACGAATACATCTCCTAAGATTTGCTAAAAATACAAATTGCTCTTTGTGATTTAAAAAATGACAAATACTTCCCTGTCAAAATTTTTTATTTAACAGAATTAATTAAAAAAGTGAAATTTCTAACTATTTACCTATACAATAATAAAATAATTTGAATTATTAATTGAAATAAAATTTTAACATTATTAAAAATTGTTAATTAACTTAGTAATTATTAATAAAATCACTTATTTGTTATGAAATTAGAAACCTTATGGGGCATAATGTAAATTCTAAAATTACAAGGAATAATTTGTAATTTAAATAAATCTGAGGAATATTTTCTAATTTACACAAAAAATTATGTTTAAATTTTAAATTTTTAGCTGCAAATTTAAGCTGATCATGAACTTCGAAATTAATGTCTTGTCTAATCGGTTCAACAATCATTGAGCAACTAAGCGTTCGATTAAGACGTTGTGTATAGAAAAGCCTCATTTTTTAGGAATAAATAATTACTTACAAGTTCTATTTTATGAGATTGTGTCAGGGTAAGTTTTATGTAAAGGTTTTTTTTTTTTTTTTTTTTTCAAAAGATTCTTTTTTCTAATTATTTTTATTTTTAGACAATTTTTCCTTCAATTAAAAAGATAAACGATCCTGACATGTGTTGATGCAAAAGCTTGATGATGTGATAAAATTTTATCTCTTTTGTATTCTAAACTTTAAAATGTAGAATGAGTCACAATTACAGTCACATTTTCACATTTTCATGTTATCTTCGATCTCATTTTCCATATTGGTTTGATATATATTGCTAATCAACAAACAATGCTACCATCACATAAACCAAATATAAAATGTGTCACAGAAAGCACATAGATAAATTTAGGTCAAGTTTGGCATAATCTAAGGCCAAGTTTGGGAACACTCCAAAAAATTAAAAAGTTAAAAAGTTACTTAAAAAGTTATTACTATTTACCAAAAGTCAACAATTACGGCTGCACAGTTTCCAATTCAAATTTTCTCCTACAAACTAATTTTTACAATTTTTTATTACACATTTTTTCATAAAAAGTCAAAAAGTTAACCCAAACATTCATATTTTTAACCTCAACTTTTTAGTCTAAAAAGACAAAAAGTGCACTTATTTAGGACACCCCAAACAAAATAATATAAAAAGTCAAAAAAAAAAATCCTTATTATATTATTTATCATTTATCTTATTTTTTCAATCTCACTTCTAGCACATCACATTAAACCCAACCCAAACCCAACCCATATAAGTAAATAAGTCAAAAAGTATACTTTTTTATAACATCCCAAACCAACCCTTAATATTATAAGATTTGTTGATAGAGCTCACTTCCCAAAAATCCAATTCCATTCATTTGTCTTATGTGTCTAATTATTTGTTTATATTTGCATTTTCAAACTTAATAATAACCAATTACTCGGATTTTGGCACATAATTCTTTATATTCAAAATTTATTTAATTCTCTATTTAATGTACTACTCACTGTATAATCATATTTTGAAATTTTTATATTTTTAAGATCCGAACAATAAAGATATTAAGTAGAGAGATCCTTGGCTCCCTCAAGAGGTCTCAGTGTGTCCCAGTTTAATAATGTGTTGTATGTTTTAGAAATGACATACAATAATACATGATGATGATGATGAAACAAAATCAAATGGGAGTGGCAAAGTTAGATGATTCATTTTGTGTTGCACAACTAGAATCATTGTGAATTTGTGTGGTTATGATGTTGTCATATGAAAATCTAAGACATGCCAAGCTTTTCCAATCTTTACCATCATACACCCAACTTGTGGGTCCATTCATTTCCAAGCCACAATCATCATAAACATTAACTTTAAAATAAAATATACTTTGTCACTTTAGTTTTTAAATTTTAATTTTGTTAATTTTATTGTGTTAGATTAGTCTAAATTCAAATGATTTTGTCAAAATCATTAGCCGAATAATAAGAAAATTTCTCTGCTCATGTTATTTTGGCTCTCAAAAGTTCAAATTTATTAAATTCCTCCCTAAATAGTGATGAAAAGATTAATCAAACAATACTTTAGGAATTATAGCCAATTTTATTATTATTTCATTAATAATTTAAATTGTAGTTTTTTTTTTTAACACGATTTAAACTATAGTTTGAAATTAAATAAATTTGACTCGAGATTGTTTTGGGTATGATTTTTAAGTTAATTTTTTTGTTTATTTTAAAAAGACGCGTGCAAAAGTAGAAAAGTAATGTGACCCAAATAAATCAGTAAGTTAATAAGCTGACTTTTTTAGATATCGGCAAAAAAACCTCAATCTAAAAACTTATAAATCAAATTAGCAAAATTAAAACTTGAAAAATAAAAACAATACGAAATGTATACTTTTTAAGAACATAAATTTATCCTAAAAAACATGATGATGAGCATTAGCATGATAGTATTGTGCATATCTTTTTCTGGTGAATCAAACCATAAAATTAACATATAAAATTAAACCATATGGGAACATCCATCAATTCCTCACATCCCCACATCAAAAGACAACAATCATCACATTCATCCTCTCTCCTCCCTTTAAGCCTCTCTCTCCTAGTGAGAGAGAAAGCTATTGAATCTAACAAAAACCTAAAAGATGAAAAATCATACAAACACACAAAGCCTTTTCTTAATATATGGCATCAATAGTTTTTTTTTTTGGATGGCAAAGAAGGACTGTGGTTAAAAGGAGGTTGTGGTGGTCAAACGCTTTCGGTTGACTGAGGGAGCAGAGGCTGAGCAAGGGAGGACTTGATGTGGGTTGTTGTTCGGTTGTTACCGTGGTCTGCGGGGGACTGAATCACGGCCTTTTGGGCTGAAAACTTCCTTTCTTCGTTTTTACCCCATAGCACAAAGTACAACCCAGCTATGATCAACACTGCGCCAATAATCCTGTACATCGCACCAGCAAAAGCATGTCTTCATTAAAGATTCCAAAACAAAATATGATATACTCTACATTAAAGATTCATGTATTTCGTAAGGGTAATGTTATAATTCTAAAAATTTTACAAAAAATTTTATCAAACGTCTCACATTAGTGTGAGATCTATATGGAACTCACATGGTGTGGATCTCACATTTATGTGAGATATTTGATTGAAATTTTGATAAAATTTTTGAGATATCTACCATTTTTCATTTCAAAATGAGTTACATTAGGAAACTCAAATAATCTACTAAATTTTCTACCAAACCTCTCACATAGGTATGAGATCCACATGCATGTGAGTTTGTACAAGTTTCACACCCATGTGAGAGATTTAGTGTAAAATTTAATAAATTATTTAAGGTCTATATCACTTTCCTTTCAGAATTCTTAAGTTATATTTTTTGTGATAAAAATTATACATTTTTATATGTTTTGCAGTGCACAATTAATTATTTTATAAAAATTTTAAAACTAGTTTGGTGGGGAAAAAAATCATTATTTTTATATGTTTTCTCTTTTTCAATAAAAATAAAAATTTAAAATATCATCATAGTATTTATTTTTATTAAATAAATTTCTATCAAAAAAAAATACTAACCGTGAGACTCGAATTCAAATATCACATATATAATAGTATGAAAACGTCTTATCTAATAGGCCAAACATCCCATGAGTTGCATAACAATTTTAACGACTAAAATACCCTTTTAAACATAAGGTTTTTGATGTGTTGAGATTTTGGAGATTTGATTTGAGAGGGAAAAAAAAAAAAAAAAAAAAAAAAAAAAATAAAATAATAAAATTTTTTTTTCATTTTTTTTTACTTTTTTTTTGTTTTTTTTTCTCCTCTCCTAAATCCACCAAAACACACACCATTAGGATCATTTGGAGAGTCAAAGATGTTGGTAATATGAGGTCAAATCATCCATGGCAGGCTAATGAACGGTTGGGGATAATTTCTGGCAAATGGGGGCTTTGAAATGCATTATAATGATTGATGAGAGAGAGAGAGAGAGGGTGACTGTATACCCTCCCAAGTAGAACTCTTCGCCTAAAAGGACGGAAGCCATAAGAGCGACAACAAGAGTCTGAACAGGTTGATACAAAGCCACGAACACTGGGCCACCCCTGTCTATGCACCATATCTGTACCGCGAATGCTATCCCTGATGCCACCACTCCCTGCATCATCATCATCATCATCATCATCATCATTAATTAATTAACTAACTACCCTCTTCTCCTAACTAACTACACAATCTATCATATTGACTTCTTACACATATATCAACACCATAAACCAATAATAATTAAGATAAAAAGGAATAAATGTCCTAATTGGTCAAAATTTATCACTCGTATAAAATGTGATGAGTTGACTAAAAAATTGAAGCTTAGTTTCTTTGTAATGATTTTCTTAAAGTGATCTTGTTGTATTTTCATTTTCATAACAGTAAAACATGTCAAGTAAGTACATAATTAAACCATTAGATATGAAATTGAATAAAATTGACATTAAAACCACACAGCTTAAAATGACATAATTTGTTTTAACTTTGAACATAAGTTGTTTATTGGATTAACAGACCATTGCAGAAGGGTCCATTTCGAAAGAATCTTAATCCTAAAAATTTCAATACAAAGTGACCAAATTGAATCATAAAAGCGCAATATTAATGGTTAAAAACTTTTCTCTACCCTTCATTAGGACTGTAAATGAATCGAATTGTTCATGAATATACTAGAGATTAGCTCGTTAAAGATTCATTTAGCTCGGTTCATTTAATAAATAAATAATTTCAAGCCCAAATTGTGAGCTTGTTTGATAATCGAGCCAAGCTCGAGGTCAAGAAGACTTGACTCGCAAAAGCTAGCAAGCTAAGCGCGCGAGCGCACATATATGTCTATATATATATTATTATATTCATCTTAGAATTTAGGCTCAATAATTATTTAATATATGTGAAACAAAACAAAATCATATATGTTGAAAACTAATGTAGTCAAAACTCCATACAGTCCTTAAGAAAAATGAATAAATGGAATAAGTAAAGATTTTTTTTTTTTAAATTGACTTGTCATATTCTATAGGGTTATTTACATAAAGATCCTTTAAATTATTGAAAAGTATTATTTTAATTCTCTAAATTTTAAAAGCGAACAAATGAATTCCATAAACTATTAAGAAGTATTATTTTGTCCCTTTTAAACTATAAAAACTTACAAATAGACCTTTTAAACTATTGTTGTGTTTTACTTTAACCTTTTTCATTAACAGTTCAATTTGTAGGTTTTTATAATTTAGGAACATTTGTATGTTTTTCTCGTTTAGAGAACAAAGTGATATTTTTAAATAGTTTAAGAAGTCAAAGTGATATTTTTCCATAATTAAGAAATATTAGTGTAAATAACCCTATTCCATATGCATGAACTTGGTGAGGTCTAACCCCAAAGGTGAGTTGTCCATTTGTTTGGGACAAAGTTAGGTTTACCCTTTACCCTTTTTTATTTCACATGCATTTCGCAAACTTTAAAACAGTCCCTGAAATATACGGATCCTGATAGGTCATTTTCATTCACAACTCATAAAAAAGAAATCACAAATCACAAAAGAGTGCCAAACTAGAGGATCCTGAAATATACGGATCCTGATAGTATTCAAATGTGATTATTCTAATATTACTCTTCTATTAATTTTGTGTAAAAGTAACTCGGTTGGCTTATGAAGGGGTAAAATCTTCATTTTACATTTAGCAAATGTATTCAACCATGTCATATGTGCCACTTCAATTGTCCGGCTCTCATGGTGAGAGATCCTCTATCTCCAAATATTTCTATTCCCATGTCTCAAATATCTACAATCATTAAATATCTCTCGATTTTATGCTCTATGAGACTCTTGCTTTATTCAATAGTTATAGATGTTGTGAGACATGAGAACAAAGGATATTTGGAAACCAAAAAAATTTTGCTCACTTCATATCTTTCGTGGTGAGTATTTAAATAACTCATGAAATTTCTTTCCACACTCATATTTTACTTTCTTCACTGTACTAGGATTTTTTACCTAATATATAAACTCAAAACTCAGAAGTAATAATGAATTGGTTTAGTTAAGAAGAGTCACTCACTGCATAGAAGACGCTAAAGAGCTCTTCACCAGAGTGAACAAGCCAAGCTTGTGGATCTCTCTCAAGGAACGCAGCAATAACTAAAAATTGAATAACACCAAAGAAACACTGATAAGAGGTGACAGAGAGCCGAGCTGGATACTTTTTCAAGATCGGAGCCTGCAACACAAGCCAGCCTGCCCATGACAAGCAATGACCCACCAAAAAGAGGCAACCCAGAGTCCAATTCTTTCCCCTGGCATCTCCAAGTGCGAGCAATGCTGGTGAAACTTGTTGCAACGAGGGAGTTGGACTGTATATGGTTGGACCCTTGTACAGTGTGATCACTGATGCTCCTGTGATGCACAGGACTGTTCCCACCACCTTGGACACCCCATCTTTTCTATCTAATCGCACTTGTTCAATCCTGATCGATCAAAGTGAAATACATAAGAAAATATATTAGTTTTGAGATAAATTTAAAAAAAAAAAAAATCAATAGGAACTAAAAAAGTAATTGTCAAAATGTTAAAATACAAAGTAAAATTTTTACTCTAACACAAAATAAATCATATTTTTGACCTGCATCAAAAGAATGAACCACTTGTTTTTTTATAATTACTTTTCTCTATTTCATGTGTGTGAACCAATTCAAGGCACCTTCTTCTTTATTACTTTAAAAAAAAAATGATAGGAAAATGAAGAGTATCGTCACTTTTATATTTTCAATTGATGTGGCAATAGTGTACTAGCAAATTAGGAAAAATGACTTTACCTTTTTTAAGTGCACATATCACAATAAACTATACAAATATTTAATTTAATTGAAAAGTGTGAACTTGCCGGAGTAGTGCAGCCATGAGAAAAGTAATGGCAGGAACTGAGTTCTGAATGGCAGAAGCAAAGGTGGGAGATGTGTTGTCTAATCCCAGCAGGTAGAATCCTTGATTCGCAGTTATTCTGTATTCCATGAAACAAACGGAGAAAAACTAAACAAAAAGCACAGTTTTGATTTTTTTTTTTTTTTGTCACAATAAAACCCACAACAATAACACCCTTCTGTCTAATCGTGGATTGGAGATTCATATAGAAAAATTTTACAGCTGTCCAGTTAAACTTGGGCAAACAGTTATAGGATTCTTTAACAACCATGTCATAAATGGATCATTTCATATATATATATATATATATAATTCTTTAAACATACCCAACAACTGCAAGGAGGAAGAACTGAACAAGAAAAGACAGAGTAATCGGTGGCCTCTCCTTCCTGATCAAATAAGAATGAGCATAGTATGTTATACTAATTTTAGTTGCTTCAATCACCAAAAACTACATACATATTTCTAAGAAACATTTCATGTATATATTTAAATCGATCACAGAACTAGACACAACATGTGATAGAGTTGTGTTTAGTTCTGTGATCAAATTCTGATAGTTTTAATTAACTTGTCGGAACGTACTTTTCAAGAAAATATGCGAAGGGCAAGAGGAGAATGAGAGCGAGAACGTTTCGGTAGACAGGAAATACAATCTTGCTAATGCCCATGTTAAGGGCAGCTCTGGAGACCACATGGAAACCAGCATACCCAAACTGCAAGGCCAACATGGCCAAGTGTAGTTGGAGCCTCTCTGGCATAGAACACCACATTTTAGGAGTGGCTGAGCCACTTGTATCTGCCATTGAAACAAGCCTAGCAGAGAAGACACACACACTATAAGCTAAGCTAAGCTAAGGTTGAAAATGAAAAAAAAATGCAAAGAAAGAGAATTGGAAGGTGAGAGTTCTGGGAGTGGTAAGGCAAAGAGTTTGAGAGATTTAAATATATATAGTGGGAAAAGAGTAAGGGTGAGAAAGAGAGAAAGAGAGAGTGGAGGGTATGTGGGTCCTGGAAGAGGAGAGGAGGCCTAAAAAGACGTTATGTCAACTGTTGGTAGCCTTTCAAATGTTTTTAGTTGTCTTCCACATTCTTCTCTCTTCCAACCTCCCCCCTCCTCTTAGCTGACAAGACAACCCCCCATCGCACTACTCATACAATACAAGAACAATAAAGTGAGAGAGAGAGGTCGGTAATGATTCAATATTTTTTAATAAATGCATATTTTGAGGTCACCGCATGGCGTAAGTTTTATTTCAAAAAGTTTATTCAATTCTAAGGATTTAATCTGATATATATAAGTTAATCCAAGATATTCTATATAATAATAAAAAATTCAATATTTTTCAAATCTCATATCATATAGATATTCATGTGATCAAATAAAAAATTAAGTTAATTAAATATTTATGTCATATTTTTGAAAGTTTTTGTTCTGCTGGTTTAAATTATAGAGTTATTCACTTGACATTTAACGCAAATTATTTAGTTAATCAAATATCGATATTGATATGATCAAATAAAAAAATCATACAAAATAATATATGATTTATTTTTGAAAATTATATTTTTCATTCTTTTTTTTTTTTATGATTTTGTGATATGATCTTGTAATTATCAATATTTAATCAATTTAATTTTTTTTTTACATAATCTTAAACAATTATCAAGTTTTTACATAATACTAATTTGTATAATATTATATATATATATATAACACTAACTAATTTTATATAATATTTTTTTTATGTGTATAACACTAGTTTGTAACAAATTCTACATTTTAAGTCTCTCTCACACTAATTTTTGTTTTAATATTTTATTAGTGAGACGTTTTTAAAGATGAATTATAAATTTTAAATCGCAAATCAAATTAACTCATAATTAGTGAATAAATTGTACGATTTTAATATATTGAAGGGTAGTAATATATTTTCGTTAAGTAACTAAAAAAAAGAAGAAATTGCGTTTTACTATTTTATTTTATTTATTTACTTATTTTTTTGAGAATACTCTTCAAAAACCAAGTAATAATTTTTTGAGGGAGAGAAAGAGGAGTGTAATATGTTCAAGGGTTCTGTTTGGCAGCATGCCATTAATGATGGTTAATTGAGGAGGGAGAGAGAGAGAGAGAGAGAGAGGGGGGGGGGGTTGATGACTATAGAGAGCCGTCATCGTTAGATAGCGCGCACGAGGGGGGGAGGGTGGGCACTCCATGCGACCACAACCACCCATGAAAAAGCTATTCAAACCCCACCACCACTTCCTCACTAGCTACCTTTTCATTTTTTTTTTTTTTGTATTTTTCATTCCACAGAGTGTATTTATATTATATTTGATTGGTATATATATATATTAATAGATTATAAAATACAAATACTTTAGTTCACAAGGGCCGTACGAGTACCCCCACACATATATTAGACATATTGAGAATTATATGGTACTCCTAATAACGTGTATCATAGTCTCAGTTTTAATATTTTTTGGTCTCCATTCTTTTGAGGGATCAAGAGATCCTGCTGTGTCTTAGTAACAGTAGGGTGCTTCAATGGTGAGTTTTCTCGAGTTTTTTTTTTTTTATTATTTTATAATTCAAACTATTCATATTATAGAATTTATTGAGTAGATCATTATGTAAAAAATTAAATTTATTGAACAACTATAGCTTAATAACAAGAGCATATTTGTTTTTTTTAAAATAAACGTTAACATGATCATATAATAATTTTTTAAAAAATAATTAGAATCTGATCACAGGGTTACAAAATTTTGATTAACTTAATTTTTTGTATGGATGATAAACTCGATGAACTGTACAATATGAATGGTTCAGATTATCGAAAAAGATTCGAGAAAAATCTCCACGAGAGCACTAGAGCACCCTATTGTGACTATGGTCACAGTAGGATCCCCCAATCCCTTTTTGAGGATGTGTACCATAACATTATACTACATACATATACCATATGTTTATATTAATTGCACTAAAAATGTGGTGGAATAATAATTTACCATATTGGTTCAAAATTCTGTACTTGTCTGTGGAATTTATCTTATAGATTTATTTAGAAGTTTTCTCTCATATTCTAGGATTTTCTTGGTATTAATTATGTGTTTTATTGTAGTATCAAACATTAATAAAGGGAAAAAAAAGGTAGTAGGATAATAATTCACAAATATAATTTATGTACAAAATTATTATATAGAATGATTAGATTTCTTGTAATTATTTCAAATCAACATAATCATTATTGTAGTTCATACTTTTAAAATTGTAACTCTTACATCATTTTGAATGATATATATATATTTTTTTATTACAAAACATTACGTTCATAGATCATTTTCGTAATCTAGTAATATGTGAGACTTACACTAGTCATTTCCTCACCAGATTGGGTCTCTCATTTTCTTAATATTGGCATTAGCAGAATTTCGAAGAAATGGGATTCATTTTTTAAGCTTCTTGAAAAGGGTCAAATTAAGTTAGTAAGGTTGGACTGAGTCGAGCACGTGCATGGCCTTCAGTTGAGCATAGGGGTGGCCTTGGGTCGAGCCATTGGGCCCCTGGGAGTGTGAGCAAGTAAGTCCTAAATTAGGCGCAAGACTTAAGGCGAGGCACACTAAGGTCACTTTTGAATACACCCAAAATAAGTAGTTCATTAATTTATTTAGGTTATATTATCTTTTTTATTTTTTTATACGTTTTGTAATAAATAAATAAAAATAAAAAAATAAGCAACACACAAAACAAACCTAACACAACCTTGCCTAAATCGGACCAAGTTCCTTACTTGGCAAGACTAATTACGGATCAAGCAAGACTTAGGTTGATATTGGCTAAGATTTATAAGTAGGCTAGATAAGGCTAGCCAATCTAGAGTCACAAGTCCTATGAAGCTTAGAGATTTTATGAGATTAGCACGACACCCTTCATTTACATGAGATAAAAAATTGCCTAACAGATTTTTACATAATAGAATATCAGTCCCCCTTGACTAGAGATGATCCAACTAGACGGACACGCGAGATCATGGTTCTAAAAACTGGCCGTTACGCTACGTATCAGTCGATATGTATTGAAAAAATAGGATACCGCGACAGATACAGGTCGGTACACCGCTGAGATTGAAAATCGCAGCGACGGGCTAAGTTTCGCACGACGGTCTCAGTAACCATTACACAAGCCGATATTCATCGATTCGGACGATGCGAAAAAAAAAAGAAAAAAGCTATGAAATAATTTTTAAAATTTCACCGCCGTGATACCTAATTCTCGATACGTATCAATCAATACTGCCGATACCGATACTCCGCGATCGATACCGTTACGTTACCCAATACCACAATTTAGAACCATGCTGAGATAGTTATCCTCAAATGGTTCTTGGAGCAAGAAAGGGAATTTATAAAAAGATATGCTTCGTTCTCTTGAGGGGAATACATACTCTAAACCCTTATTCTCTGCATTTCCTTGGTCTTTGCCTTCTCATTTTCATTCACCGACTATATCATCAATAGGGCTTCTTCGGCCAAACACCTGGCTGAACAACAATAACGATGCACTCCAGTGTACAAACTACAGTTCTTGGATCGTTTTGGACAGTTCTCATTACCTATTAGAATCTCATTGTGTTTAGCACCCTTTTTTGGTACTTCATGAGCTAAGCAAAGTTGTTAATGTTAACCATCCATATATCGTTAGTCAAATTATTATACAAAGGTCCCTTGATTTTTGTTTTGATAAGTAATTGAATATGGAAAACTAAGATTATATTGTGCTAAGATAAAATTTGAATTCAAATATTATGTTTGTTAAAAAAAATATCTCATTTCACAAAACCGTCTCATTTGATCTATCCACCACATATTTTTAGCAAAAAGGTCCATCAATTAGTAGAAGAGTTCACTAATTAGACGATTAAGATAATTCCAATAAAAACAGTTAAAGATATTTTAAGAAACATATTGACAGGTGGCTTTAGATCATTCATGGGATATTCGTTAAAAGATGTCAACATTTGGTTGCAGAAAGTGAAAAAAAAAAAAAAAAAAGAAGAAGAAGAAAGGCAAATTATGACATTAGTTCCTCTACTTTTATCCTTATATTATTATGGTTCTTATCATTTTATTTTGCTCAATTTTGACCATAAATTTATAATTTTATTTCAATTTAGTCTAATTGATTACAACTCTTAATATTTTTTTCATAATATATATATATAAGTGGCATGTGTCATAATTTTGATCGTAGAATTATAAACTTACTCAATTCAGTGTGTTAACCTCAACCAATTCAATAATTATTTTTCGTAAAAAACATTAACAACGTTATCAATTGAACTAAATTGATACAAAATCTAAAATGAATGGTCAAAATTAAACCAATTGAAAGTGTAGAAACCAAATGACACAAATAATATAAAATGTAGGAACCATTGAAGTAATTTGCAAAAAAAAAAAAAAAAGTAAGAAGGAAAAAAAAAAAAAAAGTGTAGTAGCCAACAGGAGGAATCCATCTTTATGTATAGATAGTGCATTACTAGAAATTTAGACTAAAAATAACTTTAATTATAGTTGCTTATCTTAATCAATTGAAGCAAATGGCCCTTTTCTGTACCTTAACAAGAGACTAATCTTTTTCTTAAGGAACCCAATGAAGTGTTCCCACTAAGGTTTCCCACTCCCAACATTTGACCAATGGCCTGATATCAAAACCCCCTTTTACTTTTAAGAGACATGTTGCCCCCCATCAATAGAGACCACCATCATTTCTTAAATTTTGAAGATTTTCTTTTAAAAAGAGCTTTGCCCAAGTCTGCCCAGGAAGAATATATTAGCATTTTGATCTCCAAAAGTGCAAGCTTCTATCTGACAACCATGCTTTTTGAGAAAACAAAATCAAATAAAATTACAACAATGCTTTAGATCCAGTAAAAATAACTAAAAAAATAGTGTGAAAATAAAATATAGGGACTGAGTTCGTTTTCATTGTTAACTTGATATATATTGTTAGATTTTTATTTTTTTATATAGTAGTTTAGAATTTTTGGATAATATTGATGGATTAATATGATATCAAAACTCTATTAAAAAAAGGTCATAAGTTTAATTCATGTAACTCATTATCCCTGCATTATGTGTATTTGTACACTACAACATATAAGAGTTATAGAGACCAAGGGTGTGTTTGGTTTGGTTTTAGGAGATAAATTTTCAAAAAAAAATCTTGGGAAAAGAGTTTAGAAATTTTTTTAGTTTGTTTAGTTGTATATTTCAGAAATAGTTTTGGAGTGTGAGAGTTTAAAATGATTTGATATTTTGTTATACTTGAGTAGATGTATGTGAGAGAGAAAAAGTGATTGAGAAGGAGAAAGGAGAGAAAAAAAGTAATTGATTGATGTGTAGGAGATAAAAAGTGATTTCGGAAATTTTTTTCCAAAATCACTAAATCAAACAAAATTTTAAAAAAAATTCTCCAAGATTTATTTCTCAAAAACAAACCAAACAAGGCCTTTTTTTTTTAACTAAAAGTATAAATTTTCTAGTAAAATATATTTAAGAACTAATTTCAATTGTCGCGAGGGTAGCCTTGAAAATGTTGTCTCGAAAAGTCAAAAAATGAACTTTAGGGACAGTTTTGAAAATGTCGCTAATAAATACACTTTTAAGAACAAAATAACGTAGTTCCAAAAAGTTTATTTTTTTAGACAAAACTTTTAGTCTCAAAAGATTAGCAATTTATCACTAAATATCTAATTTTGTCATTAAAAATAAAATAATAACATTTTTTTACAACGAAAATAGTTTTTCTCTAAATTTTTGTCTCTCAAATCTTAATTTCTTGTCATTAAAAATAAAATAATAACATTTTTTTACAACGAAAATAGTTTTTCTCTAAATTTTTGTCTCTCAAATCTTAATTTCTTGTAGTGGCATGTGATGGATAGTGTTAACTTTTGCATTTGAGAGGGAGTGTTAATTTACTATATGAGAAAAGTCTCAGACCGTGGGATGTGATTGGTTGAATTGTTTTTTTTTTTTCTTCCTTGGTCCTGACCTCTCCGTGGGGTGGGGGGGTCTTGGGATTCACCCCTAGGGGTCCCCAACACGACAAAGGGGGGGGCTTGGATTCACCCACAGGGGGTCCCCAAACACACATTATTTGCTATGTATTGTTTAGTCAATTTCTTAACCATTTAAATTTTTTGACAATTAATTCTTAACGATGAATATAGTGGATATCATACTAATTTTGAATATGCATTATACATTTTATTTTTAGGCTACCTTTAGAATTGCCTTTCCTTTTCCATAAAATTAAGACAAAGGGATTTTTTAACATAGCATCAAAATTCTAATTCCAATAGATCCTGAATTTTATTCTCATGTCTTTCATTATCTTTGTCATTGCACACAATCTATTCTCTCATTGTTTACAACATATGTTTTCACATTTGTCATTGCACACGATCTATTCTCTCATTGTTTACAACATATGTTATCACATCTGAATGAGATTATTAATTTGATATATATTGTTGGATCTATGTACTAACTATTTAAATTCTTAGAACAGTAGGTGACTTGGCACTAAGTGTGACACATATCCCTTAATCAATAATGCTACATTCATCATATTTTTATGAAAAAATCTGTTAACCCAGATTTATTTATCCAAAATTTTTTGGGTGGACAATTGTGTGGTGGAGATTAATTTGTGTAGTGCGGCGTCCATATGGGGTGTGGCGGAAATTAATTTCTACGTAATTTCTAAACTAATAAGGGTGGATGTGTAGTATTACTTTATTTTTATATCATATTAATTTGTCAACACAATGTTTGTGTAATGAGTCTCATTCCTAATGTATAGCTCCAATGTAGTGCTAAATACTAAACTAACACATTAGTTGGTAAAAAATTGATTGTCATTTAAGAAGTATAGACACGTTGATATGTAAATTTTTAAAATATGTTGAACACGACATATGGAGAACACGTACAAAATATATAATTTTATACATTTATTATTTGTCATATATGAAGACAAATAACTATTAAATGTCATATATATGAATATTTAAGTAAAAAATAAAAAAATAAGGTTTAAATTTTAAAGAAGGAGAATATATATATATATTTACATTATTCTTGTCTTATCATCTGATTCTAAGTAATTTTATTTAAACTTATAATATGTTTCATGTGTGTCTAAATGTTAAGAAGTGTCTAACGAATCTCGCGTTACGTTTTTAAAAGTGTCTATACTTATTAGATTGTCATTATAATAGTATCCAATTTTAATATACACCATACACTGCATTTTCAAATCACTTTTAATTTTTTTTTATTTCTTATTTTGTAACAGTTGTATTTGAATCATAAATTTAGATAAAAATTTAAAAAATAAAAGAAAAAATGTAAATGAACTATAAACGAACCACTCCAAATTTTTATTCAAAACCAAGATTGAAGTAGAATATATATATATTTTTTAAATAAAAATAAAGTAAAAAAGAGATTTGGAGGGAGAAAAAAAAAATTATTAATTGATTTAAGAGCATCACGTGATTATGTCTCTTACTAATCACAATTCACTATATCTCTTTATATTTTGTAATTACTCAATACAAATTCATAAACTTCGTCCCTTTCATCAATAACAGCATTGTTAAAGCATCATATGAGAATATTCCAAGATCATTCAATAACTTGTCGAGAAAAAGAGTGAGAGGTATACTGACCCGGCCAGAATGAACCGGTCGGACAATAGCCTGACCAAAACAGGTGGGTGAGAATCGATTGTAACCTGCGACGGTTGATCCTCTTTTGGGGGTCAAATTAAGATTTGGTTTGCCACGAGAGAATCTTTTTCTTTCTTGCTTCCTACTACTATTATTTTCTCTCTCTTCTTTTCCTTCCTCTTTCACTTTCTCCTTCCTGAAAAATATTTCTGACTTGCCAAAAAAAAAAAAAATAATAATTTACAATTTGATTAACTTTAAAATAATATGATAAGTGCCAATTTTTAATTAATTATATATATAATAATATAAAACTTATCTTTATTATCATATCATTATGAATAAATTTATGAACTAAAATATCAGTCTTTTAACATTACTAATCTCCCTTTGTCTAGAACAGAACCCAGTTCATATCTGAATTGACCAGCTTAGACTCACCCTACCACTTTCTCTCTCTTTCTAAATCCACTTGATGAGTTTTGTGATAAGTATTGTAATCTTTGAAAACAAAAAAGAAAACATAATATGAAGACAGAGGAAAACAAATGATTTCCTTTTCTTTTTCTTCGACTTTCAACTTTCATTTGGATTTTATACCAAAAGAAGAGGTTTGATAAAAGTACAATAAATTTTACAGTCTTAATATAATTATATTAATTTTCATTTAATAAAGTTATTAAAAATATGGGAGTTGTCTAGCTACTACAAGTTATTACATTACTATATCTATTTTTTTTGCACGCCTTTACACGTCTATGCCTACATGTCTATAAAAATATTACATGTTAAGAAAATATTTGGTAAAATATTCAAAGTTTAACTTTAGAGTAGTGCTATTAGTACCTCATGAATTATTTTAGATCCTTATTTCTTTGGACACCCACTTATAAATTTTGAAACTCTTAAAAAAAATTTCTCAAATAATACCAAAATTATCCTTAAACATACCATCCGTAAGTTGAATGCATAACACCCCCCCCCCCCCCACACCCCCACATTCCCAAAAAAACATATCTTCCAAAAAACCCTAACAAAACCCACTAAAAAGAAGAAGAATTTCATCATTTTCAAAACCCACGAAGAAGAAAAAGAATACTGTCTTTGTTGGTTTAACTATTGTTACAGCTGGCATGCCCCTCTCTCTCTCTCTCTCTCTCTCTCTCTCTCTCTCTCTCTCTCTCTCTCTCTCTCTCTCTCATTGTTTCTTCAAAACTAAAACTATAGAACTTGAAAAAATAAATTGCGAGTGTTAAGAATTTTAACCGTTGAAAGTGTTAACAAATTTTCATGTTCGGACCTGTATTTCCGAACAAATAATCTATATTCGGGAATGTGTTCACGAACAAATAAGTAATGTTCGGACATGTATTCCCGAACTTGAAAAAATGAAAACTTTTACAAGCGTTAACAATTTAAACCATTCAGTGTGTTAAAAGAATTTCACGTTCGAAACTGCATTCCTGAACAATACTTATTTGTTCGGGAACATATTTCCAAACAAATAAGTAATATTCGGGCTTGTATTCCCGAACTTGAAAAAATGAAAACTTCTGAAAGCGTTAACAATTTTAACCGTTCAATGTGCTAAGAAATTTCCATGTTTAGACCATTCAATGTAGGTAATTAAATGGTTGCCATTGGTACCGTCGGAATATTGCCGTCAAATGATTTTCAAGATTTTGAGGATGGGTAAGTTTTGAAGGTGAGATTTGGGGAAGATGGATAGGTGGTCATGGAGGTGGGTGCTCTCATATACCCTAATTCATGATATAGTGGGTGTGTAGGTTTAATTGTGAGATGGAGTGTCTCAAAATTAATGATGTCTTTTATAGTAATTTTATTGAGGTTATTGTTGTAATTAAAAAAAAAAACTAAAAATTAGGGGATCGAAAATAATTTATGGAGTGCTAATAGCAGCGCTCTAAATTTATGGTATAAATTTAGACTTCTCTTTGGTTCATAATTTAGATTAAAGGGTGATGTTGGCTTCAATGTGAGCCCATCACAAGTCTAATTTGATAATTCAAACTATTTATTTATATGTTTGTTGAGAATATTATTCGTGCAAAAATTCAAATTGATCGAATATCAGTAATCACATAATCAGATTACAAAATAACACAAAAAATGAATCACAAGTACGATTTTAGAAAAACATGTTTTATTTTGGTGAGGTATGATTTCGTGATCCGATCACATGGTGTATATTCAGTAAATTTATTTTTTTCATAAATAATATTCTCGGTGAACCTTATAAGATGAATGGTTTGAATTATCAAGGTGAACCTATGAGAGGCCCACAATGAAGCCAACAAGACCATTCAGTCCAAATAATTGACGCGAGATAAGGTAAGTTCTAGATTTAAACTTGGTCTGGTATTGGTCACACTCAAAGTAAATTTGATTCATATGTTTTAAATTTTTAAAATTATTTTTGTCAGTATTATAATAAATGGTACATATAAAGCAAAAAGGATAGCATTTGACGAGTATGGGATATCTGATCAATTTCAGGTAATAGATAAAATATTTTCTTGTTTTTCTGTTGTTTTTTTAATTAATTAATTTATTTATTTATTTTGTATTTTAGAAGTTATTAAAAATATAAATGGTAAATCATAAATACACTTTATGAGATTTGCTTAAAATACGGATTGCGCCTTATAGTTCTGAAAATTACATCTTGTCCTTTCAAATTTCTAGTTGCATAACACAATGACCTATTTTATTAATAAATCATTAACTTAATTAATAATTTTTAATGTTACTAGAAATATATTTGAGTTAAAAATTCAAGTAATTTTATTATTGTATAAAAAATAATTAGAAATTTTATTTTTTTATTAAAATTTTATTAAATAAAAAATTTTAACAAAAAAATATTTATAATTTTTAAAATTATAAGAAATATCTCCTATTTTAAATAAATCATAAAAAATGTATCCAAACATTCATTTAAATCTATACTTACTATATATATAACCAAATGTAATTGTTTTGTCAAAAGCCTCCAAATATTTATTCCTAAATTCTCATAATTTTAAAACTCTCTTTCTTACATGACAATCTTCTTTGATTGCCTTTCATGTTTTCTATTTTTCTACATTTACTATTTGTTTGATTAATTAAAATGAGAATTAATTTCATTGCTTATTGATAAAGATTTGAATTTCAAAATTCCTCCATATAGATAAACGTATGAAAAATAAAAACGAATTTTTGAAAATTAATTTTATAGTCTATAGGTAAAGATAAAAATTAAATAATTAATTTTAAAAAATTAATTTCATAACTTATAGATGATTTAAAATTTCTTCCCATAAATAAACACATAAAAGTTGATAAATAAATTATGAAAATTAATTTCATGGCCCACAAATAAAGATAAAGATTAAATAATTGTTTTTTTTAAATAAAAAAAAAACAAAATTACTCCTTTTTTCCCCTTCATTTTGTACTTTAATTAATTTCATTATAGATAAACGTATAAAAATTCATAAATAATTTATGAAAATTTATTTCATGACCTATAGATAAAGATAAAAATTAAAAAAATATTTAAAAAAATTAATTTCATGACTTATAGATAAATAAGCATATAAAAATTGATAAATAATTTATAAAGATTAATTTCGTGGTCTACATATTAAAATAAAGATTAAATAATTGATTTACTAAAAATTAAAATAATAAAATTTAGATAAATTTATGATTTGTTAATCTATATATCTATCAAAAACATATATATCTAAATCTTTATTTTGATTTACTCATATTTTTTTCTCTTTCTATCACATATTATCTATTTTTTTTATCTTATGAAATACCCTTATCTATAACTTCTTAAATTCTTAACTTTCTCTTAATAATTTTTATTATTCGTTATTATCTACAAAGTGATAAAGATCAAAAAAATAAAAATAAAAAATTTCTCTGAATGAGAATTAATAATAAAATAATGAAGGTTGCATGGGAGAAGGCAGTACAAAAATCTCACAAAATCAATTTTCATCACTATATTTATCCAAGGTAATAATTTGATATTTTTTCTATTAGTTATTAAAATAGTTTGCATTAGATCATTTTTATTTTTTATTTTTTTAAGACTATCATTCGTTATAGTATTTCTTCAATCCTATCTCTAAATTCTCTCTTTAAAATTTTTGTTTTTTCAATAATAAAGTTTAGAATCAATTTCTTATCAAATTTCTTTTCTTTGTTCTTATTTTATTGAAGAATCGAGACGAATAAAACTTTCATATGATATACGAAATTAATGAATATAATACAAAGACGGTAGGAAAGTACTAGATATTTATCAATATCTCTATGTTATTATTAGTTGATTTGCTAGATTATACTATTAATTTAGAGTCCATATGATTTAATTCATTGTCCATGACTTTAATTATATTCGACCATTTTTTCGTTGAGTAACCTATATAATTTGTTTTTTGGTATATAATGATTAAAGCTATCATTTATTATATTTCTTCAAGTACAATTCAAATAATTTTTCATCATTTTTTTATAAATAAAATGGATTAAAACTATTTTCTTATATAATTTTTATAATCCTACGAAATTCTTCTCTTGATTATGCAAGTATTATTCAAACTATGGAGAAGGATTTAGATTTTGATATGATATGCGTGTGTCATTGATAGATGAGATCAAAGATAGAGAATTATTAATATGATCAATTAATGATTTGTTTGAAAAGTTCTTTTTATGAGCAAGTAACAAACTTAGATTAAATTTTTTTAAAAACTAGGATAAATTACAAACGCATCCCATAAGGTTTACTTTAATTATAAATTACCTCATATAGTTTTAGAAATTACATTATGCTCCCTTAAGATTTTTAATTTCGTAACAAATAGGTCTTTTTATTAATAAATCATCAAGTTAATTAACAGTTTTTAATAATGTTAAAATTTTTATTGCAATTAATAATTCATATAATTTTCTTATTATATAGGCGAACAATTAGAAATTTCATTTTTTTCAATAGAAATTTCATTTTTTCAATTAATTCTGTTAAATAAAAAATTCTGACATGAAGGTATTAATCACAACCTGCTCCCCGAATCTAAGGGTTAAGTATCGTGATGGCCAATAACTGACGTTACCTCTAGCCAATTTATAAACAAATCAATAAACGGGAGCGGAAGTAATATTTAAATAAGGGTACCAAAATAATCATCGGAGTTTCTATTTTTATTACAAAATTATATTGACTAAAAAGGCCAATATTTACATATAAAAATATCAATAAAAGTGTTCTGTGTGTCTATTCCGTAGCCCCGCATTTAAGACTTTCTAAAAATTATTTTTAAATTGCACTGTTTCCTGAAAATTGGTAAACAACTATAAGTACATAGCAGAGTGAGAAATATTATACAAAGAGTATAAAAGACAGGAAATAACCATCGATAATTAGTTAGGCCAAAATATTTACATAACTCAATTTAGTGAATAAATCATTTGAGTAACAAAAACTGAAATACAAAAAGTATGTAAATATATAATCATAACTACGGTACCGAACAGAACAGAATAGAGGTCACAGAAAGTGACAGTTAGAACAGAGGTACGGATTCAAGAGGTGGCTCGTATAGATTCTAGAGGTGGCTCTCACAATAGTGTAGCACTTAGCTCCGCATAGTATTTTGGTCCGCACAGAACAGAGGCACAGATTCAAGAGGTGGCTCGTACGGATTCTAGAAGTGGCTCCTACAATAGTGTAGTACTTTGCTCTACACAGCACTTTGATCTGCACAGAACAAAGGTCAATGGATCCATGACAAACAGAAGACCACAAAGTGGTCAAATAGAGGCCAATGGTTATTTAAGTCCCTTAAGGCGTGGGACTCTCGTGGTAGTACGTACAAAACATAATTGTATATAAGGTCATAGTCAAATATTCTTAAAATATAAAACAAACATATCCATGGATTTCCTTTTAACAAATAGGATTTAAAAAATAATTCACGTAACCGAAATAATAATATAGTTTATAATAATTTATAAAACATAACTTGTATAACATAGATTATGGTAAGTTAAAATATACATAAAATATATTTTGGTAACTCAAAATATAATATAACTCACCTTAACTTTAATATCTCACTCTTTCTTTCTACTATCACAAACCCTCCCTACTTCCATTATTTTTTCTTTCTTTTCTCTTTCTTTCTTTCTATCTTTTCTTTCTTTCTTCTTTCTTTTCTTTCTTTCCTTCTTTTTCCTTTCTTTCTTCTGATCACCTCTCCCTATTTATAGTGAGATGAACGCAACACCAGGCCGAATCCCTCTCCAGATTCAATCACAGATTTGATTAGATTTATAGTTATGTATTAATAAATATTTACGATAATTACACTTTGACCTAATTTTTTAATATAATTATATAAATAAACCAATTTCTAATTAAATTATACTTTGTCATATATTCACAGAAAATTAATTATTTATTTTACTACCACACCCATTATTATTATTATTATTTATATTTTAACCCTTAAACTTTTAATAATTATATTGTTTTACAAAATTATACATAATAATATATAATAAATTATATATTTTTCGAATTGAGATTAAATAATATTAGTATAAATTCTACGGAATAATTAAAAATCTTAGTTGTTACAATTTTTTCTTCTTTTAAAATTTCGTCCTCGAAATTTGTCATATGTAAGCTATCCGCTGCGCACTATGATAAATATATATTAGATGATTAATCTGATAGAAAATAGTACCTCAAAAAAATTTTTACCAAAAATAACTCACTGTCTAGTTGTCAAAAATTATTTTGGGCCAAAATAAGAAATAAGGAGCAACTTTAAAAACTTTTCACTCGTTTTGTTTACGATAAAAATAAATAAAAATGAGAACACAATGATAGAATTATATGCAAGAATTGAAAATTTTGAGATAAACTTTTCATTGATGGGAAATAGTTTCAAAATTAGTATTTTTATAAATTAAACCCACTTTTAAAAAACATCAAAATAACTTCTTTTTTTTAATACTGAACTGAAAATTATATGTATGTAATTATATTATAATTTTGGTGGGTGTTTGAGCCTGACATCCTTCTTGTCTTGTCTTTCTTTTACTATAATAAATATAAATTATATCTAATATCCTTTACAAATTAGGCACACTAAAAAAAATATTTATTATATATAATCACATAAAATTATAATATAATTAAATCGACTAACAAAATATAATATGTATGTATTAATTACCTGTTATCCTACTTAAATGTGCGTGTGTTGTATGCTCCAATGATATTTTAAAAAAAAAAAAAAAAAAACCATTGCTCTGATACCATTTGTCACAACCCGCTCCCCGTATTCAAGGATTAAGCATCGTAATGGCCAGTAACTGACGTTACCTCCGGCCAATTCATAAACAAATCAATAAACGCGAGAGGAAGTAATATTTAAATAAGGGTACCAAAATAATCATCGGAGTTTCTATTTTTATTACAAAATTATATTGACCAAAAAGGCCGATATTTACATATAAAAATATCAATAAAAGTGTTCTGTGTGTCTATTCCGTAGCCCCGCGTCTAAGACTTTTCAAAAACTATTTCTGAATTGCATTGTTTCCTGAAAATTGGTAAACAACTATAAGCACATGGCAGAGTGAGAAATATTATACCAAGAGTATAAGGGACACGAAATAACCATCGATAGTTAGTTAGGCCAAAACATTTACATAACTTAATTTGGTGAATAAATCATTTGAGTAACATAAACTAAAATACAGAAAGTATGTAAATATATAACCATAACCACGGTACCGAATAGAACAGGCGAGGTCCTGTAAGTGTGAGGTCGGATTCAAGAGGTGGCTCGTACGGATTCTAGAGGTGGCTCCCACAATAGTGTAGTACTTTAGTCTGCGCAGAACAGAGATACGGATTCAACAGGTGGCTCATACGGATTCTAGAGGTGACTTCCATAATAGTGTAGCACTTAGCTCCGCACAGCACTTTAGTCCGCACAGAACAGATGTCAATGGATCCATGACAAACAGAAGACCACAAAGTGATCAAACAAAGGTCAATGGTTATTTAAGTCCCCCAAGGCGTGGGACTCTCGTGGTAGTACGTATAAAACATAATTGTATATAAGGTCATAATCAAATATTCTTAAAATATAAAACAAACATATCCATGGATTTCATTTTAACAAATAGGGTTCAGAAAATAATCCACGTAACCGAAATAATAATATAGTTTATAATAATTTATAAAATATAACTTGTATAACATAGATTATGGTAAGTTAAAATATACGTAAAATATATTTTGATAACTCAAGATATAATATAACTCACCTTAACTTTAATATCTCACTCTTTTTTTCTACTATTACAAACCCTCTTCACTTCTATTTTTTTTTCTTCCTTTTTCCTTTCTTTTCTTTCTTTCTTCTTTCTTTTCTTTCTTTCCCACTTTTTCCTTTCTTTCTTCTCTCCCTATTTATAGAGAGATGAACGCAACACCTGGCCAGGCCGAATCCCTATCCAGATTCAATCACAGATTCGATTAGATTTATAGTTATTTATTAATAAATATTTACGATAATTACACTTTAATACACTTTTTTAATATAATTATATAAATAAATTAATTTTTAATTAAATTATACTTTATCGTATATTTATAAAAAATTAATTATTTATTTTACTATCACACCCATTATTATTATTATTATTATTATTATTATTATTATTATTATTATTATTATTATTTTAACCCTTAAACTTTTAATAATTATATTGTTTTACAAAATTACACATAATAATATATAATAAATTATATATTTTTTGAACTGAGATTAAATAATATTAGTATAAATTTTACAGAATAATTAAAAATCTGGGTTGTTACAGTATTTGTAATTTTTCAAACCACAGGGAGCAATTCGTATTTTAAACAAAATCTCAAAAGTATATTTGTAATTTACTCTAAAAACTACTTATAAATTATAATTAAAAGTTGATATTTATTCATAATTTGATTCCACAATAATAATGTACACCAGTAATTTAAAAGTCCAAGTAAATTTATCATAACTTTTCTGAGTTTATAAAATTTCTTTCTTTTAATATTTTGTTTAGTTTGATACAAATTATTTATGTTATCAAATGATTGTGATACTATTATTCACAATAATACTTATAATTAATAATCTTTTATGTATATCAAATTTTATTATGAAATTTTGTAGATTAATTATTGCCGACATCTACCTAAATGACCTAACATCATGACTCATTACTATTAAAATATAATTTAAGATTAAAATAATTTATTTATCACACAAAATATATATAATTTATTTTTCCGTCCGCCGCACGAGTTACTGCTGGGGAGTCTGTACGAGAATGGGTTAACACGACATGTGAAGACACATGGCCTACCAACAGCCATGGTGAAATTTCATGCGTAAATTAAGCAAAACGCTCGTTTGACCTAAGAGTACCGACATAAAATATTCATAAAAAAAATTAAAAAAATTAAAAAATAATAACATAAAATATCATATTTAAAGTATAATTATTTTATTTTTTCTCTTTTAAAAGTTAAAAAAATTAAAAAAATTCATCACAAACAAAATATTTTAACCTCAAACTAAAATAACTAAAAAGTTAAAAGCTCAATAAAACAACCACTATCCCAAACGAATCCAAAATCTACTTTACGCTCAAGTACTTTACCTTTTTATGATTAAAATATATTCAAAAAAAAGTTTATGTAATTTTGAATCAAATTACAACTATCAACTCTATTATTAAGGGTGATTTGGAATGATTTAAATAAGTATATTTTTTAATTTTTTATAAAATATGGGTTGGGTATGAGTTAAGTTTAAAGTGATGTGTTAGAGAGGTAATGTAACTTAAATAAGATGATGTGACTTAAATAGGATAATGACTTTTTGACTTTTTTAGATCATGCCAAACAAGGCCTAAATGTAGAGGTGAAATAATTTTAATACTCTCAAACTCTTAGGTGTCGTTTGGTAATATTTACGTTTTCAGTTTTCGATTTATATTTACAAAAATTTTAAAAACTCAAATAAAAACTTATTTAATAAATTTTTGATTTATAAATCAATGGTCTCAATTTATAAATTTGATTAAAAAATGTAAACTTAAAAAATGTGTTTCCGTTTTGAGTTTTGAGTTTTTTTTTTACCACCCAACACTAACCACCACCCGTCATCATTTTCCACCACCGTCTTCTGCTACCACCACCCACCTCCCACTACCCACCTCACCGCCACCACCACCACCACCACCACCGCCACCACCACCACCATCACCCACCACCCACCTGCCACCTATTCGCCACCGCCCCCACCACCACCCACTACCCACCTGCCACCGCCACCACCACCACCCACCACCCACCGCCACCGCCACCACCACCACCCACCACACCGCCACCACCACCACCACCACCACCCACCGCCACCACCACCACCACCACACGCGCGCACCACGCCACCACCACCACCACCACCACGCCACTATCACCACCCTCGCCACCCGCCACCATCACCATCACCTACCACCCACCACCCGCCACTACCTACCACCCACGCCACCACCACCACCGCCACCGCCACCACCACCACCACCACTACCATCACCAGCCCCCCACCCGCCACCTGTCACCACCACCACCACCACTATCACCCGCCACCCACCCGCCATCACCATTCACCACCCACCACCCACCCACCACTCGCCACCACACCCACCCACCACCACCACCACTCGCCACCACTCATCACTCACCATCCACCACCACCCACCACCACCCACCACCCACCCACCCGCCACCACACCACCACCCACCCACCACGCCATCGCTTCATCACCGCTTTCCGCTCACTTTCACACCGCTTTCCCACCACTTTTCCCACACCACCATCTTTCACACACACAACCCACCCACACCACCACTTGCCACCACTTTTCACTGCCGCCGCCACGCCACCCCACCCACGCACCGCCACCTTTTCACCACCGCCCGCCACCCACTCACCCGCCACATTTTTTCACACACCACTCCGCCGCACCACCACTGCCCACCACCCACCACCCGCTACCACTTGCCATTTCTCACACTTTTTTATATTTTTAATTTTTTTTAAACATTTTGTCTAAACCAAACACGTTTGTAGTTTATGTTTTTCTAAAAATAAACAAAAACCAATTTATAAAAATTTTGTAAATATAAACTGAAAACGTAAACGTTGTCAAACAGGCCCATAACTATTTACTATAGGATTGAACTTCTCTTATATTGGTCATCTCAACTTGAAGAGAGTATTTGGGTTTGCTAGGCCCATTTTGAGACTGATTTAGGTGATCTAAACCGTTCACCTTTTAAGATACATTGAGTAGAATATCCGTACATAAAATCAAGATAATCAAATATCGGCAACTATATGTTCGAATCAAATTTGTATTACAAAAAATGAATAATTATTCTCGAAATTATATTTATCGTTCATTTTTTAAAACAAATACAATTCAAAGATATAGTTGTTGATGTTCAATCATATTGATTTTTTACATGAACATTTCACTAGCGAGTCCTAACCAAAATCGGTTTCAAAATAGGCCTAGTAAATCTAAACACTTTCTCAAATTGAAATAACAATTCGAGAGAAACAAAACCTTTATTGTAATATATACACATATTATCTAGCTAACACATTTTAACTTATTTTAACATCTCTATTAAAACATTCATGCACTTGCAAAATTAAAACACACTTTAGAACACAACTTTTATTCACGTTTAAACTTAAGACAATCTTTAATACACAATTTTAGCATCTCTATTGGAGATATCCAATAGCTTCGTCCCAGTAATGGCCTATTTTTCTTTTTCTTTTTTTTTCATTTTGATAACTAGGTATTCTATTTACTTAGACTGATTAATTTAGGAGATCAATCTCACACCATCTACTAGTGGGGTCTAATTAAAGTCGAGACAAAATCCTGTTTCAATTGATCCCAAGAAATTTCGAACCTAAGATCAGTAATGGCCTGTGTGATCAGTAATAGCCTCTGATATCATGCACTGCTCTTACTTTTGTATAAAAATTAATATTTTGTAAAAATATGAAATTATAATTTTAAACATTTCTAACTAGGGAAAGAAGAATAGAACAAGAGAACAGAAACCCAGCAATAAGACTTGAAACTCAAACCTTTAAAGAAACCCAACATTGGTAGGATGTGCCAATAAAACGGTTTAGGTCAAACCCAATGCTCCCCAAAGTGATTGATCCCACATCACATACTTCCTCCCACATGGGTTGTATAGAAGATTCAATCCAGAAATGTAATCCAAAAATACTGTGACAATAGTAGGTTTTTGTAGGTGTAGCGACTGAGTTGACCCAGCGATTAAAAGTGATCATTTGATAGTTTTAGGATATTGTTGTACATCACTTATCAATTAATACTTGTCAAATAATTATCAAAATCCTAACAAAAAGTAATAAGATTCACAAATTTAGCCAATAAATATCAAGTTAGTGCACATATGAATTTGCTCCAATTCAATTTTCAGTAATCAGGGGCCTTTGTTTGACCCCAACATCCCTTTCTCCTCCTCCTCATGCTAGGTTGAAGTGGTAATTTCCAATACTAGGTGCATCACTAAAATATATATATATATTTGTTGAAGAATTTGTAAATCTCCCTTTGGTTAGGTTAGTTAAGCTACATGATATAAACTATGATTTGTACTTCTAAAATATCAATTCTATTATATGAAAGGAAGGCCTATGGTAAGTGGCGGAGGGACATAAGGGCCAGGGGGTCACATGCCGCCTGACTTTTCAAATTTATTTATTTCTTTCTTTCTTTCGGTGGGGTCTTGCTTACACACAGTGCCCTTCCTATACATAATAGGCATCCCTCTCAATTTAACCAAACACACTGACACACCACAGGCACCCATGGTTTTTTTTTTCTTTTTCTTTTGAATCCCAATCCCAACTAGACATTGATACACAACTTTTTTTTAGGATAAGTGCACACAACTCCAATTACGGCAAAGCTAAAACCCTAAAAATATATGAAATTTTTTATTTTTTTTATTTATTCATAATACTTGTTAAGTGTCTTCATATTTTCTTTGTCTTCTTTGTCTCCCTTTGTTGCTTTGCAATTTGCCGACTCGTGATTCTCCAGATTAGGATCACACAACACAGATTTGGGACCATACGACAACATTGGTATCTTCTCTTCATTGTTTACAGGTGACTTTATTTATTATTTTTACTTTTAAATAAAAATTATGAGTATTAATTTACAGTTATTTGTTAAGTTTTGATTTGTAAAAAAAATTTATTTGTTATTATTTATGTTAAAATAAGAGATTTTGATATGCTAAAATTATGAACCTTAATTGGTGGTGTTTTATATTAAAATTAGGGATTTTGGTTTGTTGTTTGTGCTAAAATTAGGGATTTGATTTGTGCTAAAATTAAAAATATTAATTTGCATTGATTAATATTTAAAATAGGGATTTTGATTTGTTATAATTTGTGCTAAAATTAGAAATTTTGATTTGTTGTGATTTGTGCTAAATTTAAATTTTTTGATTTCAAAAGATGAAAACTCGTCGGGTCCAATTGTAAAAATTTAAAATTAAAAACTTTTGTAATGAATTTTAATTTTTAATATTTAATATTAGCTCAAAAAATTATTATTATGTTATTGTTATTGATTGGGGAAGAAAAATTTTGAGATTATAATTAAAAGGTGTCTCCTATATTAAATTCCTAATTCTGCCACTGGCTATTGTAGTGTTGACACTTTTTGTCTCATATTTTTAGCTTTTTCAAAATATCCCTACATTTGGAGTTTTTGTAAAAATTATTTAGAAAGGGGGATAAGATTCGAACCCATAATGATTTTTACCATTTGAGCAACACATGCTAAACGAGTATATTTTTTTGTCATTATTCTTATAATGTTATTTTTTTTAAGTTGCATACGCATTGCATGTTCGAACTGTTAGTGTATATTATACACTTTCTTTTCCTTTTTTTCCTTAAAAATTCAAAGTCCAAACATAACTTAGGTAAAGAACAAGTTTTGCCATTTTCATTTCAATTTTTTTTTTTTTTTTAATCGGCGAAAGTCTGCTATTAATTGTTAGATTAGCACCTATGAAAGTTAGTCTCCTCACCCTTGTAATTTGCAAAGCACGGAGTCCTTATCTTCTAATTCAACTTTCCCTAAGCACGAAGTCCTTTTTTTTTTTTTTTTTTTTTACCTTCTAAAAAAAAAAAAAAAAAAAACTTTCCCTAAGAATAGTTGAACCCATGATGTTCTCCTTCAGATTAAACTCTTAGAAAAGTCATGGTGGCTAATTTTCATTTCAAAAGTTTATGTACACGCAATGAATCTCAAAATCAATTACAAAAAATATACGCAGAGTGAAATGATTCAAAATGTTTCTTTATAATGGGCTCCATTATCTGATGTACATGACCAACCATTTTTTTTTTTTTTTTTAAATAATAATTATGTGACCGGTTTTGTATTCGTAGACTTACCTTCTATTTTCCCTTGCTCAAATAGGTTCGTGATCATTGTCTCTTTCATTGATACTACTTTTCCATTCAAGTGATAGAAAAACAAACAAATAACAATTCCCAAAGCCCTATATCTCTACACCTTTGATAAATGAATTGAAATGATACCCTTTGAGAGATATTTGAAATAAGCATGGCATCTTCCTCCTTTCGGAAGATCCTGCTAGCTTTTTGTGGTTTGGCTCTTTTCCTCTTTCAACCTTCTAGTGTATAGACACACTACTAGGCCTATTCTTTTTTTCATTTGCTTTTTTGCTTGGAACCTTTGGCACTTAAAAGTGATTCCAACCACCCCACCTCATTGAGAGCCAAAATCCATAGATATTTGGTGAAACAATAGTCTGTCGATACAGAACTACTCACATAAGATAATTATGATTATGATGGGATTTGTTATAACAAAAATAATTCTACTTAGATTATTTTAGGGCAAATTACAAACACCCCCTCGAGGTTTGGTGAAAATACAGATTTCCCCCTGAGGTTTGAGAAATTACATCCCGCCCCCTGAGGTTTACATTTTCATAACAAATTGTCCCCTAAGGTTTTTATTTTCATACAGATTCCCCCCTAATTTTTTCTAATTTATTATGAAAATTTGACCCTCATGGGGGAATTTGTAATTTCTCAAACCTCAGGGGGGAATCTGTATTTTTACTAAACCTCGAGGGGGTGTTTGTAATTTACCCATTATTTTATGTATGTTTGATGTGATTGATTCTATATCCATAGTTTTATTATTGGTGAAAACCGTTCCAAATTATGTTTTTATTAAGTAAATTACACCAACTTTCTTGGAGATTGGATTAGGACAAATTATACTAGTAGTTCTTATATTTTATCTCTTGTGTCATTTTAATCCCTACATTTTCAATTGACTCAATTTTGACTATTAATTTTAGATTTTCAGTTTGATCTAATTAATAATATCGTTAGTATTTTTTAAGAAAAATTATCACTAAATTGGTTGAGATTAACTAACTGAGTTGAGTATGTTTATAATTTTGCCCTTAAAAATATGATATATGACACTTATATGCGTATTTTTCATAAAAAAAAAAAAAAAAAAACTAAAATTTGTAATCAGCTAAACTAAATTAAGACAAAATCATAAATTTAGGATCAAAATCAAGCCAATTGAAAGTAAAGTGACTAAAGTGACATAAGGGATAAAGTATAGGGACTACCGTCGTAATTTGCCCATTTGATTAACATACAACACATAATTATATTGAATTCCATTACGTTACATTTATGTGCGTATTTTTTATAATAAAAAAAAATACTAAAAGTTGTAATCAATTAGAAATTAAGACAAAATCATAAATCTAGAATAAAAATTGAGCCAATTAAAAGTAAAATGAATAAACAACGCAAGGAATAAAGTATATGGACTAACGTCATAATTTGTCTATTTGATTAACTTACAACACATAATTATATTGAATTCCATTAAAGTTTTAAGTCACATAACACTTAGTCTCAATAACTTGTTAGGCATATGAATAAAAAAATATGTTGTTATTTCCTTTTTACATTTTGAAATGTGTATTTTTTCTTGTGCCTTCATAACAAGTGCATTAGTTCTAGTCTCTTGGCCTTACTAAGGAGTAGTTGAAAGTATACCAAAACTATGAAACTATACTGTACTTCATCAAAATTTTAAAGGAAGTTAATGTAATTTACCTTTCTTCAAAGAGAGAATTACATTAACATTGTGTCAGCGGAACTTATTTACCAAAAAATGAAAAATATTACAAATATTAATAATTAATAATATCATTATTATTTATTAATTTGTAAATAAATTTCACTAACACCACTATTAAGGGCTAGTTTGGCATAACCTAAATAAGTCAAAAAGTCAAAAAATCACTATCTTATTTAAGTCACATCATCTTATTTAAATCACATCACCTCTCTAACACATCACATCAAACCCAACCCAAACTCAACCCAAACCCAACCCAAACCCACCAATAAGTCAAAAAGTACACTTTTTTAGGACATCCCAAACCAACTCTAAGTAATTGTCCGTTCTTTAAAAGAGTCCACCGATGTAAATTTTTTTTTTTTTTTTGGGACAACGAATGTTAATATATTTGTAAAGTTTAGTTACAACTTAAAAGAATCACTACTGATTTATCAATTTGAACTCCAGACTTTTTATTCACAGCACCCTAAAGAGCAACTACATGCCAAGGACGATGACAAAAGTGGTCCAACCTATTAGATAGGTTCATGTAATTGCACTTTCGTGTTCAATAATCTCAATTTATTAAACGATCAATCGATTGATTATGATCGCCATTACACGACCCACCCACCAAGATTAGATTGATTCATGCAAGTCTGAATGCTTTTCTTTTACCCTTTCCTATTGACAAATAATGGAGATATATAGGAATATGAGCCTGGTTAATGAAATTTAGTAAGAATGGTAAATTATTATTTTAAAGAATTTTTTATTTTATTTTTACTCCACTATCACTAGATCACCGTCCAACAGACACCAAATCACTGCAATCGTTGGTACTAGAAAATTTGCTTAAAAAGTCATCATAAATTCACAATCGTCACTACCCGCAACTGATGGTGGTGATGATATGAATTAATAGACAAATTAGATGGACATATATGTGACATGTAGACAAATATGAAGATGACACATAAGCAGATAAATAACACTTAGACAAATATGTGACGTGAACAGATAAGTGAACAAATAGACAGATACATAAGAGTAATATAGTCTTCCAATTTATTGTCATTTTGATTCTAAAAAAATAAAATTTGAGACTATTGCTTCAAAAATTTTAAAATTTGACTTAGCTAGGCTACCATTTTTTTGAGTGTTTCTACTCACTCCGACTACTCAGCCGGCTCCGACTGACACGTAAGGCTAAGATCAAATTCATGTGGTACCTACAAACAAAACAGTCAATCTTCACCATTCATTGAGTCGGATTCGAAAGAGTATACGGACTGCCTTTCTTTTCCTTTTCTTTTTTCTTTTTATGTTTGAGTATCCGTTGAGATCATAGTTGAGATCATAGTTACCGATAGTGGCGAAATCAAGAAATTAAGTTAGAAGAGACACTTATTAATTATAATTTTTTATTTAAAAAAATTATGATTAATATTAAGATAATAATAATTTTATGAGCTAAATTTAAGCATAAGAAATTAAAAATCATTAGTAACAGGAACAAATCAAAATTCTATAATAGTGAGTAATAGCTCGGTGTGGGATGGTGTTGTAAGTTTGTAATTTTAGTAGAAAAAATTATGGATCAAAATTCCTAATTTTAGAAAATAAAAACACATCATTTATAACACAAATTATTATAAAATCTGTTTAATTTTTATTTGACAGAAAATATTAAAAAGATGATATTCTTATAAATGATGTGTTTTGAATGAAAATTATTACAGTCTTAGAGTACCATATGGTGTTGCCTAAGTGATGCTCAAAGTATAAGAAATTACAAATCACACTAAGTAGTTTGCCCTACTTGAAAATAATGAGTTAATTATATTCAATCCATAAGATTTTCTACTACACTATTGATTTAGACGATTACATAAATAATATATAATGCTCCTAAAGTATCAAATAATTACTTATTGTGAACAATATATATGATTTAGTCAAAGAAAATATTAAGAAAAAAATGAATACATTTTATATATGATCACAAAATAAAAACAAAAAAAATTAAAAAATTAAGAGGGGGCGCGTGACCCTGGGCCTTCTTTGGCTCCGCACCTGATTACCCACTTATGGAAACGGAAAGAAAAATCAATGTAGAGGCTTCATGCTTGAAACAAAAATATGACAACTTAATTTAAAAATAGGAAAATGAATTGGACCTCCAGTGGGGGTGACCCCAACACCTCCACTGTTTTGTAATTGACTCAAATTTTATTTTATTTTATTTTTTTTCTGTTTGCAAGTCACAGTCCTCTACGTGGAGGTGGGGATGCTGGGGCTCGTCTCCTGCTGGGGTCCCCAGTAGGACTGTTAAAATATTTTTGTGAAAATGGAAGTAGAAAAGGATACTGAAAATGAAAACGGAAAAGAAAAAATAATAATAATAATAATTAATGAGGAACCATAGGTATATAACTCATAACATCAAACAGAATATAAAAATATATTAAAATCGTTAAAATTTGTATTACAATGTATTAGAATAAATTTGTTCTAATAACCTGTTAGAAAAATTATATATTGTTGAAAAATAAGATTTGTAAACACAAAAAGCACACAAAACACACAAAATAATAATAATACTTCTATCTTGAAATATTGGCCTTTTGGAGAATTTAACTTCTTTTTTTTTTAATAGTACAATTATTACATTTCAAAACTATTAAATTTCCAAAACTACCTTTTGATTTAAAATTAAAATAGTATAATTTTTTTATTTTTGGAACATTAATTGTCATGATTATACTTTTTATGTATATTAATGTTAATGAATTTAAAATATTAGCAGAATAAAAAATTCATGTTATTTTAACCTTTAATTTTTTTAAAAAAATTAAATATTTTGAGACAATAAAAAATAAGATAAAAGACTCATATTTTAGAACAAAGGGAGTAATAATAATTGGTAGAATGAGAGTTTATATAGAGTTTTCACAATATTTTTTAAAGAGTTTATGACCTTGTTTGGTTTGTATTTAGAGATATAATTTTTGAGAAAAAAAATCTCAAAATTTTGTTTGGTTAAAATTTTCGAAAAAAGAATTTCAAAATCACTTTTATCTCTACTACACATTAATCAATCATTTTTTTTCCCTCTCCACTATCTTCCTCTCATATCCTACACCTCAATCGTTCACTTTTTTTTTGTGTGTGTGTGTGTGTGCACACGTGCGCGTGTGTAATAAGACTGATATTATAGAAAGCTTAAACTGACTCCAAAACAAGTCTGGGATACGGGTCTCTAAAGCATCATTACATAATAATGCCTAATTTTCTCACATTTATCTATTTAACTAAATAAAAAAAAATTAAATCATCCAAAACTCTAAAATTATTCTCAAAACATACAACCAAATAAATTTTAAATTTTGTAAACTCTTTCTAAAAAATTATTTTTCAACTTTGTTTCACAGATATAAACCAAACATGGCCCTTGACTAGTTTCTTAAAGGTCTCGAAAACATTTTTTTAAGGATCTCTCTTAAATTTTCTTGAGTGTTTTCATCGCGTTCCAAAAACAAGTTTCCAGGAATGCAAATTTTCCCTCTTCAAATAGGGTTTCTGTTCATATCATATGAGAGCACTTAAGGTTTTAGTGAAATGAAATCTCGAAGTTCGAATACTAACATATAAACTACAAACTTACAATTACTCCCAAGTGTGTCATCAGGGCCGGCCCTGAGTTCGTCGGGGCCTACGGCGAACTTCGAAAATTAGGACCCTTTTATATTGAAAAAAAAAATTCATGAATAAAATGATAAATTACAACTTTTTTATTTGTTTGTAGCTATAACAAAATTTACTTATATATATAATCATTAAAATTATAAACAAAAGAATTTAATAAAACAAAATTAGAACAAAAAAATTAAGAAAAAAATTATTCAATTAAAATTGATAAAGACCTAGGTAAAAAAATTTAAGCAAAATTATTTATTCCACTAAAATCTAATAGATAAAGAAGGTAAAAATAAAAAATAAAAAAATAGGGCCCATATATTGTATGTATTATTTTTCTTGAGCCTAAACACTTTTTTTTTTTAATATATATTTTTATTTTAATAAATATGGACTAAACTACACTTATAAATAAATATGGAGTAAATCATACATGGACCCAAAAAAATATTTTGAGACCCTTTAAATTGATCCTAAAAAAAAAAAAAAAAAAAAAAAAAAAAAAAAAAAAAAAACATTGAGCCTATAATATTTTACCAAATTTAGGAGCCTTATTTTTGGACCAAATTTAGGAGCCCTATGTTATATATGTTTATATGTTTTACCAAATTTGGGGGCCCTATTGTTTTTTTTATTTATTTATTTATATATTTTTATTTTAATAAATATGGGCCAAACACATTTATAAATAAATATGGACTAAATTATACATGGGCCCAATAAAACATTTGGGGCCCTTTAAATTGATCTTAAAATCCAAAAAAAAAAAAAAAAAAGTTGGACCTATAACAATTTTTTAAATTTTGGAGCCCTATTTTTGGGCCAAAATATGGGGCCTAAGGCACAAGCCTTACCTGCCTTAGGGTAGGACCGGCCCTGTGTGTCATTATTATCAATTCTCATGCATACATTGGGGGTGTTTGGTGAGACTTTTTTTGAGTCAACTTATGACTTCTGATTTTTAAAAAGTTATTTTAGACTGTTTGGTTAAACTTATTTTAAACAGTTTTTGATTCTAACAACTTATTTTAAGTCAAAAAAGATGATTTTAAGAAATTGCTCACCCCTTACTTCTGATTATCAGCTTCTACTGTGAACATGTTAATTCATGGTTATACTCTTAGATTTTTTTTATTTTTTATTTTTTTAAAAATAGAAAAAGACCCAAATGGACTATAAAATATTATTATTATTTTTTTTATGAGAAATGTAGACAAATAGTGAATAATAAAAAATAAAAGTCCATTGAAAAAACTACTTCACAGCTTATTTAACAAACACTACTCAACAACTTAAATCTATAATCCAACAGCTATATCAAATAGATTAACAGCTTCTAATTAAAGTCATAATTTATAATCTCTTAAGTTATAATTTATAATCTGTTTTAATAACCACACTAAACAGGACCATATATGTCCCTTGTCAATGAAGAAGTTGATAGTGAAATATCAGATCCCCCGGTCTATGTAAGTACTTGCTTTTTATAATATCACATTATAAAATAACAAATGTCTTTTATAATTCAGTCTTAAGATATTAGGTCCTTGAAATGTAATGTACTTGAGAGTTACCCAACATAAAGCCACATATATGAACCTATGTCTATGTTTCAAACTTGAATTGGTAGAGGGAAAAAAAAAAAGTGTTTATGCTTCACACTTTCCATTTTATTTTTCTGCGTCTACAAATCCCTTCACAAATTTAAAGTCTAAACACAACCACCTCCAGGTTTGGAAGTGCTGTTGAACCGTGCACTTCCAAGCAATTCATACGGGCTGATTTCTTTAAAAGTAACTGGCTGGGTCCAAACACATCAAAACCAATACATGAACATATATATATATATCATAAATTAAAATAGGGTCATTCTTGAATACCATAGGCAAGTTATGACAGTTGTAGTGTTAATTACCACAAATGTTATAACTAAATCACTTTTAGTCGTAACTTCAATAAATAAATAAAAACACGAGGCGTAGCCAAATATCACATAAAGTATAATAAAAAAACTTTTTTGATCATAACTAAAATAATAATCATAATAAGTCAAAACTAACATCACAATGCATCATAACTAACACTTCAATGGGTCATGACCAAAGACTCAAATATCATAACTAGGCATATGGTACACACCCCAAAATGTGGTGTGTATTATAGAATTTCCCATTAAATAATCCCCAACATGGCTCCAGACCAACATGCGCACCACCATACAACTTAAAAAGGAACTCAATATCAAAATATGGCAAGAGAATATATAGCCTAACAGAATGAAGGAAAAAAAGCAAATAAAATCAAAGAAATCAGTTACATTTAATGAAGGGGTACCCCAATAGCATAGTGAAAACAAAACAATAAATACTTCACTAAATTTAATGAAGATCATATAAATGAGTAGATGTTTGATCCAACAATGGCATAGAAGCCACACAAGGCAAGCGAAAGACCATTCACCCCTTCCATCAATACAATCTTGACAAACTTTCTCTCCCTTCATTTATTGGTTACCCACTTTCAACATCCTCGCTCATGGAGTGACAAGTCTCCACTATCACTCCCTTTAAAATGCACCATACAGAGAGAAGGGTCCCATAACTGGGGTACCCCTTGCCACAATTGCTAAATAAAGTTCTAGTCAAGTTGATTCATTGCCCAGTGGTTCATTTGAGAAGATAGTATAGGAATCTCTGAGCAAGGGATGCCTCAACCATATCCCAAAAAGACGACAAATAAGATTCCTAGTCTGTCATTTTCAAGATCCACATCGTCAATCACATGCATCTGACAAAACAAAATAGTGGGCGACATATTGGTGACCTATCAAGCTCAACAAGAGCTCATTTTGGGCATGCGTTCAGCTTCTACTCAAATTAGGTTCATTCCCAATATTATGCTTCAAAAGACAAGTTAAATCTCAATCAGAGGTTCAAGGAAGCTGTTAGAATCTAATTATAGTCCTATCATGGGAAAAACCATGCACATTAAAAAACAGAAAAGAAAAGAAAATATAGGCATAATTAGGCTTCCTAGTCTCATTGTAGGAAGGTGACCACTCCTAAGAGTTCCCATAATACAATGCAATAAGTAATTAGACTTCCTGTCAATGCAAGAGTTCCAATAATGCCTCTCCCGAAAGCTAAATGCCTTCATAACAACTTGTTTTCAAATTCTGAAGGTTATGGTCTCTAGGTCACTATACACTCGAAATGCTCAAAAAATATGCCTATCAAGACATCAATGACACACTTGACTTCAGCATTCTCTCCTCCTTTTCTTTTTCACAGGAACAGTATTAAGTTAGAACTCATATGCAAGTTGATGAGACTGTCCTAGACAATTGTCCAGTACCCACGCATTATGCTTGGAGGAGAAATTCCTGTTTGGACATTCAATAAAGCATAATAGAACAAGCCTGTGAATCAAGAAATTTGGCTTGATGTGGACACCGCACTAACATGGAATGTGTACAATGATCATATGTGAGAATTTGACAGCAGCAGCATCATAAGTTTTAGAATAATGAATGTATATGTCGGTCTAGTGGCTATCTCTAGAATGCTAATCAACTGGGTTCAACTCTTGTCAAGGTAAGACATTATGTATCTCTTCAAAGAGTTTCAAGCCAAGAGGATCTCTAAAACCTGTAACATCTCACTGTCACAATCATTTGAAACAACTGTAAGTTAACACAGACCTCAATGTCATCATAGGAATTTGAAGATACAAATGGCATAATAACCTTGTCTCTTACATGAAATTTGAGGTACAACTCATCACATTCACCTATAATGGACCATCAGACAGAATAAATCAGCGCACAACTCTCGAATCGGATCAATTCCAGGATTTTACTCTAGCTATATAAATATAATGATTCAAATCATTTTATTTTATTTTCAGGACATCAGAATGACTTTAAGTAACTTCACATGGTTCCTAACAGAAATTAAATGTCAATTTAGGTAGCTTAGAAAGGCATCAAGGACAATCAATCCAGCAGCCTACCTTCTAGCAGGAGTGAACATGAAACATCATCTTGAAGGATTCAGTGTAGTTTACTTGAGTTGTCAAGAATCAACTGTTCGACATCCATGACTATGTTTATCCGGACAAACAATCAATATCCATTGGCTTTGTGGTCCCGTGGCACTCAATTCATTAGGTTACAGTTGTTGATTCCATTTCCACAAGACTCTTCCAGCCATCAAGGTAGTGAAATTTCTCAACAATGCTAAAAGTATTTTGGCAGCACTATGCTCGGTGTCACAACACTATTTTCAGAGTATAAATTTGTAGTCTTGTGATGGCACTAAGTTCCAACACTTGGTGCTTGTTTGGCATCATCTAAAAAGACAAAAAGCTAAAAATTACTAAAAAGCAAAAAGTTCATACTATTCACAATGTTTGGGCGGAAAAATGGGGCTGAGTATTGAGAGGGAAAAAGACATTTTGGCCCTCCAGCGACATGCTGACTCACGGTGTTTAAGAAAAAAAAACAAAAACAAAAAACAAAAAAAGTCAAACAATGCAGTGCATTGTGAGAGAGGAAGTGACAAGTGCTCGATTGCACTATTAGACGAGTAGAAAGGTGTGCTCGATTACCTTTGTCGGAAGGGTAGGAATGTAATTTTGATATTTGATATAATATTTTAATATTTTTTTGTAAAAAGTCAAAAGTTATTCAAACAACCATTTAGTCTCAACCAATTTGAACACACTCATACAATGAGTAAGAACAAGTAAGAGAGAAGGCAACACGAATTTACAAGAATTTCCCAACCTTCATTATTGCACCACCAGTACAAAGGAATGCCAATGGAGACTCTCAAAAATACTTTTCTGAATTTTCGAGTTTCATGGCCATGCCTAATATAGGCTTACAATCAGTTACAAAATACAACCAACAATACAAGGAAAGCATGCCAAGTGGCATGGAAGTTGACACCCCCAATTGCCTAAGGACTTAGAAATAATCTAGAGATAACTGTTAGTAACTACTTTGACCTCCAGCCTTGCCTTGTCTTTGCCTCTAACTGACATGCATAACTGCTAATAATTGCCTTGCAACCCCATCAAGCTAGCCACGAAATTAGTTGTCTTGGCCACCAGACTAAGTCTTGCCCACTGATTGTGTTGAACCCCCCTGCATTTGTGGCATCACGACCCATACTTTTGCCAAGGGTTGAGTGCTACTACCATACAACACTTATCACATTCCCACCTTATTGTCTTGGCCTGCCACCACCATGCCCCAGCCTTGGTTGGACATAAGCGCAAGGTGCCGCCAATGACAACCACGTAGCCTTTAAGTAGAAGGTGCTAATAGACCACTCCTACCAGAAGAAGCCCATGTCCTCGTTGGTAGAGTCTTCAAGTACTCAACCACTTGTTTCTCAAATTGCCACAACATGACATCTTTCTCCCAACTAGCATTAGCTTCAGGCAGACCTCTCCATTTCACTAAGTAATGGGTTCTCCTGTTCTTTTTGTTCATGCCCTCTGTCTTGTGATCAAGAATCCTTTCAACCTTTTTGTCAAATTGTTCCTGGATCACTGCTGGGGCTCTCTTTGCTTGCTTCATCTCAGCATTCGTTATATCTACATGATAAGGCTTTAAGAAACTCACATGAAATGTTGGGTGAATTTTCAACTTATCTGGTCCTATCTGGTAGTATGAGTCTATAAGCCACTGCCCCAACCCTTTTCATAACTTCAAAAGGACCGTCATATTTAGGAATGAGCCCGATGAATAGTTTTACTACTCATCTTCTTCCATATTTGGGGGTTAAGTTTTAGCAATACTTTATCCTCAACTTGGAGCTCAAGTGGTCTTCTTCCCCTTTATCAGCATATTTCTTCATGCGACGAGAGGCTTTAGACAAACTATCATGTGCCTTTTCTAGCAACTCTTGCTTGGCACATGCAAACCGATAAGTCATGGGACAACGTCCTGACTCTATTTGGCCACCTCTTGGGGAGTGAGGCTAATATCCAATAGCCAACTCAAGCGAACTAAGGTCGATTCTTGAGATCGGTGCATATTGTGGCAAAATTGTACACTATCAAGTAGGTCCACCCAAATTATCTAACTTGCTGTGACATGATGCCTCAGATATTCCTCTAGCAAAGCATTAAAGCGTTCTGTTTGTCCATCCGTCTGCGGGTCGTTTGCTGTGGAAAATTTCAATTCTAACCCCATCAACCCAAACATCACTGTCCAAAACTGTCCAGTGAAACGAGTGTCTCGATCACTTATAATGTCTTCTAGCAACCCAAAGTTCTTCACCACGTGTTTAAAAACAACTCTCTTGCAGCCACGTTAGTCAAGCATACATATGGTGCAAGAATAAAAGCGAATACTTCAAGAAGCGATCAACAATAACAAAAATGGAGCATATCGTCCACCTTAGGCAATCGATATGAAATCCATGGAAACAAAATCCATGGCCTCGTTAGAATAAGGCAGTGCAACAAACCCGGCTTCTTTCTTGCGTTTTGTTTTGTCTAGTTGGAAAACCAAACATGTCTTGACATACATGTCAATGTCATTCTCTATCTTGACAATAATAAGAACAAGATAGAAGGGCCAACATACGCTTCACGCCCGAGTGACTAGCCCACTACGGATCATGTGTTTCTCAAAGTAATTCCTATCTAAGTCCCCCATTGCTAGGAACAAGCAACATATCCCCTTTGGTTAGAGAAGGTCATCTTCTAACCAATATCGTGGACAATCCCTCCTTGATTTGCTATACCAACTTTTGATAAGTGACATCCCTAACAACATTTTCTCTAATTACATCCAATAGATCTGATTTCCACGAAATGGCAGCGACATATTCCTCAAGCACCTTATACTCAATGCATTACAACCTAGTTGTGCCGACTAGGCTTATGCTTCTACTCGAAATCATACTCCTACAAAACTCTTGCCATCGAACTTGTCTAGGAGACAACTTTTACGCATTTTGAAGAAAGTATTAGCTACATTATCTGTTGGGACTTGGAACTTGGTTCCTAATAGATAAACCCTCGAGATGAGAAGATAATGCACCACTTTGTCATTTCTTTCTCGTGGGATGAATAGTTTTTCTCCTTGATGTTAACTTGCAACTTTCAAAGGCAACTAGGTGCCTCTCTATACCAAAACACCACCAATAGCTTTGTTTGGCCATCGGTATGCACTTCAAAAGGATGTTTGAAATCCAACAATTGCAACACGGCAGATTGACACATGACTTTTAATTTGTCAAGAGCCACTTGACACTTCTTACTCAATTCCATTTTTATCCTTCTTAAGCAAATCGGTGAGTGGTGCGGTCTTTTGGAGTAGCCCTTAATGAACTTTCTGTAATAATTGGCAAGATCCAAAAGGCATAACTCAGGAACTTATCGCTAGGAAGCGAGCCAATCTTGAATGGCATGGACTTTCTTATTATCCATCTTCACATGGCGACGCAAATAATGTGCCCCAAAATTTGATTTCCCATTGGGCAAATTCACATTTCTCTTTTCT